>CM063500.1:105706763-105709263 GCA_032207245.1 Pardosa pseudoannulata | reverse complement strand
GCGTGTACCAGATAATTTTCAGCCAAAAAACAAACCATATTTTTACCTGCATCATACGGTACTTCACAATTCTAGAAAATTAAAAATTTTACTGATCCCGTCATATGACGGGCTATATGCTAGTAGTATAATAAAACTCTCAATCAATATTATTTAATAATCGGCTCATTGATTTAAAACTATAGTTATCCGATTTAGCTAGGACTCCGGCATAATTAAATTAAGAAAAAACATTACAAAAACATTACACTATATAGCACATATAGCACAAAATAGTTACCTCTTTGTATGACTACGCACACCATAATTTCCTATTCACTGGACCATAGGTTTGAAATACTGTTAAAGGCAATCAAAAATCGATTTTGTTTACTATTAAAATATGTTCTCTCCGACTATTAGTTTGCCGAACGATAGCTGATTAGTTAGGATGCTGGCTTTCGGTGCCGGAGTTCATGGATTTGAATACCACTGTGGCATGGATGTTCATAGCCGTTTGGAATCGGCTTTAAGCAGTAGGTCCCGGTCTCATTAGCCATCGTGTTGCAAAAAGTAGACCGTAGGACTCCAAACCAAACCAAACCAAACCGACTATTAGTTTATTAAACGTTTTAGACAATTTTTTCTCTAAACAAAGGATTGTAATGCAATGTTATGCTAAACATCAACTACTAAAGATATAGCATCGTTTAAAAATCTTTAACTACAGGGTTGAATAACATTCTACTGGAAACACCTCTTTTTCTAAAACTTTTTCTAATACCATGAATTATATTCCTTTCTCCATAAAAATACTTTGAAATGCTTCGAATAACTTCTATGATGGCCTAAGAATTCTATATTTTTTATTCATTAGTTGGAGTAATTAATCAGACGCTGCTACTATTTAACGCTATTGAATAGCAAGATTTAATTTTTCTCTGTGCATTAGAAAGATTAATACATATTTCCTCTGATTAATTGAAAGAGAAAACTAAACGTAGTGAGATCCGAAGAGAAAATTAGAAATTATATTTTATTTTTCCCTAACCATAATGAACGCCAATTAGCATCATTTTTAATTATATTATTCAGATGGTATCTTTATTAAGCGAAAGAATTTCTCTCATTTCAGAGCAACAAAGGAACAAAATACATAAGCAATCATTCAAATGCTTTGGCGATTTGATTTTCTTAGCAAAAACTGCTTTAAATAATTTCTGTATATTTCTTAAAAGGCATTGAATGAGGTTTGAATAGAATAGATGCCGAACTTTATCTCCAAAGGCATATTGACTGGAAATGAAAGATAGCTTGTATTATCTAAAAATGCATCTGTAGGTATTTAATGAATTTGGTTTAAAAAGTCGACGCTGTCATTTCTGCTTATAACTGAACTGCAAAGTAAATAAATGGAAATGGGAATATAAACAAATTCAAACAATTTTTATTGTAGACTAGCTTCTTATGGCTCATCGTTACCCTGTTTTGTTACTGTATTTCAGTCTAAATCAGTGAATTTTGTATTTATTTGCAATGATAGACACAAGGGTTAGTTACTATGTTAAAAATTTTCGTCACTAAAACGACTGAAAAACTACGACAATTTCTTTTATGTTCCTTTTATCGTAGACTGGCTTTTCACGGATACTCGTCGCTACCCAGTTTTCTTAATATCTTCTAGTATGAGTTAATGGACTTTGTTTTTATTTTTAATGGTAGAACCAATGGTTAATTAGCATATTGAAAATTTTTGTGACTTCTTCAAATGACTGTCAAAATACTGCAGTTTCTTTTATGTCCATTTTATTGTATACTAGCTTTTTACGGACATTCGTCACTACTCAGTTTTGTTAATATCTTCTAGTATGAGTCAATGGACATTGTTTTTAGTTTTAATGGTAGAACCGATGGTTAATTAGTACATTGAAGATTTTTGTGACTTCTTCAAACAGCTGACAAAATACTGCAATTCATTTCATATCCATTTTATCTTAGACTAGCTTTTTACGGACACTCGTCGCTACCCAGTTTTGTTAATATCTTCCAGTATGTGTCAATGAACTCTGTTTTTATTTTTAATAGCAGAACCAATGGTTAATTAGCACAATGAAGATTTTTGTGAATTCTTCAAAAGGCTGACAAACTATGGCAATTCATTTCATGTTCATTTTATCGTAAACTAGAATTTTACAGTACTCGTCATTACCCAGTTTTGTTTATATCTTCCAGTATGAGTTAATGCATTTTGTATTTATTTGTAATGGTAGAATCCATGGTTTGTTAGGACATTGAAGATTTTCGTGACTCCTTCAAATGACTGACAAAATAAGGCAGTTTATATCATGTCCATTTTACCGTAGACTAGATTTTACGGACACTCGTCACTACTCATTTTTGTTAATATCTTCCAGTATTAGTCAATGGACTTTGTTTTTATTTTTAATGGTAGAATCGATGGTTAATTAGCCAATTGAAGATTTTTGTGACTTCTTCAAATGGCTGACAAAATACGACAATT
>CM063500.1:105691763-105699263 GCA_032207245.1 Pardosa pseudoannulata | reverse complement strand
AACCTAGCTTAACTGTATGTAGGGGCGATTCTTTCGGAGAGAGCCACTGCCATTTGCATTTTGGATAGTCGTATAGAACCTGTTTTTCTTCTGCAGTGATCAAACAATAAACGATTCTGCATTGTTGTGGATTTGCAGCAATATCTTATTGTAGAATAACATCTTTCCAGTTGACAAGCGCTGGACACTTTTGAATAATAGATTGAATTACTCGATGACATTGTTCACAGCAAAGGTCTGCATTCCCAGTTTGTCCAGATTTCAACTTAAACGAAAATTTAGATAATCCACCTAAATAGGCAAAAGTACCTTGTTGAGATGCAAACCCAGCTTAACTGTACATGGAAGCGATTCTTTCGGAGAGAGCCACTGCCTTTTGCATTTTGGATAGTCGTATAGAACCTGGTTTTAGTCTCCAGTGATTAAACAATAAACGCTTCTGCATTGTGGCGGTTTTGCAGCAGTATCTTATTGCAGAAACTCATCTTTACAGTTGACAAGCGCTGAACACTTTTGAATAAAAGATTTATTTACACTGTCACAACAAAGGTCTGGATTCACAGTTTGCCCAGGTTTCAACTTGGTTCAGCGACAATGTTGATACACCACCAGATATGTAAAAGTGGCTTGTTGAGGTGTAAACTTAGCTTAACTGTACAAAGGGGCGATTCTTTTAGAGAGAGCCACTGCCTTTTGCATTTTGGATAGTCGTATAGAACCTGTTTTTCTTTTGCAGTGATCAAACAATAAACGCTTCTGGATTGTGGCAGTTTTACAGCAATATCTCATTGCAGAATAACATCTTTCCAGTTGACAAGCGCTGGACACTTTTGAAAAAAAAGTTTGATGTACTCGATCACATTATTCACAGCAAAGGTCTGCATTCACAGTTTATCCAGGTTTCAACTTAAACAACAATGTAGATACTCTACCCAAATATACAAAAGTGCCTTGTTGAGGTGTAAACCTACTTAACTATACTTAGGGGTGATTCTTTAGGAGAAAATCACTGCCTTTTTCCTTTTAGATAGTCGTATAGAACCTGTTTTTCATCTCCAGTGATCAAACAGTAAACGCTTCTACATTGTTGCAGATTTTCAGCAATATCTTGTTGCAGAATAACATCTTTCAAGTTGACAAGCGCTGGACACGTTTGAATAAAAGATTTATTTACTCTATCATATTGTTCACAGGAAAGATCTCCATTCACAGTTTATCCAGGTGTCAACTTAAACCACAATGTAGATACTCCACCAAACATGCAAAAGTATCTTTTTGAGGTGTAAACCTAGCTTAACTGTATATGGGAGCGATTCTTTCGGAGAGATCCTCTGTATTTTGCATTTTCTAGAGTCTTACAGAATTTGTTTTTCATTTCCAATAATCAAACAATAAACGCTTCTGCATTGTGGTGGTTTTGCAGCAATATCTTATTGCAGAATAACATCTTTCCAGTTGAAAAGCACTGGACACTTTTGAACAAAAGATTGATTTACTCGATCAAATTGTTCACATCAAGGGTCTGCATTCACAGTTTGTACGGGTTTCAACTTAAACGACAATGTAGATACTCCACCAAATATGCCAAAGTGCCTTGTTGAGGTGTAAACCTAGCTTAACTGTACATAGGAGCAATTCTTTCGGAGGGAACCACTGTCTTTTGCATTTTGGCTAGTCGTTTAGAACCTGTTTTTAATCTCCAATGATCAACCAATAAACGCTTCTGCATTGTGGTGGTTTTGCACCTATATCTTATTGCAAAATAACATCTTTCCAGTTGACTAGCGCTGGACACTTTTGAATAAAATATTGATTTACTCGATCACATTGTTCACAGCAGAGGTCTGCATTCACAGTTTATCCAGGTTTCAACTTAAACGACAATGTAGGTACTCCACCAAATATACAAAAGTACCTTGTTGAGATGCAAACCTAGCTTAACTGAACATGGAAGCGATTCTTTCGGAGAGAGCTACTGCCTTTTGCATTTTGTATAATCGTATAGAACCTGGTTTTAGTCTCCAGTGATCAAACAATAAATGCTTCTGCATTGTGGCGATGAAGCAATAAATTGCATATGATGGTTCGGTTAGCTTTATGTTCTTCGGACAGATTATGCGGGATCCAAACACCTGCTCTTCTTTCTTTATCGATCAGTGGCATATATTTTTAGATGGTATATCTAGTTCTATGGATAAATATTGAAGCGTTGAACAATTTGCAAAGCTTTTCGAAAATTGTAGAGTCACAGATCATCCAAGCATTTTTGTTACATGAATAAGATATATCAGATACACACATATACAGTGTTTTAAAAATGACCGGTATACTTGAAAAATCAATAAAAATTACATGGACAGTGATAGAGATACACAGTTTATTGCAATATGCTAGGGACAATATTAAATGTTTAGGTAGACAAACTGTCAAAATTAGTTACAATGTTCCACAACAGATGGCGCTGCAGTTTGAAAAATATAAATTACGATATTTTCCAGATATCCACCATGCGCGCAGCGATAATCTGGCGTATTCTCAGAACGAAATTATAAGAAACCCGTGTAAACGTCTCAGGCGGGATGGCTTCACATGCAGAACAGATGTATTGTTCCAGTTATTCAATTGTTTCTGGATAGTACACCTGGTCTTTTAAGAGTCCCCACAAACAAATATCGTAGTTTAGATTTTTTCAGACTGCAACGCCATCTGTTGTAACTAATTTTGAAAGTTTGTCTGCCTGAAAATTTGCTACTGTCCCAGGCATATTGCAATAAACTGTGAATTTCTATCACTGCTCGTTTAGTTTTTATAGATTTTTCAAATACACTGGTCATTTTTGAAACATCCTGTATATATAATATATATATATATATATATATATAAATATATATATAAAATATTATATATATATATATATATATATATATATATATATATATATATTATATATATATATATATATATATATATATATAATATTATATTTATATTTATATATTATTATATATATATGTATATATAAATATAATATATGTATATATATATATATATATATGTATATATATATGTATATAATATATATATATATAAAAATAGATATATATATAAATATAATATATATATATTATATATATATATAATATATATATATATATATATATATATATATATATATATATATATATACTTTCTAAAAAAAGAACTCCGTTTTGAGGCAAAATATTTTAATTGAAATAAAAAAAAACAGTTTTATAAGATGGCAAGCTTATTTTCAATTTTTTTTTAACACTTAGTAAAGTTTATTAGTCACAAGTCTACGGTATTTCTACCTCTTCATTTACATGTCTAATTTTTTTAACCAATTGACTATTCTTTTGAACATCACTTTTCTCTGCATACACAAGATTCTTGATATGAGAAGAAAAAATAGGGAGTTCTGTATTTCTCTTGACAATTAGATTTTGCTTACTGTTTCCTTAAATGCACTGAACCATTGACAATGGTTTTGTCAGAAGGCTTAACACCATAGTTACGTCGAAAGTTTCTTTTACGGTAACTACAGACTTGTTTCTATGCCAAAACACATTGTTTTGTTGCTATCGCCATCATCAAATTTACGTCATTTCAAGGTCAACGTAGCGCAGCCAATGTTGATACAAACATTTGATATGATATTTTGAGCTACTCTTTTCAGAGAAATCGACTAAATTTTGCTATCTTTTATAGTTAGTGAGATATGAATTTTTAAAACCCCGGAGTTCTTTTATAGACACCCTGTATATATATATATATATATATATCCGTGAAGTACTATATATTTAGAACTAATATAACATCTAGTTGCAATAAGCACTGTATATATCTATTTATTGCAAATTTACAGGTTTAAATAACTTAAAAAGTACTTCATATCTTATTATTTCTCTGTTTATTTGATCTTGGAAAATAAGATTTTCCCCAAATGATAACTTTTTATGGACAAAACAGAACTTTTCTATAGAACATACGAAAAAAAATAAGAGATTTAGATAGAAATAGAAGTCTATTAACAACGGTTATAATCGAAAAAGGTTATTAGATTTTATTATTTTTTTCTGTTTAATAACTTTCTGAAAGACAATGTCAGGGTATGAGGTAAGGGGATCAATTTTCTTAATTGCTCCATTAATTGAAAAAAAAAAGGATGGACAATTCGATGTCATTTCCGTAAAAGACAGAAGCAATTTCCGCTTCACATCCTATTACGGTTTTCTCCCTTTTCAACGGAAAAGGGAATTTCCTTTACCTTCACCCTTTTTCATACTTTCTCAAACAATGTCAATCTCGCAATTTGTGTTCGGCGAAGTGTTTTACCAATTTATGTTTCCTGCTTTTTTTCACTGCGTTTGAATGAGGTGTCAGTGATGTTGCTATAATACTACTTTTGTCTACTGTTTGTTATATTTGCAGGATTTTACTTTTATCGTGTCACACAAGTTATGTGCTCACATAAGAACTGACAAAATGTAACGTAAATGCTCATCTATCATTTGTATGGTTTTGATTTTAGTCTATACTCTGTTATATTTAGCAGTATGTACCTTTTTAGTGCCACACTAGTTATGTGTTGACTTACTGCTAAATTGTAGCGTAAATGTTCATCTAAATTGTTTATTTACTTTTGATTTTAGTCTACTGTCTGCTCTCAAGTTACAGTCTATCAAGCGACATGCCGCTTCTGTGGTGTTACATTAGTTATGTATTAATTTACATACTGACAGACTGTAACGTACATGTTCATTTAAATTGTTTATTTGCTTTTGATTTTAATCTACTGTCTGCTCTCAAGTCCCTGTGTATTTTACGGTATGTGTCTTCTATGGTGTTACATTAATTATGTGATGATTTACATTCTGACAGACTCTAACGTAAATGTTTATCTAAATTGTTTATTTGCTTAGTATTTTAGTCTATTTGCTATCTAGTTACTGTCTAGTAAGTCGTATGTCGCCTTAGTAGTGTTACATTAGTTATGTGTTGATTTACATTCTGACAGACTGTAACGTAAATGTTCATCTAAATTGTTTATTTGCTCATGATTTTAGTCTACTGTCTGCTCTCAAGTCCTTGTGTATTTTACGGTATGTGGTTTCTGTGATGTTACATTAGTTATGTGTTGATTTACATTCTGACAGACTCTAATGTAAATGTTTATCTAAATTGTTTATTTGCTTATGATTTTAGTCTACTTGCTATCTAGTTACTGTCTAGTAAGCGGTATGTCGCTTTAGTAGTGTTACATTAGTTATGTGTTGATTTACATTTTGGCAGACTGTAGCGTACATGTTCATCTAAATTGTTTATTTGCTTTTGATTTTAATCTACTGTCTGCTCTCAAGTCCCTCTGTATTTTACGGTATGTGGCTTCTGTGGTGTTACATTAGTTATGTGTTGATTTACATTCTGACAGACTCTAACGTAAATGTTCATCTAAATTGTTTATTTGCTTTTGATTTTAGTCTACTGTCTATCAAATATGCTGTTATTACTGTCTAGTAAGCGATATGTCGCTTTAGTAGCTTTACATTAGTTATGTGTTGATTTACATTTTGGCAGACTGTAACGTAAATGTTCATCTAAATTGTTTATTTGCTTTTGATTTTAATCTACTGTCTGCTCTCAAGTCCCTGTGTATTTTACGGTATGTGGATTCTGTGGTGTACATTAGTTATGTGTTGATTTACATTCTGACAGACTGTAACGTAATTGTTCATCTAAATTGTTTATTTGCTTATGATTTTAGTCTACTGTCTGCTATCTAGTTACAATGTATTAAGCGGTATGTCACTTATGTAGTGTTACATTAGTTATATATTGATTTACATTTTGGCACACTGTAACGTAAATATTCATCTAAATTGTTTATTTGCTTATGATTTTAGTTTACTGCCTGCTACCTAATTACTGTCTATTAATATATATGTCCCTTCTCTAGTGTTACTTTAGTTTTGTGTTGATTTACATTCTGACAGACTGTAGCATAAATGTTCATCTAAATTGTTTATTTGCTTTTGATTTTAATCTACTGTATGCTATCAAGTTGCTGTCTATTTTGCGGTATGTCGCTTCAGTGGTGTTTCATTAGTTATATGTTGATTTACATTGTGACTGACTTTAATGTAAATGTTCATCTAAATTGTTTATTTGCTTAGGATTTTAGTCTACTTGCTATCTAGGTACTGTCTAGTAAGCGGTATGTCGCTTTAGTAGTGTTACATTAGTCATGTATTGATTTACATTCTGACAGACTGTAACGTAATTGTTCATCTAAATTGTTTATTCGCTTATGATTTTAGTCTACTGTCTGATACATTTGGCGGGATGTAGCTTGTGTGGTGTCACATTAGGTATGAGTTGACTTACGTACTGTCAAATTGTAAAGTAAAGTTCTTTTAAATTGTTTATTTAGTTTTGAATTTTGTCTAATGTCTGAACTGCCGTTGCAGACGTTGGTAATCGACATTAAGCACAATGTAAATAAAAATATTGCACACATTATTATTAATATTGCACACAGTATTCATTAATTCGTTACTAGTGGACATCTTGTATTTTTGTTGCGAAACTCTTCAAAGTCACTAGAAAGTGTGATGAGGCGATTTAGAGCTGTTATATAATTGATTCATTCATACATGAAGTAAAATGTTCGGGATCTAAATCTGACCTCATCACATCTTTGTAAAGAGATGGAAAACCATACATTTCTATTCAACGGATATTGTTGTCTTGTACGGTGGTCTCGAACGGGGTTCTGATCCCAGTCCCAGATTAGAATCCCGTCTCCGTACTTGACATTAAATAAGAATGTACCTTTGTGGAGTATTTATGAGTCCCTAAGGGACAGTGCTCAATTAGAAGGGATAAGGTTTGGCACGTTGGCAGTCTCAAGGCGGGGTTGAAGCAGGCCAATGAAATTCTTACAACTATCCCGATTGGATGACAAGAAGGAAGAGGGGACAAGGTTGAAATAATTAAATATGAAAAATCCAAAAGAAGAGACGATGGTTCGGAGGTCCCAGGGAAGAGGTTCGGAGGTCCCAAAAGAAGGTGTTCGAAAGTCGGGAGTCCAGCCGGGTCTGACGGAAGTTGTTCGCGAGTCCAGAGGAGAAGGTGCTCGATAGTCCAGACTAGGAGAGTCCAGCCAAGTCCGACAGGAAGTGTTCCTGCACCAAATAGTACGGCCGCACCACAAAGACTCAGGAGGAAGCCCCTGACGAGACCAACGGATGATATATAGATTCCCTCTCCTCATCAACCATAGATACCCTTCAACCAGAAGTGTTCCGTGCCCAACATTATAGACCCACAAAGGTACCCCAAATTTACATACATTTTTGAAATTGAGATTAGGTCCTCTATCAATTTACAAAATTACTTAAGTATATAAGAAATTTGTCAGAACTAATTTAGAAGATGTTGACAAAGCTTATTTTATGAAAATTAGCATCAATTTGTATGCAA
>CM063500.1:105676763-105681763 GCA_032207245.1 Pardosa pseudoannulata | reverse complement strand
GATATCCCCGGGTGTACAATCCACAGCAACTCTTAATATACAATGCATTATAGTAAATACAGTAAAAATATCTCAAACTAACACATACAAATACAAAACAGACAAAATAACACTGGAAATACAAAACAAAAGTAATAATCATAAAATTAAAAAAAAAATTAAATTAAAAAAAAATTGATAATAATTACAAGATAAATGCATATAAATAAATACAAAATCGCAGTACAGTGAAAGCTATATATTCAGAATCAGCCTTGTTACGGGGCCTGCAGATTGTCTAAATTTTCCATTAGCCAACCGAACAGTTTGTTTAGTTGGATGAGAGAGTTTTGTTACAAATTAGCTGATCAGCCAATACACCCTTCATGTCTGGTCTGGGGCGCTTGAAATGCCAATCCGTAGTGAGGGAACAGTCAAATAGGTAGTGGTCGGGCAAACTCGGGCCACCGCAAACATATCTCGTACTGGCCGAATCGGAAAGCTGGAACCGGCTAAGATAGACCGGGAATGGGCCATGCTCGGTAAGGAAATCTGTTAGAGATGCATTGGAAATTGGCCTAGTGGGGTTTACTTTAGGGTAGTACGCGTAGACAGGCCTACCCTTCTTCGATGTGTCCCAAGTGACCTGCCAGTCAGCTATTTGGTGCCCTCGAAGTTTGCCCTTGATGTAGACCTCTGGGAGAGGAAGTTCCAGATCAGTGTGGTGTTGCTCAGTTGCGGACTTGGCCAGGGCGTCCGCTTGATTATTGCCGTCTGAGTTTGCGTGGGCTTACACCCAGTTGAGGGTTAATTTTTTTGTTTTGAAGATCTGCGAAATAAGGAGTTGGATTCGTTGAACTTGACTATTTTTTTGAGAGAATTTGGTAATTACATTTATGCTGGTCTGGCTGTTCGAGAAGATTGAAGATGGAGTTGTGCCCGGGAGAGACGATAGCCACTTTAGAACTTTAATAGTGGCAACTATTTATTTACATGACATACAAAAGTGATTCATGTCACAATATTTTACAGTTATTCAATATAGTCGCCAGCATTATGTATAATCCGTTGGCAACGACGTGGAACTAACAGAACATCTGTACCAGCGCCTATTCTCTTGATAGTTCGAATGGACCGGTCTATCCAAGGAAGAATCTCTGGGACAGTCCTGAAGCGAATGCCATGCAGTGGTTCCTTCATCTTAAGAATTAAGTCAAAGTCACAAGGTCTTAGATCTGGCTCAAGTCTCATCCAACGTAATGATACGGAGTAAAAATCAAGAATAGATCAAGATCAGTTCAAGAATAGTTTGCGGTCAATCACTGTCCATAGTAACAGCATGCACTTATGTTTCTCTGACACTAGAACGACCTGGCTAATACATGTCTGCCCCATTTTGGCATCTTTCAATGAAGGCTTTTACCCATCTTGTTACAGTTCTGTAAACCTATTGGAGCCCTCGATGACATTGTCGTGCTGTACGATCTCTGGCACATTCAGTTTTTATCCGACTTCGTTGTTCTAGTTTTGAAAACATCCTGACAACACTTACTTTAGACCACAAGCAAATACTAGGAACAGTTTTTCCCATCATTCCGAATGCGCAGAGTTAGGAAGGAGGAGTCTTTTTGCTGAGATGTAAGGTAGGTATGTAGCTCACATGTGGTATACGCTACATTCTTTGGTTTTGTTGGGTAGAGTTTTTACAGCAAAGTTGCCACTATTTGAGTTGCAACCCTCGTACATTAAACTAATGTGTCAACGATTGAGAATTGAACGAAAGAGATTGCTTTAAGGCTTCATCACATATGAACCTGTATCTGTTGGAAAAACAGCTGATTCAGTTTGAGATTCCTTTTCGTGTTGAAGAATAAGCAGATTTTTAATGTGATAGCGAAACATTTGAAACTAAATTATGCTTCTTATCCCAAGTGAGCCTGAACTGAAATAAAACTGGTTGAAAAGTTTTTGATACAACATTTTTCACTAGTAAATGATATCTTTGACTAACACGTACATGTTGACGTGTGTTAAATGCTTGCAAATGACAATTTCCTTCTTTGCGATTTGACAATTCTTCTATAATTTACTGTAGTGTCATATTTTTTTGTAAATTTATTTATTTCTCTCAAATACTGTTATTGTGGCAAACAGTAACAAGAGACAAAATGACACTGATTTTAAATAATAAGATCGTAGGATACCAGCAGTATTGACTTCATATAGCTCTATGTCAACATGGGGGGAGTTATTTTACTTCTGGACATTTTTCCTTAAAGATTTCATTAAGCAAATTGTACCAGATCTTTACATTGCGGAAGAATCTAGAGACTTGGCTAAACGCTTGAATAAATATTTAATGACATTCACATTAGTAATCCATTAACACACTAATTACAATATTTTTAAAGTATATTTATTTATACATGTGCACATGAATGTATATATTTATACATGTGCACACACACACGCACACACACACACACACACACACACACATACATATATATATATACATATATATATATATATATATATATATATATATATATATATATATATATATATATATATATATATATATATACATATACATATACATATACATATACATATACATATATATATATATATATATATATACATATACATATACATATATATATATATATATATATATATATATATATATATATATATATATATATATATATATATATATATATATATATATACCGAGTGGCCATAATTAAACTGACTGTGCTCACAGTGTTCTGTAGAGCGATCTATTTGCAAGAATGACGCCATATTTTGTAGGAAGATCAAAAACAAGAAGGGGGAAGAAGGATTTCGCGAAAAAAAATTAGTTCCAAAAGTCACCGATAGGGGAATATTTGGCACTGTGTAATAGAAAAGAAGAGTGTTAACAAATGCAAGTCTATACGGAAATTAATTTCTTAACTGTGCCAATGGATGTAACGTGAAATTTGAATAAAGAACTTCTGCTCAGTGTAGTGGCATTGCAGATCACGAGACTTTATCGGTGTTTTTGTAGATTTTACGCTTTTTTAAAAGTGTTGCGATATTGCCCTTGAACTAAATCAGCATAATTTGAATAATAAAAGTGCATTTTTATTTAATTTTATTAACATTTTATTAAAACACTAGCAGCCAAATACCCACTATATATATTTGGAAATTTTTTTTTCTAATCTTTCGTTTCTTTTAATTTAACAAAATCGGAACAACGGAACAATATACTTTAAATATATATAATATATTATATATATATATATATATATATATATATATATATATATATATATATATATATATACACACATACACACACCTATATATATATATATATATATATATATATATATATATATATATATATATACTATACAGAGAGAGTTAATCATTTTTAAACGAAAAATCAACCCTGTTGCCAATTCCTACTCGAAACTAAATTTGTAAAACTCTCATAAAATAGGGCTGAAGTAGTATTCATTTCAGAGATACGCCAGCTATTTACGACACTGAATGACGTCAGGACCGTCATAGCATTAAATATTCGGAATGAAATTGAATTGAATTCGCTCACGAGGGGATGGGAAGTAAATTTTTTAAATTAGAATTGAAACATTTCTAGGGGACAGGGTATTCCCTCCCACAATCGTAGTTAAAAGGGTTTCAATCTATTTTGCTAAAAAGCTTTTTCCAGAAACGAATCGATTTGAATTTCGTAGAATAAATGGTATATTTTTTATATTTGATAGACATTTTGCAGGTGAATATTTTTATACATGTTAATTGCAATAGTTATGAAGATTTTTTGTTCTTATTTGCTTAAAGTGTTTCTCTGTGAAATGCATGATTCATATCTGGGAATGAATTAGTGCTTTAAATATTAATTACGCTACGGTCTAGTTTTATGCTACACGAGGGCTAATGAGACTGGAACTTACTGCTTAAATCCAATTTCTAACAGTTACGAACATTTTATGCAACCTCAAGATTTGAACCCATTCGGCTATCGTTCGGCTAAGGTTAGCTTCATCAAGTATCTTCATCGTCATTTATAGCCATGCACTGAAAATAGTATTAAGCTGGTCAAGCTCTAGTAGACCAGGGACGGCCAACACGTCGATCACGATCGACCGGTCGATCGCGAAGCGTTTTTTGGTCGGTCATAGCCGACAGAAGACAAAATTAGAAAGAGCGAAAGAAGTTGTAAAATAATACGTATAATACAGCATATTTTGACTTGAAATTTGGATAATTTTAAAAGTAAGTAGTTTGTTCATAAAGAATGTCATTTGCTGAATTTGAATCATATCTAGCAGTTAAATTTCATTTAATTATTTAAGTAGGAATATTGTAGCTAAACCACTGCATTTTTTCTATGTTTTAAGTTAATATTAACTAATAATATGCTTCTTTTGCATTTTAGCACCCATCAAAAGGAGCAGTGAACGAAAATAACCGAAGACTACCCCCTCTCCAACTCTTATCACTCATTAGTACACCAGTCGCATGTTTGAATGCGTTAAATGTTAAGATTTTACTAGGTAGATCGCGAAACATATTCAAGAAAAATAGTCTATCCTATATATAAAGAAGTTGGCCACACCTGTAGTAGACTGTTCTATTGCAAAGAGATGTTTGTACACTTTTCATGGTTGAAATATGTTGTTCAATACTTGTAGTGAACGATGGTAAAAAATCTTCCAATGCTACATTGAAAATATTTTGGGAGAAGACCCCTGGGCTCCTCTATAAATACGTCCTTGATGTACAACGAATTTTTTGACTGACCTACATATAACAAACCAGCATGTTACAAGCTTTAGAGCTAGTGGTACCAAAATCGTTTAATGGCTAACCACGATTAATCTCTATTTAAACAGAGAATTGCGTCTCACCATTGGGTGGCGACATGGGTTAATCGCGATTAGCAGTTAAACGACTTTGGTGAGACCTTGTATCACCATATATCTTCTATCAAGAACTGTTCC
>CM063500.1:105659263-105669263 GCA_032207245.1 Pardosa pseudoannulata | reverse complement strand
GCTAGGAATATATATTTATGCAATTACGAAATATACAGTTTGATTTATTAGCAATTACAATATGTAATTTTAAAGTTAAAAATCTTGTATTGACATTGAATGTTTTTAATTATCTTAATCTATTAACTAATTTATCTGACGTAAAAATGTTCTTTTAGAAAGTAATCAGTTGTAGAGTTACTAAAATTGCCTTAAGTTATTCTTTAGCTTTCTAAAAAAGGATAATTTATCCACTCTTATGATTAACTAAACAATAAATAATCGCACTTTATATTTACACAATTACGAAATGTACTTTTTGATTTAACATGTAATTACAAATATGTAACTTTTAAAGTTAAACCACTTGTACCAACAATGTATTATTGACTTCTTTATCCATTTACTGGAAGTTAAAAAATAATTTCTGCGAACAAGTAATCGGTTGTAGAGTTACTAGCATTTTCTAAAATTATTCTTTTGTCTTAAAAGGAGGATAATTTATCAACTGTAATGATTAACTAAACAATGAATAATTATTCTAAGAATATATATTTGTATAATAAAGAAATATACTGTTTGATTTAATAACTATTACAAATATGTAATCTTAAAGTTAAGACCTCTTGTATTAACATTGAAGGATTTAGTCATCTTAATGTATTAGTTAATTTATCTGACGTTAAAACATCGTTTCTGTGAGAAAGTAATCGGCTGTAGAGTTAATAGCATATTCTGAAATTATTCTTTTGTCTTTAAGGAGGATAATTTATCAACTGTCATGATTAACTAAACAATGAATAATTATACTACGAAAATATATTTATGCAATTACAAAATATACTGTTTGATTTAATAACTATTAGAAAAACATACTTTTAAAAATAAAACTCTTGTATTGGCACTAAAGGTTTTTAGTTTTTTTAATGTATTTACTATTTTATCTGACGTTAAAACGTTCTGTGAGAAAATAATCAGTTGTACAGTTACTAAAATTTTCTTAAGTTATTCTTTCGCCTTCGAAAGAAGGATAATTTATCAACTCTTATTATTAACTAAACAATAAATAATCGCACTACAAATATATATTTACACAATTACGAAATGTACTTTTTGATTTAACATGTAATTACAAATATGTAACTTTTAAAGTTAAACCACTTGTACCAATAACGTATTATTGACTTCTTTATCCATTTATTGGAAATTAAAAAATAATTTCTGCGAACAAGTAATCGGTTGTAGAGTTACTAGCATTTTCTAAAATTATTCTTATGTCTTTAAAGGAGGATAATTTATCAACTGTAATGATTAACTAAACAATGAATAATTATGTTACGAATATATTGCTTATGTAATAACGAAATATACTGTTTGATTTAATAGCCAATTACAAATATATAAATTTAAAGTAAAACCTCTTGTATTGACACTGAAGGTTTTTAGTTATCTTAATGTATTAACTAATTTATCAGATGTTAAAACGTTTTGTGAGAAAGTAATCAGTTGTACAGTTACTAAAATTTTCTTAAGTTATTCTTTATCTTTCTAAAGAAGGATAATTTATCAAATGTTGATTAGCTAAACAATTAATAATCGCACTGTAAATATATATTTACACAATTACGAAATGTACTTCTAGTTTAACGAGCAATTACAAATATATAACTTTTAAAGTTAAACCACTTGTACCAACAACGTATTATTGACTTCTTTATCTACCAATCCATTTATTGGACCTTAAAAAATAATTTCTGCGAAAAAGTAATCGGCTGTAGAGTTACTAGCATTTTCTAAAATTATTCTTATGTCTTTAAGGAGGATAATTTATCAACTGTAATGATTAACTAAACAATGAATAATTACGCAACGATTATATATATTTATGTAATTACGAAATATACGGCTTGATTTAATAGCTATTACAAATATGTACTTTTAAAGTTAAACCTCTTATATTAACATTGAAGGATTTAGTCATTTTAATGTATTAGTTAATTTATTGTAATTTAAAACATGGTTTATGTGAGAAAGTATTCGGTTGTAGAGTTACTAGCATTTTCTGAAATTATACTTTTGTTTTTAAAGGAGGATAATTTATCAACTGTAATGATTAACTAAACAATGAATAATTATGCTACGAATATATATTTATGCAATTACGATATATACTGTTTGATTTAACAGCTATTAAAAATATGTAATTTTAAAAATCAACCTCTTGTACTGACATTGACAGTTTTTAGTTATCTTAATGTATTAACTAATTTATCTGACGTTAAAATGATCTATATGAAAGTAATCAGTTGTAGGGTTACTAAAATTGTCTTAAATTATTCTTTAACTTTCTAAAGGAGGATAATTTATCAATTCTTATGATTAAGTAAACAATGAATAATTGAAATTGTAAATATATATTTTGACGAAATGTACTTCTTGGTTTAGCAACGAATTACAAATACATGAACCACTTGTACCAACAACGTGTTATTGACTTCTTTTCTACCAATCCATTTATTGGAAATTAAAAAATAATTTGGCGATTAAGTAATCGGCTGTAGAGTTAATAGCATTTTCTAAATTTATTCTTTTGTCTTTAAAGGAGGATAATTTATCAACTGTAATGATTAACTAAACAATAAATAATTATGCTACGAAAAATCATTATGCTATTATTTATGTAATTATGAAATATGTTGTTTGATATAGTAGCTATTACACATATGTAATTTTAAAGTTAAACCTCTTATATTAACATGGAAATATTTAGTCATCTTAATGTGTTAGTTAATTTATTTAACGGTAAAACATGGTTTCTGTGAGAAAGTAATCGGTTGTAGGTTTACTAGCATTTTATGAAATTATACTTTTGTCTTTAAAGGAGAATAATTTATCAACTCTCATGATTAACTAAACAATGGATAATTTTGCTACGAATATATATTTATGGAATTATGAAATATACTGTTTGATTTAATAACTATTACAAATATGTAATTTTAAAAATAAAACTCTTGTATTGGCACTAAAGGTTTTTAGTTATCTTAATGTATTCACTATTTTATCTGATGTTAAAACGTTCTGTGAGACAGTAACCAGTTGTAGAGTTACTAAAATTTTCTTAAGTTATTCTTTTACCTTCTAAAGAAGGATAATTTATCAATTCTTATGATTAAGTAAACAATGAATAATCGCATTGTATATATATATTTGGACGAAATGTACTTCTTGGTTTAAGAACCAATTACAAATACTCGCACGTAACTTTTAATTTTAAACCACTTGTACCAACAACGTATCATTGACTTCTTTATCTACCAATCCATTTATTGGAAGTTAAAAAATAATTTTTGTGAACAAGTAATCGGCTGTAGAGTTACTAGCATTTTCTAAAATTATTTTTCTGTCTTTAAAGGAGGATAATTTATCAACTGTAATGATTAACTAAACAATGGATGATTATGCTACGAATATATATTTATGTAATTACGAAATCTACTGTTTGATTTTATAGCCAATTACAAATATGTAACTTTAAACTTAAAACTCTTGTATTGACATTGAAGGTTTTTAGTTATCTTAATGTTTTAACTAATTTATCTGATGTTAAAACGATCTATGAGAAAGTAATCACGAGTAAATCAAGAGTTGTAGAGTTACTAAAATTGTCTTAAGTTTGATTTAATAGCTATTACATATATGTAGTTTTAAAGTTAAACCTCTTATACTGACATTGAAGGTTTGTAGTTATCTTAATCTATTAACTAATTTATCTGACGTTAAAACGTTCTGTGAGAAAGTAATCAGTTGTAGAGTTACTAATATTATCTTAAGTCATTCTTTTGGCTTCTAAAGAAGGATAATTTATCAACTCTTACGATTAAATAAATAATGAATAATCGCACTGTAAATATATATTTACACAATTACGAAATGTACTTCTAGTTTAACAAGCAATTACAAATATATAACTTTTAAAGTTAAACCACTTGTACCAACAACGTATTATTGACTTCTTTATCTACCAATCCATTTATTGGAAGTTAAAAAATAATCAGCGAACAAGTAATCAGCTCCGTTACTCTCTGGTATAAATTGTTGTCCCTTCCTTTTACTATTATCTCTCTATAAAGCAATAATTACATTTCCTTTTCGACAATGACAGCTTTCGCGATTAAATGTTATCCGTTACGGTCGCATTCCAAAAACAATTCCCCGATACTGATTTATTCTAATTAAAACTCGACTATTAAGGCAAACAATACTTAAACCTTCCCCCGGCTAACAAGAAAATTGCTCAAAGACGTGTGATTATCGATGCTCAGCCACGGGAGTTCGGGCTGTCAGTAATTGTTCCCTTGATTAATAATGGGTAAGAATCGGTTAGGCAGGCTTCCAATCTACTAAACACAAGAATGTGATGAAATATTGATTATGGAGCTATAATTCATAGCACGCTGATGAAACTGGGAGGCCCGCGATCATTGATCTACGCTAAAAGGGTAGCGGATATATATGCAAGGAGTTTAATATTAGTAGATGTGAAGGGTGATTTTTTTTTGTTATACTTCCTGTGTCCAGGAGAGTGCTTTAGATAAATGGTGTATTCATTAACGAACTCAAGTGATGTAAGAAAAATTAAGTGGAAAATATTTTTTTAAAGATCTGGAGTAAATTTATAAAGCTATGTATAGCTTGCGTTATAAATTACTAACGTTTTAATGAATAAAAATGTACATAAAGAATTATTCAATAGTGTATTATATGTTAAATAAAATTGGCAAAGATAAATACAGTATTGTTTTCTAAACTCTTTTGATTTATTGCGTTTACTGTGTCTAGGAGAGCGAGTTAGATAAATGATAAGTTCAGTAACAAACTCAAGCTGAATAAGAGAAATTAAGAGAAAATATCTTTTTAAAATGATAAAGTAAATTTATAACGCATAATATATGTTCAAAAAAACCCCCTGGTTTATTGCCACCTCTTCAAAATTCCGGGTTTTTTACAACTCTACATGCTAGTAATAAATATTTTGCATGCTGTCATATATTTAATCCAGTGTTTGAAATTTATGACTAATGACTTTATGGTATGCTCTAAACCGCCAATAATAATTCAAAAAATAATAGTGACATTCGGTTATTCTTCAGAAATAAAATTAAGCACGCCTACGAGAATTGAGTCAACTTCAACATATAAATCATCTTCTCCTCTACTGTAGACATCAGCCCACATCATTTGCAGAAAACTGTAACAATGGATTCGAGGATTCGAATATCTGGCCATTACTGAGTCCCCCCTCCCGCCATTACAAGTTCTACGCCCCATCCTGTAGGATATCCTGACTCGAAAATATTTAAATGTACCTCGGATTAGGCCCTAACAACTTTGTGATTAGTCAGTAGGTCCGCGGGCGGCACGAATCCATTGGAGACCCTAGGGCTGTTCTTGACTTTCTGCGGGATATTAATCAATGCTTTTCGAACGCACGCAGGGGGGAGGACCCTTTTTTGGCCTGAGTCAGACTTTAGGACCCCCATCTCTTTGAAAATGAGGTTCGACCGATAAGTGTATTCTTCCGCCACATTGGAAGGCTAATGTAGTAGATCGCGCGTGTATGCAGAGTGGGGGAATAGATAAAAATTCTGCGATGACACCCAGGGAGTAGGGGATTTTTTCTTTAGTCGTCTGCCCCCCCCCCCTTGATTCTCCAGACTTTGCCAATTCATATTCATTATTTCCGGGTGTCTCCCTTTTTTTATTTCAGTTGACGTCGGTTGTTGGATGGATAAATAAAATAAAAAAGGGATGTAGGTATGTATTAGGGTGCACCGCGTCTCCTATGTTTTAGCCAAAATAGTCTGGAATCGCAGATGACTTCGGATTCCGAATTCTCCCCTCAAGGCCTGCCACGTGCAGCAAATAGAACGGGGACCGTTTGGAAAGAGGTGAGACGGAACAAGTGAAATCGAGCGGAGGGAAAGTTAAGAGGTGGTTGACGGATCAGTCTGACTTCCTCACTTTAAAGTGTTTGATTGTTAAAATTCGATACATTTTTTTCTCCTCCAGTCACTGCTGCTTTTTTTCTGTTCTAGATAGTTCTAGAGTGAGTTGTGACCACAAAGGAGTTGCAATCTGTATCAGTTTGTACTTATGATAAAATGATATATAAAAATGATGCAAAAGGTAATAATCCCTAAAATACATAGCAGTAATCCTTAGAATGAATTTTGGTGTGGATAAAAAGGAATGAAATATATAGCAGTAATCCTTAGAATGAATTTGGCAGTACATAGCAGTGATTCTTAGAATGGTGTGGATAAAATTGAATAAAATACATAGCAATAATACTTAGAATGAATTTTGGTGTGTATAAAAATGGATAAAATACATAGCAGTAATCCTTAAAATGAATTTGGCAGTACCTAGCAGTAATTCTTAGAATGGTGTTTATAAAATTGGATAAAATACATAGCAATAATACTTAGAATGAATTTTGGTGGGGACATAAATGAATAAAATACATAGCAGTAATACTCAAAATGAATTTTGGTGTGGATAAAAATGGATAAAATTCATAGCAGTAATCCTTAGAATGAATCTGGCAGTATATAGCAGTAATCCTTAGAATGGTGTGGATAAATTTGGATAAAATACATAGCCATAATACTTAGAGTTATTTTGGTGGGGATATAAATAAATAAAACACATAGCAGTAGTACTTAGAATGAATTTTGTTATGGATAAAAATGGATAAAATACATAACAGTAATCTTTAAAATGAATTTGGCAGTACATAGCAGTAATCCTTAGAATGGTGTGGATAATATTGGATAAAATACATAGCAATAATACTTAGCATGAATTTTGGTGGGGATATACATGAATAAAATAAATAGCAGTAATAATTAGAATGAATTTTGGTGTGGATGATTTTTTTGAAATAAAAAGTTTTGTAAGAGTTTACACTTTTTAAAAATTCAAAAGTTTCAAGTTTTTTAGTCAAGAATTTAAAGGGTCTCAAGGCATGGTTATATCTTCAAATATTTCTATTTAAAAAAATATTTGCCAAACTGTAAACATTTCTGGAGATTTTGATAATATAATTTTCTTTATAACTCAAGTAAAACAAAAGTTATTTTATTTGTCTGTCACTCTCATAGTTAAAAATCCAAACTAATATTTTTTTCTGATTTTATTCGCATTTTATATTTTAACCTTTATATAATGATTTCAAACCGATAATTCAAACCGAAATACAGAATCTTACGGTTCAAAAAACTATTTTTATATACTTAAATACTTAAGAATCTGTAATTTAATCAACTTTTTAATTATCCCTTGCTAATGGATCGCATTGAATGCATATTTAATATCGAAAGAAATAACAGAAACATACAAATTTCTGTTTCTAAATCTTAAAAATGGCTGAACATAAAATTGATCATATCTAGTGCTTACCTCCTGTGCTAAACCATATTGAGAAGAACTAATATTGTACTGTTCAGAAACAAATTAGAAATCCTAAGAAAAACCTTGTTTCTCGAAAACGTTGCCAAAGATAGGCAAGAGCGGAATTGGTCTGTATGTATTAGACATCGACAAGACTCTTTCAAGATTAACCCTTTTAGGGGGCCATTTATTTCTCCCACAACGTTTACAAATTATCAAAAGAGATGTGCTAATTATGTTCAACTAGCATATAGCCCGTTATATGACGGGATCAGTAAAATTTTTAATATCCCAGAATTTTAAAGTACCCTATAAGGCAGGTAAAAAAATGGTTTGTTTTTTGGCTGAGATTTATCTGGTACAAGCTCAGTAATTTGGTTATCTTTACTCACCGCATGTTAGTTGCCAACTTTAATTTATCTCGTATAGTTTATCACGTCATATTACGTGATATGACAAGCAGAGGTTTTAATATTGACAGTGATTATTTGGTTGTATATATAAATGATGTCCAAAATTTAGCGAATCGATTGCAAACCTTGTGGTTATGCAAACACATAAACTAACAAACTTCTTAATTTTCAAAGATTTATAACTTAAACACTAGATATTTATTAGTCCGTGAAATGAACTCCTAGACTTTTATGAAAAGAATTTATTGTTAACACCGGTGATAATATTTTCATTGCAACAAAAAATGATCGATGATTAAATTTAAAATTTCACATATGTACCTAATCTATTATTTGTGATGAGGCTATTTAGATCAGTTATATAATTGATTCATTCATACAAGAAGTAAAATGCTCGGGATCTAAATCTGACCTCATCACATCTTTGTAAAAGACAGAGGACCATATATTTATATTGAACGGAAATTGTTGTCTTGTACGGTGGTCTCGGACGGGGTTCTGATCCCAGTCCCAGATTAGAATCCCGTCTCCGTACTTGACATTAAATAAGAATGTACCTTTGTGGAGTTATTTATGAGTCCCTAAGGGACAGTGCCCAATTAGAAGGGATAAGGTTTTCCACGTTGACGGTCTCAAGGCGGGGTTTAAGCAAACCAATTGGATTCTCATAACTATCCCGATTGGAGATAAGAAGGAAGAGGGGACAAGGATGAAACTAATAAAATAAGAAAGATCGAAAAAAAATAAAGGTGAAGGTGTTCGATAGTCGAAACGAAGAGAGGAGTTCGACAGAAGAGGTTCGGAAGTCGAGACGAGGAGAGAGTCCGACAGAAGGTGTTCGATAGTCCAGACAAAGAGAGGAGTCCGACAGAACGAGTTCTAGAGTCCAGCCAAGTCCGACAGGAAGTGTTCCTGCATTAAATAGCACGACCGCACCCCAAAAACTCAGGAGGAAGCCCCTGACCAGACCGACGAGAGATCCATAGATACCCATCAACCAGCAGTGTTCCGGGCACACCATTTTAGCTCCCCAAAGTTACCCCCTTTTACATACATTTTGAAATTGAGATTAGGTCCTCTCTCTTATATTTACATAATAGCTTAATTATTAAAAATGATTGTCAGAACTAATTTAGAAAATGTTGATAAAACATATTTTATGAAAATTGGCATCACTTTTGTAATGTACATAGATGTATATATATTATAATAAATTTATTTTTTTTATATTAAGCTAGTTTCGGATGCTGTTAATTTAGCTTTTAGTTTAGTTTCATTTCTTATGTCTGTAGTTTCTCAGAACCTGTGGTTAAATATAGTACTAAAATACTTTTACACAACGCAATCAAAATAAAATCCCACTATACATTTGATCACAGGTTAATACTCAAATAAAAACGAGGACTACACGACATTATTTAATACAAATATAAAAGAAAATTATTTATGTAATATTTAAGTTCAGTGATAAAACGTATGAAAATAATGCCGACTATATTTATGTAATTTAAAATAAGAAATGATTAAAGGAGATGATTAAAGAAATGACGTCATAATGTTAGAAAAAATTACTTTTACCTATTTATTATGTGATAAATTGATTAATTTAATGTTCTGCTCTTAACCGGGGACAACAGAGCTTGAAATATTGGCATTAATCACTCGAAAAGGGGGGAAGAGGTGGATTTTGAACGTTTTCGAACTCTCTTTGAATTTTACTAATCCTAACTCATCAAAAATACAATACAGATGCCTGTATCCATTCCAGGTACAACCGAGTCATAAATTCGTGGACAGACGGATAGATGGACCGACAACTTAGGCTATTATTATATAGGGGATTGATCAAGCAACAGATGACAGTGCAAAATGGAAGCTGGAAATAGTTTTCCCATCGTAGTAATAATAAGGCTAAGATATTATTACGGGTTTTGCGCTTCCCACACATGTATTTCGTAAGATAATGTAAAAGGGATGTAATCTGCCACGGCCTTCAAAAGGGTTAAGCCAGAAAACAAGCTTAGCGACATTCCCTACTAACTAACTGCAAGATAGCTTTTTTTAACTTTGTAAATGTAACACCAAATTGTTTTAGGATGGATCTCAAGAGATGAACTAGTACAATACCAATGGCTCTTTAAAAGAAATGAATG
>CM063500.1:105634263-105656763 GCA_032207245.1 Pardosa pseudoannulata | reverse complement strand
TGTTTTTTAGTTTATAAATTTATGAGTTTAGCTCGTATTTATTTTATTTCATCAACTATGCATGTATCGAGTGTAACCCTGTGTTACTTTTTGAAGTAAAATAGAAATTGGTTTAATTGTTTTGGTTTGAATGTATTTATTTAAAAAAGTATTTTAACTAATTACCAGATGTAAACCATGTGACCCTAAACCCAAGAGTCTTTTTAAAAATAAACACTTTTTTTTAAGTTATGCAATGTCGGAATTGAATTTTAAAGTTATGCAATGTCGATGAGAAAATGTAAAAATGGGAATTATCTATATAATATTACAGCAAATGTTTCAATGTCCAAGAATTACGAGAGATTAAGAGCTTAAAAGTAAATTCAGTGCTTTATCCATAACATATCATTTCAATAAGTCTATTTATTTAATAAAAATATATTGATTACGCATTTAAAAGATATGTTACAGCTTATTTTTATACTATTATTTTGATAGTTTAGTCATTTATCAATGAATTCAATAGCTTATAACTCTGATATTCACTCTTTTATCTATAGCTATTGATTAAATTATTAAGTTTGACATCTGTTTATACCAAAGATATTTCAGTGCTTAATTATTTGAATGCAAAAATACTCCTTTATCAAGTAACATATTATACATCTTGCTGTTTGTAAGGCTATAAAAGACATACATAAAAATATTTTTGTAAGCAAAACCAATAGTTTTAGTTTAATTTGGAGCACTACGGTTCTCTGTTTTACGAGGACTATTAAAACAGGGACCTACAGCTTAAAGCCGATTCTGATTGTCTACGAACAACCATCCCAGAAGAGAGAATCAAACCCACGAACTTCGAGTACCGAAAATAAAAGTTCTATCAATTGGTCATCATTCGGCAAATAGACTAGGCTTTTAAAAAAGGTTTTAGAGCGTAATATCCGTATTTTTAAATTTAGTGAATTTTTCGTAAATCAGTTGCTTTTTTCTCTATAGAACGTTTAAATTTGGCATTTGTTTGTCAATGTTATTTCACTGCCTTATAACATTAAACGCAAAAATGCAAATCTTACTGTTTATAGAACAACAAATGGTAATACAAATGGTTTTTTTTTTTTTTTTTTTTAGAAAATATTAGTAGGAATTAATTTTTTCTTTACTTACAATTTTTAGAATTTCGTTAATTTTTACTGATTTTCGTTAATTTTTTGGTTAATTTTTTTTTGTCTCTTTGATAATTATTCAGTCTTTTATAGTTACTGATACTACTTTCATATTTGGCATTTTATCACCTATTAATGTTTCTTCACTTCCTAGTTACATTAAATACAGATGTGCTGTCTTTCATTGAATTGAGTATTACTAATCCTGCTTTTTGAAGAGTGATAATACGTAGTAAAAGAAAATATACCTTTCTTAAAAGAAGATATAAAATACATAAGGCATTTAAAAGATATTTCATGAATTATTTTTTTTAACTCTACCAATATTTTTTAAGATTTAGTGTTTTTGTTTACTGAATTCAAATGCTTGTTCCTTTGATTTTTACCTATGAAGCTCCAGTGTGGTCGTATGTAGCAGATTCTAATATTAAAATTCTAACCGCTATTCAAAATTTAATTCTAAAGGAAATAATTAACACTCCCTGGTACTTTAAGAAATACTAAAATTCACGAAGAATTAAAAATTCCTCCTATTCCAAATTTTATCTAAAATCTTTCTGTTAAATTTCATAAAAACTTAAGCAATGATTTAATCAATAATCTTGTCAATTACGACTCCACTGATGCTAGCAATAGAAGAAGGCCTTTGGTCATTCTTGGCAAAGTTCCTTGATGTTTTTGTGTTGTTTTTATAAAAAATCAAAAAATTTCCAAAAAAAAAACTTATTAAAAAGCTAAAAAATGTAAGAAAAAAGTTTTAAAATATCTTAAAAATGGCCATACATCATAATTCGTACCTCTCCCGATATTTCTATATCGTTCCGAATCTGATTTCTGCTCTCTCTGAGAGGGAGGAACATATTATGTATTTTTTTCCATAAAGTAACTAACTCTGATATCATCCCTATCAAGTCTTCTCGGACCGTGATGACGTGGTGCATCCAGTAAGGTGTCTGCCCAGCAATAACTCGCGATTTCAATTTCAGATTTTGATATCAATAAAAATGTTTACTTCGTGGTTTTTGTACGGATGTCCCTGGCAGCAAAAATATGTGTTTTATTTCTATCCCTAAAATTTCTACTCTCTAGTTTTGTGTCATGAAGTCACGAATCCACCTCCTTATCCTCTTTTTCCTCTTTTTAGTTGTTTTATTTTCTGCTCGTTGTCATTTTATGCTTACTGTTAGAATTCTCTGGATTAGAGGCCTTGCCCACGCAATCCAGTTCACCTACCACCCTGAAGATCCTGAAGATTGTTCCTTTGATAATCACTTTGTCTTATATAACTGTAGATACACCTTTGAAGTTTGGCAGTGTGTCACCTGTTAATGTTTCTTCACTACCTGGTTACTTGAAATGCAGAGGCACTGCCTTTCATCGAGTAGACTATCACAAATCATGCGTTTTGAAGAATGATAATTAGTACAAGAAAATGTACCCTTTTGTTAAAAAAATATAATAGATTAGGTATTTAAAAGATATTTTAGAGATTAAATTTTTTAAGCACTACCAACATTTTGAAAATGTACTGATTTTTTACTGAATATAATTACCTGTTTCTCTCTATTGTTTATGACTGTTAAATAAACCTTACAAATTTGGCCTCTGTTCACCTATCAAAGTTGCTTCAGTGTATTGTTACATTGAATGCGAAAATGCTGCATTACATTGAATACCAAAAAATATCTTGCAATTTATAGGGCAATAGGTCATAATACAAAGAAATAATTTAAAAAATAATATAACGTGATATACTAATATAATTAGTATTATAAAAAATATAAGAAAATTCAATTTTTTTAAAGAAAAATATTATATGGTAGTCGTTTAAGAGGTATTTTATGGATTAATTATTTTCATCAACATTTTTTTTCAGTTTAAGGATATTTTACTGAATAGAAATGCTTGTTTCTCTGATGAGTCTCTCTGTTGTCTATAAGCTATAATACTAATTATATACTAATTATATACTAATATAATTAATACAAGAAAATATACACTTTTCTAAAAAAATATAAAATACATCAGGCATTTAAAAGATATTATAAGGATTAATTTTTTTTAATGTCTACCAACATTTTTAAAATTTAGTAATTTTTCCCTTAATTCAATTATTTGTTTCTCTGAGGAGTCTCTCTATTGTTTATGACTGTTAAATAAACCTTACAAATTTGGCCTCTGTTCCCCTATCAAAGTTGCTTCAGTGTATTGTTACATTGAATGCGAAAATGCTGCATTACATTGAATACCATAAGACAAATCTTGCAATTTATAGGGCAATAGGTCATAATACAAAGAAATAATTTAAAAAATAATATAACGTGATATACTAATATAATTAGTATTATAAAAAATATAAGAAAATTCATTTTTTTTAAAGAAAAGTATTATATGGTAGTCGTTTAAGAGGTATTTTATGGATTAATTATTTTCATCAACATTTTTTTTTTCAGTTTAAGGATATTTTACTGAATCGAATTGCTTGTTTCTCTGATGAGTCTCTCTACTGACTATAAACTATAATACTAATTATATACCAATATAATTAGTACAAGAAAATATACCCTTTTTTAAAAAATATTAAATACATTAGTCATTAAAAATATATTATAGGGATTAAATTTTTTTTATGTCTACCAACATTTTTAAAATTTAGTAATTTTTCCCTTAATTCAATTATTTGTTTCTCTGAGGAGTCTCTCTATTGTTTATGACTGTTAAATAAACCTTACAAATTTGGCCTCTGTTCCCCTATCAAAGTTGCTTCAGTGTACTGTTACTTTGAATGCTTAAATGCTGCGTTACATTGAATACCATAAGACAAATCTTGCTGGTTAGAGGGCAATAGGTCATAGTACAAAGAAAATAACTTAAAAAAGAATATAACGTGATATACTAATGTAATTAGTAGTACAGAAAGTACAAGAAAATTTAATTTTTTTAAAGAAAAAGTATTATATGGTAGTCGTTTAAGAGGTATCTGATGGATTAATTTTTTAAATCATTAACATTTTTTTTTTCAATTTGAAGATATTTTACTAAATTGAATTGCTTGTTTCTCTGATGAGTCTCTCTGTTGTCTTTAAACTATAATACTCATTATATACTAATATAATTAGTTTAAGAAAATTTACCCTTTTTTTAAAAAAATATATAATAAATTAAACATTTAAAAGATATTTTAGGGATTATTTTTTTAATCTACCAACGTTTTTAAAATTTAGTGAGTTTTTACTGAATTCAATTACCTGTTTCTCTGATGAGTCTCTCTTGTTTATGACTATTAAATTAACTTTACAAATTTGGCATCTGTTCACCTGTCATTGTTGCTTCACTGCAGCGTTATTTTTTATGCGGAAATGCTGCGTTACATTGAATACCATAAAAAAAAATCTTGCTGTTTATAGGACAATAGGTCATAGTACAAGAAAATAACTTAATAATATAACGTGATATACTAATATAATTAGTGTTATAGGAAATAAAAGAAAATTAAAAATTTTTTAAGGTACTATATGGTAGTCGTTTAATAGGTATATTAAGGATTAATTATTTTAATCATTAATTTTTTTTTATATTTGGAGATATTTTATTGAATAGAATTGCTTATTTTTCTGGTGAGTCTCTCTGTTGTCTCTAAACTATTATACTAATTATATACTAATGAAATTAGTACAAGAGAATATACCCTTTTAAAAAAATTTTATAAAATGCATTATGCATTTAAAAGATATTATAGGGATTAAATTTTTTTAATGTCTACCAACATTTTTAAAATTTAGTAATTTTTCCCTGAATTCAATTACTTGTTTCTCTGATGAGTCTCTCTATTGTTTATGACTGTTAAATAAACCTTACAAATTTTACCTCTGTTCACCTATCAAAGTTGCTTCAGTGTATTGTTACTTTGAATGCGGAAATGCTGCTTTACATTGAATACCATAAGACAAATCTTGCTGTTTATAGGGCAATAGGTCCTAATACAAAGAAAATAAATTAAAAAATAATACAACGTGATATACTAATATAATTAGTATTATAAAAAATATAAGAAAATTTAATTTTTTAAAAGAAAAGTATTATATGGTAGTCGTTTAAGAGGTATCTTATGGATTAATTATTTTCATCAACATTTTTTTTTTCAATTTGGGGATATTTTACTGAATAAAATTGTTTGTTTCTCTGATGAGTCTGTCTGTTGTCTATAAGCTATAATAATAATTATATACTAATTATATACTAATATAATTAATACAAGAAAATATACACTTTTCTAAAAAAATATAAAATAATCAGGCATTTAAAAGATATTATAGGGATTAATTTTTTTTAGTGTCTACCAACATTTTTAAAATTTAGTAATTTTTCCCTTAATTCAATTACTTGTTTCTCTGAGGAGTCTCTCTATTGTTTATGACTGCTAAATATACCTTAAAAATTTGGCATCTGTTCACCTGTCAATGTTGCTTCACTGCATCGTTAGTTTGCATGCGGAAATGCTCCATTACATTGAATACCAGAAAAAAATCTTACTGTTTATAGGGAAATAGGTCATAGTTCAAGAAAATAACTTAACAATACAACTTGATATACTAATATAATTAGTATTATAGAAAGTACAAGAAAATTTAATTTTTTTAAAGAAAAAGTAGTATGTGGTAGTCGTTTAAGAGATATCTTATGAATTAATTTTTATAATCATTAAATTTTTTTTTCAATTTGGGGATATTTTACTGAATTGAATTGCTTGTTTCTCTGATGAGTCTCTCTGTTGTCTATAAGCTATAATACTAATTATATACTAATATAATTAGTACAAGAAAATATACCCTTTTAAAAAAATATATAATAGATTAGGAATTTAAAAGATATTTTAGGGATTCAATTTTTTTAAGCACTACAAACATTTTTAAAATTTAGTGATTTTTCACTTGAATTCAATTATTTGTTTCTCTGGTGTATCCCTCTATTGTTTATGACTGTTAAATAAACCTTAAATATGGCCTCTGTTCACCTATCAATGTTGCTTCAGTGTATTGCTACTTTGAATGCGGAAATGCTGCGTTACATTGAATACCATAAGAAAAATTTTGCTGTTTATAGGGCAATAATGTCATAGTACAAAGAAAATAACTTAAAAATAATATAGCGTGATATACTAGTATAATTAGTATTATAGAAAATAAAAGAAAATTTAATTTTTTTAAAGAAAAAGTATTATATGGTAGTCGTTTAAGAGGTATCTTATGGATTAATTATTTTCATCAACATTTCTTTTCAGTTAAAGGATATTTTACTGAATAGAATTGCTTGTTTCTCTGGTGAGTCTCTCTGTTGTCTATAAGCTATAATACTAATTATATACTAATTATATACTAATATAATTAATACAAGAAAATATACATTTTTCTAAAAAAATATAAAATACATCAGGCATTTAAAAGATACTATAGGGATTATTTTTTTTTTAATGTCTACCAACATTTTTAAAATTTAGTAATTTTTCCCTTAATTCAATTACTTGTTTCTCTGAGGAGTCTCTCTATTGTTTATGACTGCTAAATAAACCTTAAAAATTTGGCCTCTGTTCACCTATCAAAGTTGCTTCAGTGTATTGTTACTTTGAATGTAGAAATGCTGTATTTCATTGAATACCATAAGACAAATATTGCTGTTTATAGGGCAATAGGTCATAGTACAATGAAATAACTTAAAAAATAATATAAGGTGATATACTAATATAATTACTATTATAGAATATACAAGAAAATTTAATTTTTTTAAAGAAAAAGTATTATATGGTAGTTGTTTAAGTGGCATCTTGTGGATTAATTTTTTAAACCATTAACATTTTTTTTCAATATGAAGATATTTTACTAAATTGAATTGCTTGTTTCTTTGATGACTCTCTCAGTTGTCTTTAAACTATAATACTAATTATATACTAATATAATTAGTACAAGAAAATATACCCGTTTTAAAAATATATATAATAAATTAGGCATTTAAAAGATATTTTAATGATTGTTTTTTTAACCTATCAACATTTTTAAACTTTAGTTAGTTTTTACTGAATTCAATTACCTGTTTCTCTGATGAGTCTCTCTTGTTTATGACTATTAAATAAACCATTCAAATTTGGCATCTGTTCACCTGTCAATGTTACTTCACTGCATCATTAGTTTGCATGCGAAAATGCTGCGTTACATTGAATGCCATAAAAAAATCTTGCTGTTTATAGGGAAATAGGTCATAGTACAAGAAAAAAACTTAATAATATAACGTGATATACTAATATATTTAGTATTATAGGAAATACAATAAAATTGTAATTTTTTAAAGTATTATATGGTAGTCCTTTATGAGGTATCTTATGGATTAATTATTTTAATCATTAACCCTTTTTTTTCAATTTGGGGATATTTTAATGAATAGAATTGCTTGTTTCTCTGATGAGTGTCTATGTTGTCTATAAACTATTATACTAATTATATACTAATGAAATTAGTACAAGAAAATATACCCTTTTTAAAAAAATATAAATTGCATTATGCATTTAAAAGTTATTATAGGGATTAAATTTTTTTAATCTCTACCAACATTTTTAAAATTTAGTAATTTTTATCTTAATTCAATTACCTGTTTCTCTGATGAGTCTCTCTATTGTTTATGACTGTTAAATAAACCTTACAAATTTGGCCTCTGTTCACCTATCAAAGTTGCTTCAGTGTACTGTTACTTTGAATGCGGAAATGCTGCGTTACATTGAATACCATAAGACAAATCTTGCTGTTTATAGGGCAATAGGTCATAGTACAAAGAAAATAACTTAAAAAATAATATAACGTGCTATACTAATGTAATTAGTATTATAGTAAATACAAGAAAATTTATTTTTTTTAAAGAAAAAGTATTATATGGTAGTCGTTTAAGAGGTATCTTATGGATTAATTTTTTAATCATTAAAAGTTTTTTTTTTCAATTTGGGGATATTTTACTGAATTGAATTGCTTGTTTCTCTGATGAGTCTCACTGTTGTCTATAAACTATAATACTAATTATATACTAATATAATTAGTACAAGAAAATATACCCTTTTTTAAAAAATATATAATAAATTAGGCATTTAAAAGATATTTTATTGATTATTTTTTTAACCTACCAACATTTTTTAAATTTAGTAATTTTTTCCTTAATTCAATTACTTGTTTCTCTGATGAGTCTCTCTATTGTTTATGATAGTTAAATAAACCTTACAAATTTGGCATCTGTTCACCTGTCAATGTTGCTTCACTGCATCGTTAGTTTGCATGCGGAAATGCTGCATTACATTGAATACCATAAAAAAAATCTTGCTGTTTATAGGGAAATAGGTCATAGTACAAAATACCAACTTGAAAAATAATATAACGTGATATTTTTAAGATATTTCACAACTTATTTTTGGATCGCTAACAACACTTTTAACTTTTATTGATTTTTCCCTGAATTCAGTTACTTGTGTCTCTGCTGATTCTCTCTATTGTTTATAACTATAAGTACATCTTACAAATTTGACATTTGTTTACCTATCAATGTTGTTTCACTGTGTAAATACTTTGAGTGCAGAAATGCTGCCTTACATTGACTAGAGGGAGAAAAATTTGTTTATAGTATAATAAATAACAATATAAGAAGATATAATATTTTACAAAGAAAAAAGTAATACACGGTAGTTATTTAAGAGATATTTTATGGATTAATTTTTTTAATCCCTAATATTTTTTTCAATTTGGTGATATTTTCCTGAATTGAATTGCTTGTTTCCCTGATGAGTCTCTCTGTTGTCTATAATTATCGATATAGCTTTCAAATTTGGCATCTGTTTACCCGTCAATGTCTTTTCACTCCCTAAATTGTTTAAATACAGAAATGCTGTTTTACATTTGTAATAAGAAAAATTTTGCTTATAGAATAAAAAATAAAATACAACAAAATATAATTTTTTTTAAATAAAAAGTATTACATGGTAGTCGTTTAAGAAATATCTTCTAGATTATTTTTTTTAATCATTAACACTTTTTTTTCCAATTTGGTGATATTTTACTGAATCGAATTGCTTGTTTCTCTGATGAGTCTCTCTGTTATCTTTAACTATTGATACACCTTTCAAATTTGGCATCTGTTTGCCTGTCAATGTTGTTTCACTGCCTAAATACATTGAATGCAAAAATGCTGTCTTACACTGAGAGCATAAATTTAAAAAAAATATATAGAATAATAAAATATACAAGAAAGTATAATTTTTTTAAACGAAAAATATTATATGGTAGTGATTTAAGAGATATTTTATGGATTGTTTTTTATCATTAATTTTTTTTCAATTTGGTCATATTTTACTGAATTGAATTGCTTGTTTCTCTGATGAATCTCTCTGTGGTCTATAACTATCGATATAGCTTTCAAATTTGACATCTGTTTACCTGTCAATGTTGTTTCACTGCCTAAATTCTTTTCAGAAATGCTGTTTTGCACTGAGAGCATAAATAAAAAGTAATTGATAACAATACAAGAAAATAAATTTTTTTAAAGAAAAACTGTGATATATTATAGTTAATTAAGATACATTTTATAGATTAATTTTTTAAATCGGTAATTTCTTTTTAAAATTTGGTGATATTTTACTAAATTGAATACCATATTATTTTGTTAAGGGTCTCGATTGTCTGTTAACTGTTGATACAACATTCAAATTTGGCATCTGTTTACCTGACATTGTTTTTTCACTGCCTTAATACTTTGAATGTAGAAATCCTGTCTTAAACTGACAGCATAAATAATTAAAAAATGTTTATAGAATAACAGATAAAAATACAAGAAAAAAATTTTTTTAAGAAAAAGTGATATATAATAGTCATTTAAGAGATATTTTTTTAATTAATTTTGTTAAATCGTTAACGTTTTTTATATTTGGTGATATTTTATTAAATTGAATTGTTTATATCTCTGAAAAGTCTGACGGTTGTCTATAATTATTGATATAGAATTCAAATTTACTATCTGTTTACCAGTCAGTGAAGTTACAGTGGCTAAATATTTTGAATTCTGTTGTCTTACATGGAGTAGCATATGCAATATATATATATATATATATATATATATATATATATATATATATATATATATATATATATATATATATATATATATATATATATATATATATATATATATATATATATATATATATATATATATATATATATATATATATATATATATATATATATATATATATATATATATATATTATATATATATATATATATATATATATATATATATATATATCTGTATATATATATGTGTGTATGTGTTGTGTATGTGTGTGTAAGAAAAGTAAAATTAACTAAGGAATTTAAAAATATTCTATAATTTATTTTTATGGTAAGCAACATGTCTTTAATTTAGTGATTTTTTATGGAATTTTATTGCTTATTCTTCTAAAAGTCTTTGCTGTCTATAGCAAATCATACACCTTTTAACTTTAGTATCTGTTCATTTCTAAATGTTCTTTCATTGCATCGTTACTTTGAATGTAGAATAGCTGACTTTTATTGAGTAGAATATCACACATCTTTCTCTTTATTGGATGATAAAATGTACTAGAGGAAAATAATTTTTTAAGGAAAAATAATATAGAATAGTCTTTTAAAAGGTATATAAGTCTTGATATTTATTTATATATAAAGATATATAATTTTTTAGCAGTATTCATCTAAAAGTCTTTGCTGTCTATAGCAAATCATACACCTTTAAGGTTTAGTATCTATTTATCTTTCAATGTTCCTTCACTGCATCGTTACTTTGAATGTAGAATCTCAGCCTTTCATTGAGTAGAATATCACAAATCTTTCTCTTTATTGAACGATAAAATGTAGCAATTGAAAACATGTTTTAAAGAAAAAATAACATAGAATAGTCTTTTAAAAGGTATATAAGTCTTGATATTTATTTATATATAAAAATATATAATTTTTTTTCAGTATTCATCTAAAAGTCTCTGCTGTCTATAGAAAATCATACACCTTTGAGTTTTAGTATCTGATTATCTATTCACGTTCCTTCACTACATCGTTACTTTGAATGTAGAATCGCTGCCTTTTATTGAGTAGAATATCCCAAATATTTCTCTTTATAGAACGATAAAATGTAGTAAATGAAAATAATTTTTTTAAAGTATAGAATAGTCTTTTAAAAAATAGATAATTCTTTCTATTTCTTGGTATATAAAGATATATAATTTTTTTAACGGTATTCACACAGTCATGCTTTTTGCAACCAGTTTTGAAATTAAAATGTATTTAAAAACATTTACAACAGATAACTCTAAAAGAGTCATAGAATCATGGTACATATAGGTCCAAAATAAAAGAACATTCTAACATACACACATTCTACAATTAGTTCTAATTGTAGACATTTTTTTCGAAGTAGTATTTGAACAAAGAATAATGTAAATAAAACTGGATTCCGAAAAAAATGTTCAGCAGGCACTATTGAAAATATGGTAAGACTATGGTACTTTTAGGTACAAAATACAAAATACATTCCTCTATAAACACAAAAATGCTGCTTAATTAATACCTATACTGCTGCTTATACATATCTGCTGCTTAGGTAACACCTATAAACACATGGTGTAATAATTAGATATTTTAAATATGAAATATTATTTTAACTTCAAAAGTAAATTTTGCACTGTGATTTTGCTAGTGAAGAACATATTTATTTTCATAACCTTTTCTTTTCTTATTCAAAACACTACTTTAAATGCAAAACATTATTTGAAATAGTCTCTACACATCATAATTGCATTTACATTACAACTGAGAAAGTATCCCTGAAAGAGAACAAAAGCCTTCCCGACTTTACTAAACTTTGATAAACATATCACGAATGAGGGGAAAAGGGGGGGGGAACAAACTAGCTCCTTAATAAAATCCCTTTTTTCCCCTGCATGTTCTTTTCTTCCTATCCCCCGTGTTTTTGTTCTTCAATATCTAATGACACTCTTGCTAATTGACGTTCCCCAAGGGGAGTCTCTTCCTTAATAAAACCACTCAAGAAGTCATATTGTGTCTGCTAACAACTTAATGGAGAACGCAAGTAAGCGATCATGTTCCTTCCCGTGTAAGTTTCTCCCCTCATGAGATAATTTGTTCCCAGCATTTTTTTCCCTCTCTGTCTGCAGATATACAGCCTTTCTTCCTTTCCTTTTGCTACTGCAAAGTGTGTATGTGCAATGTAAAAACAAATACAAATTTATGGTGATTGTATTTATTCAATGCCTAAATATGCAAAAAGTTTCTCTAGTCTTAAAAGAGTGTGAAGATATGTTAAAATTTTCTTATATTAGGAATTGATTGAATTAATTTCTCAAGTTATTACAAACTGGCTGCTTCGCATCCAACCTTTAGTCTGGGTAATTAAAGCTACATTAAAAGTTTAGCTGAGAAGAATTTGAGTGAAATTTTAATATTTCTGTTTCATTGCATTGAGAAATACAGCTAAGAATAAAAATAGAATCAGTCATCAATTAATAATTAATATATAATTATTGTTGAAACCAATGGAGCCGAGGTAGTTGAATCGACAAAGGTAACAAATGATTAAATTTTAAACAAATGTATGATTCATAATTTTTAACCCCTTGCCTATGACGCCTGAACTCGGGCAATCAAGTGCGCCAGTTTTGGAATGACCGACCCGAGTTCGTTCAATGGAAAAATGGAAAGAACGGTATTTCAATTCTGGGAAGCCAGAAATTAGTTAGTGCAATGCATAATGTTTAATTTTTCCAATAGATAGATATAGTTTCGGCAGTTTTGCTCCACTGTGGCTATTTCTCGAATACTGTAAATTATGTTTGAAGTTGAAAGAATCAGAAGAAATTCTTGACAATTGATATAAATAATAATATTGTTGTATCAATTTCTGATATTTATCCAGAAAATTATGTCATTGGATTGTTTTGCTGTCATTTGAGCAAAAATCACTGTAATCCATTAACTATTCCCCTGTATGTTAAAATATTGAAAATAGTAGTTATTTCGTTTAATTTCTTTTTCAAAAATAATCTATTTCTAACATTTTCATGATAATAAGGAACAAAGTTAAAGAGATATTACAACCAAAATATTACAACCACATAAGGCCATACGAAATTATTAAAAATTTACTAAATGATAATTACATAATACAGTTGGACAATAAAACGACTAAAGTCCATGTCAGCAAATCATTACAACAAGGACCATCACGCGTTGATGCGGTACAGAACAAATAATAGTAATAATAATTTTTTAAAAAAGAGTTCATTTGGCTTTGATTTAAAATAAAATTTGTTTATGTTATTATCAGATAACTGTTCATATTTTTGTTTGACAGAATTTAACCAATTTTAGAAATTATTAAATGTATGACACAGTAAGAGCTCTATTTATTACCCACAATCTAATGGGTTGATTGAAAGAGTACATAGGATGATGAAGGAATCTATTGCAGCAATTTCTCAGAAAATATTTGAGTGGCCATAAAAGGAATTAATGTTTAAACTATATTATAATAATGCAAAACATTCCGTAACTCAATTTTCACCAGCTGAGCTTTTTTTTAGAAGGACATTAAATACTCCCATAGAGAGTAATGAATTGCTTAAACTAGTAGAGGATTTCCATCAGTACTCCAAAAGATTAAAAGAGCAACTAAACATCAATAAAGAACAAGCAAAGTTTAATGAGGAGGATTACTTTAATTATGCACAGAAATATTTGAAATTAAGAAAAATTCCAGAATTAAAATTAGGAAATACAGTTTTTTATTTTTACAAAATTTTATTGACAAGAGAAAACAATTATATTTTTTGCCCGTTTTTTTTTCAAATATATTTCACAAGCAAGGGGTTAAACCTTTAAGCGGTTCATTACTCTATATGAGAGTATTTAATGTCCTTCCAAAAAAAAGCTCAGCTGGTGAAAATTGAGTTACGGAATGTTTTGCATTATTATAATATAGTTTAAACATTAATACCTTTTATGGCCACTCAAATATTTTCTGAGAAATTGCTGCAATAGATTCCTTCATCATCCTATGTACTCTTTCAATCAACCCATTAGATTGTGGGTAATAAATAGAACTCTTACTGTGCCATACACTTAATAATTTTAAAAATTGGTTACATTCTGTCGAACAAAAATATGAACCGTTATCTGATAATAACATAAACAAATTTTATTTTAAATCAAAGCCAAACGAACTCTTTTTTAAAAAATTATTATAGCTATTATTTGTCCTGTACCGCATCAACGCGTGATGATCTTCGTTGTAATAATTTGCTGACATGGACTATAGTCGTTTTATTGTCCAACTGTATTATGTAATTATCATTTTGTAAATTTTTAATAATTTCGTATGGCCTTATGTACTTGTAATATTTTGGTTGTAATATCTCTTTAACTTTGTTCCTTATTATCATCAAAATGTTAGAAGTAGATTATTTTTGAAAAAGGAATTAAACAAAATAACTATTATTTTCAATATTTTAACATACAGGGGAATGGTTAATGGATTACAGTGATTTTTGCTCAAATGACAGCACAACAAATCCAATGACATAATTTTCTGGATAAATATAAGAAATTAATACAACAATATTATTATTTATATCAACTGTCAAGAATTCCTTCAGATTCTTTCAACTTCAAAAATCTTTTACAGTATCCGAGAAATAGCCACAATGGAGCGAAACTGCCGAAAATATATCTATCTATTTGAAAAATTAAACATTATGCATTGCACTAACTAATTTCTGGCTTCACAGAATTGAAATACCGTTCTTTCCATTGAACGAACTCGGGTCGGGCATTCTAAAACTGGCGCACTTGATTGCCCGAGTTCAGGCGTCACAGGCAAGGGGTTAAAAATCATGAATCACACATTTGTTTAAAATTTAAGCTATTAAGCTACCCGTAACCCTCTAGATGAGATCGTTATCTTTGTCGATTCAACTACCTCGGCTCCATTGGTTTTAACAATAATTATATATTAATTATTAATTGATGACTGCTTCTATTTTTAGCTATATTTCGCAATGCAATGAAACAGAAATATTAAATTTTCAGGCAAATTCTTCTCAGCTAAACTTTTAATGTAACTTTAATTACCCAGACTAAAGTTTGGATGCGAGGCAGCCAGTTTGTAAAAACTTGAAATATTAATTCAATCAATTCCTAATATAACATAATTTAGTTAGAATCTATAAGTATCTAGTTAGACTGCATTATGAATGTGCAGGAATTCGTATTGATAATGGGACATCCAATTACTATCTTGCAAGCAGATGGCTAATAGTCCAAAACCAGGCCATGGGATTTCATATACGAGTATTTCCAAATTATATCTTTCCTATTAGTATAAAACATGCAGAAACTTTGGCCTGTTGCTTTTATTATGACGTGCTCCAATTAGCACTTCCCATCCGTCATAAATTTCTCTCCACATTTCAAACTCAATCTCGTCCGAGCATTCAGCGTGAAACTGCAACCGCAAGATGATTCCAAAAGTTCCCCGAAGAGCTGCCCAATTTGTCGAATCACCACTCAATCCAATTAAAACGGGAAGCGCCCCAAATGAAATTTCCACAAAACGCGGACACCTCAACCCCTCCGGAGAGAGAGCGGTCGAGAAATATGATGGATAGTTAAAACGGCAGCAAAAGTATAGAGGGGGTGTGGAGGGGTTGGTCAAACGATGCGTGAAGAATGGGTCCCACCCCTTGAAGCGTGCAGTGTGAGAGAATCGAAGCGGAGTCAATGATTCAGATTGAATGACGAATAGCTTTGAGGAAGGCTGTAATCTCGTTTTGGAAATGGAAAGATCGGAACCAGGCGATTCTTACCTCGGGGTGTTTTATTTTTTTCTCAGATTTTGACGTCGGTGTCGGTTCGCGCTTGACGGAATTCCGTGACGACTGATTTCGAATAATTTTCTAGAAGTTGACGTTCTCCTTATTATTTCTAGAGTGCTTCTTAGAGAAAGAGTCTGATTCACTTAAGAAGACAGAAGATCTTATAAAATGAAATATTTAACCAAAATATAAAATAATTTTTTCATGAAAAAATCAAGTGATTTATGCGTTTTATTATCAAAAGAAATTTTTTATTTAACATGATTGTATTACTACATTAAAACCTATTTTTTGTCATACATATTAAAAAATAATATTTGTTATATTAAATTTATATTTAATATAACAAATATTGTTTAATATAAATTTCTATAATTATGTTTGTTACTTTAAAAAATATTTTTATGTTTGATTATTTTTGCACTGAATTAGTAATTTCAAAATGTTTCGGGTGCTTTCGATTTATGCATTTCTCATTCAAAAGTTTAGAGATTTTCTATTAAGTCATTAAACTGAGTTTGTTTTTAAACTGAAAAATATTTTCTCGAGTTAAAGTAAACTGGTGAAAGGAGTTGCTAAATCATAGTATAATTTTAAATAATCGTAATATATAAATAGTATTTACGATAAGAAAAATCAATACCTAGTTTTGTTTCTATATAATTTCTAAAGAAAATAAAATTAAAAAAAAATAAAAGCAAATGTTAGTATGCTGTGAACTAGGAACATTTTTTTTATTGTTGGCAGATTCAAGTTTTATATTATAGTCTCATATTTTATTTAAAAGTTTCATATGTTTCTTGTAAAGTGTGTCATATGTTTCTTGTAATAACATTATATATTCTCATTATAAAAAATATCTTTAAAATTTAAAAATTTAAAAAAATGAAATTCAACGCCCCTTGTTCCCTTAAGGGTACGAAAAACGTTGATATCGGTTTTTATTTAAGACGTTTTTAAACAAATTTTATAAATAACACTTTTAACATTGTACTAATCAAAATGCATTTACGAATGGTAAAAATGACTATTCAAAGTTCCAAAAACAAAGTTTTCCTGTATGTACGTACAGACGTTACATAATAAATGGATTCACGCATAGTCACGCATGAGTTTTTACTTAGAAATTTAAATACTTAAGTTTTTTGAAATTACAATACCTCAATATGGGAAAAAAGTTATACTTAAATTGAAACGCTACAATCTACATTTTGCTATCGAAAGACCTATGAGACCAGGACGTTCTGCTTAACCTCTTGCCTTTGGAATATATTAAAATAACTTTTTTATGACAGGGTATGGCATTATGAGAAGCGTTAAAAATACATAAATAGTAATATTTATGTTTTTCTTTAACGTAAATTTAAAAATCTAGTAAATTTATTAAATTATGCTTTTTAGAATAATATTTAATTTATAAGGAAAACTTTAAAATCGGCCAAACGATGACCGATTGGTGACGGGGCTGGCCTTCGATACCGGAGTTCGTGGATTCGAATCCTACTGTGGTATGGATGTTCGTAGCCGTTCGGAATCGACTTTAAGTTGTAGGTCCCGGTCTCATTAGCCCTCGCGTTGCAAAAAGTAGACCGTAGCACTCCAAACCAACACTTTAAAAAACAAAAAAGAAAGATTTCTAAGAAATTATTTAGTTATTGAATTTTGTTGTTTAGAATAATATTACTTTTTAAGCAATACACATAACACTTCAAAGAACATAAAAAAGTAGGTTTTGTAAAATCTAGTTAGTTATTAAATTTCACTTTTTAGAATAATGTTTGTTTTATAAGCAATGCATTTTAAAATATTTTTTATGATAGGGTGTGACATTATGAGCATTATTATTTATTTATATATTATTATATTTATTATTACATTTTTATTTATTATTTACATATTTATTCATTTTACTTTTTAGAATAGTATTTCATTTATAATAAATACACATAACACTTTAAAAAACAAAAAAGAACATTTTCTAAAAAATTAGTTAATTAGTTAATTTTGTTTTTTAGAATAATATTTCTTTTATAAACAATACATAGCACATTATAAAGATATAAAAAAGTAGGATTTATAAAAACTAGTTAAATATTAAATTTTATTTCTCAGAATAATACTTTTTATAAGCAATAATCATAACACTTTAAAAAACATAAAAATGTAGGTATCGTAAAAACTATTTAATATATTAAATTTCCTTTTTTACTATTTTTATTTTATAAGCAATACGCCTAATACTCTAAAGAACATAAAGTAAACTTCATAAAAACCATGAAGTAAACTTATTGAACTTCAATTTTTAGAATAACATTCCTTTAATAAGCATTACCCATAAAACTTTAAAAACATAAAAAAAATATGTTTCGTAAAAACTAGTTACTTTATTGAATATCCTTTTTTAGGATATTTCTTTTATAAACAATGCGCATAACACTTTAAAAAACATAAAAAATTAGGCTTCTTAAAAAGTAGTAAATTTATTAGAATTCAAGTTTTTGAATAATATTCTTTTATAAGCATTACACACAACACTTTAAAGAACCAAAAAAATTAGGTTTGTAAGAACTAGTTAATTATTAAATTTCCTTTATTTAGAATACTACTTCTTTTATAAGTAATACACATAATACTTTAAAAACATATAAAGTATGTTTAGTAAAAACTAGTTACTTTATTGAATATCATTTTTTCGGATATTTCTTTTATAAACAATGCGCATAACTCTTGAAAAACAAAAAAAATTAGACTTCATAAAAACTAGTAAATTTATTAAACTTCAATTTTTAGAATAATATTCCATTATGAACACTACACATAACACTTAAAAAAAAAGTTAGGTTTGTAAAGACTAGTAAATTTATTAAATTTCATTTTTAAATTAATACTTCTTTTATAAGCAATACACATAATACTTTAAAAACATAAAATGTATGTTTCACAAAAACTAGTTACTTTATTGAATATCATTTTTTAGGATATTTCTTTTATAAGCAATACGTACAACACTTTAAAGACCATAAAAAAGTAGGTTTCATTAAAAACTAGTAAATTTATTAAACTTCACTTTTTAGAATAATATTCCTTTATAACCATTACTCATAGAACATTAAAAGACAAAAAGTTATTAGATACTAGTTAATTTATTAACTTTAAATTTTTAGGATATTTCTTTTATATGCAATAACCCATGAAACTTTAAATAAACATAAAAATGTAGACTTCGTAAAGACTAGTAAATTTATTAAATTTCATATTTTAGAATATTTTTTTATATGTAGTATTAACAACGCCTTTAATTGCTTTGTTTTAAACAAACTCAAATTTTAGTTTTACAGGAGTCAATTTCAGCCGATGTCCAAAATGTAATGTCCAACATTTAGAGACATTCAAAATATTGCATTGTATGAACATTTGTATGAAATTGGCAGTCCTATTTGTTCTTAGGGAACAACCATGCTAGTAGAGATATGCTGTATACAAGTAATTCAAACTGAATGCTTCTATTGCTTGAGATTCTAAATTATTGCTCTAAGTTATATAAGGTTGTCAATCCTTAATCTACTATACTAATAAAATAACCTGATAGCTTAACTTTTGGTCACACTAAATAAAGACTTTCATCAAAATGTCACTCTAGGGATTATTCGGTCAAAAGCGAGGAATCATTTCCTCCGACGGCTGCAGGAAAGCAGCTTGGATCGTCCACTATTCGTCACGATTCCTGATTCATTCATCGTCGCTCAATGGATATCGTTACGCCTTTCAATCAGTGCCCGCGGAAGAGTGACTTCCATTTGGGACGTTACAATACAGGCTTTTTGGCATGAAAAGTCTCAATATATAGTACGTAATCAAATTCTTATGGTCACTACTCAGATTTTTGGATTTCAAAATTTAACTGCATTTCTTAGACAAATGATTGGTTTCAGGTTTTGTAGGAGTTTTTTGTTTTAATTTTTTTAAGTGGGAATCTTGCATCATGCAAACAAGTTTCGGAGGTGAAAATATTTGTTTTATTTCATGAAAATAGTAGGCGTAGGCTTTAATAAAAATATAATACAATTAAGGCATAGTAGTCAATGACGAGTTCCTTTGTTGCAGTTATTTGATTGGTGTCTTGTCCATTTAGAAGTCAACTGACTTCTAAATGGATAAAGACATCAACCAAATAACTGCAACAAAGGAACGCATCATTGACTACTATGGTAAAATGTATTATATTTTTATTAAATCACACGCATACTAATTTTATGAAATAAAATTAATAATTTTTTTGTGAAGTGATGGCTGACATTGTCTCGAGAGGTTGGATTTCTAAGAGTGAACCCTCATATTTAACCGCTTCCTTTACGAATTTTTCTGAAAAAATTTGCAAAAAATCATCATATTTTTTATTTATTATTAAATACAGGGAAATAGAACAAAACAAAATATGTAGGTTTTAGGTTGAATTTTTGATTTTTTACAGGCGTAAGAGCATTTAATTATAATATTAGTTTACTATCCCGAGTTATCTCGGCAACACAAAGTGATATCTGACATTCTCAACATTGATATCTGGTCTCTTTTCTTATTGGCTTGCCTCTGAAATCTGTTTTATGGAGCACAGAGTACACTGTCTCAGTGGATTTGATTTTTTTCAGTAGTTGAAATAACATCTAGAAAATGCCTTGATGTTAAACTGAGTGGTAAAGGACTAATACTGGGTCTTCTAGATATGGCAGAAAACTCGTCACGATGATTTTATGAAATACATTTTCTAATCAGTAGAAAACACGTGACCAGTTCCGCCAAAATGACCGCGAAACCAGCAAAACTTGGCGAACTACCTATCAAAGCTGACTATTTTCTTTAATTTACTTTTTCTACAACACGAGAGCTAACGAGATCGGGACATATTGCTTAAAGACGATTCCGAATGGTTATAAACATCCATGCCACGGTGGGATTCGAACCGACGAACTCCAATACCTAACCATTCCAAATCGTTTTCGGACAATGGTAGATATTCTCTTCTAAAACACATGAATTCTGACTTTGATACCGTTTTATAAAGTGATGATATTAAATAATACACTGTCAGATAAGTTTTCCCTACTCTACCGAAGATCAATTAGGAGATTTTTGATACGTAATTGTTTCTTTAAACTTCCGTGTTGCTCATTAGGCAAGTATTACTACCATAAAATCATTCTAACAATCTATGGTGTTTAAAATATTCTCAACAAACTCCTAAAGTGTTTTGAAAAAACCGTAGGGTTTTGGGGAACATACTTTCAGAAACGATATTCTGTTGTTGTTTCTGATGCCATTTGGTCAAACCAAGCATGATTGAACCATACGCTACTCGTATTAAGGCAAAGGAGCAAGCCTTTCGTTTTACCGTGTACCTTTATGGTGAAAGTATGACCTACGTTTAAGTGAGTTTTTGTAATTTAGGAGCAGTAGACTCTTAGGCTAGGCCTGCCACCTCCAGAGATATCGATTGAAAACTTCGAGTACATTGTGACCACTAACCTATTTTACGTGCTCCAGTCACCTTTAATGATCACGACGGATCTTAGGCCGGCTAGGACTCCGAAACCGCAAACCTCCAGTTACGAGAACGTTGCCTTTGTCCACTGAGCTACCGTGGCCCACATTATTTGAGATACTTGAAATATGACAATTATTCAATCACCATGATCCAAATACTCGAAATTAACTCTTGCAGGGCTCTATTACCTATGATGGGTTTCTCGAAATTAGATAAAAGCACCACAGATATAAATACCATAAGCCTTCTATAATGCCCACCTATTCAATACTACACAAACTTACTTTACTCTTTCATATTTGTACTAACAACTATTGCCCTACCTCTTAGTCTTTTTTTTTGGGTGTATGGGAGTCCATATGTCATTAGAAGAAACCTTACCAGGACAACAGAAAAAAACACCATGAAACCATCTAGGTAGATAACACCCTTCACTAAACCTTATTTATGGAAATAATTCCAGAAAAAGAACAATAATGTAATGATTTGCATAAAAACTAAAAGCTCTGAATTTAAAATAAATACAATTCAATGTTTTAGTGGGATTGATTTATTAACACCTTTTACCCCTAAACTCAGTTCGGGCATCGCAAATGTGTCAACTTTGGAACTCTCGACTTGAGTTCATTTCCATTTTTTCCAATAGATAGAGATACTTTCTCGAGCCACAATTTCACGCCATTTGTTGCTAATTCTTGGACACTGTAAAGGATTTGCGAAATTGAAAGAAACCTGAAGCTCACGGAATTCATGACAGTTTATGCAGATGATAATGTTTTTGTATTAGTTAACTATATACAGTCTGTTCCATAAGAGCGTTTCGCTCATAACTTCGTCAACAGATAGCGCGTAGATAATGGCTTAAT
>CM063500.1:105604263-105629263 GCA_032207245.1 Pardosa pseudoannulata | reverse complement strand
TCTGCCATGGGAAAGGCTGCGGATCTAAGTGATTTTGATAGAGAGCAGATTGTAATGGCTCGAAGGCTCGGAGCAAGTATTTCCGAAACTGCACGACTCGTGGGTTGTTCGCGATCTACAGTTGTTAGTACTTATGAAAAGTGGATGAATGACGGTGAAACCAGCAGTAGACAACATGGTTTTGGAAGTCCACATGCTATCAAAGACTCTTCAGAGACTGTCTCGCATGGTGAAGCAAAGCCAGAGCGAGACAGTGGTTCAACTGACAACCCAATACAATGCAGGGCCAAGTAGAATAGTATCGGATCACACTGTTCAGTGGACACTGTTGGATATGGGGCTATGCAGCAAACGTCCCACTCGTGTGCTTTTGCTGACCAAGCGTCATCGTCATCTGCGCCTACGCTGGGTGTCTGTCGTTCTCTTAAAGGGACTAAAATCAAACTCAAAGAAAATGCTACCTTTCTGTGTTTTCTTTTCTTTTTTAAATTCGAAATATCCAATTATAAAATTTATGATACCAGTTGCCGCCGAGAACATAATCGAATTTCAAGTTACATATGAGTCCTAGATAAGAGGTAACTCTAAAAATAACTAAATAATATGTTATTTCAATTCTTACTACTTAAAATAGAACCTTTGAGTGAAATTAAGATGAGCAATAGAGAACTAAATTACTAAATGAAGAACCAGTTAAGGCGTTTGACCTGTTTCATTTCTGCCATATGGCTGAGGAAACTTTTCTCCTAATAAAAGTGATAAAGTGATCATTTCGAGAGATTGTAAACTTAGTACATTTTCAGCGTCCATTGCTGATTCTGCTAATTTCTTCTTAAGTAGACTCATAATGTCTACTATACCATTTTTATTTAATCGAACAGTTTTGCTAAAAATCTTATTCATAAATCTCTCTGCTTTTGAATTTTGTTCATACTTCACATGCATTTACACCGAATATGATGAAGAAGTCAACTTCTTGGAAAGTGAACAATTTACTTTATGTTGGACTAATGATTCAGTAATTTGGATGTTGATTTCAGGTGAGGACAAGTCAACACTCACTTTATATACTTAACCCTTTGACAGTTTCATTCTTTTCCAGAATTTGGTCAAAAAAATGTCATTTTTTTATTGCATTGTTTTGCTTATTTTACATTTTTAAGTAAAAATATGTTATGAAAATTAACTTTTCTAATATTTTTAAGCATTTATTACAATTTTTTCTTTCTACAAAAGCATAATAGAACTGCAGTTTACCTTTAGTCTCATCGATATCCAAGTTAATTTTTGGAATTCCAGTGAAAGCAAATCTAGGAGGCGGATCCGAAGGATTAACAAATAATTTTAAAAAATTGTTTTGCTTGACAGATTCCATCTGTACTACTATCAGAGTCACTACTATCCAGGTCATCTAGTAAACTTTCGCTACTATCATTTACAGATAATTCAGTTTCTGATTCCGAGTCACAGTTCGAATCACAAGAAATTAGCTCCATACGCTCTGAATTATCCCTTGTTTAAAAGTAAAAATATATTATTCAACTCTTACATCAATAAAATTATCAGGCGGTTAGTAAAATATAACCAGAAAGCTATACACTGAAAGATAACAATTCGTCTTCTGATACAAAACATGCGAAAGAACTGTTTTTTTGAACCAATCAGAGTAGGAATTACAATTAACTGCAAACTATTATTTACTGGACATCTATACGAATAATTTGTTACTAAAATTGGAAAAAATACGGCCGAAACAGTGCAAGCGAAATAGAAATCAGATTGCCCGTACGTCGTACTGGCAAATCAGTAAAGGCCAGAAAGTTGTGCCCGTACAGCGTACGAGCAAAACAAGGAAGGGGTTAATATTGAGTTAGCAGTGAAAAATTCCCATTTCTAATCAGAAAAAGCGTTCTGCTGCATATTGGACGTTTTTGCTATATGTTGATAGACACGTGCGGATTACTGGGTACATAAAACAAACAATCTTTTTTTTTGTTTTGGTTTGCTAAGGTCTACTTTTTGCAACACGAGGGTTAATGAGACCGGGACCTACTGCTTAAAGCTGATTCCAAACGACTACGAACATCCATGCCATAGCGGGATTCGAACCCACGAACTCCGGTTCCGAAGGCCAGCACCCTAACTAGTCGGCCATCGTTCGGCAAATAAACAGTCTTATGACAGGCGTCTAAGTTCACAACCTATGCACTGGCAACTGTTTCAAGCAACTATTTCCTGCTGAAAAACCAAGTGAATTTACTCTATTACACGGAGCACATATGTCAGTCCTTATCTTTGTCTAATGTCATAAGGTCTTTTACATACTTACCTAAAATTATTCCAGATGAAACTAAATGAAGTCTTTACAAATCTATCTAGCTGTCACTTGCTAGAGCGGAGTTCGTGGGTTCGAATCCCTCTGTGACAGGATGTTTGTAGTCTTTCGAAATTGGTTGTAAAAAGTAGGTAATGGTCTCATTAACCCTGGTGTTTGGTTTGCAGTATGTTCCAAACCAAACCAAACTAAATCACTTGATAGACCATATTATCTATTCACATGAAGATTTTCGGAACATTTAGTAGAACTTGACAAACTTTGATAGGATTTAGATGGTGCTAGATGTTTTGGAATTCGTGTCATAAACACGATAATTCTTCCGATGCCAATTGTAGGTATCATACCACCAGAGACGTCACCTGTGATATACGCTGCATTATGGCCCAAAACCAGCAATTATATCTGAATCTCAGGTCTAGTTTCAAGTCGAAATGAATAATAAATCCTTTTGATTGAAAATAATTATTGCTGTGAATATTCCTGCAATTCAAAACGTGAAATTGGCAGATGCAAAAATAGTCATTTATACATTACGACCTTATCTCTTCTTTTAGAACACTCAACGCTCCAACTGGTGTGATTTTTGCATATAGTAATAAATTATTTTAAGAAGGTTTTAGTGAAACTTGTTATATTTTTTTTGTTTAAAACACCAAAAAAACACCTTAACTTTTTACACTTAAATTATAAATAGAATTACACTAAGTTAATTTATCTCTTGAAATATAATTCTCTGAATTTGTTTACAAACTATCAAGATTAAAATTTCTTCAGATCTCATATAAAAAACTTATTAATCAATACTTATAAATTTTTTTAGCTATTTATTAATTCTTATTTTAAAGTTATTCATTGCTCTTAGTTTAGTATTTTTTTATGTTGTATTTTTTTTTTTTATTAAACACACAAAAACACCTACTTAAAAAAATAAATATAAACAATACATTTTATCAAATTATCTTCTATATTAATAATTAATTCACAACAATTTCCCTTCAACAAAACCTAAATCAACAAATACCATTACTTATTAAATCACATACAAACAAACACTTCATTAAATAATACTATAAAAAAATATTTAAAAACAATTAATTATTTTTTACAAAATAAAAATAAATTTAAAATAAACAAAAAAAATATAAAATCAAAAAATTAAAAAAAAATTTTTAAAAATTTCAAAAAATACTTCATAAACATTTTATAAAATTTTAAAGACAATAGTAACACTTTTAAGTAATTTTTTTTTTTTTAAATTAAAATATATTACAAATGGTTAATTTTCTCTTTGAAATTAATTTTTTACTTTAAAATTTCTTCATGATCTTTTCATCTAATATTTTTAAATATTGTATGTAATCGTCATCTTAGTTTAAGTGTGTTATATTTATTTAATAAATTAGCTCACTCCCGAAACACCTCTCCAAAAAATTTTTTCAATATTCTTTATAGATAATATTTATAACCTAATGCATTAAGTTTGAAGAATAACCTCTAAAATTTTCTTTATTTAAAAATAAAATGCTGATGTCGGAAACACCTTTTTGATCTCAGGTCTAGTTTCAAGTCGAAACGAATAATAAATCCTTTTGATTGAAAATAATTACTGCTGTGTATATTCCTGCAATTCAAAACGTGAAATTGGCAGATGCAAAAATAGTCGTTTATACATTACGACCTTATCTCTTCTTTTAGAACACTCAACGCTCCAACTGGTGTGATTTTTGCATAGTAAGTTGAAATTTTAACCCTTTTAAGGACAATGGTTTCGTAGTGAAACCACTTGTTAATACTTTTTTTTTTGGTTTAAAACACCAAAAAACACCTTAACTTTTTTTACACTTTAAATTATAAATAGAATACATCGCTACAGTTAATTTATTTCTCTTTGAAATATAATTCTCTGAATTTGCTTTACATGGAACTATCAAGAGTTAAAATTTCTTCATGATCTCATATAAAAATACTTATCTAAATCAATACTTATAATTTTTTTAGCTATTTATTAATTACATTATTTTAAGGGAGTTATTCATTGCTCTTAGTTTAAGTAAAGTGTTAAAAAATATTCTCCTGGTGTACAAGGGGGGAGATTCAACGGTTAACTCACTATCCCTAAATCTCGCCTCAACCCTCAAGGAATGTAAAAATATTTTTTTTCATATATTTCAAATTTATAAGGTTCATAGATAAAATTTATAACCTAATTGCATTAAATATTGAAGAATTTGTAATCGTCATCTTCAAAGGGTTAAAAGGAAAATGTCATATTTATTTAAATAAAAATGACAAAAATGCTGATGTCGGAAACACCTTCTCATATACATGTAAAATAATTTAAAGTTCAACTAACTTTATATCTCCGAACAGAATTTGCATGCTACATGAAGTTAACAGACAAAATCTCTGATACTGTCTCGCCACGATTTTAACAATTTGTTTAATTCTAATCGCTGCCGCCACATTCAATGCACAACAATTTATCACTGTGACAACAATCCGAAAGAAACTCGAGCTTAATTTATCAGTGACAGCTCATTCAGGGACATAACACTTTAGTAAATCGATATTACAGCTTTGTAAATCCCCATTTTAGTTTCTTTTATTTGGAAAAAGGCGGGAAAGGGGGGGTTGAACTGAAATATTCGTAATGAGTGTTCGTTTGTCAGTGACACTACTGGCTTTCCATTAAGCAGTTTTATCAAACGTTTAAGTATCTGGCGATACCTAAAACGTCGATAAAGCAGTTTAATGAAAGCGCAGCGGTGCATGTTATGCCAGTAATTTAAATCCGAAATGACTGGGATTTGAAATGAGGATCGCAATTAGAAGGGAAAAGTGCGTCGGATATTTTGTGATTTTCCGAAGAGGGCATTATTGCCGATGTTAATCGAGGAATTTTAAATAGTTTTGTCGAGCCCAAAACTTTTCCCATTTGCGGGAGCTTGTTGATACAGAAATGTCAGGTAATTCTTCCCCGCACCCGATGCGGAATCGAATGACTGTTTGATTGTTAAAGGGGTTGAAACTAAATCAATTTCCATGATTTTGTGTAATAAACGTAACGGGTATGGAGTGGTGAAATTAAACGTATATTTCCATTTGTTTTTATGGGTAAGGAATTTTAAGTGATTGTGAAAATAATTACACTCTTATATTAATACCTCTTTAAAAAGCTTATTTATCAACTAGAACACCTAATAGAAGTTTCTGCCAAATATAACTGTTATTTAATTTTTTAATCTTAGAGCAAAAAACTCTACAATTAAAAAGTACTAATTACGTTCACGTTTATATTTATAAATAAAAAAATGTCATTTAATAAACAATATTCTTTACTCCTTACCCCGTTTTTGATTATCTATAAAATAGAAATCCCATCTCCAAAAGTACTTCCAATATTTTATTACTTTATACAGGGTGTCCCAAAATGACCACATAAACTCTGCACAGCTAAATTTTTCATTGGGAGTGCATAAAAACTGTCCAAAGAAGTGTTCCTGCAAGATCCATAGTTTACGAGAAAAACATGAAAAACAAATTATGACTTCACTGCCGGTGTTTGACATAAGGTTTGCGAAACTTATTTGCTCGCCGCACTCACACGCTGTGGGTTGAATGACCAAGTTTTTTTTCGCGACTCCAGGAAGCGTGTGGTGTGGCCAGTGAAAACGACTGCACTTAAACTTCAAGTTTTGGAGAGTTGTGATTGGTCTCCAGCAGGCGATTCAGGACTATCCTTGGAGTCCTGGTCCTTCTGGCCAGAGCCGGGAAAGGACGCATTGTGCAAAGGACAATGGAGCAACGAACGAATCAGCACAGGATAATGGAAAAAGTATAGGGTTCCCTGAGTAGAAAGAAGGAAGGAAAAGAATGCAGCGTTCTCTTGGACATTGGCTATTTTTTTCAGGCGTAGCACGTGGAGTGCTTCTTTTATTTTTTAATTTTTTAAATACTTTTTAGCACATTTCCTTGACTTTTGTTCTATATTTGAATGTTGTAATATAGATCAGTGGTAATTTACTATAATTAAAGACTATATAAAGTAAACTTGGGTTTAGTTATGGCTTTGAAATAACAACAGCAATGTCCTGCACCACAACAGAAAAAAAACACTTTACTGGACATATCAACAAAAGTATATCATTCCAGACAATAATGTTTAAAACGTTCGCCACGCACATCGGGTCATGCATACGCGCTCTCCATTGGAATAATTCAAAAAAGAATCGAAGCCAGAGTTAAATAACTAAATGTTTTAATATTATGCTACACATGTCTGCCGGAGACAGCTCTTGACATCTCGGGGATGTCAGTCTATGTTGGAAAGTGGAATGACTGGCGTTTTTCAGATGTCACTTTATGTCAAGAGGTTAAGGTGAAAAGCTTGAACCATTTCACGTAGGATTACACGATCCCTAGAAAAACGACTATAAGTGATCTGATTGCATTGAAGGTGTATAAATCGATTGTAGATTATATTCGTATTATAGGATAAGTATTCCAGTGCTGAAAACTGCACTTGTTTAAATGAAAGGGTTTTAAATTGGCTGAAATTGCGAAATCACCGATTTTCCTAAGATTCAGACGTTTTTAATGTGGTTCACTAATGGTTTCATGTCCAGCAGAAACTTTCATACGAAAAAAAAAAACTGCTAAGTGAATCGTGGTAGCTCAGTCGGCAAGGCAACGCTGTCGTAACTGGAGGGTTATGGGTTAGAAGCCCGAGTCCTCGTCCGGCAGATAGAAGATGATTTGAAGATTTAGGGAATTCCAAACTGGAAACTGAAGATATCTAGTCGGGCGGAATGGAAAAAAGTCTTAGAGGAGTTAATGATGTAGTACCAATGATAACGATACCGTAGACTTTTTCGTGTCAACTATTTTCGTTAGTAATGATATTATTCTAACATTTACAAAACATAAGAACAAGGTCATATAGATAATACCGGACTTTTATCTACTCTGACAAGTTATTTTATTTGCTTAAATAACTGCAAACAATACTCGCGAAATACTACGGGAAATCCCGATAAACCGGAAGTAGTAATTTACTTGCTACTTCTGGTTACCGGAAGTAATTCAGAAAATGATAGAAAAATACAATTTTGCTATAACGTAGTGCTTAAAGAGCCGCAGTAGCTCAGTCAAAAAAGTCAAAGATCTTTTAACTGGAAGGTTGCGGGTTCGGACCCCGAGCCAGATTAAGATCAACCGTCTTCGTTAAAGTTGACTGGGGAACGTAAAATAGGCTCGTCACAATGTTCTCCAAGTTCTTAATCAATACCTCTGGGGGTGGCAGGCCTAGCCTATGGGTTTTCTTCTTGGTCCTTTCTTCTAAATTACAAGAAACCCATTTGAACATAAAGTCGTACTTTCACCCTTTAGACTCTCGGTTAAACATAAGGCTCACCCCTTTGCCTTAATAGAAGTAGAGTAAGGCTCAATCATGTTTGGTTTGGCCACGTGGCATTAGAAACAACATAAACAGTGAACAAATGTGTTATCTCTATTATAAGGTGCGTTAATAAGGTGTGGAATTGTGCTGAAAACTGATATGCATTGTGAACTCATAGCTTAAAGTAAATATATTGTACAATAGAAAGTGTGGCTATTTTTTTGTCTCCATCCAACCACCTTTGTTTTATCATATCATTTCTATATCTCTACTTATCTTTCTCCCGTGTTCTTGATTTAAATGCAAAACTAATTGAAATGTGCTGAAAACCGAACACTTTAAAAAGCTACAAAACGACACTTTAATGTCCGAAAAATACACTTTTCACGACTTTCCTCAATACCCCACCCTCACACACATTTCTAGCGATTCCCTGTACTCCTTATCTCTCTCCTTTTGTTCCCACCCAATCACAGGGAACGTCTCCTTATTCAGTCTTTTCTCCCACTACTCTCGTCGTAACGGCTCCCGATTTTAATTAGGTTCGTGATTAATAATAGGAAATGCGCGGTCCCCCTCCTCATCGGTTCGACGTTTCAAATGAGTTGCAAAGTCTTTCTCTGCCTGCGGTTCCTTTCATTAGTCGTGCCTGATTGAAACGCGAACGAAGGATTGAGTTTCGCAAAACCGGTCTTTGCTATTTATTGGGTGTATAATGACTTGTTATTTTGTAGAGTGCGAAGAAAGACGGGTCATTGGTAGTAGCTAAAAAGACGCATTTCTCTTCAAACTTCCAATTACAATGTAAAAAAAAAGAATTTCTATTGCTCAAAAACTTTTCTTTGTTGAAATATAAAGTATATCTAACTGTAATTTCATATTTGGTACCTAAATTCTCAAGTTTTCTTAAGAGTAAATAGATTTTATATTTTTTCACGGAGGAGTAAAGATCAGCCGACAAATACATCAAATTCATAACTGGAGGTATCTGAGTTCGAGATTCAAACCACACATCCGCCGTGTTCTATAATGACAGTTAGGACATCGTAGTTCGTGTTCTCAATGTCCTACAAATGCATACAATACCTCCGGAGATGGGATGTCAAGTCTGAGACAGATTACAAAGACATAATACAAGCAATGAAAAGAAGATAGAAAATAGAAGAATGTCAAAATGTGTAAATGTCGGACATGTAAAGGGAATAATGAGTATATAATGATTGAGGTTTTTAGCTCGTAAAGGGATAACTACTTGAGAATAAGGATGAGAAAACATTTCACCACAATGACGTTAGGGACTCTCTATTATATTAAAGAGTGCGAAATATTATTAAAATTATTAGCTAATATAAATATTATCAATCGTTTGCTATTTAACCATTAAATTAAACTGAGTAATACATATTGCAGTTTAATAATTTTCCAGCGTATTAATGTAAATAACGTGCCAATTTTTTTTCTTTATCATCACATGTATTATGTCTTTATAATCTGTCTTTATTGTTGCAAAACTTATACTATGTATTTTTATGTTGTGTATAATTATGTATGAAATCATCAGTTACTTATTTTGTTACCTAAAATTTTTGTAAAATTTTATGTTAATGGAAAAGTTCTCACTTCGTTCACCCCTTTCTTTTTGCCCGGGGAGGATATTGTAAGGAAAATTCTCAGGGGTTTTCAAAACTTAAATCAAGGGTAAAAATTCCCGCGTCATTTTCCATTCCCCTTTTTAACCCCTAACCTAAATTGACCACTGGGGCTACAGGTTACGCCCTCAGAGAAGGGGCCTGGCCAATTATAAACCTACATGGCCCTAGCGGACAATTTAGGAAATTTCCAAATAAAAAGGAGATACACGCTAGCGGAGACAGATTTTTCTAGAGATATTTTCCCACAGATGTTGACCCAGGTGTTAATGTCTTGTACATAGAACTTCATGCTAGCTGACCCTTCAGTTTGTCCCTATGATGAAGTGGGAACCCGTCCTTCAAAGTTATCTTAATAAAGGTCTTTAGCTGAAACGGTATCATTTTTATGGCCATGACTGCAACCCCCCCATCGAGAAGTCAGTCTCATTACATATATATATATACATATATACATATATATATATATATATATATATATATATATATATATATATATATATATATATATATATATATATATGTATGTATGTATATACACAGTCCAGTCAATTAATGTGATCACTTGTCGATACAGAATAACCTTCTTTCGCACAACGGACAGTTGCCAGAGGTGTAGAAAGAAGTCAATAATGTTCCTGGAGGTTTTCGATGGGATGTTGCGCCCTGCCTACTCCAGTGTCGTGGCCAGCTGGCTTTAGATACGACACGCGAGCTTTGTGACACGTCACAATCTCCTGCTAGAAGATGTCATCATCCTGCATATATGCCTCTTGGATACGCATACTTGTGTTGATCCATCGTATCTTCCACAATGATAAGTGAAAACGGAGAGAATAAATACCATGAAAAAATTCCCCAAACCTAATGGTTTCATCCTACAGCTTGAACCCTTACGACAATTGTTGTAGGTTGTTTGTACGCCATGTACACCAACGTGTACGTGGACAGAAAACGTGATTCATCGGAAAAGCCACCTGTCTCCAACTAGTGGAAGTCCTTTTGCTGTACTGGCTTGCACATGCCAGCCTTCCTCACCGACTAACAGCAGTCAGTACAGGTGCATTAAGTAGGTGTCTGCAGCGGAAGCCCAGCGTAAACGTTCGCTGAACCATCGTTCTGGATATACTGCTGGTAGACCCTTGGTTCATCTAGGTGGTCAGTTGCTGAACGTTTGTATTTCTATTCGACCGAACGCATTTCTGTAGCCATCGTTTGCCTCTGCTATCTTATAGTTTGTGGTGCACATTTTCCACATCGCTAATTTTGGATAATAACATTTTGCACTTCATGGTGATATACTTTTCCACGGCACCCCATAAACAAGTTACAAAATTAGCCGTTTCGGAAATACTTCCTTCTCCTGGAACCCAATGATAATGTCCTTTAAGACGTCGGATAAATCATTTCGTTACTGCAGGACTGAAAAAACTGAAATGATTTCTGAATGCACAGAACAAACTATACGTAGCCATCAAATATGCTGATGAAACATGCGCTCTGCAATTCGTTATTTAACGTTGGCAGTGCTCACATTAATATGATTTGACTGTATATATATGCATAATATATGTAAATGCACACAAACTTATATATATATATATGTATATATATATATATATATATATATATATATATATATATATATATATATATATGCATCCCTTCACATATACATACACACACATATATATATATATATATATATATATATATATATATATATATTGAAAGTGATTAAAAAATAGAATGTATTCTTTCTAAATAATTAGACATCATCAGTTAAAAAGTTTTTCCAGTTATCCATTCCTTTATCTCATCATACTCTCTGGAGATTTCGAAAAGAGCTCCACCCGGCCGAAATGATTCGGAAATTCCAGGAAGACCAAATGTATAATAAACCACGAAGATGATTCTTTAATTATATTTTTAAATTACCTGATTCGGTTTATTCTTTGAAGCCCTTCACTCCATGATAAAAGAATAGATAATACACAGATTTTTCAAGATATTACTAAATTTTTGAAAAAAAAAAGTTTACATTATTCGATAGTAAGAATTTTATGATACGAATTAATGAAGAATGTAAACAAGTGATTTTAGTTTGCGAGATTGTTATGTCCCAGAACCTAATTGTGGAGTGCATAGAAGAACAAGTATGCGGTAAGTGTCGTCTAAATATCAGTGTTCTGCCATGTTTAGACACATGCAGATTGACGTATGGATATATACATAATGTAACTTCAAAATAACCTTTTTTTACGTTATCTACTTCATAATGTTTGTATTTATCTTGAAGTGGTGGTTATATATTATTCCAACCAATTAACTTTCTCTTTATATTACTCATTCCTCTATTATTCTTAAATGTGGACTGACATATAAACACAAGAACACAGACACACACATAAACTAAATGACATCAAAATAGTAAGTATTAAATTATGTAACTTTAAAGACCAAATCTACTGGAGCAATCGTCTTGATACTTGCTCAAATAGCTTTTACACCGTATTACACTATTTTGTAAAGTCTCATTAACGTCAGTTAAGAAGATCCGAAATATCATTAGATATTTGGTCATTACAATGGAATTGTTTTTACATGCTAAAAATCAATTTTGAGATACAAACGATATTAAGCGAACTACTGGAGGAATCGTCTTGGTACTTGGTAAAATAGATTTTTACACCGCATTAAACTATTCTGTAAAGTCTCCTTAACGTAGGTTAAGTAGAATCCGAAATATAATCAGAATTGGATGTTTGGTCCCATAATTTAACACATTTATGGCACATATAGGCTGAGATTTATACACACAAACAACAAATCTTCTATCATGTTTGGTTTGAATCACGACGATCTACTATTTTGCAACACGGGGGATAATGAAACCGGGATCTACCGTTTAGAGCCAATTCCGAACGTCTACAAATATAAATGCTACAGAGGAATTCGAATCTTATTTTGCTACCGAAGACCACCGCCCTAAACACCGTTCAATCGGCTATCATGTTTAGACACATGTTACATATAAACACATACACAATATTTACAAATAACTTATTTATACATATCCAAGTCCTAAATATCATTTCTTCTCTTACTAAAAAATTTACATTTATGACGCATATGGACTGAGATATAGATACACACACATAAACGACATAACTTCATCTTTTTTGCTCCATAAAATTAAATGTTTCTATTTATCCTGATTTTAGATGGATTTTATTTCGACCAATTAGCTTTCTTACATAGTATTAATTTTTCTATCATGTTATCTACATGTGAACTTACATATATATAGACAGATACACAAAGTATCTACAAAACATTTCTTACTTATTAGCTCTAAAAGTTTCGTATTTTTTACTTATAGACTTTTTTTTGACTTGGAGTGCTACGGTCTACATTTTGCAACACGAAGATATGTTATCAATCAGCTTAAAGCCGATTTCGAACTATGAACATCCGTAAGTGGGATTCGAACCCATGAATTACGGTCGATGGTCAAACCATTCGACCATCGTTTCTACACTTGTCTAGATACAGAAACAGGAACACAAAACTTCTAAAATTTTTTCTACTTATTGACCTCAAATTTTATATTTTATCTCTCAAATTAATGATATATAGACAAACACAAACAACAAAGCTTCAAAATATCATTTTTTACTTAATTTATGTTTTCTATAAATGTTTATTTTATTTATCATTTGGTGAATAGATTTTTATTTCGACCAATTAACTTTTCTTTATTTTCATCATTCTTCTGTCATGTTTAGACAGGTATATAGACACACGCATACACAATTCCCAAATTATTTATTTTCTACTTATTCAGTTCAAAAATTTTGTCATTTGTCATCTGATTTGGTGTTTAAAATTTATGTTAGCTGTAACTCATTTTCTACTTATTCAGGTTAAAAGTGTTGACATTTACCTCTTTTAGTTCATAAAATTTATTTTAGCTATAACTTATTTTCTAGTTATTCAGGTCAGAAGTGTTGATATTTATCTTTATTCCATCTATAAAATTAATGTTATCAATAGCTTATTTTCTACTTTTCAGGTGAGAAGTGTTGACATTTATCTTAATTTAGTCTATAAAGTTAATGTTATCTATAGCTTATTTTCTACTTACTCAAATCAAAAGTGTTGACATTCATCTTTTTTTACGCTATATAATTTATGTTTGCTATGACTTATTTTCTACTTATTCAGGTTAGAAGTGTTGATATTTATCTTTATTCCATCTATAAAATTAATGTTATCAATACCTTATTGTCTACTTATTTAGGTGAGAAGTGTTGACATTTATCTTATTCCATCTTTAGTCCTATAAGCTTATTTTCTACTTAGTCAAAAGTGTATCTATATCTTTTTTTTAGTCTATATACATTTATGTTGCTATAATCAAATGTGTTGACATTTATCTTTTTTTTAGTGTATGAAATTTATGTGAACTGTAACTTGTTTTCTACTTATTTAAGTCTAAAGTGTATACATTTATCCTTGCTTGGTGTGTAAACTGTATATCAGAAATAACTTATTTTTGCCTTATTTACGTCTAAAATATCGATATTTATCCTTGTATGGTGCTTAAATATTATGGCTCCAGGTAATTTTCAATTGTAGATTAAATCAATAAAATCACAACCAATTTATACTACATTTGAAAACTCTAGCAATGAGTGAATTATAAATTTCTGAATTACGCCTGTGAATAATTCATATTCTGCGATACAAATTAATTCGAATATTGTGTAAATTTCATTCACATTTTATCCCCGATTCTATTTAGTTTATTCAAATGTCGGACTATTCCAAAGCTCTGGAATTTCGATAAATAAACAGTACTTAAAATGAAATTTATTCTCAAACATTTTGATAGCCCGCTAAATCCCTTTGTATAAAGACGTTAACTTGAAAGTTTTCTCTCTTTATTCGAAACTGCCACAATTGCAGTAAATCCTAATTATCTCAAGTCACATACTTTGAGATCTTCGGAACTCGAAAGAATGAATTTATGTCTGCATATGATTCAATAAAACTTTTGCCTGCTGCAGAGGACCCAGTCACAGTTAATCCCCGCTCAATGCGCTCTGCTTTTATTCCTTACCGCAAAATGCTTCTGAATAACAGCCTCTCCTGATAATCCTCTCAACTCCACTCTTCCATGTTTATGATCGCTTTTAATTCGGATCCCTCTCGCTCGTTCCCTTTCTCTCCATCTTTGGAATATTTTTCGAAGAGATGGAGGGGGGAGCGAAAACTTCTAGTTTAAAATGAGATAATCCCCTAAAAGGGGATTAAGTGTATAGATCTAAAATTTTTTTTCTTTGTTGAAATTTTGCATTTAAGGTAAGTATTTCAGGATTACGCGGATGGTGAAAAGCGATAACGGCGTTTTAATTTACCTTAACCTGAGGTGCCTTTTTGTGGATAGAAAGATAAATTGTGGGTTTTTCAGAGGTATTATAATGTAGTATTTTTTATTCTCTAGTACTAAGCCTAATGGAATAAAGTGGGATATTTTATAATTTGGTGTTTAAATATTCTATGCCAATTTTATGGATATTAAACTAAAATACATTTAATATGAAACACTGATATTAAGAACCAACTAGTAATTTAACTGTGTAAATAAATAAATGCTATACAATATTTATAATTTCTAAACATGGGATTCTTCTTATTCAGCAGCGCTACAGTCTGGTACAGGCCAAGGCTTTCTCTGTCTGCTTCCTCACGACTTTTTGTAAGGTTTCTCCATCTATTAATACCCAAGATCTCCAAATCTTTCTCCACACAATCCAACCACCTTGCTGTTGGTCTACCTCTTTTTCTTGTACCCTCAATCTTTGAAAACTTTAATTTTTTAGCTGGGTCTAAATCTGCTCGTCTGAAAACATGTCCCAGCCATCAAACTCTGTTGGATTTAATAACTCTCAAGATGTTAGGTTGTCCGTATTTAGTATATAATTCATGGTTATACAAAACTCTCCATGTATTATTTTCCTTTATTGCTCCAAATATTGACCGAAGGATTTTTCTTTCAAAAATGAGTAGCCTATTTTCTTCTGGTTTGTTGATTGCCCATGTTTCACTGGCATATAAAATGATCGGTCCTATAAGGGTTTTTCATAGGTTTATTTTTGTATTGATGCAAAGAAGTTTAGATTTTATTTGGCTCTTTAAACTAAAATATCACCTATTTGCCATCAAAATTCGGTTTCTAATTTCGGTCTTTATCTCATTTCTACTGGTCATAAGTGTGCCCAAGTATTTAAACTGGGTGACTCTCTCAAAAATATAGTTTCCTATATTAAGCGATTGTACATCATGTAATAAATGGAATAAAGTAGGATATTTTATAATTTGGTGTTTAAATATTCTATGCCAATTTTATGGATATTAAACTAAAATACATTTAATATGAAACATTAATATTAAGCACCACCTAGTAATTTGACTGTGTAAATAAATAAATGCTAAACAATATTTATAAATTCTAAACATGGGATTACTATAGTGAATTAAATTGTTAATATTTTTACACAGCACAGTGTAACTCTCAACTTTACGCTTCTGTGTCATAGTAAGATTTGAATTTATCATTTCATTATAATTATAGAGTCCCCTGCTATAGCTCGATTCTTAAAGAAGTTTCCGTAGGGATCACATCATATATAAAACGATGCTCGGAATTGATTCACACTGTGCAGTTAAAGAAAACAACTAGATATAGACACAGGTATTTATTTAAAATAGTATAATGAATGACGTAGAATAAATGTTCCATCAGGACAACGCCCCTTGTTACAAGGCTAAAATTGTGTTGGAGTGGTTCCAGGAAAATAATGCTGAATTCCAGTTAATGTCCTGGCCGCCTAACTCACCGGATCTCAATCCGATAGAACGCATTTGGGATGTCATTGTACGGCAGCTCAGAGTTCAAAGACCACCCATTTGCAATATCTCGGATTTGCGTAACCGTTGCTTAAATATCTGGTACAATCTGTCTCCGGCCATCTTCCAAGGACTTGTCGCAAGCATGAGAAGGTGGGTTGAAGCTGTGTTGAGCGCCAAAGTTGAACCAACTCGTTATTGACAGTTGGTCATAATGTTTTGTTTCTTGAGTGTATATTTAACCCTCTAAGCGATTTGCACGTACAATTCCGCCGGTTGTCACGTATAATTTTCAACCTCCAAAAACGTTCCGAAAATAGATGTATTGTACATTTCTGACAGTGCTTTCCCCCATGGAGTTTTGAGGTAGGAGGGTCAGGTCGATTGTTTAGGAATTGCCCCCCTCTGTGACTGACATTTATTGAGGGATGCACCCCTACTCCTTGAGGAACAAAGACGCTGATAGCTTCTCATGGCTTTGTCAATCTCTATTTCGAAGTATTTCGTTTGCGGTAACAGATATATCTCTAATTGCACCAATTAAATGTCTTGGATGACATTCGTAAAAAAATATAAATAATTCTCTTTAAAAATATTTTTATTCGTACTTTTAGAATACATTATTTCTTATGGGATGATCTTCGAGACTTGACGATGTTTATGTGTATTAAAAACTAACAATCAATAATGTCTATTTATATATCTATTTATAACCGGAAGTAAAGGGACAATAACGAGGGTGGAGCAAAGGGTGAAGTAAAAAATCATATAACACTTTGGTCACTGACGCAATAAAATTTTAGCGTGTTTTTTGGAGACTTTTTTTCCCCGGTGTGTTCCTCTCTGGGATATACATAATTATATATATTTTCAATTAAGTTACAAGTTGAAAATAGTTTGATCTAAAATATTACAAATTGTCATTTTTCCTATCAAGTGTATATATCAAGAAATAAACACAATTCTGAGCAGAAGAAATGGATTGTTTTAGTATTTTGGGCTCGCTGCTTTTGAAAACTTCAGCCTGAAAATATCCTAGAATGTAGATATAGAGAATATATTTTGAGGGATTTTACATCCTACACGATCAGATGGCTGGGGCAAATTTCTTGACCGGAAGATTCGGACACAGTTAAAAACCTGATATTTTCGAAGATTGAGGGAACGAAGAGAAGAGGGAGACCAGCTACAAGATGTTTGGACAAAGTGTAGATGGACTTGAAGATGTTGGGAGTAAAGAGGGAGATAAATCTAGCGGAAAGCCCACTTACTTGGAAGATGCCACTTGAGAAAGCCTTGGATTACAATAGGCTGTATTACTGATGAAGAAAAAGAGAAATTTAGAGCGAAACATCACCCCGTCATTTTTATGGAAGGGCGAAGTAGGCGGTGAATGTTTTGTAATGTATTCATCGAAATTGTACAAAAATCTTAATGTATTTGCAGATCTCTGAAATTAAACCACAAATCACCGGTGATCCTAAAACCAAGGATTACTTAAAACTGTTCTTATCTTTTATTTACACATAATTACCTAGAACCAATTCTTCAACTTCTAGCTGATCTTGATGCATCACAGATACACTTCCGTCTGTTATCAAATATACGGAATGAAACCTATATCCACAGCACTAATAGATTTCCCTGGTGAAATATCATGTCTTTTTTTATTTGATTGTATTTACACCGTTTCATTTACCTATCGGGGGGAGATTCCGGAGGTATCGCAGATGCTCTGTCGCCTCCCAGCTTAATAGGGAGAAAAGTGTTCTTCAACACTATTAATGGAAGCTAGGTACCAACGCTCCTGCATCCCAACTTATCGTAAAACTGGAGTCACCACGTGGCTTTAAGCGATATTTCAACGATTAATAAATAGTGCAGCAGATTCGGGAACAGCCCACGGGGGGTTCCAAGGGAGCTGCCATTAGCAAGGCACTTCCACTAAGTAGAGAGGGGTTGTAATCGGATTAAGAACTCACTCCTTCCCCCCTTGCAAACTTGCCATGAAATGATCCTTCAAAACAGATCCATACATGAAACGCTGTACTACATCACGTAGAGGATAAAAAATATATATGTATCTATAAAGCAATGGTCAGTTGCGATAGACTTATCTACATTTAACTTCTGGAGGGAAACTCGAAGATTATTCCTGGTGGGCAGTAAAGAAATCTAACGGGAAAGCAAAATGTTCTATTGAAACCTCAATTTTACAAGTGTAGATCCACGTTGAACATCTGAGAAATTATTCTTGTGAAAGGTATTTACCCTGTAACGTTATCCTATTGAATTATATTGTTGAATTCTGCTGTTAAGTCTGTAAGATGAATTTTTACATTAATTTTAAACATACCAATACTTAATGCATACCTATTACTACCATAGCCGATCAAATGACATACTTTATGTTTCGTAAATAAATGCACGAAATATATATATTAGTTAGGAAATAAACAAATAAACTTCATTTTAATTAAATTAAATTTTATTGTAAATTTTTATGTATTACCAAAACAAAGAATAAGAATTTTTATTCCATTACCCATCGCACTTTTTCATATTGTAACGAATTCTCGTTACATTAAATTCTGATACAGACTTAACTAAAACTTCAAGAAAAGACGGCATGATGTATAAGAACAACAAACGTGCCTTTTGTGAACTTTCGAACTGGGTTCTTATTTACATAGTGAAAGGCCGTTGTTTAGCGTAGAATGGGATGCTGAATAGATGATTGTTGACATCGAAGACCATCTCAAATCATTCTGTCTGAGACATTCATTGGGATGCTAGCGAACTGTTTCCAGTGTTCGTTTCAATGGCATCCCGAAGAAAGACTCTCACACTACAGCAAGTCCTCTACATTGCAACAATACTACAAGCCACAATACTTTCTTATCTTGTTCGCCAAGGGTTGTCCAAAGGCAACGCGAGATTGCTCTCCATTATTGCAAGCTTCAATGACACCTGTTGGCGAGGGAGCCGACACGCATTTTCAACAATATGTCATCAACCATCTATCCGATCAGCTGGGACGGACATTCTTGCGGGCAGACGACTATATAAGAAGAGCAGAGTTCGAGGCTCGGAGGAGGTTTTTTGACCGATCGAGTCTGGTGTGTGAACTCATCGGCACAGATTACGAGGGAGCGACTGAGAGTGTCCTCCCCCACCCTTTTTTTTTTCTTAGGAAGCTGATGTCCTGCATCGATCATTCTTTTTCATTGTAGATATTCATCATCTCATTTGTATTTTATCATAACTTCAATATTGTGTTTCTTAATAAATATCATAGTCTGTACGTAGGCCTCCGCTATCCTTTTTTCGGGCTCACTTAGAGCCCCAGTACGCTACATTACCGGGCATTTGACCAATTATGGTATATTTAGTATTATAACAAGGAAAGACCACTCAACTATGAAATTGGTTTGGTTTGGTTTGGAACACTGCGGTCTACTGGTTTGCTCACAAGGGCTAATAAGGCAGGCACCAACTGCTTAAAGCTGACTCCGAATGGTTACGAACATCCATCACAACAGCGGGATTCGGAGACGAGAATTACAGTACCGTAGAGCAGTGCTCTACCATTAGGCCATCGGATAAATAAAAGGAGAGAAATTAATAAGGAAATACGAGGAAACTTACTCGTTATTTTACATATAATTTATGCTCTGTATTCTAAATGTTCTACAAATGTGTCACTCTTTCTTTCAATGCAAGTAACTTAATAAAATTAACTGAGTAGCGGTAGCTCAGTCAGCAAAGACATCGATTTCATAATCTTAGTGTTGCGAGTTTGAGACTAGAGCCGGCCAAACATCCATCGTGTTTATGAATGGCTTATGGGGCACGTAAAACAGGTTCGTGATCACAGTGTCCTCCAAGTTTATAAATGATACCTGTGGAAGTTGGAGATCAAGCCTGGTGGTCTTCTGCTTGGAACCTGCTTTCAAATTACAAGTACCATGTTTGTGTTGTCAAAGATAGTAACTAATGTTTACCTTCTATATGGTGGTAAAAAAATGAGCAACAAATATCTGCGGCTTGGTAGTGTCGAATGCTATAACATGAAAGAGGACCAGCATTTTAAATAATAGCAATAATGATAGTAATAAACTTAACTTGTAAATTTACAGTTATAATGACTATTGTATACGAATTATTTTTTTAAAAATAGTTTTAAATTCTGAAACTATTTGGAAAAGTCACGACGAATATATCAAAGAGAACAGTCTCGTGACTACATTTTGTTCCCCGCTTGCTAGTTCTCAAGCGGTTTATGACAAGTTATAACTATATGGCATAAAGTATATACAGAATATATTCTGTATATACTTTATTTTTCCCATATAGTCTACATATTTTATAAATGAAATTTACAGAATATTGCCTTCTAGGTGATGTAACTCAATGGATATTTGTTCTATTTTCGATATGGTATTTAGCAAAATACGTGGATTTGGATTTTTGATAAAGATCAAGTGTATAGCAAAACCAACGTAGAAAAAGAAATGGAAAAATAGTCCTTGATGTTAATAAAGGTTGAATATTACTTTCTAAAAGATAAAGTTTGATGTAATTATATTTTCGAAGGCGTACTATTAGCCCAATAACGAATTTATAGTTTTCACTGTGATAAAGAATACGTCTGAAGCAAAACCCAACATAGAAAAGGAATAGCAGTGATTTTAATGGTAATAAAGTGTGAGTATTTCTTTGCAAATGATAAAACTTAACAATTTCTCATTCCATTTTCGAAGTCGTATTTTGACAAAGACAAATTTCTTGCTTTCACTGTGATATAGAAAAAGTGTGAAGCCAAACCAAAGTAGAAAATGAAATGGGAAGTGTCTTTTAGATGACAATAAAGGGTAAATTTGCTTTACTGAGTGATAAAGATCAATGGATTTTAATTTTATTTTAATGTCATATTTAAACAAAGACAAGTTTCTGACATTCACTTGGATAATATAAAAGCAAGAAAAGAGCACAAATCACAGTAGAAAAGGACAGGAGTCTGTTTAGGTTAATTCCATGATTTGAGGAAATGTGCAGTAAATTGCAGGATCATGAATCTCATACTTTATTTATTTCATGTTGGTTTAAGGAAAAATAAATAAATGGACAAATTTGCTTAAACATATAAAACACACGAGTTCTATTTATTTTTATAATTTACTCATTAGTCATAACTAAGAGTAAAATCTTAATCAAAAAATGGTGCAGATATTCGAAAAAGTTTAACTACCCCTAAAAGATGGGATTAAATATTAATTGGAAAGAGTTTCCCTATATTACATTACATATTTTAAAGTTACATTTATGGTTATATATGCAAATTCTCCCCAGTCAGCTAAAAACTAACACCAAACAGGGTGATTTTTTCTTAATTATCACTTGTTTTTAGAAATGAGATCACATTAAAAATGAGAACAAATCTGATTTTAATCCTCAGGTTTGATAAATTTTAGTTATTTTATTGCAGAGATTCTGCATATTTATTAGTTGTCAAATATTATTGAAATTGGAAGAGTCATTAAAACTACGAAAGAATTAATAATTTTGAAATGAAAAGGTAACTGTATGCTTTTAAATTCTTCTAATCATGTTAAGAATTCAAATCTTAACCCCACTGTTAATCTTGATTAGTCAGAGGATCTAACAATAGAGATAAATTCAAATCAATCTTTGCTTCCTAATTAAATCTTAACATTAACGCTGGAGAGTTACAATGATTGGGACAAAGGAGTCTTAGAATCTCTCTCCATAGAAGATTAATCACAAGATAGTGGAAATGGTGATAGAATAAGCCTTTTTGCAGATATTCTACATGTTTATTAGTAAAATATTAGTGAAATAAGAAGAGTCATTAAAATTACTCAGTAATTAATAATTTTGAAATGAAAAGGTAACTGTATGCTCTTAAACTCTATCAACCACATTAGGAATTAAAATCTTAACTCTGCTGTTTACGTTGATTAGTCACAGGAAGGAACAATGGTGACAAATTCAAATCAATCTTTGATTTCTAATTAAATCTCAGCATAAATGAAGGAGAGTTACAATGATTGGGACAAAGGACTCTTAGAACACCTCTTCGTGGAAGATTAATCTCAAGATACAGTTGAAATGGTGGTAGAATAAGTATTTGTGCAAAGATTCTACATTTTTATAACTCAAATATTAGTGAAACAAGAAGAGTCATTAAAATTTCGAAAAAATGAATAATTTTGAAATGAAAAGGTAACTGTATGCTTTTAAACTCTACCAATCATGTTAAGAATTCAAATCTTAACCACAAAGTAAATCTTGATTAGTCACAGGAATAATTTTGGTTATTTTATTTTTAGCTGTCATAATTGCAACAGATAATGAAACTATTTAAAGTTTGATTAATTAAAATATGCCTATTTAAAAGAATGTTAGGACATAATATCGGACAGGAATAAGTAATGGAGACAAATTCAAATCAATCTTTGCTTCCTAATTAAATCTCAACATAAATGAAGGAGAGTTACAGTGATTGGAACAAAGGACTCTGAGAATACCTCTTCATAGAAGATTAATCTCAAAATACAGTGAAAATGGTGATAGAATAAGCCTTTTTGCAGAGATTTTAGATGTTTATTAGATAAATATTATTGAAATAAGAAGAATAATTAAAACTACAAAAGAATTAATAATTTTGAAATGAATAGGTAACTGTACATTTTTATACTCTTCCAGTCATGTTAAGGATTCAAATCTTAACCGTACTGTTTATCGTGATTAGTCTAAGGAAGGGATAATGGAGACAAACTCAAATTAGTCTTTAATTACTACATAAATAACAAATGAATGCAAGTTACAATAATTGGGACAAAGACTCTTAGAATCTCTCCTTTTTGCAGAGATTCTACGTGTTTATTAGTTAAATATTGGTGAAATAAGAAGAGTCATTAAAACTACGCAGGAATTAATAATTTTGAAATAAAAAGGTAACTGTATGCTGTTAAACTCTATCAAAAATATTAGGAATTCAAATCTTAACACTACTGTTAATGTTGATTAGTCCCACGAAGGAACAATGGAGATAAATTCAAATCAATCTTTGATTCCTAATTAAATCTCAACATAAATGAAGGAGAGTTACAATGATTGGGACAAAGGACTCTTAGAATACTTCTTCGAGGAAGATTAATCTCAAGATACAGTGGTAATGGTGGTAGAAAAAGCATTTTTGCAGAGATTCTACATGTATATAAGTCAAATATTATTCAAATAGGAAGAGTCATTAAATCTACGAAAGAATTAATAATTTTAAAATGAAAAAGTAAATTTGTGCTCCTAAACTCTATCAACCCCATTAGGAATTCAAATCTTAACCCTACTGTTAATCTTGATTAGTAACAATAATGAACAATGGAGACAAATTCAAATCAATCTTTGCTGCGTAATTAAATCTCAATATAAATGAAGGAGAGTAACAATGATTGGGACAAAGGACTCTTGAAATCTCTCTTCATTGAAGATTAATCTCACGATATAGTGAAAATGGGGTTAGTATAAGTTTTTTTCAGTTATTCTACATGCTTATTAGTCAAATATTACTGAAATAAAAAGAGTCATTAAAACTACGAAGGAATTAATAACTGAAAAGATATCTGTATACTTTTAAACTATCAACCACATTAAGAATACAAATCTTAACCCTACTTGATTAGTCACAGGAATGAACAATGAAGACAATTTCAAATCAATCTTTGCTTCCTAATTAAATCTCAACATAAATGAAGAAGAATTACAATGAATGGGACAAAGGAATCTTAGAATACCTCTTCAGAGAAGATTAATCTCAAGTTTCAGTGGAAATGGTGGTATAGTAAGCATTATTGAAGAGATTCTAGATGTTTATTAGTCAAATATTATTGAAATAAGAAGAGTCATTAAAACTATGATAAAATTAATAATTTTGAAATTAAAGATAACTGTATGTTTTTATACTTCATCAACTACATTAGGAATTCAAATCTTAACCCTACTATTAATCTCGATTAAACACACGAAGGAACAATTTAGATAAATTCAAATAAATCCTTTCTTCCTAATTAAATCTCAACATAAATGAAGAAGAGTTATAATTATTGAGTAAAGGGTCCTTAGAATATCTTTTTTTGGAAGATTAATCTCAATATCTATTGAAAATGGTGGTAGAATAATTATTTTTGTTACTGGTACATTGAACATATTATCTCCATGAATTGACCATATTTAAGTTTCTAAATTAAATATTTTTAAAACGAATAAAATAACTCATTATATATATGTGGTATTGTAGGATTTTAATTTTCAGGAAACAATATTGCTGGTATATTTAAAAGTTAAATTGTCATTTTTTTTCTCTGTCCAAAATTTGCTTTAATATTTAATAGTAACATACAAACAAAGAAAGTAAACACAGTTTGGTTAGTAGGGCTATGGATTTTTTTAAACTCAAGTCCTAATTAGACCGGAGTTTACTACTTAATACTGATTCCAAATAGATACCTATGCCAACAATCGTATTCGATTCCAAAGATTGTATGAAAATCAATGCTTATCTATGGGGTTATCATCGCTTGATGCAAACAAAGTTAGTCACATTCATAAAAGAAATTGTTTAGGATTTAAATATCTAAAACATAAGTATAGTAGCAGAAATAATAAAAAGTAACAGCC
>CM063500.1:105589263-105596763 GCA_032207245.1 Pardosa pseudoannulata | reverse complement strand
ACCATCTTGATTGATTTAGAATATCCCGATACTTTCTTAACAATTCAAAAACCGAAATAACTACCCCATAACTAATTACAAATCCCAGAAAACGATAAGAACAAAAAAAAAAAAAAACAAAGCATCTTGTTTAATTTAGAATAAATATCCTGATACTTTTTAACAATTTCAAAAATAATAAGAACCGAAATAACTACACCATAACTAAATTACTAAATCCCAGAAAATAATAAGAACAAAAATAAATACAGCCTGACCTAGGCTACTGGAAACCAAAAGAACTGCTAAGATACAAATATTTCGAACAGTGCCGGGTACTGAAGTCAGAAATCACGTGCACCAATGGGATGCAAGAAAACAATGGAGCTGCAATACTCCACCAACAAAGTCAGGGCAAACACACCAACTCACTCATCGCTCAAAAAAATTGCCAAATTTGCAGACAAAAAAAAAAAAAAAAAAAAAAAAAAAAACACGGCTTCTATAATGCCTGTACCTTTTTTTTTATTCCTTTGTTTATCTTTTTTTAATAATTTATATTTGCGTTACTTTGGGATTACTATTTTTGGTTCTAAATTTTATTTTTCAAACAAGAGGGAAAACAAACTTTTTTTGCTTTTGATAATGGTGCTGTTAAATGGTGATTCGCTTCTTAATTTTGATATTATAAAGAAATCGATATAGTTTGGGTAATATTATAAAAATAATCTATTACAATGCGTACTCTACATCCCCATAGTAAAAAAAATGCAAAAAAATAATTTAATACAAAAAACCGCCAAAAAAATTTGAAAAAATCCACGTCTAAAATACTGTACTATTTTTTATTGATAAAATTATAACTGTATCGTATTTAATGGTATATATAGTTTTAATTTTTTGCCTGTTCTGTAGTTTTGGTTGATTTATAACTATTTTTATTGTCTAAATGTTTCCAGAATCTATTTTGACAAGAACAGGCTTTGTTTTTCTGTATTATACCGTTATTATTCTTAAACAAAATGTTGTTAAAAATATTCGTATTCTAATTTTGTAAAACGTAGTTGTACGTGCATAAATATCGATCGTAAAAAAGGTCATATGTCCATTAATAATGTGTAATTTCGAAAAAAATTAGAATATAAACCTTTAATGGTGCTATGGCTTTTAATAGTTTCATAAAAAGTAATACGAAATGTCGAAATTACCATTCATGAACTGTGTTTAGAAAATATCGAAAGTTTAATTCGCCAAATGTAAATGCCAATAAGGGTTACTTAAGTTTATAATTTTATTTCAATGGCGCACTCTGCATCCCTTAAAGTAGCCAAAAAAAGGCAAGGTATACAATGGTTGGATAGAATACTTTTTTTAGTAAATATTGCCAATAAGAAATACCCTATTTTTAAATATTATCAATGTGTTTACTATAAACATATCAGAGGTGGCCTTAGAGTTTTGCAAGCAGTCTCGTCAGATTTGTGACACTTGGTGGGTGAAAATGCAGTTCAGAGTACCCCCTTGTTTTCCTGGCAGTAATTTTGGCGCCAATAATGCCAATATCCTATTTAAAAAGACGGCGATAAACATCCAGAAGAACAATACAAATACAATAAAAAGCATAAACTATAATTATTAATATAATAAAAAATACAAAGTATAGATAAAATATATCCACATATTGTACCAAATTTTTTAATTTTCAAACAAACAAAAAAGTCTAATATTTCTGAAAAGAGTCTTAAATATACTTATAATGTTTATAAAATAGAAAATAAAACAGTATAAATAATTCTAAAAATTTATGACTGAAAAATCTGCTTTTATTGCTGTCTGAAAGAACGTTATTCAAAGATAAAATTTTCATTTTAACGAAAACTGTTTTCCTGTTGCTGAAAAGTCGGATATATAAACCAATAATAGTTATCTATTTCATACAATTCTCTACTTAAAACTTATTAAAAGGGTATTCAATTTATTGACATGTTATTTGCACTGAAATTAAATGGGTAGAAAGTTTTCATATACATGATATCAGAGAAATATCTGAATGTACTTATCATACCTTTAAAGTTGAAATAATAATACAAATATTAAAAAAAGAAAAATGATTGGAAAATTTGTTTGTGTAGCAAAATGTCTTCCTGAAAATACAATATTCATTCAAGGGTAAAAGCCAATTTCGAGAGAGTTTACATTTTTTAAAACTAAAAGCTGGAATATACAAATACAGAAAATCTGAAAAAAATGAATTTTAGAGACTTTTATATATATTACAGTATTTTGATATCTTTGGTATCATAATATAAACCTTTTTCTAATAATAGATATTACGTCCCAGTCAAATTGATTCGTCGGTTCAAAAGAACAGCAAGAAAGTTTTTTATTCAATGTTATTTGTTAGAATAGAAATATTATTGGGAACAAAAAATTTGATATGAAAAATTTAAGTTCAATAAATTCTAGTATATGTAAACATAAAAAGACATTCAACCCAACATAATTCAGTTTATTCTTGTATTTTATTCAAGAAACTATAAATATAAAATTATTTTTTTAAATCGCTTTAATTTAACAAAAGAAGTACAAGAATGTACTACAAAGTAAAATATAATTTTAAAACTTCACAGGAAAGAGAAATTGTGCGAAAAGCTCCTATATGAAAATTGTAATTCAGTTTAGAATTACTTTTACAATTGAAGAATACGTAGAAGTCTTTGGGATAAGGCCTTAAAGAGTCTAAAGACCATATACCATGTCAACAAATGTGTTGAAAAAGTAGCAGATTCAGTTTAGAATTACTTTTCCAGTTGAAGAATACGTGGATTTCTCGTGTCTAAAGACAAGTCTTTAGGATAAGGCCTTTGACGAGTCTAAAGGCCATATACCTTGTCAACACGTGTGTTGAAAAAGCAACAGATTCAGTTTAGAATTACTTTTCCAATTGAAGAATACGGGGATTTCACATATCCAAAGACAAGTCTTTGATCCTTTGACTAGTCTAAAGGCCATATACCATGTCAACACGTGTGTTAAAAAAGCAGCAGATTCAGTTTAGAATTACTTTTCCAATTGAAGAATACGGGAATTTCTCGTGTCTAAAGACAAGTCTTTAGAAAAAGGTCTTTGACGAGTCTAAAGGCCATATACCTTGTCAACACGTGTGTTGAAAAAGCAGCAGCTTCAGTTTAGAATTACTTTTCCAATTAAAGAATACGGGGATTATAAAGAGAATTCTTAGGGATAAGGCCTTTGACGAGTGAAGATGGATTTTATCGATAAAAATACAAAGTGATTAGTAAAATCCAATCAATATTCTAGTCACTGAAAGGTAACATTTCATCTAATAATATAAAACATGTAAAAAAATTGAGGAAATGAAAAAAGAATACACAGTAGAAAGAAAACTATCATTCAGTAGTCATCTGCACGATGAATCCTTGAAATAATATTTCACTGAATTAAACAAACATGTAAAAAACACTCGCCAAACAGAGAAGAAAAAACAATAAAAAGCAAATTAATATTTAGTAGTTATCTGTGCGACTAATCACTTTAAGATAATATTTCATCTAATGATACAAAACATGTGAAAAAAGTACTCCAATCAGAAGAGAAAACACAATAGAAAGAAAACTATGACTTATTAGCCATCTGTACGAATAATTTAATGTACAAAAAATACAAAATATATGGGCTAAACGGTACATGCAAATGAGAAGCAAGATTAATGGCGGATTGCACACATACCAATAAAACTGGAAATTGTTAAATTATGTAAAGGCAATTTTTAAAAAATATGTGAAACATCATTTTGGATAAGAAAATGATACTGGTGAAACTATGTGCTCCACATACGGAGGCATTATGTTTATCACACGAGCATATTGTAATCGGCTACTAATTGGTATAATGTAATGCAGGGAAAAACTGAAAAAGGGTTACAATAAGGAGAGGAAATTTAAAAAGAACATGGAAGACTTCATTTTGAATTAGAAATTAATACAAGTAAACGTATGTGCTCCATATATGTCAGTCATTATGTTTAGCACACAAGCATATTGTAATCGGCTACTAATTGGTATAATGTAATGAAAGGAAAAACTGGAAAAGTGTTGCAATATGGAGATGCAATTTAAAAAGAACGTGTAAAACATCATTTTGAATTAGAAATTAATACAAGTAAACCTATCTGTTCCACATACGTCAGCCATTATGTTTATTACGCAAGCATGTTGTAATCGGCTACTAATTGGTGTAATGTAATGAAGGGAAAAACTGGAAAAGGGTTACAATATGGAGAGGAAATTTAAAAAGAAAATGTAAAACATCTTTTTGAATTAGAAATTAATACAAGTAAACTTATGTGTTCCACATACGTCAGTCATTATGTTTATCACACGAGCATATTGTAATCGGCTACTAATTGGTATAATGTAATGAAGGGAAAAACTGGAAAAGGGTTACAATATGGAGAAGCAATTAAAAAAGAACATGTAAAACATCGTTTTAAATTGGAAATTAATACAAGTAAACCTATGTGCTCCATATATGTCAGTCATTATGTTTAGCACACGAGCATATAGTAATCGGCTACTAATTGGTGTAATGTAATGCAGGGAAAAACTGGAAAAGGGTTACAATATGGAGAGGAAATTTAAAAAGAACATGTAAAACATCCTTTTGATTTAGAAATTAATACAAGTAAACGTATGGGCTTTACATAAGTCAGCCATTATGTCTAGCACACGAGCATATTGTAATCAACTACTAATTGGTATAATATAATGCAGGGAAAAACTGGAAAAAAGTTACAATATGGAAAGGCAATTTAAAAAGAACATGTAAAACATCCCTTTGAATTAGAAATTAATACAAGTAAACCTATGTGCTCCATATACGTCAGCCCTTATGCTTATCCCACGAACATATTGTAATCGGCTACTAATTGGTATAATGTAATGCAAGAAAAAACTGGAAAGGGGTTAAATTATGGTGAGGATGTTTAAAAAGAACACGTGAAGCATCAGTTGGAATAGGAAAGCGAAACTATTAAACATATGTGCTCCATTAATGGCTGCTATATGTTTATCACACAAATGTATTGTATTCGGGTAATAGATGGTATGAATTAATGCAATTTTCAACATAGCAACTGCCAAAAATGTAGAATAAAGGTATAAAAGGGTAAAGATACAATGCAAAACGAACATACGGTACAGAATACGAATTATTAAAGGAGCATTGGTAATTCTTTAAGCTCGATATAGGATTACCAGTATGTAAATCCAACACAGGATGAGAAATTGGGGCTCGTCGCCAGTGTTTTTTATTGCCTGGACTCACATCGTCTCAAAAGAGACTTGAGTTCGCGCCATTTCCTCAGCCCATTTGGCGAGGATATAAATTTGCGTGTGACAAAGAATTGGGGCCGAAAAGAACAGGAGAGAGAGAAGGGTGGATGGGAAATGTGCTGCAAATGCTGCGAAAACGACCCGGATGAGAAAATTAGGCGCGAAAAGGCCCTTTGAAGCGGCCATCGTACGTGCGCTAACAAGCTGTCCTGTTCCCCCTCTTACCTCCCCGTTTTATGTCGCTCGAAATTTGGAGCCAATTGAGCGAACATCATTTATGAGCTGAGGAAAAATCTTAACGACTCTGATTTTTTTTCCTATCGTAGCCGTCATCAGAGTAATGATGTCTTTTTTACCTCGGGAGTTTGAAATGGTTGAATTTAGTTACTATCACCAGATCCTTTTTGTTAATGATAAAAGTTTCTCCTGATAATAATCTGTAATTGTGGTCAACTTGTAATACAAAAGATTTCTCATTCATTAACGATAGAAAGCCAGAGCTGCCATCATTTTGACATAAAATCGAGAATATAAAATGCTTAATGTGCTTTCTTCACAAGAAAATAATTAACAAACCGCTTCTCTTACAAATTTGTGTAGAAAAAAAATGCAAAAAATTTATATTTTTTAAAATTTTATTATTAAATACAAAGAAATGAAATAAAACTCAATAAGTATGTTTTAAGAAGATTTTTTTAGCCGTGGTAACTCAAACAGCAAAGGCAGCGTTCTCATAACTAAAATCTTGCGGGTTCGGGGCTGGAGCAAACCTAATATCCGCTGTGTTCGTTAAAAGTGACTGGGGCACATAAAATATGTTCGTGGTCACAAAGTCCTCCAAGTTCCCAAACGATATCTCTGGGGGTGGCAGGACAAGCCTGGGGGGTCTTCTGTTGTTCCCTGCATCTAAATTAAGAGGAACCAGCGGGGTAGTGTTACTCGCGGACATAGCATACCTTAAGCTACACGTTCTCCTTGGGTGTTGCTAAATAAGTAACAGGCTCGCATTCTTGTTAAGGTGTTAGGATGATGTTTGTATCGCCTGCTGCATTGTTATAAAATTGAATTTTTAATTTTTTTACAGGTGTAAAAGCATTTAGTTTTAATATTTGTTTACTATCCCGAGTTATCTCGGGCAAATGAAAAATAGTGAAATGTTAGTCTTTGTATGATGGTTTCTGAAACAAGAGACCACACGAAATGATACCATTTTTTTGTTCCACCCCAGGCATTAGTCATTAGTCTTCTAATATCCCAATAAAATTAGCCTTTGTAAAGTTATCAGGAGTAAATGCCATAAATGAATGTGCAATGTGCTCCCCAACTATAAAAGGTTCATGGGTTATCCAGAAAAATACAGGTTACAGTTAAGCACATTTGCCACACCAATACAAAGGTAGTCATAATCTGTTGCAAGTCTAAAATGTGCAATGAAAACACAGCTGGGCAAATTCATCGGGATGGGCAACTTGAGTAAGGTATGCCACCATCTACCAGAAGAAACTTGTTCAAAATACTGTCTGAGGAAAAATGTCTATTTTTTCTTCATGTCATGGTCAAATTGTCTAAAGGACAGGAAGAAAAGTGATTTTATTGTTATATCCATTTTTGGCAAGTAAATCCACTTTTTCATTTAAAAGTATTTTACAATGGTTGGCGATCCGCTGAAAAGCCATATCTCATCCAGAGACAATTATCTCAGACAGATTGGCTACAACTTCCTCAACAAGGAAAGAACCTGTTGGAGAGGAAGAGGCAATGTCCACAATTGCAGCCTGTTAGACAAAGTAACACCTAACATTCTGTACAGTGGTATCTGGTCTCTTTTCTTACTGTTTTACCCCTGAAATTTGTTTTACGGGAGAACAGAGTACGCTGTCTCGTTGGATTTGGTTTTTTTTTTCAGCAGCAGGAATAACACCTGGAAAATACCTTGAGGTTAACCTTAATGGTAAAAGACTAAATGCTGGGTCTTCCTGGTGTGGCAGAAAACTTGTCACGATGATTTTCTGAAATTAGTTTGTCACTCAATCAGCGGACAACACGTGATTGGTTTCTCCAACAGAACAGCGAAACCAACAAAACTTAGCAAACTGCCAATCAAAGTTGATTATTTCCTTTCACTTCCTCCAGGCTGAGAAAATTTGTGATAAAACAAATCATACTG
>CM063500.1:105574263-105584263 GCA_032207245.1 Pardosa pseudoannulata | reverse complement strand
TTTAATTATTATCATTAATCAGGCAAAGTTTCATTCTATCCTCATCTTCCAGTGAAGATACTGGCTGTTTCCCTGGCCAGTACACAAAAAAATTGTCACCAAATCGTACAAAATAAGAGGAATCAATGCGGGGGGAAAGTTAGAGAAACTCTTTTGCCATCCCTCCTCATGTCCCTAAGACAGACTTTCCCCGAGGCAGATACCGATGCGATATTGTTAATCGATTAATCGATACATTTCCCGGGGGCTCTCCCCTGATCATCCCCCAAGAACTCCGATTAATTATCTGGAAAAGAATGTTTTGCGAGCCCTTTTCTCAATTTTTGTTTTTTTAGTTCTTTGCCTACATGATTACCTGGGGATACAGGATCTTGAAATAAGAGGAATAGAGCCATTATTTGAAAATTCGAAATGAGAATTCGAATGGAATTGAACGCGAGAATTATTATTTCTTCGATTGAGAATATCTACGTGATAATTTGAAGTTTTGAAAGGCCATTATAATAATTTGAGTTCTTCTTTAATGACTTCTGTAACATTTTTCTATTTCCGCGTTACCTTATCTCAACTAGACACAAGATATAAAAAAATGTTTTTCGGGAGCTTATTTATTTCTTCAAAAGGAATTTATTCTTTTCCAATTCCAACTCAGGAATATGCCTGAATTTGATTCCATTTGCTGCAGTACCGTTTTTTTTAAAGTTTCATACTAACCAGGAGTTACAGGAGCTTTGAAATTCATTATCTCAAAAGTTTTTTCTAGTGGTATTTTTATTTAAACAAACAGCATTGGAAAAATTCTGTATTATCAATTTCCTGAATCCATGAATTAATTAGAGTGGAAAAAAGAAATACTTTTAGAAAAATCTTTATACTTTGCATGAATACATAAAAAAAAACTCATTGATCATCTCTATGTTTATTAAATATATTGAAGTTATGAATAATCATCGTCATAAACTTACAATTTATTTTATGTATTTTAAAAGCATCTATAATTATACTTTTAAAATACATAAAGTTTGTTGTAATTTTATGGCACGTTTAAGTAAGTTTAATTTATTAGTTATAAAATCCATAAATTTGTTGTAAGCATGTTTGACTCCGGTATATTTTAGCTATATTCCTAAATATAAAAGTTTGAAGTGATATATAACAAACATAGCAAGAAATGTCAAGATTGTTTAGTCTGAAGCACTATGATCTAATGTTATGCTAGACGAGGGTTAATGAGACCGGCACTGCTTAAAATCAAACCAAACTTCTACGAACCCCCAAACCTGCAGTGGGATTCGAACTCATAAACTCTGGTAACAGAATTGGAAAAATTCTGTATTATTGATCTCCTGAATCTATGAATTAATTCGAGTGGTAAAAAGAAATACTTTTAGAAAAATGTTTATACTTTGCACGAATACATCAAAAAACAAATCATTGATCATCTCTATGTTTATTAAATATATTGAAGTCTTGAATTATCATTGCCATAAACTTACAATACATTTTATGTATTTTCAAAGTATCAGTAATTATACTTTTAAAATACATAAAATTCATTATAATTTTATGGCAAGTTTAAGTAAGTTTAATTTATTAATTATGAAATCCAAAAATTTGTTGTGAGTATGCTTGAATGTTACTCCGGTATATTTTAGCTATATGCCTAAATATATGAAGTTTGAAGTGATATATAACAAACATAGCAAGAATATGTCAAGGTTGTTTAATTTGGAGAAATTCGATCTAATGTTATGTTACACGAGGGTTAATGAAAACGCAACTGCTTAAAACCAAACCGAACTTTTATGAACCCCCGAACCTGAAGTGGGAATTGAAAAATTCTGTATTATTGATCTCTTGAATCCATGAATTAATTAGAGTGGTAAAAAAAAATACTTTAGAAAAAGTTTGTACTTTGCATGAATGCATCAGAAAACAACTCATTGATTATTTCTATGTTTATTAAATACATCGAAGATATGAATAATCATTGTCATAAATTTACAATTTATTTTATGTATTTTCACAGTATCTGTAATTATACTTTTAAAATACATAAAATTTATCGTAATTTTATGGCACGTTTAAATAAGTTTAATTTATTAATTGTGAAATCCAAAAATTTGTTGTGAGCATGCTTGAATGTTACTCCGGTATATTTTAGCTATATTCCTAAATATATGAAGTTTGAAGCGATATATAACAAACATAGCAAGAATATGTTAAGATTGTTTAGTTTGAAACACTACGATCTAATGTTACGCTAGACGAGAGCTAATGAGACCGGCACTGCTTAAAATCGAACCAAACTTCTACGAATTCCCAAACCTGCAGTGGGATTCGAACTCATAAAGTCTGGTAACAGAATTGGAAAAATTCCGTTTTATTGATATCTTGAATCCATGAATTAATTAGAGTGGAAAAAAGAAATACTTTTAGAAAAATGTTTATACTTTGCACGAATACATGAAAAAAGAACTAATTGATCATCTCTATGTTTATTAAATATATTGAAGTTATGAATAATCATTGCCATAAACTTATAATATATTTTATGTATTTTAAAATTATCTGTAATTATATTTTTAAAATACATAAAATTTATTGTAAATTTATGACAATTTTAAGTAAGCTTAATTTATTAATTGTGAAATCCAAAAATTTGTTGTCAGGTTGCTTGAATGTTACTCCGGTACATTTTAGCTATATTCCTAAATATATGAAGTTTGAAGCGATATATAACAAACATAGCAAGAATATCTTAAGATTGTTTAGTTTGAAACACTACTATCGAATGTTACGCTAGACGAGAACTAATGAGACCGGCAGTGCTTAAAATCGAACCGAACTTCTACGAATTCCCAAACCTGCAGTGGGATTCGAACTCATAAAGTCTGTTAACAGAATTGGAAAAATTCTGTTTTATTGATATCTTGAATCCATGAATTAATTAGAGTGATAAAAAGAAAGACTTTTAGACAAATTTTTATACTTTGCACGAATACATCAAAAAACAAGTCATTAATCATCTCTATGTTTATTAAATATATTGAAGTCTTGAATAATCATTGCCATAAACTTACAATATATTTTATGTATTTTCAAAGTATCTGTAATCATACTTTTAAAATAGATAAAATTTATTGTAAGTTTATGGCAAGTTTAAGTAAGTTTAATTTATTAATTATAAAATCCAAAAATTTGATGGGAGTATGCTTGAATATTACTAAGGTATATTTTAGTTTTACACTGTCTACCAATAAGTATTTGGACACCTATGCAAATGACAATATCTGCGGTTCTGAGGAATGTCACGGCCTCCGCCGGTATACATCGTGTAGGAAACAGCATCGGCAATAGTCGCATGCAAGATGCCATGCAGTTCTTAGCTCTCTGATTTCGAGAAAGGTATAATTATCGGGTATCACAAATGTGGTCGATCCTTAAGGGACATATCTAACAATCTGAAGTACCCAAAATCGACAGTAGTCTATGTGATTAAGGAGTGGAAGATGAGCGGTGATTGTCGGAATGTGCCTCTAGTCGTTAAGCCAACGAAACTGGGAGATAGACACCGACAAGTGCTGTCCAGAGAAATTCGGAAGAAGAGCACCTAACCGATGGCCCACATCCGCGAGGAGTTTCAACAGGCATCCAGTAGTATTGTGTCAATGAATATCATTCTTAAGGAAGCACATATGCTTGGTTTTCAAGGTCGTGCTGCTGCTCATAAGTCTTCGATCACAAAGTCCAACCGCGCTGCTCAGTTAATGTGGTGCAAAGCACATTGAAATTGGACCGTAGATCAGTGGAAACAGGTTCTTTGGAGCGATGAATCAAGGTTCAGTTGATTCGTATAGCTTTACCGTTGGGGTAGCAGGGTCTGTGTCTGGCGTCTACCTGGAGAACGTCTCCTGCCACAATGCATTGTGGCAACAATCAAGTTCGGCGGAGGTGGAATTATTGTCTGGGGGTGTTTTTCCTGGTATGGACTGGGACCCTTGGTCCCCATTCATGGTAAGCTCAACCCCGATGCCTACTGCACTATTTTTAATGACAATGTTCTTCCTACGTTGTGATAGTTTTATGGGTTGGACCCCTGTTACTTTCAGGACGACAATGCCAGTTGTCATGTTTCGAGGTTAACCAAGGCTTGGTATGATGCCAATGGAGTTAGTAGAATCTACTGGCCAGCCCAGAGCCCAAAACTGAACCCTATAGAGAACCTCTGGGACGTGTTTTATCGCCGGATTAACGAGTGCACTACCCGTCTAAAATCGGTGAAGGAACTTGTGTGCCTACTCCAAGCCGAGTGGAAGACAATACCACTAGCTGTAATACAAAGACTTGGGAAAGTATGCCCCGGAGGGTTTACGCTGTAATTGCCTCTCGTGGAGGCTCTATCAACTATTGATTTTGAATAAAGTTAGCTTTTCTTTTCTATCACGGGTTTCCAAGTACTTATTGACCAAGTACTTTAGACAGTGTATGTCTAAATATATGAAGTTTTGAGTGATATATAACAAACATAGCAAAAATATGTCAAGATTGTTTAGTTTTAAGAACTACGACCTAATGTTAGGCTACACGAGGAATAATGGGACCAGAACTATTTAAAACTGAACCGAACTTCTACGAACCTGCAGTGGGATTCGAACTCATAAACTCCAGGACAAGAGAATAGCTCTCATTGTCTGGCATGTATATGGTTATACGAAAAGTAATGTGTTGATTTCTTATTAAACATAAACAATCACATATCTTTTACTAACAATAAGATTATTTAATTCCATTAATGTTTTATCCATTTTTCTACATGTTTTCGTATTTTTTAAACATTTAACTTAAAGTTTTTCAATTGTGTATAAAAGTTTTGTATACAATTTTAAGTATTTGAATACTGATAGTTTATGTTTTTTGTTTCATTTTTATTGCTTTTATAAAGTATGCATCTATATTTTCCAGTAAATATCCGTATGATTCAGAAAATGTTAAAAACAGTTCTCCAATCGTTTTCAAATTTAAAAATTTGGTACAATCAGTATATACATTTTATCTATACTGTGTATTTTTACTGTTTTGAAAAGTATAATTCATGCTTTTTATAGTTGTTTATGGCTTGTTGACATTATTGGAGCCATAACTTTGAGCAAAAAAAAAAAAAACAAAACAGGAGGCACTCTAACCTGCATTTTTTCTCTAGTTCTCGGCTTTATTCAGACTGCAACTGTGTATAAAAATTTTGTATACAGTTTTAAGTACTTGAATACTGATAGTTTATGCTTTTTGTTTAATTTTTTTGCTTTTACGAAGTATGTATCCATATTTTCTCGTAAATGTCCGTATGATTATTTAAAAATTTGATACAATCAGTATATAAATTTTATCTATACTTTGCTTTTTACTATTTTAAAAAGTATAGTTTATTCTTTTTATCACTTTTATATTTGTTTATGGCATGTTGGCATTATTGGAGCCAAACTTTTCACCAAAAAAAAAACAGGAGGCACTCTGACCTGCATTTCCTTCACTAGTTCTCGGCTTTATTCCGACTGCAATTATGTATAAAAGTTTTGTATACAGTTTGAAATATTTGAATACTGATAGTTTATCCTTTTTGTTTAATTTTTATTGCTTTTATGAAGTATGTATCCCTATTTTCTCTTAGATCTCCGTATGATTTAGAACGTTTTAAAAACTGTTCTCCATGCGTTTTCAAATTTAAAAATTTGGTATAATCAGTATATAAATGTTATCTATACTGTGCTTTTTACTATTTTAATAAGTATAGATTATTCTTTTTAACGTTCTTTTAGTTGTTTATTTGTCGGAGTTGTTGCCGAAATTTTGGCATTACTAAAGCCAAAAAATATCGCCAATTAAACAAGAGGTACTCTAACCTGCAATTTCTTCACTAGTTCTCGACTTGTTACTAAATATTACACGATGGCTAGAGGATAGTTATATTTCTTATCGAAAAGCCCTTGCATATCATTCTATAGTTTTAACTGTATATTATTCATTTCTTTTCTTTTCATTATAATTAAAGATAACATAACAATATTTTAAACAAAATCTTACGTATTCAGGGAAAGATTTTTTGTCTGCTAATAATTATCCCCTGATTAAAATTTTATTAATGAATATGAATATTTTCCAATACCCACAAGCCATCATTTAGAACTAAAGTGTCACTTCTTCACATAAATACAACCTGTAAGTCACGATTTTCTGCCTATTAAATATTACAAATAAATATTTCTAATCAACTTCTTTTTTTCGCAAACCAATCGATTGTTAAACGAAGACGCATGAAAATAGTTAAGTCGAGGAGTACCTCTCCTGACAACATACTCTAGTTACCAAGCAACAAATGCTTCGATGATACTTCAAGAAGCTCATTAGGGGACTGCCGGCAGCGTAAAGTGCTTTCTGGTAATTATCAACAATAATTTAATATTTCCCTTCAGCATGTAGAGATGTATTTCTCGAGAGCTCTTACGATTTCGAGAAGGTTCAGATAATGGAAAAAATTCACGCGGTGACACAGTTTCTGAAGTACGAAAACTAGAATTATTTGGGATTTTTGGAATTTATTAACTTTTTCATAACTGTTGTCTAACAAATGCGGTGGGAGTTGCTTTATTTTTTTTATACATTCATTTCGGATATAAGTGTAAATCCTTAATTAAACACTTATCACGTGAAAAAACTTTTGAAATTATTGAAATTTATTAAATGTTCAGATGTGTGTGTATATATACATACATATATATATATATATATATATATGAACATATATATATATATATATATATATATATATATATATATATATATATATATGTATATATTTATATATGTATATGTATGTATTTATATATGTAATAATATCAATATTTAAGCCTTAAAGTCTATCCAAAAATATCCCTTTTCCCCATTCATAATTGTAGCTCTTAATTTCTTTTCTTTATATTGACCATACTTCCCAGCCATCCAATTTAAACGAGGAAGTTTTCATTCCTTCAGCCGAACCCCGAAATTCTTTCTGTGATTCCCAAAACAGAAAATGATATTGCTGGCATGATTATAATGGTTATAATGATTATAATGAGGATGCAATAACTCTCCCAGGAAAATTTGTAACGATCAGCAATAATGCTCCTCTGAAGCGCCACACTTTAACAGATGGCTCTAATCAAAGGTTACTCTCTATAAGTAATTAAAACAGTTGCCTCAGCATTTTCCCACGACAGTATAACTCACACGGGTTTTGGTCGTCTCTCGCAGAAGGGTGGCATTACGGAGAGAGAGCGTTCTGACCCGTCCGGTTCAGACGCCTCTGGATTCTGTGCAATTTTGATCGGATGAAATAAAAGTTACGTTCGGCCACGACGAATTATGTGTTTATTTCGAACAGACGATTAGCGGGACACTTGGCAGGCCAGCATGCCCGGGCTGAGGAAAATAATAGGGGCAATTTTAAAAAGAAGTTTTTCAGGTGTAGTGAAGTTCGGGGCTGGTCGGTTACCCCTGACGATTACATTAGCCGACAGGATTTGAACATGTCCGGAGAAACCCCAATGGATTTCGAGTCCATATGGATAAATCTTGTGAACTTTTAGTGACTGTGAATATCAAAAATAACATAAGTATTTCCTACCAAGCTAACTCAGACCTGTATTAATTTGATAAACATTCAAGACCATGTCAGTCTCCAGTCGACTGCAGAGAAAGTTATGAGATCTACTAAAAACCAATTTGAGTTGTTTCCGTGACATCCGCATCCAGTTTCCTACAATAAGCCTCCCACATCGAGATCGCCGTGTTCCTATCGAATTCCCTTTCAAGCCACCAAAAGAACTTTTCGGACGAGGATACATCAAACCATCGATTTTCCAGGCCATGCTTCAAAATTAAAATCTTAATTCTAGGTAAAATTTTCAGTGGAATTTAAAAAGAATGTTTGGGAAATTTGAAAATTTAAAAGTTATTCAAGTACAAGCTGGATAAAATATGCAATTTTATCGGATAGAAAAAAACTACTGCTTGCACTAATTTTCGTCATTGAAGGTAGGTAAAATTTTTTAAAAAATTAAAATTTAATTGTATTTCTAGAACTTATAGTTTGAAATTTCTGTTCTTGAAAATATATCAAAATATATTTAAATGAATAATATTTCTAGATATGTGATATTTCTTTAAAAAATGTTATGGTTGTTTCTCTGATTTGATTCATAATACTAAAGAAATGATTTAGAATAATTTTGTTGATTTTATGTTAACAGTGTAAGAATGTAATAATCTTGGTTCATTTTTACTGTACAAATTATGCGTAAACAAGAATCAAGAAACTTAATTTTGTGAACAATCAAACAGCAGGACTTTAAATTATTTTTCCTTTTTATTGTTTATAAAAGAAATTGTTTTAATAATTATTGATAGTTATTGATTGCATTTGATTTAAATTTCATATCGAAATTCAGTGATAGTATTAAAAAATATTTAAATTTGAATTAGTATTTACATCGTATTAATGATTTACGATCTTCGGTGGTTTCGCGTATAAATTTTGTATACATAAATTTTCTTAAGTGTAATAACATTTTTATTTTTAAATGTGGTTTGAAAATTATGTGTGTGGACTCCCAGGCTAATTTAATTTGGTTAGGAGTTTAAAATTTTGATTTTAGAGAAATTTAATAATTATTTTGTGATCCGCCATGTAGGATGTCCTCACCTACATGGGCGAACTTTTGAGAACGGAGAGAAATTAATTTAATTCAATACCGATAGCGCGATTATTCTATGAATCCAATAATGTGAACTAGCTGTGACCTTCAGAAAGAGGAATTCTTTCGAATTAAAAACTAGGCCAAGCTTTGAATGGAGCGCATGTGTCTCAAATCATCTAAATTGTTATGACGTTGCAGTTTCGTTCTCAACTGATTTGCGTTAATTATATCAACCTAGCATTAAGAACTGTATCTTCTATAATTTTTTTTTATTTTCATCATGAATAACGAGCATAGGAAGAGTTGATGAAATGATGTTTTCATGCTACTTTTGCGAGATGATAGCAATGTGTTTTAACTTTATATGTTGTGAGAGGAGATGTTTTGATTCGATTTTATAAACTGAAATTGAGATGTTTTGATTCTTACGATTCGATACTTTTCTACAATCTGAACAGATGTTTCGATACTGAGGATGAACTGAAGGATGTTTTGACACTTTCTGAATTTAATGATGTTATGACAATTTTGAGGAATGTGGTCTTTGATTTGAAAGAACTGTGCTGAGTACGAACTATAAAGAATCTAGATACCAATGTTTTTATTTTTCATTTTTTTTATCCACTTATTATTCACTTCTTTTATCCTTTATAATAAATTTGGTATTTACTACTTTTATAAGTTGAATTGTTTTTAAATGATATTTAGTTTAAAGCGTTTTTTATGATTTTTATTATTTTGCCATTATTTCTTAACATATTTTGTAGTTATTTTTCTTCATATTATTAATAAATGTGTCTAATAGTTTTGAACTTTATGTTATTGTTAAAGTGATGTAAAAGAATTATAATGTTGACAGTACAGATAAAAGTTATTTAAAAAGTTATTATTATGATAGTTAAAATTTATTAAAGTGTAACTTGAAGGAAAGTTTATTAGATTCTCAGTGTGGAGTTAGTTTTATGTTTTTTAATTTTTTTGTTTGGAGCCATTTTGCAGAGTTAAGGGATAGCTAATTGAGTGAGTCTCTTGTTGTTCTTGCATTTTCATCCCCTTTAGACCATGAGCGAGTTAAACCGACATTCGTCTAAAGACTGGGCCTGTTTCTCCGAGACATTTTTACAAGATATGGAATTGTTTGGATTTTACACTCCATACTGAAATTGACTGAACGCCGATCAGGACGTTGGGAGTTTGTCGACCCACGATCCTTTGATCTTGGAAGTAGTTAATAAAAGTTTCAAGATTTTATGCTAAATTTAACC
>CM063500.1:105554263-105564263 GCA_032207245.1 Pardosa pseudoannulata | reverse complement strand
TTAATAAGATTAATATTAATTATTAGCTTCTTCATTCAAATACAAATCAAGAAGCGGTTGCCTTTCGTTGAGTAAAAATCTTTCTAACACTAAAAAAGTTATTACCTCCTCCACCCGATGAAGATCATTATTACAAAATCAAAGGAAAGAATTCCGGTCTCAACTTGAAAATTGGACATCGTTAGAACGGAGTTACGACGCGTCACTTCGAGTAATTTCCCACCGACAAGTACCGAAGCGTACCGAGAAAATATTTCCGATCGCATCCAATCAACGTCCAGCTCCGGCGACGATACCCAGTTGAATATCTCTGTTAGAGAGTCCCACTATATCATAAATCACTCGTCCGCAAAACGCGTGCCTCGAAGTCGTTACGAGTTTCGAATTTATCGGCGGTCTCATTAAAAGCTTTTCTGTTTGAAGCGTGGACGCTATCTGTCGAACGAAATAAATTTCTTGAGGGTCTGCGTTCGGTCGACGTAAATGAGAGGACAAAGACGTAGGGGGCAGCGTGTGGGTGGTCGTGGAAACGGTCCATGTCTGCCGCAGAAAAAGGGGAGCGTGTAAGATGGATTATCGTTCTGGTAAGAGATTCATTTATGAGTCCTGTCGTGGAATAAGTGGTATAAACGGGGTGTATCGCGTACATTAAAGCTATCCGTTTATGTGATTACAGTAGACAATAGCCAAAGGGCGGGTGATTTTTATATTTCATGTAGATTCTAGTGCTGATTAATTATTTGACTGCAATTATTGTTGACACCAACTTGAGTGAGAAGAAAATTACTAAGGTATCCGACTAGATTAAAATGACGATTATAACGTGAAAAAATCTAGATATTTCTGTTACTGATTTATTATAAAGACTATAATATTAGACTATAATCCGTTTATGGGATTACAGTAGAAAATAAGCAAAAACGTGGATGAATATTATATTTCAGGTAGTTTCTGGTGCTGATTAATTATCTGACTGCAATTATTTCTGACACCAACTTGAGTGAGAAGAAAATTACTAAGGTATCCGACTAGATTAAAATGACGGTTTACGGTAAAAACAATCTGGATATTTCTGTTACTGATTTATTAAAAAGACTATAATGTTAGACTATAATCCGTTTTATATGATTACAGTATAAAATAGGCAAACGGGTGGATGATTTTTATATTTCAGGTAGATTCTGGTGCTGATTAATTATTTGACTGCAATTATTGCTGACACCAACTTGAGTGAGAAGAAAATTACTAAGGTATCCGACTAGATTAAAATGACGATTATAACATGAAAAAATCTGGATATTTCTGTTACTGATTTATTAAAAAGACTATAATGTTAGACTATAATCCGTTTTATATGATTACAGTAGAAAATAGGCAAAAGATTGGATGAATATTATATTTCAGGTAGATAATGATGCTGATTAATTATTTGATTGAAATCATTGCTGACACCAACTTGAGTGAGAAGAAAATTACTAAGGTATACGACTGGATTAAAATGACGGTTTACGGTAAAAAAAAATCTAGAAATTTCTGTTACTGATTTATTATAAAGTCTATAATGTTAGACTATAATCCGTTTTATATGATTACAGTAGAAAGTAGGCAAACGGGTGGATGATTTTTATATTTCAGGTAGATTCTGGTGCTGATTAATTATTTGACTGCAATTATTGCTGACACCAACTTGAGTGAGAAGAAAATTACTAAGGTATACGACTGGATTAAAATGACGGTTTACGGTAAAAAAAAATCTAGAAATTTCTGTTACTGATTTATTATAAAGTCTATAATGTTAGACTATAATCCGTTTTATATGATTACAGTAGAAAGTAGGCAAACGGGTGGATGATTTTTATATTTCAGATAGATTATAATGCTGATTAATTATTTGACTGTAATTATTACTGACACCAACTTGAGTGAGAAGAAAATTACTAAGGTATCCGATTGGATTAAAATGACGGTTTACGGTAAAAAAAATCTAGATATTTCTGTTACTGATTTATTAAAAAGACTATAATGTTAGACTATAATCCGTTTATGTGATTACAGTATAAAGTAGGCAAACGGGTGGATCATTTTTATAGTTCAGGTAGATAATGATGCTGATTAATTATTTGACTGTAATTATTACTGACACCAACTTGAGTGAGAAGAAAATTACTAAGGTATCCGATTGGATTAAAATGACGGTTTACGGTAAAAAAAATCTAAAAATTTCTGTTACTGATTTATTATAAAGACTATAATGTTAGCACTCAAAAATAGTTTTACTTTCGTCTTTACGATATAGAAAATTGCTATGAGAATTTATTTAGGTAACAAAAATATTCATGTGTCTACTGAATTCTTTAAATCGACAATTTGAGATTTCTGAAAAACCGACAATTGAATCCAGTCCCCTTGTGTAATGTTTCTAATAAATTTTATTAAATTAAATAAGTGGAAAATTATAGTTAATATTTATTATTTATTAAATTATTAATGAAACTCAATCTGTCCTTTTGTAAGTCTGCCCATATTGTGTTAGAAAATTAAGTGTTTTATATGTTCTTACTTTTCATTTTATATAGAAAGTTCTATTATTTTAGAAACAAAGTAAGTTCAGCAAAAGAATTAAAAATTAATAAAGAAGAAATATTAAAATTACCATGTATTTATGCTAAAAATTAAACAAGATATGGTAAAGTGAAAAATAATAAAAATATTCAATTTAATGTGGCTTAAAGTTGATCTGTTTCTGTAAATTAATTTTTTGGGGGACAGCTGTTCCTATACATTTGAACTAAGGTACGTTTTCAAAAGTATAATTTTTCAAGGCTAATAATAGTTGATTAAATATCATACGAAATGCTGACACACAATATATGGAAGAGTAAAAAAGACATCGATCTCCTGTAAATAATCTCGTTAATTCTCTGTCAGTAAACTACCATGGTCTCAAAGGTATCCCTCGTTGCTCGTTGATCAATAGAAAGTGTCCGTAGAGAGTTCAACAAAGAGAAAGAGTTGAGGCTATTTTTGGCCCTACAAAAAGTTATCTAGAAAGAACTGCGAAATCTAATCTTTGTTTCTTTGCCACGACAATTTTTCCCTTACACGAATAAAATTTCCCTACCCCTTATAAAAACAGATTATGATTTAATTTTTTATGTGCAGTTCCCTTATTATTCAACACTAGCATATAGCCCGTTATATGACGGGATCAGTAAAATTTTAATTTTCCAGAATTGTAAAGTGCCCTATGAGGCAGATAAAAAAATGGTTTGTTTTTTGGCTGAGAATTATCTGGTACGTGCTCAATAATTTGTTTATCGTTACACTCCTCTAAAGTCTCGTGATACTGTGAAAGTGATTTAGAATCACATTGTATTCATTTAGAAAGGTAATTCAAAGTTTTCTTACCTAAGTCGAAATTATCGTTAAGTTCTTCCCAATTCTTTTGCTATAAATATTTCATTCCTTAACGGAAGTAAAGAAATGAAACTACCATTTCCACTACACCCTGGAGGTAGATAGAATTTCTTGTTAATACCGTTAATAAAATTTTCATGGTAACAAGAAATAATCGATGACTAAATTTAAAATTATCACATATGTACCTAACGTATTATTTAAGCCAAATTTAAAAGAAAAATTATTTACGTGATATCTAAGTTCAAAAATAAAAAGTATGAAAATAATGCACACGATATTAAAAAAATTATAAATAGGAAATGATTAAATGAGTTGGCTAAAGAAATGACGTCGTAATGCTAGGGAAAAAATGTTATTTTTACTTATTTATTATGTAATAAATTGATAAATATAATCGCCTGCTCTTAACCGGGGGAAATAGGGCTTTAAATAATGACATTAAATGCTCAAAAAGTGGAAAAGGGGTGGATTTCGAACGTTTTAAAGACAACAGTATTTTTTGCTGTGATATGAAGCTTATTTGTACCAATCTATTTTACAATCGGATTGATAGTTTAGGAGAAGATAAACTTTGAATTTTGCTAACCCTAACTCATATCGAATATGGATGCTTCTATCCATTACAGGTCCAACCGCTTCATAAATTCGAGGGCAGACGGAGTTTACTAAAAAATTAATATATCATTAACCCCTTGCATGTGATGGGCAACGCAAATGCGGCAATTTTCGGTAGCCCATCCTGAGTTTGGGCATAAGAAAAAACGGTATTTCAATTTCGTGAAGTACGAAATCGGTTCGTCCAATGCATAATATTTAATTTGCCATTTTTCCCAATAGATAGAGATACTTCCCCGCGAAAAGTTCGCCAGTTTCGCGACATTTGTCACTATCTCTCGGGCACTGTAAAGGATTTATGAAAATAAAAGGAATTTGGCTTACATAGAATTTATGACAGTTGATAGAGATATTAATATTGTTGTATTATTTTATTATATTTATCCAGAATATTATATCATTGGATTTATTTTGATGAAATTTGAGCAAAAACTGCTGTAAACCATTAAAATTTCAAATATCCCTTATATAATAATAGCCTAAGTTATCTGTCCGTCTGTCCACGAATTTTTGAAGCGGTTGGCCCTGGAATGGAAATAGGCGTCCATATTAGATTCTTAATGAGTTAGGGTTATCAAAATTTAAAGAGAGTAAAGTTTATCTTCTCCTTAACTATCGATCTGATTCTAAAATAAATTGGTGTAAATATGCTTCATATCACAGCGAAAGATACTGTCGTATTTAAAACGTTCGAAATCCACTCCTTTCCCCCTTTTCGAGAGATTAATGCGATTATTTCAAGCCCTATTTTCCCCGGTTAAGAGCAGGCGATTAAATTTATCAATTTATTACATAATAAATAAATGAAAATAACATATTTTTTCTAGCATTATGACGTCATTCCTTTAACCATCTCATTGAATCATTTCTTATTTTAAGTTATTTAAATATAGTTTGCATTATTTTATGCGTTTTATCACTGAACTTAGCTATTAAGTAAATAATTTTCTTTTATATTTGGCTTAAATAATAGATTAGGTACATATGTGATAATTTAAAATTTAGTCATCAGTTATTTTTTGCTGCAAGATAATTCTCAGCCCCCCCCCCCAAAAAAAAAACCCATTTTTTTAAATGCCTCATAGGGTACTCTACAATTCTGGAAAATTAAAAATTTTACTGATCCCGCCATATCACGGGCTATATGCTAATATGAGAAAATATTAAAAAAAACAGTTATGTATTTTTTATAAGTATGTTACAATTAAAATTAATAGTAAAACCGTAAATGTAGAAAAAAGAATTATTTTGTCTGTAACTGATTACGAGTCACCAGCATAAAAGAAAACATTTTCCTTCTGACATACCCAGATATATATATTGTTGCGCAATTCTCGCTTAAAATTCGTTGATTGAATAGACTTTGACAAAAATAATAACAATTTATTAACACGCCAAATGAATCACAATTACAACGGATGGCGATAAAACTTAGTTGCCTTTTGGCGAACTTTTTCAGAGCAATACGGAGAGTATTAACACAGGTCCTACTTCCCCCAGACCTCAGTGAAAATTGACTTTTTATGAGAACTCACGGCACTTTTATATAGCTTTCAGGTTTCTGGAAATTTTCACAAGCTTCTAGGAAAATCCAAAGAAACGGGGGATCGGCAACAGATGTCACCAACAGATGTCAAATTTGGCAATATATCGCCAAACTGGGCGTCAAAAATTAATCTCTCAAAACTTTAGTAAGGAGATAATATCTTCCTAATTTGGCAAGATAACATACAAATTACATCTTTACAGCATTCTTAACAATATGTAAAGTACAAAGGATAAGGTCAGCAATTCAACTGTTTTAAAGAGTATTAATTTATTATAGTGATGTACTCTTTTTGATTGATTCATATGTTGTTATTGAAAATAGTACATTACTATACAAAATTTTAGCTCAGTTGGAAATCGAGAGGTTTATCTAAAAATTTAATTTATTATTAACCCATTGCATGTAACGGGCAACTCAAATGCGCCAATTTTAGAATGTCCGACCAGTGTTCGGGCAAGAGAAAAAACGGTATTTCAATTTCTTTGAACCCGAAATCGGTTCGTCCAATCCATAATATTTAATTTGCCTTTTTCCAAATAGATAGACATACTTCCCTGCTAAAAGTTCGGCCGTTTCGTGACATTTGTTGCTATTTCTCGGGCATTGTAAAGGATTTATGGAATTAAAAAGAATGTGGGGGACATGGATTTCCTGACAGTTTAAAAAAATATTAATATTGTTGTATTATTTTATTATATTTATCCACAAAATTATATTATTGGATTTATTTTGCTATAATTTGAACAAAAACTGCTGTAATCCATTAACATTTTATATATATATGTGAAAAAAATGAAAATAGCAGTTATGTCGTTAATATATTTTTTTGTAAATTATCTATTTCTAACATTTCGCAAACCAAACTAAAAATAATTTTTTTTTCTGGCACATTTTTCTCAAATATATTCCACAGGCAAGGGGTTGATACCTAGACAGCAATACTTTATAAGTTAAATAATTGTGTAAAATACATGCCTATTGAAACATTCCACTAAAATCTAGAGACTAAGAACTCAGTATATTTTTAAACCTAAAAGAATCGAAATCGTCTTTCTTCTTTTAAAAATAACGGTTTGCGATTTTATTTCTGTCCGACAACTTTGCTATTATTTAACAGCACGGGAAAAATAAATCACGTACAGATGTCTTCATTTGGCCACTACCAATCATGCGAAGAATGTCTACTAGACTGGCCATTTATCAATCATGACTTGCCACAAGTGTGGAGGCTCAAACGAACTCTTCCCAATCCGAGTTCTTCCAATTAAATATCCTAGTAGGAACACGCGGGGATTTCAGTTAAGCTGACACTTGTCTCTTCTTTCCGAGATATATAATTCGGTATTTTCCAGTTTAACACTTATTTTTGAATAGGGTTCCACAGAGAGCTTGTTCTAAAAATGTTTTCTCAAATTAAAAAAGAAATGCATTTTGAAATGTTGTTGATTTCACTTTGTAAAACTTTGAATCTTTTCAGAAATTTGGAACCATTTTTTTTTTAACTGGACTTGAAAAATATCGTTTTTTAAATTTTTGGATGTTTTAAGAAATCTGGTATTATTTCTTTGGTTGGATTTGAAAAATATAAGTTTTTTTAAATTTTGGATTTTTAAGAAGTCTGAAATCTTATTTTTTGAAATGGAATTTAAAAATATCGTATTTTAAAATTTTGCAATATTTAATAAGTCTGGTACTATTTTTTTTTTAAACTGAGTTTGAAAAATATTAGTTTTTTAAAATTTAGGATATTTTAAAAAAGTTTTAAATCATTATTTTTAAATGAATTTGAAAAATATCGCTTTTTAAAATGTTGGATGTTTTAAGAAATCTGTTATTATTTCTTTGGTTGTATTTGAAAAATATTGGTTTTTAAAATTTTGGGTCTTTAAGAAGTCGAAAACCTCACTACTGAAATGTATTTGAAAATATATCACCTTTTAAAATTTTGGAATATTTAAGAAATATAATACTATTCTTTTGACTTGAATTCTAAAAATATTGGTTTTTAAAATGTCGAATCTTTTAAGAAGTTTGAAACCATTATTTTGAGCTGGACTTGAAAAACATCGCTTTTTAAATTTTTGGATGTTTTAAGAAATCTGGTATCATTTCTTTGGTTGGATTTGAAAAATATCCAGTTTTTTAAATTTTGGATTTGTAAGAAGTCTAAAATCTTACTTTTGAAGTGGAATTTAAAATATATTTTAAAAATTTAAATACTTAAGAAGTCTGGTACTATTCTTTTGGGCTTAAAAAATATCAATTTTTAAAATTTTTCTAAATTTTAAAAAGTTTTGAAGCATTATTTGGAATTTAACTGAAAAAATATCGCTTTTTAAATTTTTGGATGTTTTAAGAAATATGGTATCATTTCTTTGGCTGGATTTGAAAAATATAGGTTTTTAAAATTTTGTGTCTTTAAGAAGTCGAAAACCTTACTACTGAAATGGATTTGAAAACATATCATGTTTTAAAATTTCGGAATATTTAAGAAGTATAGTACTATTTTTTTTAATTGAATTTTAAAAATATTGATTTTTAAAATTTCGGATCTTATAAGAAGTTTGGAGTCATTATTTTGAAATGGAACTGAAAATATTGCTGTATAAAATTTTGGATGTTTTAAGAAATCTGGTATCATTTCTTAAGCTGGATTTGAAAAATACTGGTTTTTAAAATTTTGTGTCTTTAAGAAGTCGAAAACCTCACTACTGAAATGGATTTGAAAAAATATCACGTTTTAAAATTTTGGAATATTTAAGAAGTATGGAACCATGATTTTGCAATGGATTTGAAAAATATCGTGTAAAAGTTTGGAATATTTTTAAAAAAATCTGATCCCATTCTATTAAATTGAATTTTTAAAATATCAATTTTCCAAATTTTGAATACTTTAAGAAATTTGGTAACGTTTTTTTAAACTGAATTCGAAAAATATCCGTTTTTAAAAGTTTGGGTTTTTTTTTAAGGAATCTGCAGCCTTTCTTTTAAATAGATTTGAAAACCACAGCTTTTGAAATTTTTGAAATATTTAGCAAGTTTGAAACCATTCTTTTAAGCTGAATTTGAGACATATATCATTTTAGAATTTTGGATTTTTTTAAGAAATTTGAAACCATTTTTTTTAACTGGATTTGAAAATTCATGCTTTTTGAAATTTAGGATTTTTTAAGGAAGCCATTCAAAGATACCATTTAATGGGAAGAATTGCACTAAAAGAGGGGGTTTATAAGTTACAGTGATACATTTCTTTATGATATTTTAAATATTTAAAGGGACTTAAAGCTGTTAAAGAATTGAAATTTTAATAAAGATAGTTTTTTATGCTATAAAATAAAATACATTTCTCGGACCTTTACTATAAATGTTCATAAAATAAAAATATTTCTTACATCTATTTCATATAAAAAAATTAGTTTTTTATTTACAAATTTCAAAAGCTTATTTTGCGGGTAGATAGATTTCTAATTTTTGACTTGGTGTACATTTTTATGCTTTACAAAAATATATGCTATCTACTACATAAAACGAAATTAAATAGGTTTATCAAGTTTGAAACTTTCCCCATAAAAAAATTCTCCATAAATAGAGCAGAACATTTTTATTGAATCAGTAATAGGCTACTGTAGTAAATACTTTCTATTCAAAAAGTACTACGTCCCCTTATGAGTAAAGCGTTTTTCCTAATTATTATTACTATATAACGTCAGTTCATGCATGCTTGTGTTCATAAAATCAATATTTGCTAACAGAATATACACGAGCTTATAAATATCACACACGACTTCACATTGTATGCTACATATAATGCTGTTACTCATATTGAAATGTATGACTAACACTTATCTATGACTGTTGTTTTTATTATCAATTAAATGTTATATTGATTCCGTATAAATGGAGAGATAAATGGCATTACAATAATTTATTAAAATATATCTTGAATTATATTTAACTTAAAACCGTATATTTTATTCTAGAATCTTTTTTAAAATTAAAATTATTTTTATTCTCTAATTTATATTTTTCACTGTATTAATGGCTTTATAATGCTCACATTTTTCGAACCACTTCTTTTTCTTTGCAATTATATCATTTATTAAACTATTTTTGTTAAAACTGAGTATTCTAAAAAACATATTAATTATTTTGTGGAATAACTGAGAGTGTAAAATGAATGACTGAAATAAAATATAAAATCCCTATAAAATTAAAATTTGTTCATTAAGTATTGTATTCAACATGCCACTCTCAGTTATATTTCTTCTTTAATGGTGAAAATTCAACAAAAAGACGTCCATTTTTTAACATGGCATTGCACTGGGAGTGTTGTTAAAAATATAGTAATCCACTCAATTTTTATTCAAAATGTTTTTCTAATTTAAGGAAACATTCTTTTTAAATTTAAAGTCATAT
>CM063500.1:105541763-105544263 GCA_032207245.1 Pardosa pseudoannulata | reverse complement strand
ACCATAAATTCGTCTTTTCCCCTTTTTTTACTTCTGGAACGATGTGATACATAGCTGATTTCGTACAAAACCTTGTCAATGTGAATTATCGTTTAGCTTTGAATTTTGAATGATTCATGCTCGTATAAATTACGCACAAGAGGGAAATTTCAAGTTTTTCTCGTCTCTTATGGAAATAATGGAAGACGAACCAGATATATTTCAACTCACGCGAACTGTATATTTTATCGGAAGAAAACAATGATTAAATTGAAATTCGATTTTGAATTAACGATGTAATTAACTGTTTCTCAACTCAGGAATGTGATCGAAAGTTTTTGAGAATTTCGAAAGAGACACTCGGCGTAATTTTTTGTCATTGGTATTGGAGAAAACACTAAGGATTTGTTTACAATTTACTTTATCTTAAAAAAAATATGTGATGGCAAGGAAGACTTGTACGTTAAATGATGATAATCTGATGAATGTAGTCAGATGAATGTAAATGTGATTGAGGATGATAATATGATGAATAATTTACCAAATACTTTTATTTACGTTCACTTACATTGAAGATCAAAAACTCTTACTAGCTTCACATTATGTGTCATTAATATAAACTTAACTCATATTTCCATAAGTACTCACAATGATTAAAATCTACATGTGGAAAATATTACTTCAGATTAAAGATCTACAACTTAACCTAAACAAGTTTCATTATAAATGAAATAAGACTTTGTCAACAATTATAAAGATTTTGTCGAGAATGAAGAAAAGTTGCATGGATTTGTCCTTAAATCAAAAATCTGTATTATAAAACATGTATAACTATTCGTTACGAAAAGCAAATTAGTCTTCCTGAAATTGTATATTTTTCATTGCTTTTCTTCTACACCTTATTGCTACAGTCAATGAAAATTGATGATATATAAACAAATGTTTATATTACTATTGGCAAATTTCTCTCAACCTCATGTTTACTCAATTAATGACACCCTGTCCGAAACTAAGATAATCTATGAAATGAAAATATTATCGTGTAAAACACGTATGTAATTCACACTGTACATGAAATGACGTCAACTTGGTGTTAAGATGGACTTGCCTCGGAGATGCAGGGTCGTACGGCGTATGTCCCTAATTACCCTCATCTTCTGTTGCGTGGCGTGCTACACGTGGCACATCCTCTCGACGTACCCCTTGGTTCAAACAAACGGAGTGTACCACCGCGAGCAGCTCGTTACGGGACGTTACCAAGACAACGAGAGCGAGTATGCCGTCAAAATATGGTTTCCTAGGGGAATCAAGGAAGACGTGAAAACGTCCGATTTGGTGCACGACAAGGCCATGTGGTACGAAAGGGAATCCAACGACATCTTCAGCAAAGTACCGAAGAGAACTTACTCCGACCTGATTAAATCAAATAGGGTGACACCAGACGTGAAGTCCAACGACATATTCAACCCGGCCAGGATCCGGGAAGTCCCGAAAAACTTTTATCCGGACGGAAGTGGCGTCCAACCTCCGGAGACCGAAGACCGGAGGTTTGTTGTCGATTCCAGAATCCAGTTTACTCCGAGGCCCAACGCTTCCGGACCTGCCGAATCGATGCTTCGACTGTGGGGTGCCGGGGGATCACAGCGCAGGCTGCCTCAGGCCTTAATAATAGGAGTGAAGAAATGCGGCACGAGGGCCTTGCTGGAGTTTCTGAGACTTCATCCGGATATTAGAGCGACGGGCCCCGAAACCCATTTCTTCGATCGGTTTTATGACAGAGGACTCGACTGGTACAGGTAGGAAATATTTTACGAATTTTACAGTTAGGCTAGTTTCTACTTTGATTCACTTTTCAACTTTTCACGTTGGACATATATTTGTAAATATTTGTTATCATTTTATTTTGTTAGTTGTCAAGTGCTTACATTCATATAAATATCTTTAATTACATAGACATAAAAATTTTATGTACACACGTTTATTTCTCTCTCTCTCTTTAAACATTTATCTGTATATATATATATATATATATATATATATATATATATATATTATATATATATATATATATATATATATATATATATATATATATATATATATATATACATATACATATATATATATATATATATATATATATATATATATATATATATATATATATATATTATATAAACACACACACATATACATACATATATATAGAGAGAGAGATTGTTTAATATTTAGGTATATTCGTGTGTGTGTTTACTATTATATTGTATTTGCAAATCTTGTGCTTATGATTCTGTTATTTTTTTTACAAAATTATACAAAAAGGTTGGTTATTGACAATTTTTTCTGAATGCAATGCTACTTTATATCGTTGGGTAGACTATATTTAAATCCGGTGTTTCATCTATTATATATATATATATATATATATATATATATATATATATATATATATATATATATATATATATATATATATATATATATATATATATATATATATATATATATATATATATATATA
>CM063500.1:105521763-105536763 GCA_032207245.1 Pardosa pseudoannulata | reverse complement strand
AGGTTATATGAGAACTCACCTGTTATAAAATAGTACAGCATTGAATAAAGGTTATATTTTTATAATAAAAATGTGTAAAAACATTGCTTCTGTCGATTACTTTAGATTAATATTTTTTCTTACATTTATAAATTTTCTTTTGGTAGTTTAATTTTTATTACATATATGTCTTCTTTACGATTCGACATTCAAAATTTTAAATTGTAGAAAGTTAATATGAAAATCTGGAAAAAGAGCTCAGGACGTAAAAAATATGAAGTTGATAAATCAGAAACAAGTTAAAGTGCAGATAACATTGATTCTACATAGAAATTTCCCAGTTGCTATTGTAGTATCTGAAAGAAGTTGTACATCAACTTTTATTAATAAAGCCCCTTAAAAACACATTATAAATCAATGAAGTAAGGATACATTAATCTTTTATTGTGATAATAATAAATAGTTTTCCTTTAGGATAAAACAGAAATTGTAATTTGTGAGTTATCAACAATAGCCAAGTTGCAATACACAGTAAAAACGAAACTTTAACATAACTTAGAATACATTTAACTTACAGATATTAAATGTTGTATTATATAAACTCCTTAATGAGATCTAACAATAAAATGAAACTTATTTTTAAAACGACAGTTATAATATACAATATGATACAAAGCACATACTAATATCAAAACATTTGAACCATTCTAAAGTGTCGAACTAAAGAATTACCATCATTTGTATGATATACTTAATTAGAAAACAGCTCATAAAATAATAGAAGAAACAGTAGCAAAATTGCTACTTACCTTACATATAAAGGCAAGCATTATTTTATTTCCATAAATTTCTTTCTTTGTTTTTTTTCAAAAGAAGTAATAGACAAGCAATCAACAAGCATCAACAGAATTTAATAGAATGCCGCCTTTTAGAGATCACGTGACCGGTTTTCGGAAAATCAGCGCGCAGGCCTTGTGTTTAGATGGCTGTGGTAGAGCAGCCAATGACGTCATATCTTTTAAGACACCATAGTGACTTTCAAATTGATAAGTCTTCATAAAATTTAATTTCTATTGAACATAAGACAGATTTTCTGAGCTTTTAACAATAAATTTATCAACTGTTACCAATGAGGGCCCTGTTTTATAAAAAAATATTTAATTTGGTTGTATGAAGGATTTATATTTAACCTCTTCCGGTGCGATTTAATAATGAAAAACTGTGCATGAAATAACCATTTAATTTTTATTTAAAAAACTTGTTTCATTTTACAATTCTTACATATTCTTAATTAAAATCTACTTTTTACATAGTGTTAAATAATACCAGAAACGGTAAAATTAAGAAAATATCGAAGCAAAACTTTAATAAGGTATACAGATAATAGTCTTCAAGCTAGTGGTACTTTTCAAAACAAAATGCAAAGGAATTCTGAATTGTTTACACCGCCAGGGAGTTTCATTTCTAATTTGATTCTTGTAGCACACACGGCATTTCTTAGTAGGTTTTCTTTTATTCTGATTCATCAAATTGGCAGTGACTTGTATCAAGAAATTCTAAGTAAACAATATGCAATAGTTACTTGTGATTTCCACAAGTAGCAAAAGTATTGCCAAGTTCAGTACACTAGAAATTTTAAACCAAATTAATTATCATATTTAACAGTAACTTTAGTCCCATGACGAGTGTAGCTCGTCATTGTGAGGTATGGAATGAAAAACCAATGACGAGCTAAACTCGTCATTTTATCGGAAGGGGTTAAAAAATAAAATATGTTCACCAAGTGAATAAAATAGAATTCTACTAACCCGTAAAAAAGACTTCAAAAATTAGTAAAATAGCAGTCGCTGGTTTAGATACCACTTGGTCAAACCAAGCACGATTGAGCCACACGCTACTTGTATTAAGGCAAAGGAGTGCGCTTTTCGTTTTAATTAGCACCTTAAGGGTGAAAGTGCGACTTTTTGTTCAAGTGAGTCCTCGCAATTATAAAGCAAGGACAAAGCAAAAAACCTATAGGTTTTCCCTGCCACATCCAGAGTTATTGATTGAGAACTTGGAGGACGCGACCAAGAACACATTTTACGTGCCCCAGTCACCTTTAATGAACACGGTGTATCTTAGTCTAGATTGTGCTCCGAACCTGCAACCCTCCAGTGACCAGTGCATTGCTTTTGCCTACTAAGCTAACAAGGCTCATGTGCCGTTGAATAATTTTTATATCAAGTAAAAGCCAATTGTTTATTTTGTTTTGTGAACTTCAATTGTATATGGACAAATCATATATATATATATATATATATATATATATATTTATAAATAGCCATTTTTCTAATTCTAGCTAATTTTTCTTATTCATCCAGTAAAATACAACTATAATATTATGCTATGTCACATGGAATCGGTCGGCAATGTTAATATCTGTTATAATGATATATCAAGTGAAAGGATAGTCGAAAGAGGTTTTAGTATCGGCAAATGTCAGAAATATATTCATTGTCCGAAATTTAGTGAGTCTACAAAAAATTGTGTGGATTTATAAAAATCACATTTATACAAACAGGCACATTGTTTTATATTGAAAGATTTAAATTTGACTGTTCATTTGAAAATGTTAAAATGTTCTAGAGATAGAAAATCATTAACTAAAAGACAGATTTTAAATAAATGGCTTGGATTTGAAACATTTTCGCAGGCTGAAACAACGGTTGACATTTATTCAATATTATTTTAATATCTTTGTCATCGAATGGCACTGAAATTAGTTCAGTGAACTTAATTAATAATTAACGCTCGAAACTTATGAAAATTAGTTTTCATGTTTCATCTCTACGAGAATTGAATTCGAATTCACGTAAAAGGAATCGGGTAAATAATTTTACTTGGAATAAGTGTTAAAATATTATTTGTGATATTCCTTAAGGTTGGGAATTATAGTCCCTTAAATATTTCTAAAATACTTAAGTATATTCTTTTAAATAAGAAAAAACAAACGTACATAACTGTATAAATTTATTCCATTGAATTGAGAAAAATTCAATAAAATTAATTCTTTGTGTTATTTATAGAATTTATTATATACACATAGATTTTGGTCAAAAAAGGGTTTTAAGTAAGAATTTATATCTTAAAAGTAATGATAGAAATAATTATTAAAAATAGAAGCCGTAAATAAGTTTTTTAATATTTACGGTAGCTAGCTATAAACTCTACGCATTTCTTTATAAGCATAAGATCTCAGAAAAAAGTTTTTGTTTTAATGACATGCAGAATTAATTACATGTAATAATAGTTATAAATATAAATAGCTTCTGATATAGATTGATTGGAGTAATAACATAATATCAACTAGTCTAAAGAATTGTAACTAGTTGATTAATATGAAGTGATTCTTTTAAGAAGCTCTTTCCCATCTCTCTCTCTTTTTTCTGCATTCACAGATATAATACATAATACACACACACACACACACACACACATATATATATATATATATATATATATATATATATATACAATGGCATAAAATATGCACGAGAAATGCACCCATTACACAAACAATACACACACATTACACACATGTGTGCAATCGATCGATTCTCTCAGCGATTACATTGGAAACGAGCCCCAGTTACTCAAATCATCTTTCTGGACAAAAAGAGAACTTAAAATCTATATGAAGTCGTGAACCATCAGAAACACAAATCTAGAACATTAAACATGTTGAGTGTAAAAATGAAAGGGTCCACTTTATAAGACAAGAGTTCTGCCTCGAAGCCCAAACATACACTCTTATTTTACTAATGTCAAACCGAAGATTCAGTGATTACGAGACTTTGTTACCAAGAGACATAAGATTATTAAGAAAACTTTGGGAGTCAAGAGTTAACCCTGGCCAATTAAGCTAGGTCAAAACCACACAGCAATTAGTTATTGGAGAACCAAAAATATTTTTCCTAGGACAGATGGTGTTCAGAAACTGAACATATAAGTCAGCATTAATTATGTTGGACGGGTAAAAAATATATGTCCGTGAATATTTCCTTGTATCTGACATTTTTCCGAAATTTGGTATTAAAGAATGACAAGGAAAAAATAAGAAATTCAGCTAGTTATTTTGGGGTTAGTATATTTAATATATTAGATATATGTATATATATATATATATATATATATATATATATATATATATACATATATACATAACATATATATATATATATATGTATCTACATATATACATATATATGTATATATATACATATTTATATATATACATATATGCATATATCTATACATATATATGTATCTTTTATATATGATATCTATCTATCTATATCTATCTATCTATATTCTATATATATATAATATAATATATATATATATTATATATATAATATATATATATATATATATATATATATATATATATATATATATATATAAACTGCGTTATTGGTTTTTTGGATTTGATTTCGTGTACTTTAAATTTATTTGTAACCTGTTTAGTATTCATAAAGTAATTTAATTAAAGCATTCCATTGCTACAAATATATTTAATTCTCTTTCTGAAAAGCCACCTTCAAAACAAATATCTCAAATTTCTTTGGCAAAGGAGAAATTTAACTGCTAGTCATATGAATTCGTAACAATCATGAATTAATAAAACAGAGAATAAAAGACACGCAAAGCTTTCAGTTTCTTAGAAAGAAAGAAATCAAATACGAGCGAAAGTATTAGATGCGCAGTGCAAGGATGGATTTTTCAGATGGATTTTTATGTTTTAGTGATCATCAGAAAAACCATTTAATAAGTTCAGAACGAATAAAATTTTTTTAGTAGGAGTAGAAGAATATTTGTTTTTTTTCGGTAGTTTTTTATGTTTATTTATTTATTTAATTTTAGTGAATCAATTGGTTTCAAAGCAGTAATGAAAAGGTTGTGGTGCATTATATAAATACTTCTTTGTGTTTTATTGTGTTGATTGTCTAACTTCCATTTATTAGGAAGACATCATTCAATTTCCTAATAAATGGAAGTTAGATAATCAACACAATAAAACACAAAGAGGTATTGATGTCCAAATAGGTAGGGCTCTGCTTTTCGGAACCATTTTATTTAACATGACCAAGTGTTAAATTGCCAGAAGGGACTTCGAGGTTCCTAATTTATTTGTTGGCATGGATGCCGTTCTGAATCAGCTTTAAACTTTGTTTCAATTATGTTTAAGATAATGACTCGATTATGCTTCAATCCCCTATATAATGATATCCTAACTTATCTGTCCGTGTATCCTCGAATTTATGAAACGGTTGGACCTAGAATGGATAGAGGCATCCATATTGGATTTTTGATAAGTTAGGGTAATCCACCCCTTCCCCGTTTTCTATCATTTAATGCCGTTATTTCAAGCTCTGTTTTCCCCGGTTAAGAGTAGGAGATTAAATTTACCAATTTGTCACATAATAAAAAGGTAAAAATAACATTTTTTTTCTAGCATTATGACTTCATACCTTTAACCATCTAATCATTTCTTATTTTAAATTATTTAAATATCGTCTGCATTATTTTCATACGTTTTATCACTGAACTTAGATATTTCGTAAATAATTTTCTTTTATAGCTGGCTTGAATAATGGATTAGGTACATATGCGATAATTTTAAATTTAATCATCAATTATTTTTTGGTACAATGAAATTTTATCCCCGGTTTTAATAACAAATTGTATCTACCTCCAGGGTGTAGTGTAAATGATAATTTCATTCCTTTACTTCCATTAATTTCTGTGGTAAAATAAATTGGGAAGAACTTGACGATAATTTTGACGTATCTAAGAAGACTTTGAATTATCTTTCTAAATGAATTCAACGTGATTCTAAACTGCATTCACAGTATAAGACTTTAGAGGAATATGAAGATAAACAAATTATTGAGAGTGTACCAGATAATTGTCACACAAAAAACAAATAATTTTTTACCTTCCTTATAGGGTACTTTACGATTCTGGAAAATTAAAAATTTTACTGATCCTGTCATGTGACAGGCTATATGCTAGTAGGGAGATATAGTGCTGCTGTATTCTGACTGCTTATTGGAATGTTCGTTTCAATGTATATATTTGTAATTCAATTTTCTCTTACTCTTGAAGTAAAAGGAAATTTTAAGACATACACAAAACTGTAAGATGTCCGAACAGGTAAGGCTCTGTTCTTCGGTAATGGAGCTCATGGGTTTGAATAGCCGTACTTCCATGGATCAGAATCGGTTTTAAGCAGTGAATCCTTGTTTCACCAGCACTCATTTAGTTAAACAATAAACTATAGCACTCCAAACCAACTACCCAGCCATTTATAATGAAAAGTTATTATGTTTAAATAAACACATAATAAATGTCTATAAAAATTCAACAGAAAAGTAAGACGTGATTGAGATGAATTTTAGCAAATGCTAAATATAATGTCTTATGCAACAAATTAACAATTTATTGTAAACGGCCATGCGTGGGCTAAGCAAAACTTTCTGCTTTACTTCTGACAATAATATAGGACTGAAATGGGACGTTGTAGATCGTCACCTGCTTGTGGTAAAGTTCAGACGTAACTATACCTTATTGACAAAACAAGGTGATATTTTAACATTTTCAGTCTTTACAGAAGTGTTTATCTGCGTTCAAGAACGACATTTTATTTTTCATCGTGTAATATCAGAAATTTTGAGCAGCATAACAGTAGCAGAGTGGTGTGAATGTTGAAGCATTCGACGAAGATCACTTAGAAATCCGGGAGTAGATGTCACTGCATAAGGAAAAACAGTTGGTCTACATATCATTGGTGGATAGCTACATCGTGAGAATTGGTACCCCTGCTACAGTCATATCACTGTCTAATTCATAAATGCATCAACGACTGCTGCACCGTCAGTTTCGTACAAGAATTCTATCAGACTCGATTTGGTTCACATACAACCAAATCAATCTACGGCTGCAGTGAGCTCGTGAACACAGAGACTGGCGAGCACATTAGCAACAGGTGGTTTGTTCTAATGGATCTCGTGTTCATTTGTGGAACCATGATGGTCGTTTTTATGGCGGAAGCTAGGTTATAGAGAAGAGATGCCGTGATGTACGCCATTGACATCAGCACACTCGTAAAATTTTTATGCAAGGTGTCATTCATAAAAAAGCTGAATTTTCTACAACATGGCTAAGCAACTTGATGCTAGCCAAGAGGTTTACCAAAAATTTTGCAATAGAATGGAAATTTCGCCATAGGACAGAAAATGGTTGTTTTTCACCAGAAAATTACAAAATGTAACTGTATTGAAAACAATTAATTGTCTAACACTATCATTACACACACACACATATATATATATAATAACTCGCCAATTCTAAATATTAAAGACAGCTACTGGTGAGAGTGAAAATCCTATATTTACCTGCAGTTCATCATTAGACAAGTCAGATATGGTTCTGAGGCATTTTCATATACGTCTAGCATAACGCCGCAAGCTAGAGTGTAAATCAGTAAATCAGCATGCAGATAACATACTTTCACACGATCAAGTTTATATAGAATAAAAACGCTGACAGGATAATTTTAAAAAAATCGAAGAGAAGTGAAAGTATTAGGAGCACAATGCAATGACGGATTTTTCAGTCGCTTTTTTGTTTCAGGGGGCATTAGAAAAAAGATTATTTAATAAGTTCAGAACAAATAAAATATTTTAGTAAAAACAGAAGAATATTTGTTTTTCCCACGATTATTTTTCTATTTTTTTTCTTTATTTACTTTTAGAGAGTCAACTAGTTTCAAAACAGTAATGAAAATGTTGTGGTGCATTATATAAATACCCTTTTGTGCTTTATTGTGTTGATTGTGTTATTTCCATTTATGAGGAAGTGGAATGATGTCCATATAAGTAAGGCGCTGCTTATAAAACCGTTTTATTTAACATATTCAACTGTTAACCATGCCAGAAGGGACTTCTTGGTATCTAATCTTTCTGGTACTCCGAAGTCATATTCAAAATCATATCGATTTTAATCGACATCAATCGATGCCAATATACTTATTCTGGAATGTTCTCACGTTATCCTTAGGCTTTTAAACATCTGACTATACCGATTGAGAGGTAAATATGTAACTATGTTTGTTAACTACTCATCCTAAATGTTTGTAACTACACACATGCACACACACACGTATATATCTATATGTGTATATGTATTTGTGTGTTTTATTTGTCAAACCCTAACTATAATCTAAATCTAAATCGTGTAAGAAACATTAAGCACCATAAATCTAGTTAAATAATCAACCATTTGTTTTTAACTGACCCAAATGTTTTCACAAACCATTTCTAGAGCCCATAAAAGCAATTTTATTAATGCTTTACTTGACTACAAATAACTTCATTCTTTTCCCATAAACAACTTCAAGTACCAATACGCCAATTGTCTCTGCAAAATAAAAAATTCATGTGCTCAAATTTGGTCATATGTATTCGTATAAACATAAATTAATGAAAACAGATAACACAAAAGTCAAGTAAGTCTTTCAGTTTCTTAGAAACAAAGAAATCGATTCCGAAAGAAAGAATTAAGTTAGGGGAGAAATGATAGATTTATTGGTCGTATTTTCGTTTTGGAAGCACTGGAAATATCCAATTTAATAAGTTCAGTATAAACAGAATACTTGAAATGATGTAAAAGAAATATTATTTTATTCCTATGTTTTATTTATTTGGTGGAATTGGCTTGTTTTAAATAAGTAGAGAAGATGTTGAAGGTTTTAATATGTATCTCTCTACAAGAATCTTGTGTGTAGAAGAACCGGATACTTATACCCCTTTGAAGAGGACAATTAAAAATATTTTAGGATTCAATGAAATTACTTTATTTAATACTGTTTGTGGGTTTTAAATATTTTAGGATTTAATGAAATTACTTTATTTAATACTGTCTGTGGGTTTTAAATATTTTAGGATTTAATGAAAATATTTTATTTAATACTGTCTGTGGGTTTTAAATATTTTAGGATTTAATTAAATTACTTTATTTAATACTCTCTGTGGGTTTTAAATATTTTAAGATTTAATGAAATTACTTTATTTAATACTATTAGAGGGTTTTATATATTTTAGGACTTAATGAAATTACTTTATTTAATACTGTCTGTAGGTATTAAATATTTTAGGATTTAATGAAATTATTTTATTTAATACTGTCTGTGGGTTATAATATTTTAGGATTTAATGAAATTACTTTATTTAATACTGTCTGTGGGTTTTGAATTTTTTAGGATTTGATGAAATTATTTAATTTAATACTCTCTGTGGGTTTTAAATATTTTAGGATTTAATGAAATTACTTTATTTAATACTGTCTGTGGGTTTTAAATATTTTAGAATTTAATGAAATTACTTTATTTAATACTGTCTGTGAGTTTTAAATATTTTAGGATTTAATGAAATTACTTTATTTAATACTGTCTGTGGGTTTTAAATATTTTAGGATTTAATGAAATTACTTTATTTAATACTGTCTGTGGGTTTTAAATATTTTAGGATTTAATGAAATTACTTTATTTAATACTGTCTGTGGGTTTTAAATATTTTAGGATTTAATGAAATTACTTTATTTAATACTGTCTGTGGGTTTTAAATATTTTAGGATTTAATGAAATTACTTTATTTAATACTGTCTGTGGGTTTTAAATATTTTAGGATTTAATGAAATTACTTTATTTAATACTGTCTGTGGGTTTTAAATATTTTAGGATTTAATGAAATTATTTTATTTAATACTGTCTGTGGGTTTTAAATGGGTTGTAAATGAAAGTATTGAAATCTCTAAGCAGGGAGGTGTTACGAAATTTACTTCGAAAGCTACTAGCATGATTATACAAGAAAAAAATGGTACTTTTCAAACATTTGGATTATATTAAGATGACTGCAAGTAATAGCTTTATCAATATCGTAATTAATAGTAATATATATATATATATATATATATATATATATATATATATATATACAAACAGTCTTCTTGATAATAATAAGTTTATTTGACTCATCGTTCTTAAGGAAAGCAATTTGCGCCATTTTCATTGTTCTTGACGAAGCTATGCGTGGAATAGGTGTTGACCGCTCCATGTCCACGCGTTGACTCATCTTCTCTGTTTGAAATCTCATCAAATGCTTCAGCCTGACCGGATGATCCCGGACTCACGTAATTTACAACTACCCCTTTTTTAGACCTGACATATATATATATATATATATATATATATATATATATATATATATATATATATATATATATATATGCGTGTGTGTGAGTGTGTGTTTTATATATATTCAGGGATTTATATTCGAATAGATTCATATAAAAAGAAATGTATAAGAGTAAACAAGTATAGCACGGAGTTAAGTAAATATTTTGTCAGTTATTTTGAACTCAACTCTATTTTTAATTAACTCTTTGCGAAGCATATAAAGGCAATTTAATTAATAATTTATGGGAGTAAAAATATTGATATCCTCTTTCACAAAAGCCTCTTTCGGTAAAAATAACTTAATCTTCTTGATAAAAGAATAATTCTTGGAATTCGCCCATATGAATTCACAACGTATGAAAAATATCCAAATATTGGACAAAAGACGCTCAAACATTTCAGTTTTTTTAAACAAATAAATCAATACTGAGCAAAAGTATTACGGTTTTATGCCTTTTGTTTCGAGAGCACCTGATAAATACCCAATTAATAAGTTCAGCGAAATAAGAACGCTTTAGGAGAGGAAAAAGAAAAGTTGTTTACTTGTGGGATTTGTTTCTTTGGGAAAGTTAGCTATTTTTGAAGGACTGGTAAAAGTGCATGAAATATTTAATGAATGCTTCGGTAAAAATGTGTTACCTTAAAATAACTGTTGCATATACAAGTGTGTCTTCTTTAGGTGGAAAAGATCTTATTTTAATTGTAGGAAGGTATTACTTAATTTTATGATAAGTTAGGGATTAAATTTTTCCATGAACTGTGAGATGCCGTTTTAGTGAAATGCCGTTTGAAAGGCAAATTGTACATAGAAGGAAATCTCCAAATACTTAATTCCTTACTTACGATTGGTCTTTAAATGTTAAGATGGAATTCCTTAATATTATAACTGAGTAGATGTACTAGAATTTTCATAGTATCCTTTCATTAGACTTTGTATTAAAAAGTACATAATTATTGGTATCCTTTTCTACAGAAACAACTAATTACAAAAATACTTTAATTTTCCTACTAAAATGATAATTCATGTACAGGAATTTGTTCATGAGAATTTGCAAAGAATGGAAAATAAATAGAGAACAAAAGACGCTCAAATCTTTTCTGTAAATTTTAAAAACAGAGAAATCGAAACTCCGTAAAGTCATTAAAATTTCTGTTTTTTTTATATTTAATTAATAAGTTCAGTATAATTAGAATACTTTAGAGAGAATAGAGGATGGTTGTTTAATTATGGGTTTAGCTTTTGTTTGGAAAGCTTTGTTCTACATTTTTACAACACTAGGGCTAATAAGACCGGGACCTACTGCTTAAAGCGGAGTTCGAACGGATACGAGCATCCATGCTACGGTGGAATTCGAACCCACTACGGTATCACCGATCAGCACCCTGCCAGCTCAGTCATTGTTCAGCAGTTAACTTCTTTCAGCAGTTTTCTTCTTTTAGACAGTGGAACGAGTGTGTAACAAATGCTACGATACAAGTGCTTTTATAATATGCCTTAATATCTGTTGTCTTTATACCTCATGCTCCTGCAGATACTCAGATATGTCTCCTTTCGGCGGAAAATATCTTTAATTTTAATTATAAGCCTCATACGGTACTTTACAGCTCTGAAAAATTAGAAAATTTACTGTTCCCGTCGTATGACGGGCTATATACTAGTTCTTTAATATTATGATTTTTAGTAGATGTAGTAAAATCTATCAGCCTTTGTACTGAAAAGTCTAAAATTATTGGTATCCTCTTTCACGAAAACATTGCTTTGTATAAATAATTTAATCTTTCCGATAAAAACGATAATTCATGCACAGGAATTTAGTCATGGGAATTCACAACCAAACAGAGAACAAAAGACTCAAATCTTTTCAGTTTTACTTAAACAAAGAAATCGAAGCTGAGAGAAAGTATTAAGGTTTATGTTCTTTTGCTTTGAGAGCGTCAGAAAATACCCAGTTAATAAGTTCAAAATAATTAAAAGGCTTTCGGAGTTGAAAAAGGGAAGTTGTTTACCTCTGGGATTTTCTTACTTGGGAAAGTCAGCTAGGTTTAAAGAACTTCTAAAAGTGGATAAATAACTTAATGAAAGCGATTAAATACACTGATAGAAGTGTGTTGTCTTAAAATCTAATGATATATATATTTATATATATGTATTATATAAATGTGATAATATTAATATCTAATCCCTAAATTTTATCCAGAATTATCCCTTTTCCCCATTCATTATTCTAAATCTAAATTTCTCCTCTATATCTTAATCCATTTTTCCCAGATATCCAATTGGAATGGGGAAGTTTTTCATTCCTTCAGCCGAATCCCAAAATACTTTCTTTAATTATCAAAGTTAAATATTATATTGCTAGTATTGATAAGAAGGTATTTTTTAACAATAATGTAATCACTTCTTATGGTGGAAATTAAATGTTTCCGTAAACTGTGTGATGTTTTAGTGAAATGCCACGTTAAAAGCATAATGTGCGTAGAACTTCTCCAAATACTTAGCCCCTACTTATTTATTATACTTCGGCTTTAAATTTTATTCTAATATGGAATTCCATTATACTATTATTATCAGTAGTTGTAGTAGAAGTTTAATTCTAATCCTCATATTATTAGATTTATTCTTGAAAAGTTTTGCTTCTAAATATAAAAGAATCCCGATTATTATTCATAGAATTGTTAAGTTTATTATATATGTATATATATGTGTATATGTATGTGTATATATATATGTATATATATATATATATATATATATGTGTGTATATATGTATATATATATGTATCTATATGTATATATATATATATATATATATATATATATATATGTATATATATATATATATATGTATATTATATATATATATATTATATATATATATATATATATATATATATTATATATATATATATATATATATATATATATATATATATATATATATATATATATATATATATATATATATATATATATATATATATATATATATATATATATATATATATATATATATATATAAATTTTTTCTTTAATAAAAAAAGTTACTAGAATTATTTACGAAATCTTTAACTGTCCCATTCGAAACTAGCTGACAGTTTATAATAATTCGACATATGACTGGTGTCCCGAATCAAAATATTTTATAGATTATAACAGTAATTCAGACATTGTCGTTCTCAAAAATACTTTACTTAAAATATAAAATAGAGGATATCATATTTTACATGTAAACATAAATTATCATCATTATTATTATTATCATCATTACCATCATTAGTATTGTATCATTATTACTTTTATCACCATTATTAAATTCATATCTCATCACCATTATTACACCATTACCTCCTTATACACCATTATCTCCATCATGACCATTACGCCAAACGATGGCCGATTGGTTAGGATGCTGGCCTTCGATACCGGAGTTCGTGGGTTCGAATACCACAGTGGCATGTATGTTTGTAGTCGTTCGCAATCCGCCTTAAGCTGTAGGTCCCGGTGTCATTAGAACTCGTGTTTCAAAATGTAGACCGTAGCGCTCCAAATCAAACCAAACCTCATCACCATTATTAATGTATTTCTCACCATTATTATTATATTTGTATTCTTTATATCTGAATTATAACAAATACCATTTACTGACGAATAAATTCCACATTGTTAGTTAAATAATCAATTATTTATTCTGAAATACTCCGACGTTACTAAATATACTTGAAACAAACAAAAGCAATTTAATTAAGGATTTAGACGACTACAAATAAACTCTTTCTCCGTCTCGTAAACCTCTATCAGTACTAAAGTCTGCATTACTCTTGCTTAGACGAAAAATTTATTTAGTCGTTATGAATAAGAAAAGTAAACTAATGAAAATAGAAAGCTTAAAACTCACTCAAGTATTTCAATTTCGGAGAAACAAAGAAATCAATGCCAAAGCGAAAGTTCGGAGTTAAATGATAAATTTATCTCTCTTCGTTTCATTTTACAAACACTAGAAAATGCCCTTTAATAATTTCAGGATAACTAAAGTATTTTTAAAGATCAAGAAGAAATATTCTTTTATTTATGTAAGTGTCAACATGCTTTAAATGAATAATAAACGCTTTTACGTTTATGTAAAACACTACGTTAAATATATACTCAATGTAGAAGCATTGTTCCAAACACTTAACTCCATTTTACTTATTATGATTACTATTTTTAATTATGATTAATATTTTTATTTAAAGAAGAAATTGCTTAATATTAGGATTATCAGTAGTCGAAGTATAATTTTAGTAGTCTCCTTTTATTAGCTTCTTTACGGAGAAGTCTTGCTTGTATACAAATGACGGTTAATAAATATTAACATTCATCGAATTGTCTGTCTTCAACGAATATTAATGAAAAGGTCATCGTATTACCCATAATGCCGCTGTTAAAAATATCTGAAAGTTTATAACATTTCTTTCAATTTCTTTAAATTCCTCTGCTTTCTACATGTGTTTATATGTATGCATGTAATTTATCAAAGGGATTACACTTAAAATATTTATCTAAATTTTTCTTTTACAAATTCTTATTCCTTGATGTATATTTACCCAGCTGTAGAATCTTATATTTAAGGGAGTGTTCACCGAATCGAATTTTTTTCACACCCAAAAATAAAGCTTGAAGAATCGCTAATTTTCTGTTCATTTTTCAGCTGTCCCAGGAAAATTGCTTCACTCCTCCAGTATCTAAACTGCTGGGTTTTCAA
>CM063500.1:105511763-105519263 GCA_032207245.1 Pardosa pseudoannulata | reverse complement strand
TGCCCTGTTTTATCTGCCGGATAATTCTTTCTTTAAAACAGGAGTAATTTTCTAGCCAGTTGCTCTCCCTCCTCCTCTTCTCCTTCTGCCATTTTTTTCCCTCCTTTACTCCTCCTCGTCATTTATGAGCCTTGAAGTCAACCGGACTGCACCGAGATAATCCGGAAGCGATTCCTTTGGCGAAGTTTTTTTTCTTTTACTTTCACAAGGTGTGTTTTATTGCTAAATAAGCATATGCTAGAATACATATGTGACTATACCTACAAGAAATTAAGCCTTTCAGATATGCTTACAACGCCTGTTTTGGTTTTAGATTTCTAGAAAATATAAACTTTTATATGCACAAATTTATAAATTGCTCATATATTTATGGTACAACGTTTCTGGTATTGTGAGAAGTTTATTCTCATACGCAAGAAAATTGAACTATCTTCACTTTTTTACAGTATTTACAAAGTTGAAAGCAAAATATACTCATAAATTTACATGAGAAAATGATGTTGGAAAGTCTGATACCCTTCAAGCCATCGATAGTAAGAGTAAGTCAATAAGACTAAATTGGAAGTTCCAATGATCTATACTTCCAAACCTGCATCTAATGCAGAAAACCTAACCTCTTGATCTTTGCAAAGTACAAAGAGTTTGAGGTTAAATGAGCCCAGAAAGCTATGAACAATTACTGATGAACGTTTGATACCCTTCATTCCAATTTCACTAGGTCTAATGCAGGAAGTCAAAATAATATTCATCTCTTTGAATTCAGCATAGTTCAAGGCAAAACTAACTCAGGAAGTTATTAACACATGTTGTAGAAAAGTTTATTATCATTGAGGTACCTTTAGTAGGTCTAAACTGGAAGATCCAGTAATGTATATGTCCAGTCATGCATCTAATGCAGAAAATTGAAATAACCGCTAGATCTTTTCAAACTTCAAAGAGCTGGAGGTAAAATGAACCCAGGAAGTTATGAATAATTACTGAGGAACGTTTGATACACTTCAATCAAATTTCAGTAGTTCAAATTCAGGAAGTCATAACACTGAGCTCTTTGCAATTCGCAGAGTTCAAGGTAAAATTAACTCTAGTTATCAACACACGTTTCAGAAAAATTTGATATTCTTTGAGGTACCTTTAGTAATTCTATACTGGAAGATCCAATAATGTATACATCCAGTCATGAATCTAAAGCAGAAAATTGAAATAACCTCTAGATCTTTGCAAACTACAAAGAGTTAGAGGTAAAAAGAACCCCGTATGTTATGGACATTTACGGACGAACGCTTGATACCCTTCAATCCAATTTCAATAGGTTTAATGCAGGAAATCCAAATAACATTCAGCATTGCAATCAGCAGAGTTCAGGGTAAAATTAACTCTAGTTATTAACACATGTTGTAGAAAAATTTGATATTCTTTGAGATACCTTTAGTAATTCTAAACTCAAAGATGCAATAATGTATATTTCCAGTCATGTATCTAATACAGAAAATGAAATAATTTCTAGATCTTTGTGAACTACAAACAGTTGGATTTAAAATGAACCCCGGAAGTTATGAACAATTACTGAGGAACTTTTGATACCTTTGATCTGATTTCAGTAGGTCTAATGAAGAAAATTGAAATAACATTCAGATCTTTGCAATCAGCAGAGTTCAAGGCAAAATTAACTCAGGAAGTTATTAACACATGTTGTAGAAAAGTTTACTATTCTTTAAGGTACCTTTAGTAGGTCTAAACTGGAAGATTCAATAATGTGTACTTTCAGTCTTGAATCTGAAGCAGAAAATTGAAATAACCTCCAGATCTTTGCAAAGTACAAAGAATTTGAGGTAAAATGAACCCATAAAATTATGAACAATTATTTATGAACGTTTGATACCCCTCAATCCAATTTCAGTAGGTATAATGCAGGAAATCGAAATAACATTCAACTTTTTGCATTCAGCATAATTCAAGGCAACATTAAACCAGGAAGTTATTAACACATATTATATAAAAGTTTGATATTCTAGAGCTATTGAGCTAACTTTAGTCGGTATTAACTGGAAGTTTCTACAATGTATGTTTCAAGTTACGTGTCTAATGCAGAAAACCAAAATAACTTCAGTTTTCTTGTAAATTGCAAACAGCTGGATGTAAAATGAGCTCAGAAAGTTATGAACAATTACTGATGAGCGTTTGATACCCTTCAATCCAATTTCACTAGGTCTAATGCAGGAAGTCAAAATAATATTCATCTCTTAGCATTCAGCATAGTTCAAGGCAAAATTAACTCAGGAAGTTATTAACACATATTGTAGAAAAGTTTACTATTCTTTGAGGTACCTTTAGTAGGTCTAAACTGGAAGTTCCAATAATGTATACTTCTAGTCACGTATCTAATGCAGAAAATTGAAATAACCTCTATATCTTTGCAAACTACAAAGAGTTGGAAGTTAAATGAACCAAGAAAGATATGAACAATTTCTGATGAACGTTTGATACCTTCAATCCAGTTTCAGTAGGTCTAATGCAGGAAATCGAAATAACGTTCAGCTCTTTCCAATCAACAGAGTTAAAGGCAAAATTAACTCAGGAAGTTATTAACTCATGTTGTAGAAAAGTTTGATATTCTTTGAGGTACCTTTAGTAGGTCTAAACTGGAAGATACAATAATGTATTCTTCAAGTCTCTAATGCAGGTAATTGTAATAATCTCTAGATCTTTGCAAACTACAAAGAGTTGGAAGTTAAATGAACCAAGAAAGCAATGAACAATTACTGATGAACGTTTGATACCCTTCAATCTAATTTCAGTCGGTCTAATGCAGGAAATTGAAATAACATTCAGCTCTTTGCAATCAGCAGAGTTCAAGGTAAAATTAACTTAGGAAGTTATTAACACATATTGTAGAAAAGTTTACTATTCTTTGAGGTACCTTTAGTAGGTCTCAACTAGAAGATCCAATAATGTATATTTACAGTCATGTATCTAATGTAGAAAATTGAAATAACCTCTAGATCTTTGAAAACTACAAAGAGTTGGAGGTAAAATGAACACAGAAAATTATGAACAATTTCTGATGAACATTTTATACCTTGGATCCAATTTCAGTAAGTGTAAATAAGAAATTTTAATGATATATACTTTTAATCATATATCTGATGCAAGAAATTGAAATAACGTTCAGATCTTTGCAATCAACAAAGAGTTAAAGGCAAAATGAACTCAAGATGTTGGGAGTAAATACAGTATGAAAGTTTGATATCTTTTAGGCTACATTTCGTAGGTCTAAAAGAAAATTTTAATAACATATAATACAAATCGTGCATCAAAAGCAGGAAATCGAAATAACCTTCAGATCTTTGCTATCAACAAAGACTTGGAGGCAAAATTAACTCAAGAAGTTGGTAATATATGATGTACGAAAGTTTGATATCTTTTAGGCTACATTCCGTAGGTCTAAAAGGAAAGCTTTAATAATATATACTACAAGTCGTGTATCAAATGCAGGAAATAGAAATAACCTTCAGTTCTTTGCAAACTACAAAGAGACCCCGGAAGTTATGAACAATTACTGAGTAACATTTTATACACTTCGATCTAATTTCAGTAGATCTACACAGAAATTTTAATGATATATGCTTTTAAACATGCATCTGATGCTAGAAATTGAAATAACATTCATATCTTTGCAATCCACAAAGAGTTAAAGGCAAAATGAACTCAAGATGTTGGGAGTAAATACAGTATGAAAGTTTGATATCTTTTAGGCTACATTCCGTAGGTCTAAAAGAACATTTTAATAAGATATAATACAAATCGTGCATCAAAAGCAGGAAATCGAAATAACATTCAGATCTTTGCAATCAACAAAGAGTTGAAGACAAAATAAACTAAGAATTTGGGAGTAAATGCTGTACGAACGAAAGTTTGATATCTTTTAGGATACATTCAGTAGGTCTAAAAGGGAAGTTTTAATAACATATACTACAAGTCGTACATCAAAAGCAGAAAATAAAAATATCCTTCAGATCTTTGCAATCAACAAAAACTTGAAGTCAAAATGAACTCAAGAACTTTTAGGCTACATTCAATAGGTCTAAAGGGATAGTTCCAATAATATATACTACAAGTCATTCATCACTCATACATCAAAGGCAGGAAATCGTAATAACCTTCAGCTTCATGCGATTTACAGAGAGTTGAATGCAAAACGAACTCAAGAAGTTGGGAACAAATTCTGTAGGGAAGTCTGAAGCTCTTAGCCCCTTTCAATGGTCTAAAATAAACGTTATATAACATATAATTCAATTCATGTTGCTAAATCCACAAAACGTTTAAAAAAGAACCGATTTATGGTACGTCCAAATTGACACCTAATACTATCAGAAAATCCATAAACAATCTGCTGGATTATTTATATTGTTAAATATAAGACATCAATAAACAATAGTATTAAATACAAGAAGCATATATCCTTATAAAATGTATTTTCCTCTAGTCAGAATCATTATATAGCCCTTATTATTTTTACTTGCCCAGGCTACTGGGCGAACTTAAATATATATATATATATATATATATATATATATATATATATATATATATATATATATATATATATATATATATATATATATATATATATATATATATATATATATATATATATATATATATATATATATATATATATATATATATATATATATATATATGTATATATATATACATATATATATATATATATATATATATATATATATATATATATATATATATATATATATATATATATATATATATATATATATATATATATATATATATATAAATATATATATATATATATATATATATATATATATATATATATATATATATATATATATATATATATATATATATATATATATATATATATATATATATATATATATATATATATATATATATATATATATATATAAATGTAGTAAACAGATAAATAAGAAAAATTTTAATAATTAGAAATACATAAAATTAATGCCCCCGAAACATTTTAAAATTGCTAATTCATTACAAAAATTGTTAAACTAATAAATATTTTTTAAAGTTTAAAATAAGTTTGTATTTAAAAAAACAGGTATTAGAGAACAGGTATTAGAGCCATAAAAGAATTATATTACTCGAGAAATGTCTTTTGATAACAAAGTATATACCTAAATTGATTTTTTTTAAAGAAAAAAAATTCAATTTATATTTTTGGTCAAATTCTCTCATTTTGCAAGTCTTTTACTCCCTAAAGCACAGAAAAATTCATTTCTTAAACAAATATGGTCATTTTGAAGGCTCTTTAACCCCTAAATAACTAGTCTCTTTCTCTTATAATTTGTTTTTCTTACAGTTTATATTGTAGGTTATTTTACATTTAGAGGCGTTTAGATTTTGGAGAGATTAAAATATATAGATAAAATATAAAATATATTCACAATGAAATATAACAATCTTATAAATATGAAAATAAATAAATAAAAATTAGCTTTTTAGAACATTTCTTTCTAGATATAAAGTTCTATTTCTTTTTTCTAACAATTGGAAAAAAAACTACAGAAATATTTTCTCTTTCAGTTTTTCTCGATAAAATTCCGATATTTCAGACTCAAAAGGCATTGTAGAGAAGAAATATAATTGCACGCCATAAGCAATTTCTGCTACTCTAGAAAAGACGTGCTTGAAAATAAATCAAAACGAAGTAGTACTTTTATTTGAACTTTAAACATATGAACAAGGCTTGTGATTTATTTTCATTATCTAAACAAGAATAGAATTTTGTTTCGGCAATGTAAGGTCTCTACCTTCACCTCTGTATCTATATTTCATCCCTTATTGCTGTACTTAAAAACGCGAAGACAATAAAATCACAAAACAAAAAGGGAAATGAGATGAATATGGGGTGATTTCTTTTCCTTAAGGAATCGTTGTAGAAACGTCAGAATTAAACAAAATGTTCCTCTGGGACTGAGAAAAATAGAGGGTTCTCCTTTTCAGCGATTTATTGCTTTGCTAGAAACCTATTTCGTGGAACGAAAAAAAAATGTGATTGCAATGAAAGTTTCTTTCGTTATTTCTTATCTCTCTGGAATGCCACATTTTACAGAGTAATCCGAGTAAAAATATATATTTATTAGTCACAAGTAGACATAGTTATTTTTCTGTGGAACAAAGCAGAAAATATATATTAGCCTCTCAAGTTATTAATTTTTGAAGAAGAAAGATTGAGAAAAATGTTTTTTGTGGAGATTGTTACCAATTTGTGTTATAATAATTGATAGACGAATTTTTTTGCATTTCTTGTGTCGAATATGTAGTATGTAAATATCACAGCTTAAATACGTGCTGTACTCGAAAGCATTTAAAATGCCATTCATATCGTATTGGGTAGAAAAAAACAAACTTTCGTTTATAAAATTTTAAAATGTTAATTTGAAATAATATATAACTTACTCCATTTTGTTAAAGTTTCCGCAATGTGTATTATTGATAAATAAAAGATTCAGAAAAAAATGTAAAAGTAGATGTTTTCACGACGGTAGAGTTTGCGTTGGTGTTAACCCTTCCGAAAGCCTTGGGAAGATTACTTCCCATCTATATGATCTTACCAAATACACCTGTGAGAAGCGCAAAACCCATTATAATATATTGACCTTACAATTATAACGATTGGAAGACTGATTCCCGCTTCAGTTTCACTCTGTTCTCTATTGTTTGATCAATTGAATATAAATAGCCCTTCTGTTTTGAAAGTTTAAAAACGTTGTGTGAAAAATAAATGGCCCACGAAAGGGTTAAATAGCGTTGTACTGTATAATAAATATTCTAAAATATTTATGGATATTTCTACTATTAGACATTTGGCTTTGCTGTAATAACTGCATTAATTATGGGATGCAATTTTTACTTTGTCTAAAATGACAATTTGAACAAATATATTTTCGTGTTACTGATTTAAAACCTGATATTGATACTTTCAGCAAGCTCTATATTTTTTATTGCTTAACCCTTTTTATCCAACACTTTTTATTGAAACCTTTTTTATTAACAATTTTTATTGAAATTTCTTGCAATCTATCAATTTTAATTTTCGATTATTATTTAACCCTTTTTATCCTGACGGTACTTATAAGTACCGCTTCAATCAAACAACTATATATTCCTAATAAAGCCGTTTTTCCTGATGCTACTCACAAGTACATGAACGGTGTAGTTCCTAGAGCAGAAATGAAACGACAGCATCAAACCGGAATCCTTTTCATTCGCATAGTAGGAATTTTATAATTGGCATACTGCATTCGAAGGTCATTTTGTGGTAGAGTTGATACACGTTTTGTTCAACTGAGTAAATTTAGTTGTTTTTTACTAGTTATTTAGTACTATTATTTTTTAGAGACTTCTATACTTAGCTAGGTATTTCATTTGTTTTATTCATAATTTAATGTTTTATTTTCTATCATAGAGTCAAAAATATATGTTGGTACT
>CM063500.1:105499263-105504263 GCA_032207245.1 Pardosa pseudoannulata | reverse complement strand
ACAAATCAAGAAAAAGTGAGACAAATTCAGCTCTGTGACAACCCAAATTGCTACACTCTTCTGACTAAAACTAATTCTAAATGGTAAATGTAGCATCTTCAATTAGTGGTTCTTGGAGTTTTATTAATTTCTTTATAGCAATGGTTTCATAAAATTTTTCATAAATAACAATTTGAATTGATTTTCTGTTTTATCATAAATGATGTTATTTTAAATCCTTTATTTTTTAGGCTACTAGATGAGATTTTAAAATAATATACACTTTTAAATAGAAATATATATTTTAAGAAAATATCTTATAAACTGAATTTTTTATTTTAATTCTATTTATCATTTATGATCCTTTATCATACAACAGTATTGGTAAACTGCTGCAGTTATAAAAATAGAATTGATTGAATTTTATTAATTTTACTATTTCCAGGACGGAAACTAATAAAATTAAAGAGGTTTAGTAGTAACAAATATTTAAACTAGATTTCAACTCATAGTTTTTAAATGTTTATATATTATACATGAATTATAATTTATACACATATCATATGTGTGTGCATGTTTATATTGGCTAAATTCCATTTCAGGGGACCAGCCGAACCAAGTTCAGTGGGTACGCCAAGCGTGGGCAATGTCGCCAAATTCTAGAACCCAGTTTTCTGGCAAACCTTGCTCTATTTTTTATTTTCTATTTTGTTTTAAATTTGTATTCATCTTCACAAAATTTCAAACCTTTTATTGTTCAAAATATGTTTTGAAATTGGGTATAAACTTAATACAAAACGAAACCCAAATTGTAAACATAACTTGCGACAGTTTGGCGATCACTTGTACAAAAATAGAACCAAAAACATGGCGGCCGGCTTCCAGAACTGGGATTCTACCAAATATAATTCAGTAATAAAAAATATCTAAAATATTAACTAATATATGTTCATTACGTGTTCATTAACTTGGTAGGTTACTACTGAGAAAATCACAGATCGCAGGTGTTACCAAAACCTTCTAATCTTACATACGTAGGGCCTTTGACGAATTGACAGTGTTCCGTGCAAAGCAAGTAAAATAAACATTTTTATTATAAAAAATCGATCTGAATGTTTTCGTTTTTCAAGCATTGCGTAAATTCAACACACGCATGAGAGAAACTATCGGTTTCTCCGCTTGTATTGTAATACACTATTGGAGTTTTACACTATTTATTTAAATTTTTAATTTTAAGACATAAAAAAATGTGAAAACTTTTAAATAACTAACAAACTTAAAAATGTAAGGCTAAAACCCAGTTCAGGGAGCACGCCAACAGTGGGCGATGTCGCCAAATGCTAGAACTCATTTTTTTAGCAAACCTTGCTCTATTTTTTAATTTCTATTTTTTTTTAAATTTGTATTCATCTTAACAAAATTTCAAACCTTTTTTTGTTCAAAATATGCTTTGAAATTGGGTATAAACTTAATACAAAACGAAGCACAAGTTGTAAACATAACTTGACGACAATTTGGCGATCACTTGTACAAAAATAGAGCCAAAACATGGCGGCCGGCACCCGGAACTGGGATTCTACCAAATGTAATTCGATGGTAAAAAAAATAAATTAAAACGTTAACTAAAATATGTCCATTACGTGTGATAACCTGGTAGGTTACTACTGAGAAAATACACTATTGCAGTTTTACTTTATTAATGTCATTTTTTAAATTTAAGACAGAATAATGTGAAAATTATTAAATAAGTAACAAACTTATAAATGTAAGATTAAATCCCAGTTCAGGGGTCACGCTAAGCGTGGGGGATGTTGCCAAATTCTAGAACCCAGTTTTCTGGCAAACCTTGCTCTATTTTTTATTTTCTATTTTGTTTTTAATTTGTATTCATCTTAACAAAATTTCAAACCTTTTTTTTTTGTTCAAAATATGCTTTAAAATTGGGTATAAATTTAATACAAAACGAAACCCAAATTGTTAACATCACTTGGCGACAATTTGGCGATCACTTGTACAAAAATAGAACCAAAAACATGGCGGCGGGCTCCCGGAACTAGGATTCTACCAAATGTAATTCAATAATAAAATAATAAACTAAAACATTAACTAAAATATGTCCATTAAGTGTGATAACTTGGTAGGTTACTACTGAGAAAATCGCAGAGCGTATATGGTACCAAAACCTTCTAATCTTACATACGTATTGCCTTAAACGAATTGACAGCGTCTTGTGCAAAGCAAGTAAAATGGAAATTTTTATTATAAAATATCCATCTGAATGTTTTCGTTTTTCAAGCATTGCATAAATTCGACACACGCATGAGTGAAACTATCGATTTCTTCCCTTGTACTGTAATACACTATTGCAGTTTTACTTTATTAATGTAAATTTTTAAATTTGAGACATAGGATAATGTGAAAATTATTAAATAAGTAACAAACTTAAAAATGTAAGGCTAAAACCCAGTTCAGGGTGCACGCCAAGCATAGGCGATGTCTCCAAATTCTAGAACCCAGGTTCCCGGCAAAACTTGCTCTATTTTTTATTTTCTATTTTTTTTTTTAATTTCTATTCATCTTAACAAAATTTCAAACCTTTTTTTGTTCAAAATATGCTTTGAAATTGGGTATAAACTTAATATAAAACGAAGCACAAATTGTAAACATCACTTGGCGACAATTTGGTGAACACTTGTACAAAAATAGAACCAAAAACATGGCGGCGGGCTCCCGGAACTGGGATTCTACCACATGTAATTCAATAATAAAATAATAAATTAAAACATTAACTAAAGTATCTCCATTACGGGGGATAACTTGGTAAGTTACTACTGAGAAAATCGCAGGGCGTATATGTTACCAAAACCTTCTAATCTTACATACGTAGGGCCTTTCACGAATTCACAGCGTCCCGTACAAAGCAAGTAAAATAAACATTTTTATTATAAAAAATTCGTTGGATCATTTTTGTTTTTTCTTTGTCTGTATTGTCTTTATTTACTTACAAATACATTGTGTAAAAAAATCGGTAATTGTACAATAATTATAATAACGTAAATAAATATCAAAATTCCTAAAATGTTTGGCGACTCTAAATACGGTCATAGCCTACAGTTTAAGAAAATTTTCGTTATGGAATCGAATAGATAGTTTTACACATCTTTCTGGAGAATATAAATTTAATTCCTCATTCATTGACCTGTTAACCTATGGTACTTGGGTACTGACACATGTAACTATGTATATGTTTTCAGAAAATCAGAATTTCTAAAGAGTACCGTCATTTTTCAGTGCTGCGCATGAGTCTGGGTATTATCAAGCACTTTCCAGTAAACCCGATATTTTCCAAGAACATTTCAAGCAATTTAGATTCCTACAGATTTATTGGATATACCCTAAATGCCAATGAATAGAAAATTTATTTACTTTTATAGATAATTTACTGTTTAGTGTTTAAAGTAAATGAACATTAGATAAAGATATAAATTCATCAGGTAAGAAAGAGGTAATTTCAAACTACACAAAAAATCTTTGTGTAAAAAATTATTATTACTAGCGCTCTATTAAAACGAAACAATAAATATACAGTGATTGCGACTGTTGCCATAAATAATTGTCTTTAAATGAAAATCATAAAGCAACCTTATAGTGACAGTAGTCCTAAAATGAATGAACACTGGATAAAGAAATGATTTCTTCACATAAGAAAAAGTTTATTTCAAACTATACAAAAAACTTTGTATGAAGAATTATTATTACCAGCGTTATTAAAATGGAATAATAAATATACATTGATTGTTATTGTTGCTATAAATAATTTTTAGTGTAATCAAGGAAACAACCTTATACTGATAGTAGTACTCAAATTAAGTGAGGACTGGACAAAGAAACGAATTCTTCACATAAGAAATAGGTAATTTCAATCTACACAAAATTCATCTTTATTTAAGGAATTATTATTACTAGAATTTTTATAATGGAATAAAAAATTATCAGTGATTGTTATTGTTTCCATAACCAATTTTTAATGTAAATAATGAAAGAACCTTATACTGACAGTCATGCTCAAATTAAATGAACATTAGATAAAGAAACGAATTCTTTATATAAGAAATAGATAACTTCAAACAATACAAAGTTCATCTTTGTGTAAAGAACTATTATTACTAGTATTATTATAAAATAATAATAAATGTTCAGTGATTGTTATTTTTTCCATAAACAATATTTTGATGTAAATAATGAAAGAACCTTATACTGATAGTCGGTCTCGAATTAAATGAACATTATATAAAGAAACGATTTCTTTACATAAGAAACAGATAATTTCAAACAATACAAAATTCATCTTTGTGTAAAGAACTATTATTACTAGTATTATTTTAAAAGAATAATAAGTGTTCAGTGATTGTTATTGTTCCCAAAAATAATTTCTTACTGTAAATAATAAAAGAACCTTATGCTAACATTCATACTCAAATTAGATGAACATTGGATAAAGAAATGAATTCTTCATATAAATAATTAATTTCAAACTACACAAAAATCATCTTTGGGTAAAGAGTTATTATTACTAGCAGTATTATAATGGAATAATAAATGTAGAATTACTGTTGAAGTTCACAAAAATATTTTTATCTCATTTATTGACTAATGAGGAAATCTTATATTTTAATAACCACATGTCATAAAATATTGATATTTTTTTCTTTCTGTGTGTGCACTACGCGTTATATTTCATATAAATTTTGCGGTTTCAATATTTTTGGCCAATAATCTCTGCTGTAACTCAGCTTTCTATAGTTTTGCAGATAAATTGGTATTTCTAAGCAGATTCAACCACTCTGGCTAATTTCAAGAATGCCATAATTTTGCAATGCAATTCTACCTATATTTATTTTACAATGCAATTCTACTACTTTGTCAGTATTTAAAAAGTATTGGGAATTTTCTAAAATAGCATGACATTTTAGTTCTTTGTAATGAAACCGTATACATTTAGTCACGTTAGAAAATTTTCA
>CM063500.1:105491763-105494263 GCA_032207245.1 Pardosa pseudoannulata | reverse complement strand
TTACATATCAGCTACACATTATCACGTATGGGAAGTTCGTCTAAATTGGATACAAATATCTGAAGAAGTTTGAAGATGAAATAGCGTCTAATTGTAAACAACTTATATTTATATCTAAAAATTACATATCAGCTACACATTATCACGTATGGCAAGTTCGTCTAAATTGGATACAAATATCTGAAGGAGTTTGAAGATGGAGTAGCGTCTAATTAAAAACAACTTATATTTATATTTCAAAATTACATATCAGCTACACATTATCATGTATGGCAAGTTCGTCTAAATTGGATACAAATGTCTGAAGGAGTTTGAACATGGAGTAGAGTCTAATTAAAAACAACTTATATTTATATTTCGAAATTACATATCAGCTACACATTATCATGTATGGTATCATCTAAATTGGATATATATCATCTAAATTGGATACAAATATCTGAAGAAGTTTGAAGATGGAGTAGCGTCTAATTGAAAACAACTTATATTTATATCTAAAAATTACATATCAGCTACACATTATCACATATGGGAAGTTCGTCTAAATTGGATACAAATATCTGAAGCAGTTTGAACATTGAATACTGTCTAATTAAAAACAACTCAGAATTAATATCGTAAAATCTAGGAAATGGATATATTCAGGAGTAGGATAATATCAAATGACTTAAGGCTACAAATTACTCCACAATGACATAATTACAGCTAGAAACCCAATTTGCAGTAGTTGCAGAAGTTAAGAAATATGCAAGACACCAGCGGGATTCGAACCCGCAACTTGCGGAATCAAATAGACCACTCTACCCATTCGGCTATTGTTAGCCCCATTAATAGCTACAGTCATATAATAATTAGTAGAATTCTTATGTTTACTCGGAATGAGTTTTCCTTTGAGTGGGGAAAGAAGAAAACTCTATATACAATCTACCAAGTTTTCGAGTAAATATCTGCTATTTATAATATTTTTCATTTGGATCGCTTATTTAAAGTTTTGGATTTAGAATTTTTTATAGCTCCGGAAATAAAGCGACTTTTCGAGTAGGTACACCGACGAATTCCTAAAAAATAGATGCATTCTACATAACGTTTCACTTTACAGTACTGTGTTCATATGTGATACAAAATAAACCTGTTATTAGGAAGTTTCTCTTTATATATAAATAGCATCTCATAATGTTTAAAATGACAGGGAATCACTGATGAAAACAGGATGTAATATTTAAATCTGTGTCTATTTTACATTTGTTTTCCTCTGTGCAGTCCGCAGTAACTTAGTTTTAAAACATCCATCAATATATATTAAGCAGAGTTGACTTTGGCAGTAATAGGTCAGCACTTCAATGCTCTGGTCATTAAAACTTCGATGGTCCCCTCCCATATGCGACATATGAGATGGATTTTCACCATGACTTGTAATTTGTTTCAGATTTTAATCGAGTTGAATTTATGAAATTCAAAAGTGAACATTTATGTAATAAGGAGACCTATTATATGTAAGCAACTTTAAATAGAAGATTTTTTTCAGGGCTTCGAACCGTAATTTTTTTTGTTCCGGTTTTCGTTCCGGTTCAACTAAAAAATTAATATCGGTTCAGTTCCGGTTTTCGCTCCGCCAAAAATAACGGTTTTCGGTTCAGTTCCGGTTTTCGCTCCGCCAAAAATAACTGTTTTCGTTTCAGTTCCAAATGAATAATTTCATTTTATGTATATTCTTATTTGTACTAAAAATATAATTCTATCATAAACAAAAAATGTAATTCTATCAAAATTTAGAAGATTTTATTCTTTTTTTAATTGGTACACTATGTGAATTGATACAAACAGCAGGTACGATAAGAGCGGCGAGCATTGGCATTGTTATCCATTATCAAAATCGCATTTGACAACTAGGTTCATGATTACCCACATTCGTCGTTTGACTCTCACATCGTGCACTTGGCCTTGCAATAATTATGTAAAAAATATATTATTTATTTAACATATGAAAATTGCCTCTAATTATTAATATATCTTCTAACGTGGTTTCACTGAGATTACTTCTGTTGTCTCGGAGAATAAATTTCAAACCTGAAAACGCTCTTTCAACAAATATCAAAATAGGAAATCGAGAAGCAGTATACATGTAATGATAATTATAAAGTTGACGTTAAATTAGAAAATATTGATAAGTTGGTAACAGTAACAAAATGACTGAAAGATATATCGAACCGAAATAAACCGATATTTTTTTCGGTTCAGTTTCGGTTTTCGTTCCGACCAAAATAACGGTTTTTTCCGGTTTTCGGTTTTCGGTTCAGTTCCGGTTCGAAGCCCTGATTTTTTTCTTATTTTTCGAATTATCATATATTACGTAACTATTTTAGAACTGTTAAATCGGAAAAAAAATTAGATTTTTCACAAAAATTTATATGTAAAAAAAGAATTCAGATCTGAACATTTTTAAAAATAAACCGCATGAAACATTTCCAATTTTGCAAGAAGTTATGAATAAAAACGTGTC
>CM063500.1:105479263-105481763 GCA_032207245.1 Pardosa pseudoannulata | reverse complement strand
TAAACATAAAAAATTTAATATAAACTTTCCTCCAAAAATATTCGTTTGTATCATCTTTTATAATTTTTTTTTTTTTTTTTTTTTTTGATTTGAAAGGAGGGCAGGGGGGGGCCGAAAGACTACAAGGCCCTGGGCCCAACTTTGCCTCGATCAGGCCTTGAGGGCGAGTAAAATATGCAAGTGGTCACAATGTCCTTCAAGTCTGCAATCAATACGTCTGGGGGTGGTAGACCAGCCTATGGGTCTGCTTCGTCGCTACTTTTAAATTACAAGAAATCACTTGAACATAAGTCGTACTTTACCCTTAACAATGCTCGTTAAAACGAAAAGGCGCAGTCCTTTTTCTTAATACGAGTAGCGTATCGCTCAGTCGTTCTCGGTTTGAACAACTGGCATCAGAAGTAGCAAGTAGTAACTCTTGAAAAATGTACATTTAAATACACTTTGGTTTTGGGATTTTGATAAAATGCTACTTGCCATCTTTGTTATATAAAAGTAAGTAATCCTACGCTGTTACGCTAATCCTATTTTGTAAAGTGTATTTTCGGTTTCTCTCTCTCCTTTATGTCACCAAACGTTTGACTTTCATCATTCTCCCATCACTATTGGCTTGTTAAATACGTATTTAAAGACAGCCTCAAGTGCTTCCCACCCTCCTACTTTTCTTACAGACCATTCTCGCATCGTTCCTTCAATCGAATCTATGCACAAAAAAAGAAGAAAACGAAAACTGAGGATAGAGAATAATAATAATAATATTAAAAAAAATTCGAATAAAATAAAAGGAAAACTGGAACAGGCCAAGTTGAAAAGAACATAAAAGATCCCTTTATGTTCCTTCTTCAACAAAGAGTGGGAGAGGGAACACCTGCCCTGTTTACCCTCCTGCTAACAATGGGCCAGTCCTCCCTCTCACTGGCACCCTGTAGGTGTCCCCAGATGAGCGGGGGACCCCTTCAACCCTGGAATTATTCCGACGGCCCCCTAATGATGGGTTGTTAAATGTTTTAGCATTTCATAACGCCGGTATGGAACCTTATATGACCGGGTCCTTCCTTTTATGCGGAGCACTACATTCAAAGTCCCCGGGTTTTGTTCGCGAGGTACAAAGGATTGATAGATCGTATGGCGTAGGCAGCTTTACCTCATCAACTTGGTATGTTTTCCAGGACTTGGACGAAGTTTTGTTTAAGATATATGGAGCTTTTTTTTTTTCGTCTTTTCGGTCCCGCTTGAATGAGGATGTGTGCTCATAAAAGGAATATCGGCTCGTTAAAATTGCTTGCGGGTGGATTCCAGCTGCGACAGATAATTTGAAAATTTTTTAGTGCAAGTTGAAGTTTATTATGTCATTCAAATATCTCAACTGTCCCCGTCATTTCCTTGTGTGCATTGTATGCATTTATCTCTGTTTCAGATTTTTCCGTATGTAAGTTCGTACATACGAAAGGATTCTAACTCGAATGTGTAACCTTCGATTGAAGACGTATCAGTAATCTCAGAAAAAGATACAATTCTTGTTATATAATTATATATATATATATATATATATATATAATTATAATATAATTTTTTTAATAATTTTATTATTTATGGGGACTTTGTCAGAAATATTAATTTTTCAATCTGTTGCTTATAAAATGTGATACAAAGGTTTTTTTTACCCAATTTAATACCATTTTTATGAAACTTGTCAAACCACAGAAAATATAACATTATGCAATCAGAATGTGAATTAATCAACATTTGATTATACATAAGAATTTTTACTAATTTTTAACATTTTTACTCGAGTGTGTAACCTTCGATTGAAGACGTATCAGTAATCTCAGGAGAAAAAGATATAATTCTTATAATATAATTATATATATAATTATAATTATAATTATATATATAATTATAATATTTTTTTAATAATTTTATTATATATGGGGACTTTATCAGGAAATATTAATTTTTCAATCTTTTGTTTATATAATGTGTTACAAAGGTTTTTTATTCAATTTAATACCGTTTTTATGAAACATGTCAAACCACAGAAATTATAACACCGTGCAATCAGAATATGAAATTATCAATATTTCATTATACATAAGCATTTTTACTAATAGAAAGATATTTTTAAATTTACATAATTACATAGCATACAACATACAGCAAGTTATATAAAAAACCAGTGGGATATTTGTAATGATGTCAAAATATAAAGAATTAATTAAACAATTTTTAGTAATCTCACGAAGGTCACCAAATGAGAGTGGATCTTCTTCATCAGATATTTAAATTAAAGCATAAATGGTTCTTTGTTTTGGATCGCTACGGTCCATTCTCTTGCTACACGAGGCCTAATTATGACTGGAAACTATGACTTAAAGATGAATGTGAATGGCTATTAACATCCATGCCAGTAGTGGGATTCAAACCTATGCATTACGGTACCGGAAAGCAGCACCCTACAAAATTGGACACGTATGCTGTATTAAGATTTATGATTTATATA
>CM063500.1:105469263-105474263 GCA_032207245.1 Pardosa pseudoannulata | reverse complement strand
TTCCCCAGCGCCTACATCATATGTCTCCATCAGTGAAGCTGATCGTTGTTGTTCGAGACCCAGTCACACGAGCCATTTCGGACTACACTCAAACGGCCAGTAAACGTGGACCATCCAGTCCCACTTTCGACCAAATGACCTTCCGGAACTCTACCACTGGGCTGGTCGATACATCTTGGAGCGCGATCCGAATCGGAGTCTACTCCAGGTTCCTGGAATGGTGGATCCAGTTTTTTAAGATGGACCAGCTACACTTCGTGAGTGGCGAGAACCTCATAAGGGACCCTGCCGGAGAAATGGCCAGGGTCCAGGACTTCCTCGGACTGAAACGTGTCATAACTGACAAACACTTCTACTTCAACGAGACCAAGGGGTTTCCCTGCCTGAAGAAGTCCGAAGGCAACGGGAACCCGCACTGTCTTGGGAAAACAAAGGGAAGAACTCACCCAGAAATTTCCCCTGCGACCGTAACGAGGTTAAGGGATTTCTATCGGCCTTTTAACCTCAAATTCTATCAGATGGTGGGCAGGGACTTCGGATGGCTATGACAGAGAGCTAGGAACTCTTCGACAAATCATATCAAAGAAGTAAATTAAGTTAGAGCTTGCCGGTGAAGTGCACTTTACTCGGTGGCATTGTCTCAAGCGAGACTGTAACTTAATTATCGTCTGAGCTTGTGCCGTGGGAGTTCCGTGAGATTGTCTTAGGTAAGGAGAATATTGCCAAATAAAAGTTTTTCCGTGTCCAATCGTGTGTTGTGTACAAAAGATGGAGGAATGGAATATTTTTCGTCTTGCTGTGAAATGCTGAATCAAATATGCTTTTTTAATCTTCTATTTATTGAAAGAAGAAATTCTACCATAGCGTAGGATTCCATTTTATATTTTAAATTCTTTTAAGTGTTTCTTTTTTCTCAAAGAAACATTTTATTTTCCTTTTCATGAAAATAAATATTTGTGTATTTGCGTCCATATGTTTAGTTTACATTTTACTCGGATGTTTTTAGAATGTATCAAAGTTTAAAAAAATGTAGAAAATATATTTTGCTAAAGTACTATGGGGTAGAGTATTATTCAAAATAAAATTATTTTATTTCCATCAACATCAACTTAACACCAAGTTAACTTTTTAATGTGCTTAAACCGATTGTAATATCTAACAAACAAAAGTAAATTAAACGCTACTTTTGGTTTAAATTGTACATTATTTTAAGAGTTAAAAATATAATTATATTTTATATCTTCTTTATAAGTTTTGTCTTCTAATGAATAATTATCATTTTATATAAAGACATTATTAAAATGCATTTGTTATTACAAATTGTAATCATTACTTCGTCCTAATAATGTCATAGTAAAATATAGTAATATTAAATTAATTTTAAAAATTATTTTTTTAGAATATCTCCTCTGCTATAGCAATGGGTTACTAAAATTTTATAATGACATTTTTTTTAGTTTAAGCTATTGTTGATAAATCAAATTACTAATATATTTATAAATAAATGAACTGCACAAACTAATGAACTAATCAAGAAATAATAGCTAATAGAGTATTAAAGACTGTTTATCCGATTTTATTGCTAAATTAAACATATGTTAAAGACAAAAATAAATGAAAATTTTAGAAACAACTAACTTCTATAAAAAATACTTTAAATGTTAATTTTAGTTTCTGAAAAGAATAGTTTTAATTCAAAATTTTAAAACAAAAATTTAAAATAACATAAAAAACATTAGAAATTACAAAATTGATGTTACAAAATTAAGTTTTGGTTTTCATTTAAGCAAGCTAGATGTAATGTTTTAACTTAATTTTAACTTTTTATTCATTTGAAAAACTATTTCTGCTTTAAAAAAATAAAATGTGTACATTGAACACTGCCCAAACATGACCTGTATCACGTGCTTCGTCATATCTCAGCCTTAAAAGGGTTTAGTTTATAAGATCATGCAGTGAATTTGGATTCGTATTATTTTCAATGCAAAGTCTATCAAATTTCTGTCTATAATTACATTCATTTCTTATGAAAAATACTAATATTTGTAAGTTCTTTGTGATTTAAAAAAAAACTTTCAAAAAGTAATTAAAATTTGTAATTAAAAGATCTGTCCAAACATAATATAAGTTTTATATTATACTTTAAATTACAATATAAAACACAAATAACCTCAAAGTTTACTGTAATTTTTAAAGTTATTATCCCATATTATCCCATAATATTCTTTAAGACTGTTTAAAATTTTTTAAAAAAAATAACAATTAATGTCTTTACTTGAAAAATTCACTTGTCTCACTTTGTCCTATTTTATTATAGCATGTATGGAATTAAATGTGCTTAGAAGCTAGACAATTTTTAATAAATGTTACTGTTTATTTATCGTAATGCACAAAGCATAAGGTATTTATTTTGGGGTATTATATATATAATATTTAGTTGGAATTAAAAGCAATATAATTTTTTAAATAAATATGAATTATTTATCTTTGTACTAAATTTTTACCTCGAGATAAATTTATAAGTTAAACGTTTGAAATTTCCGAAAAGAAAATAATGTTAAATCGTTTTCTCATAAAGGTAAATAAATATTACTTCAAGAAATCAACTTTTCTCACCAAAAATACACCTTTTTTGTGAAATGTTTCAGCCCTTTATATATATTAAAACCATATTTACTTTAGTTGCTACTTCAAAAGCATTTCAACTGCGAACGTAAATGGAACGTTGACCCAAATTTTGCAGAAAAACATATTGCTTCAGATTCCAAAGGGCAGTTTTCAATCTTTGCACAGAACAATATATTTTCATTTTTCTCGAAGAAAAGTTACATAAGCTTTATCTTATGCGAATGCTTTGAAGGGGATGCAATTTATATTTATTGTATAAGAAGCGAACATAAACAAAGCTCACGAAAATTTTCCATAAAATATCTTTTTCGTTATTTAGGCCAAATAAATAGTACTTATGTTTGCCCATGTATATACAGTTTTATTTGTATTATCATATAAATAGTTCTTATATTTGAAAATATATATATTTTCAAATAAAACTCTATATAGTTTTATTTGAGTTATTATGTATGTAAAATATTTACTGTGAAATCTTATAAACATATATATAAATTTATATATTTGTTTACATGATAAATGTCAACAACCTGAATACTAAGTACTTCGTTAAAAATGTATTTATTAAATAAAACGAATATTTGGTTAAATTTGCTTCAAATTTTGTAGTATATTATATTTAAGGAGACTTATACATTCAAATCTAATTGAATTTAAATTTGATAAATATCAACCACCATACAATGCATATAAATATTTCAAATTAATTCCAACATTAAATATCTGTTTGAAATTTTTAATTTTTAAATAAAACAATTTCTTTAATTAAAAGCAAAACTGTACTTTTGTTGAATACTGTGTTTAAGAAAATCAAGGTGCAACTTTGATTCGAATCTTAAATAAATATCAACCACTTTAAAATGTATGAAATATTTGGAATGAATTCCAACATCAAATACATGTTTTGAATTTGCAATTATTAAACAAAGCAAATTCTTTAATTAAAATTGTACTCCAACTTTTGTTGAATACTGTGCTTAAGGAGACTGTGCACTCTCAAGATGAATATTAAGTAAATGTCGACCACCTTAATTATATGAATATTTAGAATGAATCCCTATATTAAATATTCATTTGAATGTTTTTAATTATTAAACAAACTGAATTCTTTAACTAAAAGCATACAATTAAATCCACTGCTGAATAAATGTGATCAACCTTAAATTTTGTTGAATATTGTAATGAAGAAGATTTTGTACTTCCAAGTCTAATATTGTATAAAAGTCAACAAATTTATAAAATATAATTATTTAGAATGAATTCCATCATTAAATATTCGTGTAAACGTTTGAAACTACCGTAAAATCAATTCTTCAATAAAATTATTTTCTAACCTTTAAAATAGTCTTCAGAGAGACCATGTAGTTAAAAACTACAATTTTATGTTTGTAATGAATATCCTTGTACTTGGTCTTCTACTTGGACCCTACTTCTAAATTATGAGGACCCAGTTGAGCAAAGTCGTTCTTTAACCTTGCGGTTGCTTATCAATAGTAAAGCACAAACCTTTTTGGTGTTTAGTCAAACTTCAGCCCTCGCGGTTCCTCGCTCAAGCTAAGTTGCATATTACCATTATCTATAAACTTAACGAATAGATTGACGACGTCTGTTGTCTTTTCAAGACCAGGGAAATAAGAAAAAACAGAATTGACAATTCTCCTAATGTTGTACAGAGATAAAATATTCAAGTAGTCAATGTCTGTTGCAAAGCTAATTTTCATCTAACACCATTAGAGAAACCGAAGAGAAGATTGCCGAAGGGGGGGGGGAGGCGCAGTTCGATACCTGAATTTGTGAGTTCGAATCCCGCTATTGCCATGGATGTTCGTAGCAGTTTGGAATTGGCTTTAAGAAGTAGGTACCGGTCTCATTAGCCATCGTGTAATAAAACAGTCAACCATAGCGTTCTAAGCCAAAGCAAGCTTATATTACCTCTTTATGACCCAAACACTAGAATTTCAAATGGCCTTCGGTTCTCAGCCCAATAGCACAATGTTTGCATTTTCCCCGGTCTTTTTCTTTCCCTGTCAATCTAGTTTAATAAACAGGTTTAAAACCGAATCGAATAGCAATGAAATGTTCCATATTATCCAGCAACAAGTAGTGTTTCTCAACGTGTAAACACCTCAGGAAAAACACCTGCTAACATCGCATGTTTACAATGAGCCTTCTGTTCACGGCTATCAGCATTACACGCAGCTATTAGGGGTCAAGACTCTAGGGGTGGGTGGGAATTTTCTCAAATGGCTTCGGCTATTCTGAGACCCGGAGGCTATTGGGGGAATGAAAGGGTTAGGAAAGGTTATGGACCCGTGTATGTTTGATTCCGATGGGTTTTCGAATATGAAAGATCGGATCTAAGCAGATACCCC
>CM063500.1:105449263-105464263 GCA_032207245.1 Pardosa pseudoannulata | reverse complement strand
TAAAAAATATTGATAGAAAATATTTATCACATAAAAAGTATACTCTCATATCTATACTACACTTAGCTGAAAGTTCTATTTATTTTCAGATTAATCTTAATCTCGCTGCACCCTCTCTGGACGAGGAAAGAAATTAAATCCCATAATCATTTCCCTTGATTAATATTTGGTTTTGCTTTTTCTATAGATATTTTTTATTCTTCGCACATCCCATTTGTACGAAACAAAGAACGTTGTTCTGTTATCCAATTCTACTTCCCATCCTTTTTCTCCAGAGGTCGGGGAAAACGGGAAATAACCTTTTTTACTCCTCCCCCCTTTCCTGCTTCTAAAAGAGCCGGAATCAAGATTTTTCTTTTCCATAATAGAAAGGAGATTTATAGGAAATACTATTTTCCCGACTGGAATTCTTTTTTTTTAAAAAAACAAGAAAAGAAAAGAATAGGAAATATCTTTAGTAGTATATCAATTTAAAATTGTGAGCTTCAGAGGTTAGAAGATTCCACGTTTAGAAAAAGTAGGTGGTGATTATGAGTTAGTATTTCTCAAATTTGGTTTTATTTATGATACCTGTAGACTAAAAAATCTACAACTTTTTTTTACATTTAAGAATTGTTTCTGTATTACAGAGGCTGTTCACACATTTTTTAGATAATGTATATTGTAGTTACAAAACTACTCTCTTCTCTTTAAAAATAAAGAGAAGAATAGGAAGTATCTTTAGTAGTATATCAATTTAAAATTGTGAGCTTCAGAGGTTTGAAGAGTCCACGTTTAGAAAAAGTAGGTGGTGATTATGAGTTAGTATTTCTCAAATTTGGTTTTATTTATGATACCTGTAGACTAAAAAATCTACAACTTTTTTTTACATTTAAGAATTGTTCCTGTATTACAGAGGCTGTTCACACATTTTTTAGATAATGTATATTGTAGTTACAAAACTAAATTACATAAAATTCTTGTGTTTGTAAAGCTCTATTAGACAGCTCTTATTCAAAACTATCTTGCGACACCGTAATTTCCAGGATAATAGTGCCTTTTGAAGTGTCAGAAGTGGTATTCTATCCCATTCCTCCCGAACAGCTTTCCAGAGTCCTGTAAGGGTTGTGGGACGACGTTTGGGTAATGCAGATTTTATATGTCTTAAAGTCCAAAAGCCCAAAAATCCATAGGTGATACATCGGGAGATTTAGTAGGGATATCAGTGAAGGGTATGGCGTTGATACCAGTGTTTTATTCCATTTCTTTTGAGAAATTTAAAGTGGATTTTGATGTGTGACTGCTAGCTTTGTCTTGAAGGAAATACACAGATAGCTGGCACTGCGGGTAATGATTTAGTTTTGGTTTGGAGTGCTACGGTCTACTTTTTGCAACACGAGGGCTAAAGGCACTGCGAGTAAAAGCGATGGTACTTCATTCAGAAAAATTGGCGATGAAACAAGTTACTGATAGTTTTTGGAGTTAATCTTGACATTCATTTCAACTCTCTTTGTTTTTAACTTGTCATTATATGAAAAACCGGCAACAATCATGAATCTCTTAGAAAAACTTTCTTTCGATTCTTTAAACCATGTACTTAATTTTTTTTCTCTTTTTTTATGATAATAAATGGCTCTTTTTTTGCAATCATTTAAATTCACCCATGATTCATCTATTGTGACATTTTTTTACATTTTTTTTGGAACAAAATGTTTTTTATACAGAATTTTGCAGCTTGTCCTGCGTTCAGAGATATGCTTTAGAGAAAGACGATGCACATTGCGTTTTTTTCGCTTTCTTAAGATTTAAATCAACGTTTATCATTTTGTTTACAATGGAAACCGAGAATTTTAATGATTTTGCAACTGTTCTTTAACTAAGGGTATTTTCTTTTAACATTAAAATTAGACTTACGGATGTTGATCATATACCTATTTTTACTGAAGTGAGCCAATTTGACTCATACAAGAAAATTGAAGTTTTTTGCTGCAAAGACAATAATTCCAAATTAATTTAAATGAAATGTTTATTATCAAAAAATTTATGTAAAATAATTTTTAGATATAAAATCTGTTTTTGAAACACATTTTTCTCAAACATTTCTATTACATTTAGCACAATGGTTTCTACATCTGTTTGTTTTGCATGATTGTTGAACTTGACAATTCTTCCGAGCGTCAGTAGCTTGAATTTCTGTCATTGCAATGGAAGCGTTCTCTACTTTATACTATACTTTATATACTTTATACTTTATACTATATTTATTACTATACTTATTTATTTTCATATATATTCTATGAGTTAAATTGGCTCACAACTCGGAAAATAGGTATATCACATTTGATATTGGGAAACGAAGGGGTCTGTGGGGAAGATGAATGAAAAAATATATATATTTTATTACTTAGCTAAAACCAACGTATGTTTTTGAAAAGTGATATTAAAGTTTTATTTATATATAGTGATCAAATTTTCAATGAGTCGAATTAGCTCGGTTCGTAAATCTAGTGTTAAATAATTTACCTTTGCAATAGTCGAAGATGTTCATTTTTTCCTTGGATACTTGTTTGGAATTTTTGTCCGACTTAAGGCTCCAATTTGACGTTTTTTCCTTTTTTTACGATATTACCTATCGACGCTTTAGATATCACAAAACCATGACTCTCACATCGCTTTTGGATAATGGAATATGAAATATCGAAAATTGTACGTGACAACCGCTTTGAAGACATCATCGGTTTGGCGGAATTGCACGTGCAAACCGCTTAGAGGGTTAAATACGCCATTTTGAATAAAAACAAAACTCTCAAGCCTCAGGCCCTAATTTTGACTTTTAAAAGCTAGTTTTTACAGTATTAGTTTTAAGACTGCTCTTTTCATTTTTTATAATGTAAAAATGTTTATATGTAACATAATTCGAAAAAATTAAAATTATATACTAATATTTCTATTTGATTTTTCATATTTACTATACTATTATAAATTTATCCACTAAAAATATATTTTTTGTTTACAAAAATCTTGTGGTTGTTATTATTTTTATATATATTTGCTATAATTATATTTATATATATATATTTGTTGTTATTATATTTCTATATATATTTGTTGTTATTTTTACTTGCCCGGGCTACTAAATAAGGAGAAAACTGATCAGCTAGCAGTAATAAAAATGCAGTTGGCCGACATTGAACAGAAGAGCAAAAGTCGAATTAACCCTCTGACTGCTCATCCCGCGATTTCCACGGGCTATTCAAATGGAGCAAAATTTGCTCATCCCGCTATTTTCGCGGGCATGTGTATTTCTTCCTTTATAAGAAGCACATTCCGCCTTTTTTCCATTTAACCAGTAGAATAAATTATACACAGTATTAGACATTTAATTACGTTATAAATAGATTTATAGGACTAGAACTATTATAGTTATATTAGATAATAGAATGATAGATATTATGTTATAAATAGAAACTAACTATGTTACAGTTGAAATTTATTATAAAAAAATTTTTTGATGTGATAACATTTGAAATTAGTTTTCCTGAAAGCTTATTTTCTCAAGATGAAAGTCATCATAAAAAATCTTTTCTAGAAATATATATATATATATATATATATATATATATATATATATATATATATATATATATATATATATATATATATATATATATCCAGAAATCTAGATATCTAGAAATATATATATATATATATATTTCTCCAATATATATATATATATATATATATATAGTTATATATATATATATATATATATGTATATATATGTATATATATATATATATATATATATATATATATATATATATCCAGAAATCTAGATATCTAGAAATATATATATATATTTCTCCAATATATATATATATATATATATATATATATATATATATATATATATTTATATATATATATATATATACATATATATATATATATATATATATATATATATATATATATATATATATATATATATATATATATATATATATATATATATATATATATATATATATATATATATATATATATATATATATATATATATATATATATATATATATATATATATATATATATATATATATATATATATATATATATATATATATATATATATATATAACTATGCAAAAAAATACGGAATTTTTAAAGAGATCTCGGTTTACAAATTGAGCAGTCAGAGGGTTAAAACTTTATTTCAGAGCTGCTAAAATTTGTTATTACTAAATATATTGGTTGTCATTATTTCTATATATGTTATATATTTCTATTTATATTTGTTTACATATTTCAATATATAATACGAAAATTTGGTTAAAAAAAATTAAATAATTTTCCATCTATTAAGATTTAACTGAATAAATAAATTTATGCAAAAAGACGCCAGCTCCTGGTACAATTCCGCTGCGAAATGTACCAGCACACAATGTGTTAAAAAGCATATATTATAATCCTATAAACAAAGATCTATATTTTAAGTTTATTTGTATACCAAATTTTCTATGATTTTTTATTTTTGTAATATTATACAAACCCAATATTATTTCCTTTTAATTCCTAAAAATAGATATATAAATAACATATAGATTTTAATTTTTAATACACATGTCAAAAGATATATAAGAAATAATATTTAAAATTACGAAAAAATATTTTTTTAAGAGAATTTATCTATATTTTTTACAAATTACAGTATTTAAGTGATGAATTAGAGATTACATTTTACAGAAAACGAAATTTCGAAATAGAGATTACAAAATACTATTAGAGTCTTTGTTTAATATTATTATAAATGTCATATATTTTAACTGTTATAAAATTATAAAACAATGTAAAATTATATAATTCCATTGTAACTTTTGATCGAAAATTGTACTTGACAGCCAGCGGAATTGTACGTGCGAACCGCTTAGAGGGATAAACTTCACACTTATTTATACATATTTCTGTGAGTGTGTGTTAAGTTTATGAACTAAAATTTTTTAATTCCTGCATCGCTTTATACTGTACCAGAGTTAAACTTAAAATACTGACAACCATAAAAGTGATATCAAGCCATTAAAAATGCAATTTTCCCTTACTGTTTATCAACGCTAAACCAAAATATCTCTAGACAGATTGGACTTCAATTGTTGATAGAGAACTACAATTCAGTAACTAAAATCTGAAACTCAGAAGAGAGTTTCGGGGTGAAAGGATCGGATTACTTACCGAAGTTAGAACGCGAAAGGAAAGTTCGGAAGGAGGTATCGATCTGAACGGCCTCTGTAGAATAAATGTCAACAGAGTGCAGGGTGGCTGAGAAACCCAATAACTGAATTATCCTCACCTTTTTCATTGAGGAAATCGACACTTTTCGAAAGTTTTTCTTCACTTGCGGTTTTTGATCTCTCGTCCAATAAAAAATAAATAGCCTCGGGGGATAGAATACTTTTATCTATCATGAACCATGTCCTCGGAATCAATTATATAGGATTATATGTATTATTTATATTTATATGTGTGTGTAAATATATATAATATGTATGTAAATGCATACATGCATATGTGCATATACATAGGTATACAAATATATATATATATATATATATATATAAGAATAATTATATATTTCTATATAGATATATGTATTAGGTTGGGGAAAAAGAAATCCATTATTTTTGCGTTAAATTAATGACTTTATTTAACATTTTTTGAATTGTCCGATTTGGGTTATATATGTACTGTTTTGTTGTATAATTTCTTGCCATTTTAAAGGTAGCTTCATAATGCCTCTCTAAGAGAAGTCTTGGTCCTTATTAGCGAAAAACTCTAATAATCGATTTTCACTATCTTCTCTTGATCCCAATTTCTTATCACTCAGGAATTTTTGCAATGCAAGAAAAAGGTGGATGCATTAAAACTTTTCAACCAAGCTCCCTGAGTTTCTGGCGAGTCACTACAGACGTGTATGGCCTGGCGTTGTCCTGATGGAACACAACACTTCTCCTGTTGCCCAATTCTGGTCGTTTCTGGTCAATAACTAGCTTCAAACAGTCCAGTTGTTGACAGCAGAGATCTGAATTTAGTGTTTGACCATATGGAAGCAACTCATAATAAATGATTCCCTTCCAGTCCCATCAAATACTCAGTAGAACCTTCTTGGCCGTTAGTCCTGGTTTCTCAACCGTTTGAGTTGCTTTACCACTCTTTGAACGCGATAGTTTTAGCACAATATTGTCGCATTTGACCCATTTCTCTTCCCCAGTCATCATCCGTTTAAGAAATGGGTCGACTTCAGTCTGTTTAGTCAAGGCTTCGCAGACGGAAATTCGATCCATCATGTTTGTTGGTGTTAATTGGTGTAGCACGCAAACCTCGAGCTTCTTTTTCAATCTAACTTGGAACAATTGGTTTAAAACTGTTATGGTCGATCTTTATCTCCTGGGAGATGCTACGACTACTAATATGTCTGTCAACCTCGATTATTTCTGTGATTTTATGGACATTTTCGACGACGGGCGTGCCTGTGCGAGGTGCATCTTTAACAACAAAAAGCGTGAACGGAATCGACGAAACCAAAACTGCACGTAATTAGCCGTTACAGTATCGGCACCATAAACACCATTCACAATTTCAGCCACCTGGCTTGAATCTTCTCCTTTATCAAAGAAAACTGTAAAATGCACCGAATTTTCTCTTTGTTGACTTCCATTTTAACATCCTGTAACTCACAACTGAATAGACCGAATAAAAAACAGTAAAATAAAATGTTTAGTGTGAAAGGTCACCTTGACAACGAGCATAAATGTGAAAATTTTCAATCGATACTTTACGAGATACCGATCACTACAGCCATCTACCAAAAAAAATAAGATTTCTTTTTCCCCAAGCTAATATATAAATAAATATTATATATATATATATATATATATATATATATATATATATATATATATATATATATATATATATATATATATGCATATATATAACATATATATATATATGTGTGTGTGTGTGTGTTTGTTTATGAATAAATATATTTGCACACCGAAGAAAGATAACATTATAACTACCCTATTAATAATATGTAGGACTACTCTTTAGTACTCAAAAATACCAGCACCTGGCGATGCATTGACTCCACTAGGCGCTTTTACGTAGTCTGAGATAACTGGTACCAAAGGCTCAAGAACTGGCCCTGTAATTCCCATTCATTACAAGGGGATAGCATGGGAGCAAGAATTTGGTTTTCCAAGTGGGACAACAAAAGCTCTACTGGATTAATTCCAGGTGAATTTGGAGTAGCTGGAATGTTCCTCGAACTACTCCCTGACGATTCGACAATTATGACATGGTACATTACCCTTTGGTAAACACTGTCCTCCGCCGACAATACTGTGAGAGTGCAGCTATGTTTAGGTTTGCGAAACTGATTTGCTCGTCGCCCTCACACGTTGTGAGTTGCATGCCCAAGTTTATTTCGCAAATCCAGGAAGCGTGTGATGTGGCCGGTGAAAATAACTGCACTTAAACTTCACCAAGTTTTGGAGAATTGTGATTGGTCTCCAGGAGGCGATTCAGGACAAATCCTTGGAGTCCCAGACCTTCTGGGCAGAGCCGGGAAAGGAGGCATTGTAAAAAGGACAATGGAACAACAAACACATCAGCACAGGATAATGGAAAAAGTATAGGGTTGCCTGAGAGAAAGAAGGAAGGAAAAGAATGCAGCGTTCTCTTGGACACTGGCATTTTTTTTTTAATTTTTTTTTTAGGCGTAGCACGTGGAGTGCTTCTTTTACTTTTTTAATTATATATATATATATATATATATATATTTATATATATATATATATATATATATATATATATATATATATATATATATATATATATATTTGCATATTTTCTTGCCGTTTGTTCTAATTTTAAACACTGTAATATAGATCAGTGGTATTATACTATAATTAAAAGCAATATAAAGCAATTTTGGGTTATCAATGACTTTAAAATAACAATGCAATGTACTACACCATAGCAAATACTATTGTCGTGAATGGGTAAACCTGGTCTACAACTTTGTTCACGTAGCACACAGAGATCAGGTTCTATGGGGTTTCTATCTGGACGTTGTTCTCTGAGGATTATGGGTACCAACGTGGGCCATGAAAACTTTGACCACATTATAATATCTCCTCCAATCTCTTATCTTCGTCCAACTGTGCATCCGGAAGCCAGGGTTTCCTTTAGAAATAGGCTTATTTGAACACTCCTGTCTATGGGATGAAACAGAAAACAGGATCCGTCAGACCATGCAACTTTCTTCCATTCTTCTAATGTCCAATTCCGATATGTCTTGGGTACTGTAGACACAGCTGGTGATTTCAGGTTTTGTAGCATTTCGGCCTCGGAGAAAAATGCATAGAAATCTCAGCTCTCGTTTGGACGAAGAATGCGGAGTAGACAGCACACCGCTGGATGGCGACTTGTCGTTTCACCATAGATACCCCACTTCTGATATGTCCTGAAAAAAAAAAAACTACACGTGAACAGCCTACTAAACGCGCCGTGTCTGATAGTGATTTCTCCAGTCGAAGAGGTATAATGTTTTGACCTTTATCGGAGTCCGATAAATCACCTGCTTTTCCCAGTATGTCACTAGAAAAAGAATAGCCGCTTTATATACTCGAACATCAGCAGCGCAAGAAGAGTAGTTCCTGGGCGAGCGTATTGTTATGAATAGAGGGTAGTCCTAATGACTCTTCGGTGTTATACGTATTATCCATAAATATATGTATATTCAATATACAAGTCTAGACGATAATTATGGGACAAACAGCAGAATTTAATAGTTTGTTTTTAATCTTAATGAAAATCTTCTATTTTTATGAATCAATAGATTGTTTTCTGTAATATTAACTGTTTCGAGAATTCATATAAAAATATGTTTTGAGGTATTACAATTTTCTTTCTTTTTTAACATATTTTCTTGGGTTTTATTATTTTACCTGTTTTAATTTCAACTTTTTTTCCATTTAAATGCGGTAGCTTCTTTTCTGTCTATCTAAATTTTAAAATGCAACCATATTCCATTAATTATAAATTGGGATTGTCCACTATACTTTGGCAATAGTTCATTGCTATTTTCTTTTAAATTATGAAATAAATTATGATACGTTATGGGGTCTTTTAAGTAACTGAATTGCTCTGCTGGTCTTTAAAATATATTTTTATATATTACGATTTCCCTTGCTTTTCTAAAAGCACATTTATTTTTATTATCCCTCCATTTTATCAGTTCTAATTCGAAATGCTTGTTTAAATTTAAATTTAGAATCTCCATGTCTAATTATCCGATTTTTAGATACTAACCTTATTCCATGAATTTTAAATTGAGTTTGGCGACAATATTTTGACGCCATTTCATTTATTTTCTTTTAAAATTAAGGGCTAAAATAATTTTTCTCTTTTAAATTAACTTACCTAAAAGTGTTTAAAAATGTTTTCAGATATTATAATAGTTCTTGCTTTTTAACCATATTTATTTGACTTCTTCTATTTTATCAATTTTAATTTAGTTTATTCCTATTATTTCAAATGTATTTGTGTAATTTTTCATAAAAATTTTACAGCTCAATTAGATTTCAATAGTTTTAAATTGGGCTTTAAGAATAAATTTCAGCACTATTTAATATAGTTTCTTTTTTATTAAGGGGTAAAATATTTAACATCTTTTAAAGAATTTAATTCATTTGATAGCGTTTTAAATTTATTGCAATCCAGTTAAATTTAGTTCACTTTTATATCAGAAAACGTTTTAGGATTAAATAAAAAAGTTATCCCTAAAAGGATTGTTAGGGAATTTTAGGATTAAATAAAATTATCGCTAGAAAAAATATTTATTGCAATATTTATGTAGTGTCTTATATGAACCCTCATTTTCATATCACCCTCAATAAACAATTAGACATATTTTATGGAATAATAGTTAGAAATTCAAATTTTTCTTCAAATTTAGCTTTAAAATTTTATTAATAATGTAAACTTATTCATTAAAAACATGATTAATGAATTTGTAATACAGTGGGCTGCGCTTAATGTTATCAGTTTGGGACACCGTATATTTCGATAACAATAACCGATTGATAAGAATAAACGATATACAAAATTAGATAAATATACCCTCCCCCTTTAATTTACACGTACTACATTTCAAAATAAAATGAAAAAACTCACCTTATATTTATGTACCGTATATTATCCTTTAAGACATAAGAATTGTTTACATAATACAAATAATTTATCAAATGATGACTGTCTACAATTCTTTCTAAGAAGATCATTGATAAATTGTTCGTAATCAATGTTTTTTAAAGTCATTGCATCGGTGTTTTACTCCACGTTTCAACACTTTCAATGCAATTCAGAAGCTGAGAAATCCTTAATTGCACTTTACCATTGCAATGACTCATATTAGGTAACCTGTCACAATAATTTAAAATTTCGATATATAGTTTTAATGTTAAATCATTTAGCTTTCTGGCTTCGATATCGACAAACCTCATGTAAGCGAACAAGGCATAAAATGTGAATACGCTGCTTCTGAGTTCCGAATAGAATTTGTTGACTTCTGCTAATCTGACAACTATTGACCACCAGCAGGATGTGCGTATTTCTGAAAATTTCCAGGAACGTGAAAGGCCCCACTCCTTTGTTTTTCCCCTTTTCCCTATTTTTAAAAGGGAGAATTCTCTCAAATAAAAACAACAGCGAAGGGAAAGAAAAGATTGTGAATATTCCTTTGCCAGTTAAAATGAGGTTCGAAAACTGATAACATTAACCGATGTAACGATAACATAAAGAAATAATTTCAACATACAAATGAATAGAGAAAATTGGGACCAAGTGATTTCGATAACAGTAAGCGATTGATAACATTAACGGTAATTACATTAAGCGGAGTTTATTGTATAATATCTAAAGAGACTATGGTAAGAAAACTTCATATTCCATATTACCCGAACATTATCTATATGTTCTTTTTTTCTTTCCCTTTTATTTGTTCTAAAATGAAACAGACGTACGATAATGTCATAATTATAAATTTAATTTAAAAATGTGGCAACAATATGATATAATTAATGGAGTAAATTAGATCATTGTAAAGATTAGGATCTTAACATATTTTTGTTTTTATTTTTCAATAGAAACCCACAAATAGAATTATGTAAATTCAATAAATAATTTTCATTTAAAATTAAATAAAGGCAACATTTCAACTGTGTTTTTATCTGGAAGATGTTAAAATATTTGATGGAAAAATTTAAATACAAAATAATAATCTTTTAGGAGCATTTAATAGTTATTTTTCAGAATAAAATACAGCTAATAGCTTTGTGCGTTAAAAAATTTTAGTTTCAATACATAAAAGCTCTAAAAAAATTTTTTTAAGGGGAACACAGACAATGCCAGTATCAATATTTTGAGAACAAATTACTTTAACTTGAAATGGAAGTTACAAAGAAATTATTTTTCAATTCCACTTAATAAGTTCTTATCTCGTGGAAACAATATTTGCTTTTTCATCGCGTAAGCTAAAAAGTAAATATATTCCCATTTTTAAGTAAGGGAAGTGTGGCAACGCAAAGCCCGATCAGCTATTTCTTTTCAAATGCTTGGAATATTCTCCATTGATTAGAAATCTGTTTGTTTATTTTTTAGCCATTTTTTTTTCTCGTTCGTCTTCTTTGAGAAGAGAAATAATGGGAAAAAAGAATAAAAAAAAGAAATGAAGCTCTTTTTTTTTAAATTTTCCTATTCGTTTTTTTTTCTTTAAAGGATTGTTTTATGCTTTTTTTCTCTCCTAGAATGTGGAAGTCGTGATTTTTCTCCCAAGAGGAGAGGATTTAAGCGAAGTACAGTTTTAAAGTTCTTCAGCTAGGGAGATATAGAAAAAAATGTCCCATCATATATTCTGTGTTAAATAAAAGTCAAACAGTTTTTATTTTCTTTCCCTTTTTTTGTTAAGCAAGATATGTGATAAAGTGATTCTTTGCAGTTTTTTTTTTACTGTCGGTAAAAATTTATGGTTAAAATAAAAGGAATGATATGTTGAATGGCTAATATTTTTTCATCGTCATAATTTCTTACTATAAATATCTGACGTAAAAAGATTTTAAAAATAGAGATATGTATAAAATTAAATTTAAAAAAATAGATGTAGACACTACGTGACTTTTTTGTATGCCTATTGTATTTTTTTCATTTTATTTCAATGTAGATTTATATTCTCAAAGTTACCATGTAGTCTTATTACAGATCAAACACCGCTAATTTTGCTATATTGAGATTTTTTTAACATAGATATTTTGCTCTAAGCTGAAATTTTTCTTTAAACTACGCTAAACAGATAAAAACAGTAAAAAGCAAAATTATTCTCTTAAATATTCATTGTATTTAAAAAGCAATGTATATTATGATGAATTTTTAAATTTATTAATTATGGCTTTTGTATTTCTACAATTTGTTAAGTTCCGTTACTGGTTCAACCTCATCAATAAATGTTCATTGCAAATTAAAAACAGGTCATTTTTTTAATTCATGAATCTTTGACTTTTATAGAATTTATAAAGCTTTGTTAATAGTCTATCCCATCAATCAAATGTTCATTGCAATGAATTTTTCTTTAACCCATATCAGGAAGATAAAAACAGTAAAAAAAGCAAATTTATTATCTTAAATATTCATTGTATTTAAAAAGCAATGTATATTATGGTGATTTTTTATTAATTTTTTAATTATTGATTTTGTATTTATACAATTTGTTAAGCTTTGTTATTGGTTCAACCTCATCATTAAAATGTTCATTGCAATTAAAGAGCAGTGTATATTTAGGTCAATTTTTAATTTTTTGTAAATTTTTGGATTTTATACAATTTGTCAAGCTTTGTTAATAGTCCAATCCCATCAATTAAATGTTTATCACAATGAATAGGCAATATATATTATAGTCTATTATTTAATTTGTGAATTGTTGCTTTTAGATTTTATCAATTTGTTTAGCTTCGTTACTGGTTCAAACGCATCATTACCATTAAAATGTTCATTGCAATTAAAAAACAGGTCAATTAAGGTCAATTTTTTAATTTTATACAATTTGTTAAGCTTTGATTATAGTGCAATGCTATCAATCAAATGTTCATTGCAGTAAAAAAGCAGTAAGATTCATGGGACATAGCACCTTACATTTTATTTCAGTTAATTTGCAACCAGGAATTATTCTCATTGTTATTGATAGATGGCCTTCCTCTTCACTTCTCAAAGAATTTTGATGAAAATAGTGCTTATGTAAGGAACAATTTATTTTCTTTGTTTGAATAACCCAAAATTACTTCAATTGCTTTAAAAAGTAATTTTTTAAAAAAAAATTAAAATATTTTAAAAAGTGTATTGTTATGAAAGAAAATTCATTTATTATTATTTCTAAGCTAATATAAATTGTATTGTTAAGCTAACTGTATAGTAGTTACCAAAAGATACTATGTAAAATGGGGCAGGTTGGGACACACATAGATGGGGCAACCTTGGGACATTTTAAAAAGTGTAAACAAATATCAATTCAAGCAAAATAATTATATTTTGGTGCCCAATTTTTAATTGATTTAACATGTCAAATATTAATTTATTAATCTTTTTTTTTTCAGAAAAAAATGGTGAGAACAAGAAAAACAAACAGAAGTATTCTGCTGCAAATGCTAATATGCTTGAATCAGCTGCAAAATATGATTTGTTAAAAAATGTATTAACTTGGACAATTTTCAGCTATTTCTCTTTTATAAAGTTAATAAAAATAATTTGAACAGTATTTTGTATTTGTTGTTTAGAGTCCCAACCTAGCCCATACAGTGGGGCAGGTTGGGACATTGGAAAGGTATTTTATTTCTTTTATTACTCTTTAACTAAATGAGATATTAAGTAGGTTTAATGTTTATAAGAAGCAGATATGATGACAACATATGCATGCATACTTATTTTGTTCAATTAGCTTTAAAAAAAATTCATAAAAATGTTTAACTGAAAAGTGTCCCAAGGTGCCCCGGTCTCCAATATATATTATGGTCTAATTTTTAATTTGTGAATTGTTGCTTTTAGATTTTATCAATTTGTTTATCTTCGTTACTGGTTCAAACGCATCATTATCATTAAAATGTTCATTGCAATTAAAAAGCAGGTCAATTAAGGTCAATTTTTGAATTTTATATAATTTGTTAAGCTTTGTTTATAGTCCAATCCTATCAATCAAATGTTCATTGCAATAAAAATCAGTATATATTATGGTCTATTTTTTAATTTGGGAATTGTTGCTTTTGGATTTTATACAGTTTGTTAAACTTTGTTATTAGTACAATCATCAACCACCTGTTCATTGCAATAAAAAAGCAATGTATATTAAGGTCAATTATTTTAATTTGGAAATTGTCACCTTTTGGATTTATACAATTTGTGAAGCTTAGTTATTAGTCCAATTTCATCAACCAAATGTTCATTTAAATGAATAACTAGTGTATATTATAGTCTATTCTTTAATTCTCGAATTGTTGCTTTCGGATTTTGTACAATTTGTTAAGCTTTGCTACTGATTCAAAGTCATCAACAATTGCAATGGGAAAGCGGTACATAATAAGGTAATTTTTTTTTAAATTTGTGATTGTTTGTTTTTGTATTTTATATAATTTGTTCAGATTCATTATTCTTTCAACCTCATCAACCATATGTTCATGGAAAATCAATATTAATGTATACTATGGTCTTTTATTTGTGTATTATTGTTTTTAGATTTTGTACAATTTGTCATGCTTTGCTATACGTTCAATCTCATCCACAAATTGTTCATTAATCATACATTATTATTTTTGCTTTTTGAAAAGACGCTCTATAAGCAGTGTTTCAACTGTTTAAAAAGCAGTGGGCAGACTGCATAGGAGTACGTCTATTTTTTGTATTACAGTGTTAAACCCCATG
>CM063500.1:105436763-105444263 GCA_032207245.1 Pardosa pseudoannulata | reverse complement strand
TAATATGACAATATAAATTAAAGTTGGCAACTAACATGTGGTCAGTAAACATATTATTGAGAGTGTACCAGATAATTCTCAACCAAAAAAACAAACTATTTTTTTTACTTACCTCATAGGGTACTTTACAATTCTGGAAAGTTAAAAAATTTTCTGATCCCGTCATATGAAGGGCTATATATAGTAGTGTATGATAAATACATGAAATAATATTAAAAAATCTTAAAAATAAACTATTGAAAAGTAGACTTGCAATTATTTATTTATCACAATTATTTTATATATTTGTTTATCGCGGTTTCTGAACAAGAGAGCGATCATTTAAGGGTAATCAAAATCCCGGAGATTTAGTGCTGAAAATTCGGTTACGAAATATTCATAACCACAAAAAATATGACAGTAAATAATGTGTAAGTGGACAAAAAATTTTTGAGATTCTTCGTCTATTTGACAATCCTTTTCAAATAAAGTTTCTTGATAGATATTTAAATTTGCATGCATGCTACGGATTCCATTTATATTTTAGTATACGTTGTAGCATGTATTAAAAATCAAGATTCGTAAAATAATAGTATCTTAAAAGACGGATAGAATACGATCAGCTCGTTTTTTGTTATTTTCCTAGGTGGCTAAGAACTTAGTGATATTAATTGTTTCCGCGCAGGTAAGTAGTTACAAACCGCTGAAATAATATAATGATGAAACCAAAAAGTAAAAATCCGGACACTTACTAAAAAATGCATTTTTTATCAATTTGTTTTTCATTAACATAGTTTTCTTTTTTGGGGGTCCCATGCCATTACTTCTTCAACATTTCGGTGCTTTTTTATAGAATGAAGTAATGAGACCTTCAAAAAATGCGCTTCAGTTGCCTATGTGATTTCAGCGTTTGAGACAAATCTCTTCCCCAGAGAATCTTCTACCGATTTAAACAGCTAAAAGTTTCCGGACACTTACTAAAAAATGCATTTTTTATCAATTTGTTTTTCATTAACATAGTCTTCTTTTTTAGGTATACATGCCACTGTTTCTCCAACTTTTCGGTGCTTTTAATAGAATGAAGTAAAGAGACCTTCTAAAAATATGCTTCAGTTGCCGATAGGATTTTAGCGTTTGGGTTAAATATCTTCCCCAGAGAATCTTCTACCGATTTAAACAGCTAAAAGTTTCCGGACACATACTAAAAAATGCATTTTTTATCAATTTGTTTTTCATTAACATAGTCTTCTTTTTTAGGTATACCATGCCACTGTTTCTCCAACTTTTCGGTGCTTTTAATAGAATGAAGTAAAGAGACCTTCTAAAAATATGCTTCAGTTGCCGATAGGATTTTAGCGTTTGGGTTAAATATCTTCCCCAGAGAATCTTCTACCGATTTAAACAGCTACAAGTTTTCTGAGACTTATTAAAAATATTATTTATCAATTTGGTTTCCATTAACATAGTCTTCTTTATTTGGCGATACCATGTCATTTCATCTCCAACATTTCAGTGTTTTTTTATAAAATGAAATAATGAGACCTTTAAAATATATGCTTCAGTTGCCGATATGATTTTAGCATATGGGTTAAATCTCTTCCCCAGAGAATCTTCTACGGATTTAAACAGCTAAAAGTTTGCGGAGACTTACTAAAATGATATTTTTTGTCAATTTTTTTCATTAACATAGTATTTTTTGGGGGGACACCATGCCACTGTTTCTCCAACTTTTCGGTGCTTTTTATAGAATGAAGTAATGAGATCTTCTAAAAATACGCTTCAGTTGCCGATATGATTTTAGCATATGGATTAAATCTCTTCCCCAGAGAATCTTCTACGGATTTAAACAGCTAAAAGTTTGAGGATACTTACTAAAATGACATTTTTTGTCAATTTTTTTTCATTAACATAGTCTTCTTTTTTTTAACACCATGCCACTGTTTCTCCAACTTTTCGGTGCTTTTTATAGAATGAAGTAATGAGACCTTCTAAAAATACGCTTCAGTTGCCGATATGATTTTAGCATATGGGTTAAATCTCTTTCCCAGAGAATCTTCTACGGATTTAAACAGCTAAAAGTTTTCGGAGACTTACTTTTTCATTAACATAGTCTTCTTTTTTGGAGATACCATGTCATTGCTTCTCCAACATTTCGGTGCTTTTCTATAGAATGGAGTAATGAGACCTTCAAAAAATGCTCTTCAGCTGCCGATATGATAATGAGACCTTTAAAAAAATAAGCTTCAGTTGGCGATATGATTTCAGTTTTTGGGTCAAATCTCTGACCCAGAGAACCTTCTAAAGATTTAAACAGCTACAAGTTTTCTGAGACTTATTAAAAAATATTTTTATCAATTTTTTTTCATTAACATAGTCTTCTTTTTTGGGGATACCATGCCACTGTTTCTCCAACTTTTCGGTGCTTTTTATAGAATGAAGTAATGAGGCCTTCTAAAAATACACTTCAGTTGCCAATAAGATTTTAGCATATGGGTCAAATCTCTTTCCCAGAGAATCTTCTACGGATTTAAACAGCTAAAAGTTTTCGGAGACTTATTAAAAAACGCATTTTTTATCAATTTGTTTTTCATTAACATAGTCTTCTTTTTTGGCGATACCATGTCATTGATTCTCCAACTTTTTGGTGCTTTTTATAGAATGAAGTAAAGAGACCTTCTAAAAATATGCTTCAGTTGCCGATAGGATTTTAGTGTTTGGGTTAAATATCTTCCCCAGAGAATCTTCTACCGATTTAAACAGCTACAAGTTTTCTGAGACTTACTAAAAATATTATTTATCCATTTGGTTTCCATTAACATAGTCTTCTTTTTTTGGTGATACCATGTCATTGCTTCTCCAATATTTCAATGCTTTTTTTTATGGAATAAAGCAATGAGACCTTTAAAAAATACCCTTCAGCTGTCAATATGATTTCAGCATTTTTGTCAAATCTCTTTCCTAGAGAATCTTCAACGGATTTTAATAGCTAAAAGTTTCCGGAGACTTACAAAAAGCACAAATTTAATCAATTTTTTTCATTAACATATTCCTTTTTTTTTGGGGGGGGGGATAAAACCATTCCATGGCTTCTCCAAAATTACGGTCCTTCTTTATAGAATAAAGTATTGAGACCTTCAAAATATGCGCTTCAGCTGTCGACATGTTTTCAGGGTTTCTGCCAAATCTCTTTACTAGAGAATGTTCTACCGATTTAAGAGCAGGTAAAAGTTCAAAGGTAATAGATCTTAAAATCTCGGTGGATTCGGAAGCAGAATGAATCATAATTCGTGTACTTTTGACTTGTACTCGTGTACTTTTTCACAATAATTGACTTGCCCCTTTATATCGCTTTCGTAACAATAAACTGTCGTCAACGGTAAGTTAAGTCTTATCTCATTTATATCGTCTTTTTCTTTTACTTGAATACCTCAACAGACCTGGTCCATAGCTGCACGTGTGTTGTGATGTGTAGTTTCGTTTTCATTATTTTTATAACTTCTCTCGGAGCATGGGTTAACACCAACAAACTCTAAGGCTTTCTAAACGTACCCCGTTCAGGACTACAAGTTCTGGGAGACGCCAATTTATTTCCCATCCATCAAGGCATACAAATCCCTGGAAAACATATATAATCTCTCCATTTTCAACGGCCGATTTCTCATGAAAATAACAAAGAGGATTACTGCGACGGCATTTTTACGTCACTTGCACTCTGAATACTCAATGCTTTCAATCAGGATTCTTAGTGGATAATAAAACCCCTGCAAACGCGGTTGACAGTGACACGCCGCTCAGCCCGAAATTTAAAAAGGGCAAAAAATAAAGAGAAGGAAAATAATAAAATAAAGAAAAAAAAACGTTTGAATAACATGACACCCGTTACTATAGCAACGCGAGGGCTGGAAATTCGTCAAGGTATATTTTCTTTTTCATATGACACAACCGCTGGACCGGTATATTTCTTGGTCCTATTGTTGGCTGAAGACTTCTGTTACTATAGAAAAAACACCAGTGAGTGGATTTCGCTACCATCGTATTTCGGAGGGGAGAATATAGGGGGCGCGACAGGCACATAAATCTCATTTTCCAGACGAAAGTCATTTCCTCTTTTCTTTTTAGCGTTTTAGTTTGCTTGACTGCCCTCCTCTCAGATACGTATTGGCATGGTTTAAGTTTTATAAGGTAATAAAAATTTTCCCCGGCTTTGTATGTACACAGTTGTTTAGTAGTGAAGTATTTTTATAAAATTATCTCGGACTATGTAGAAAAAGCGATGGGGAAATTGCTTTTTCTTTGGTACTTAGAAATAACTTGAATCGATTTGGGAAAAGTATAAATTTAATTGAAAAGTAAAAGAATATTTTGTGCGAAAGAAAACCTTTTAGTTATGATTAAACTTCAAGTCTTCTTTGGAAAACAAATAAAACTTTAAATACCAGAAAACTTTGTATCTGAAATTTATTAAAATATTAGACTTGGTGTTCATGTTTATTAAAATATAAGTTTTTGACGATATTAAAATAGATGTTCGTTAAACAGAAAGAAAATTTGAAAAAAACGTCGTCAAAACGGAAAAAAGATCATTTCTTTACTTTCGTTCTCTATTATCTTCAAGATGTTAGAAATAGATTATTTTTTAAAAGTACAAAATTTTGTTGTTGATTTATGCACTTGGTCAAATCAACCCCGATTGAGCCAAAGGCAACTCGTATTAATCCTTTTTATCCTGATAGTACTTATAAGTACCTCTTCAATCAAACACTTATATATTCCTAATAAAGCCGTTTTTCTTGACGGTACTCACAAGGACATGAACGATGCAGTTCCTACAGCAGAAAAGAAATGACAGCATCAATCAGGAATCCTTTTTATTCGCATAGTAGGGATTTTATAATTGGCGTGGTGCATTCGAAGGTCATTTTGTGGTAGAGTTGATACACGTGTTGTTCAATTGAGTCAATTTAGTGGTTTATTACCAGTTATTTGGTACTATTATTTTTTAGAGACATCAATACTTCGCAGGTAAGCATTTCATTTAATTTTATTCATAATTTAATGTTTTATTTTCTATCGCAGAGTCAAAAATATATGTTAGTACTAGATAGTACCAGTTGCAAAATTAACTACTATATTACAGTAAAAATTAATTTTCTTTTTTTCTATGATTATTCCTCATTAAAACTTATCTAATGATTCAAAAATGCAGTGAGAAAGTTGATGGTAAATTAATTCAGGATATAAAGGGTTAAGGCAAAGGAGTACGCCTTTAGTTTTTAACGATTACCACAATGGTGAAAGCATGACTTCTTGCTCAAGTGGATCCTCTTAATTTTGAAGCACGGACCAAGGAAAGACTCAAAAACTTGGCCTGTCAACCCCAGAGGTATTGATTGAGAACTTGGAGAACATCGTGACCACAAACATAGTTTACGTGCCCCAGTCATCTTTACCGAACGTGGTGGATCTTAGGTCGGCTGGGGCTCCGAACCCCCAACTCTCCAGTTACGAGATCGTTGTCTTTGCCGACTGAGTTACCGTGGTTCATACAAAATTTTAAACAAAATAACTACTATATTCAATATATTCACATATATGGGAAATGTTAAAGGATTACAGTAATTTTTGCTCAAACTGTAACAAAATAAATCCAATGAAATTATTTTCAAGATAAATATACTAGACTAATACAGCAATATCATTATGTATATAAAGTGTCATAAACTCCATGTCCGTTAGATTCAATTGAATTTCACAAACCTTTACACTATCTGACAAATGACAACAAGTGCTACGAAACTGCCGAATTTTTCTTGGGAAAGTGTCGCAATTTATTGGAAAAAGGGTCAGTTACATATTATGTATTAAAGAACTGAGTTTGGTCTTCACATATTTCTCTGAACTCAGGTCAGGCATTTTAAACTTGGCGCACTTTCGTTCACAGAGAAAGGATTAAAGGAAAAATTCCATACTGTTTAAAGAGTGTAAAAAAGACTACCTTACATCTGATAATTATACAGTGCCAACTCAAACTATTTTACTTTATAATTGCAATTAACTATCTGTAAAAAATAAATTTAATTTAATTTCCTACACATAGATAAGGTATTGTTTAATTTGGATTCCAGCTTAACACATTGGCATTGGGAAGAGTGAATTTTCATTTTACAAAAACCAAACATTTTTTTTTAGAGATTCTTTATGCCACACGTGACTGCGAATCTGGTGTTCATTTTGAACCACCAGGGGGGTGGTTTGTACTTAAGATATTTTGAGGAGGCAACGAGTCATATTGCCCCCACTTGGAGCTTATAATTTAAACACAGGAACCAAGCTGATAGCCACCTGGCTTGGTCTGTATTATTTCAGCTTGGGGGACGTTGCATCTACGAATCTTTTTTACGTGCTCTAGCCACCAATCATCAATACGGAAATATTTGATCGTCTCGAACTTCGAATTTACAACACTCTGCTTATGAGATTTACACCTTTGCCGGTTGAACTACCGAGGATATAAAGGAGCAGCAAATGCTGTAATCTCGAAACGAGAAATCTCTTTCTGTGAGACATGTGAGCATTCCGGATACATTTTTAGATATCGTGGTTGTTATATTTATAGTGGTACATTCGTATATGGTTCAATGCAAATATTCGAAATATTAGTTCATCTTACAATTATGGAAAACTTTTATGAATTTGATATTGAAATGTATAACAAATTAACTGATGAAATGGATATTGTACCTTCGAATAAAGTGCTTACCTATTTTATACGGAACAGATAGTAACAATTTATATGGATCAAGAGAGGATGAGCTTAACAGTAATTGTGTGTTAAAAGAGAACTAATATAATGACCGTAAATCTGAAAATGATTTTAGTTATGTGCCGCTGAATTTATACAGAAATTCAATTATAATTTTTATTTAGCATTCTGAAAATGAAAATATATTGTAATATATTATTCATTATTTAAGAGTTTACATTTCCTGTTTTTAAATATTCTTATAATATGATTATATAACATAGTTACATGACAGTTTTGTGACACTAAAGTCATTAAGAAAATAATGTTTAATTAAAATGCAACAGAACAATGTTCTTCTAATGATAATTATTAAAAATTCTGCTAATGCTACATACTTTTTTACATATATACACACACACACATATATATATATATATATATATATACATATACATATATATACATATATATAGTTATATATATATACATATATATACATATATATATATACATATATATACATATATATGCATATATATATATATATATACATACATACATATATATATATATATATATATATATATATATATATTTATATATATATATATATATATATATATATATTGTATTTATTTATCCGCCACCTATAGGGATATTTTTGTACTAAAAGTTTTTATGTAAAAAATGTGAAACGCATCATTTGAATTACGTCTGGAATGGATGTCTTTCATATTTTTCCTATTAGGCTGTGAGTTTGACACATACAAACACAC
>CM063500.1:105424263-105429263 GCA_032207245.1 Pardosa pseudoannulata | reverse complement strand
AAAATTACTTTTTGAAAATTAATTCCTTGCTTGAAGAAAATATCTTCTTTAATAATTTTAGATTCTTGGCATTCTAAACAGCGTAACAGTTAAATTAGCGGTTATCTTCTACGACCATTTCTGTCGGTTATAATTTTTTATTTAGTTTTATTTTTCGTAGGAGAAGCATAACAAAACATAATAGAAGCAAAGACCATCACATAAATGTTATTTCTGGGGAAAAACGGTTCCCATGCAAAATGAAAACAGCGTGGGGAGATGTCCAAGGCTGAAGCCGAAGACTAAATCCTATTTGTCCTAAAAGAATAGACTTTCATATCTTCCATATATAGCATAAAAACAATAAGGAATAGATTGTATATTATAGCTAAGGCGAGACCAAACACCCTGCGAAACTTAGATCTTTTTTGTGTATTCTGAATAGGAAGGGTGGTGTTAACCGATTATGCCATAAAATGTTAAAATAAAGTATCCTTGAAATAAAGTGAACTAAAAAATAAATAGGTGTATCTAAATAAATAGATATTTTTTACTCCTTTTCATTGATATTACTTTCTTAAATCAATGAAAGCTAAATTTTTTTGTCACATTCTACGACATATCCCCATCTTTTTCGATGTTTTTGCATAAGTGAATAAAAAATAAATAGGTGTACCTAAATGAATAGGTATATTTCTTTCCTTTTTTCTTGATGTCAAATTTATAAATCGATAGAAAGCTAAATTTTGTTGTCATATTCTACGGCATATCCCCACCTTTTTCGATTTTTTTTGCATAAGTGAATAAAAAATAAATAGATGTACCTAAATGAATAGGTATATTTCTTTCCTTTTTCTTGATGTCAAATTTATAAATCGATAGAAAGCTAAATTTTGTTGTCACATTCTACGACATATCCCCACCTTTTTCGATGTTTTTTTGCATAAGTGAATAAAAAATAAATAGGTGTACCTAAATGAATAGGCATATTTCTTTCCTTTTTCTTGATGTCAAACTTATAAATCGACAGAGAGCTATATTTTGTTGTCACATTCTACGATATATCCTCGACGTTGTCGATATTATTTGCATAATTGAACTAAAAAAATAAATAGGTGTACCTCAATGAATAGCTATAATTCATTCCTTTTCTTTTGGTGTCCTATTTATAAATCGATAGAAAGCTAAATTTTGTTGTTGCACTCTTCGATATATCCCCAACGTTCTCCTTATTATTTGCATAAGTGAACTAAAAAATAGATAGGTGTACCTAAATGAATAGATATATTTCATTCCTTTTCCTTGATGTCCCATTTATAAATCGATAGAAAGCTAAATTTTGTTGTCACATTCTACAATATATCTCCGACTTTGTCGATATTATTTGCATAAGTGAGCTAAAAAAATAGGTGTACCTAAATGAATAGATATATTTCATTCCTTTTTCTTGATGTCCCATTTATAAATAGATAGAAAGCTAAATTTTGTTGTCACATTCTTCGATATATCCCCAACGTTCTCCTTATTATTTGCATAAGTGAACTAAAAAATAGATAGGTGTACCTAAATGAATAGATATATTTAATACCTTTTCCTTGATGTCCCATTTATATATTGATAGAAAGCTAAATTTTGTTGCCACATTCTTCGATATATCCCCGATTTTGTTAATATTATTTGCATAATTGAGATAAAAAAATAAATAGGTGTACTAAAATAAATAGATATATTTTATTCATGTTCCTTGTTGCCCCATTTATAAATTGATAGAAAGCTAAATTTTACTGTCACATTCTTCGATATATCCCCAACGTTGTCGATATTATTTGTATAAGTGAGTAAAAAAAATAAATGAGTGTACATAAATAAAGCGATATATTTCATTCCTTTTCATTGATATCCCATTTATAAATCGATAGAAAGCTAAATTTTGTTGTCACATTCTTCAATATATCCCCGACATTATCAGTATTATTTACATAAGTGAACTAAAGAAAATAAATAGGTGTACCTAAATAAATAGATATATTTCATTCATTTTCATTGAAGTCACATTTATAAACCGATAGAAAACTAAATTTTGTTGTTACATTTTGCATTATATATCCCCGACAACGTCTACCTTATTTGGACATCTTCCAGGTCAAATAATACTATTATAATACATATGTCAGTGAAGATACTATTATAATACATGTTTCAGTAGCCTAGTCATTTATATATAATTTTCAAAAAATTATGTTTTACACTGTAAAAATATTAAAAGGCTTGATAATTTGATGAGGCATTGAAACTTTATGTTATGTTTGGAGTTTAAACATAACTTTATATACATATACTTCGGTATGAAATGCGTTTCTATTTAAAGGTAAGAGCATTATAATTTCATTTAGGAAAAATTATATTCTGTATGATACTACTAAGTTTTCTTATGAGCACTCAATCCAATATAAACGTTAACAAGACACATAAATTGTTTCTTTGTCAATGTTCTGTAATTATTATGAAGGAATGTTAAAAAATTTTTCTAAAAGTATTTAATAGATTTCAATATATCTCAGCTATATTTAGTAACTTTAAAATAAATATAATATATAAAAGATATCCAGTCAAATCCAGTCCATATATCCAGTCCAATAAAAAAGATATCCAGTCAAATGCAGTCCATATATCCAGTCCAATATAAAAGATATCCAGTCAAATGCAGTCCATATATCAAAACAAATATAAAAGATATCCATTCACATAAAACTTTCTCTTTGTGTATATACTGTAATTATTATACAGGAATGTTAGGTTTTTTATTCTAATAACATTTAATGGAATAAAATATCTCTCAGATATATTTAATTCTACTATATTATTTTTATAGGTTAATGATAAAGATTTTTACCACAGATTATACAAAACATTGAATCCAGTTTAAAATATATCTAACAATCATAAACATATTTATTATAACAGAATATAATCTTTATACATGAATTATAAGTTCTTTGAAAAAATCTTTAATAGGAAGAAATCAATTGGTAAAGATTTTTTCATAGGATAACACGAAGCACCAAATATAATACAAATAATACGCAGTACCTGATTTATTTTCTTTATCAATGAATTCTACTCGTTATTAAGAAAGGTCAAGTTCTTTTGAAGAAATCTTTAATGGAAAATAATCAATCAGTGAAATATTTTCCTTCGGTTAACACAGAGTACCGCATCCAGTATCACAGATATCCAGCCTCGTAAAACTTTTTTGTTATCAGTGGACTGTAATTGTTATGCGAGATACCCCTCATTTTTCAATTCTTTTATTTTACTTTCTTTTTTATATTTCTGTTTCGGAGCAGTCGAATAAACTCAGAAAACTATGAGAAAAAAATCACTCTCTCGAATTCCTAATTTATTCTAGTTTTTTTCTCTGTATTTGAGCAATGCCACGTTAAATAAATTTCTCCAGGCTGCTGCATTATTTCAAAGAAAAATTACGTTACGAAAAGTATAAAGCGAATCGTTAAGTTTGATTGATTTTTGAAATACCCTCGCAGATTTAAAAAAAAATGGGGGGAAATAAAACTTGGGAAAGGTAAAAAGTAGTATAAAGAAATGCGTATCGATTTTCATTGTGGAATATTTTCGAGGGCAAAGAAAAGATAACCAAATTATATATACATATATATATTCATATTTTATTGCTTTTCGTTAGGAGTATGCATATTTATGATTAATACTTTAAGAGAAATATTTTTCCGTGTATTTTCAGTGTTATTTATATTTATTCATTTTTTTTCAAGTTTATTCAATTTGAAATAACAAAAATTATGTAAATCTCCGTAGCTGATGTAAATACAAAGGGAGTCATAGTTGAAGATTTATAATTCAAGGAAATCCTTTTCATATATTAGAAGATTTTATAATTGTATTATTTTTTACCTCTTTCCTAAGGAATGCTTACAAAGTATTTAAACTGCAATACAAACCAAGAGTAGCAAACAAGTAGCGTAAAAATTAATCGAGGTCGATTTTGGATAGAAATGATTAGATGTTTAGTCCCCAAAGGCGTCGATTTCATAACCGGAGAGTTGCGGGTTCGAAACTCACACAGCCCAAATATCTGACGAGTTCCTTAAGGGCGGTTCAGGCATTAAAAGGGGGTTGTCGAAATTTCCTTCAAGTTTAAACAATACTTCTAGAGGTGACAGACCAAGGTTGGAAGTCTTCTGCTGGGAACTTTCTTCTCAATTGCAAAAACCATCTTGGAGGTTATATTTTACCCTAGAGGGGCTTTATGAAAATCACAACCCTTCAATTTAATTCATGTAGACTTTGGCTCACTTGCTTAGATATCTTAGGGGTATTAGAAGCAACAAATACAGCATTAGTCATGCAGATACATTCAATATTTATAAACTAAATCAATAAATGGAAATTACTATTTTAAAATTAATTTAAATAATAAAATCAGATAGCCTAAGTGCAATAATAGGAGCAGATATGTAAGTAAAATCCAGTGTCAAAATTTTGATGAATTTGAAATTTTTTATAGTTACTACTGTGTTATTCACCAACATCTGTCAACCAGGAAAGATTCAATGAAAAACTAATAATCTTTGTTGATTCATTTCTATTAATTTTCCTCGCACATTGTCTGTAGTATTTTTAGAGTGTGTAAATTTAACCAAAATTATTATGACACTGATCGACGTAAACTTTCGCAGTGATTTATTCATATACACAAATATGACTTGAATAGTATACTTATGCCCATCAGCACAATGTATGTATGTATTTATGTATATATATGCGTATGTATGTATATATATATATATGTATATATATATATATGTATATATATGTATATATATGTATATGTATGTGTATATGTATATATGTATATATATGTGTGTATATGTAACATATCAAAATTATTTCACTTTAATATTTCTTTAAAAACCTCCTCTCTCCCATTCTAATTCCTTAAAATCTTTTTCCCAGCCTCTAAATGTCTTAATCAAAGGAGTGTC
>CM063500.1:105414263-105419263 GCA_032207245.1 Pardosa pseudoannulata | reverse complement strand
GCACATAAAAATTTTGAAAGATTTCTGTTATTTAATCTACCATAAAGCATTCTATAATGTATTAATCACATGAATAGTCAAATGAAATTATTCAAATGATGAAATGAAATTTATTCAATTTATAAAATATCTGCGTTTAATTCTCTTAAAATTGATTTTGTCTATTTAGAAGAATGTAATATGAACCATATTTTGACCTACACATGGCCTTAAGGTTGTCCAGGTATGCCCCGGCTGTGGTGGGTAGATCGTAAGTATTGGACCATCCCACTCGGCTGACCTCCACCAAAGTTTCCGGTGAGTGCCCGTCGCGTCGCAGACGCCACTAACGAGCGAATGCAGAAGAATAGCGGTCTTAGGAAGAATTTGGAAAATTGGACCTCTTATTGATTGAATAAATAACATTAGTTAAAAAGGCCGAAAGTTAAAATTATAAGTATGGGAAATGCTTTATAATGCAATTTATACTATCAAATTGAGATTTCCTTTTAAAGCCTTTCTTAAAAATTTTAAGTGACAGCATATGGACTAAAACAAAAAGAGGCATTTATATACATTATTTATTCTGATTTCAATTAAATGTCATTAAAAATCATAAGGTATTCATGCACCGAAACAAAGCAAGTAGAATAGTTTATAATAAAATGTGCACAGTCATGTTACTACAACTCTTGATTGCGTTTAAAGTATTCTCTTCGGATTTAAAACTGAAATATATCGACCAAAAGCTTCAGAGGCATTTTCAACAGTTCAGTGTAGTCCAGGCTTGATTCTAAATCCTTGGCATTAAAAATAAAAGCTTGAAAACTTAATGGCAAACTGAAGTATTGCACCAGGTGTGTAAAAGGGTAAGAAAAAAAAGTCTCAAAGCATTATATTTGATAAATTTTTATTCGACGGGGGGAATGCTCGAACGATTGTGATGAAAAAATAAAGAAAAAATCGGATAAGAATATCGATTCCCGTGGAGAAAGAATGTCATTTGGTTCCAAAGCAAGAAAAGTGAAATAAAAAAAAGCTTAAATTAGATACACCATTATTTCCTTTGTGAAAAATTCTTTATTTTTTTAGAGTAAAATCCCCCTTTAGTGAGATTTTACTTTTTTTTCAATTTAAAACTTTTGAATTTCATGTTAAAGAAATGCCAGTATTTATCTTAAATGACGCTTTTCAAGAAAAAAAATTTTTTTTTTTGTTCATGTATCAAAAAGTGATACCTGAAATGGATTCTTAGTATATTTCTAATAATGTATTTAATAGTATATTATACGTTCTTTCTTTTTTTCCCTATGGTGTCTAACCCCTTACCTGTGGAATATATTTTTTAAAAAAAGTACCAGAAATGAAAAAAACTATTTTTTCTTTAATTTTGTTCGTTGTTACCATCAAAATATTAGAAACAGATTATTTAAAAAAAAATTTTAACGAAATAAAGACTATTTTCCGTATTCTTGATTCTAAATCCTTGGCATTAAAAATAAAAGCTTGAAAACTTAATGGCAAACTGAAGTATTGCACCAGGTGTGTAAAAGGGTAAGAAAAAAAGTCTTAAAGCATTATATTTGATAAATTTTTATTCGACAAGGGGAATGCTCGAACGATTGTGATGAAAAAATAAAGAAAAAATCGGATAAGAATATCGATTCCCGTGGAGAAAGGATGTCATTTGGTTCCAACGCAAGAAAAGTGAAATAAAAAAAAGCTTAAATTAGATACACCATTATTTCCTTTGTGAAAAATTCTTTATTTTTTTAAAGTAAAATCACCCTTTAGTGAGATTTTACTTTTTTTTTCAATTTAAAACTTTTGAATTTCATGTTAAAGAAATGCCAGTATTTATCTTAAATGACGCTTTTCAAGAAAGAAGTTTTTTCTTGTTCATGTATCAAAAAGTGATACCTGAAACGGATTCTTAGTATATTTCTAATAATGTATTTAATAGTATATTATGCGTTCTTTCTTTTTTTCGCTATGTTGTTTAACTCCTTACCTGTGGGATATATTTGAAAAAAAAAAGCCAGAAATGGTAAATAATTTTCCTTTAATTCTCTTCGTTATTATCATCTAAATATTTGAAATAGATTATTTAAAAAAAAATTTTAAACGAAATAACTACTATTTTCAATATTTTCACATATATGGGAAATGTTAATAGATTACAGTCACTTTCACTCTAATTCAAACAATATAAATTAATTACATAATTTTCTGATAAATATAACAAACTAATACAATAATATTATTATCTCTATCAAATATTATCAATTCCCCGTCCCTCAGATTCCTTTGAATTTCACAAATCCTTTACAGTATCCGAGAAATAGCTACAAATAGCACGAAACTGCTCGCGACAAAGTATCTCTATCTATTGGGAAAATGGCAAATTAAATATTAGTCACTGAACAAACAGATTTAGGGATTCACGGAATTGAAATACCGTTTTTTCTCCTCCTCTAATTCAAGTCGGGCATTCCAACATCGGTGCATATGCGATTACCGAACTGAAATCGGGTGCTACAGGCACAGGGTTAAAGATTAATATTAACAATCCTTTAAAATAAACACGATATTACTTTTAAAACATAATTTCAAATACCTAAAGTGTGCATGACATGAAACATTAATTAAAATAATTATTAACGACCTAGCGTCGATTATTAGAGAGAGTAATGAAAAGGAGAGTAATGAAAGGTCTGGAATTTTCCATTTTATGGAAGATAAATAGTATTCTTATGATTAATACTTCGAACTTCAAATATCTGTAATTATTTATAAGTTTGTTATTTTGGTAGCAGTTATATGAGTTTTTAGCCTCGCAGATAAATTTATATTTTTGGTAGGTACATTAAGCATATATATATATATATATATATATATATATATATATAATTTATTTATATATATATATGTATATATATATATATATATATATATATATATATATATATATATATATATATATATATATAATTTATTTATATATATATATGTATATAACAATGGTTAGAGTGCTGGTATTCGGTACCGTAGTTCGTCGGTTCGAATCCCACTATGGCATGGATGTTCGTAGCCGTTCAGAATCGGCTTTAAGCCATAGGTCCCAGTCTCATTAGACCTCGTGTTGCAAAAAAAGTAGACCGTAGCACTGCAAACCAAACCAAACCAAACCAAACCAAACTGAGCAAACCTATAGCGAATAGCTGTAACTTGTGTAAAACTTTACTGTACTATTGTGTAAAAAAATTATGAAATAAATTTCTTATCTAGAAGATGTTCTATATCAATAAATTACATTCTATAATAATTAAAGTAGTAACAAATTACTAAAGGAGCCAGCCTGTATTATTCAAACTATTTAAATTTCATACTTGTTTTACTCTCCATAATAAAGTAGATTTAAAATATTTATCAACACATGTTATGCAGAAATGATTATAAATATTTTATAATAAAATATTTTACTGTTTTATTTCAAAGAATATTCTTTAACATATTTAAATTTTCGGTCTGCATATGCATTTGAACAGTAGTTATAATTAATTTTAGGTTAACTAATAAACAGAAAGTAGGTTAAAAATAAAACTATAAGCGGCATTATGACAAAAGTCGTTTAACCCTTTGATGTTCACGAACATAAATTCTTTGGAATTTAATGAAATTAGTTTATAAATGTTATCTATGAACCTTATGAATGTAAAATATATAAAAAATTTTCTCAACATTTTTTAGAGGGGAATACATTTAGAAGGGTTTGAGACGTAATTAAACTGATAAAACCCTCCCCTTGTACAGCGTGTATATAATACTTTTTAAAATTTTAATTATATTGTAAGAACAATACATAACTATCCTTAAAATAGTACAATAAATAAAAAGTTTAGCAAATAGTACAATAAATAAATAGCTTAACAAATAATATAATAAATAAATAGCTTAACCCCTTAACGCATTTGCCCGTGTCTGACAAGGGCGAAATTCAAATTAAGCATGTAATAAAATCGTTTACACTTTGTTTGTATAACAATTTTTTTATACACTTTTTACTCTTTCCAAGCTCCCTAGTCACCCCCAAAACTGAAATTGCAAAAAATAACTTACATTGTACCTATATATCCCTTTTCTGTGAAGGAAATATGTCATATTTTATAATTTTTTCTAAACTAAACTCGTGCTTTAAGGGGTTAATAGAATGTATAATATATAAATAACTTAAAATAGTATAATAAATATATAGCTTAACAGACAGTATAATAAATAAATAGTATAATAAGCAGCATAATAAATAAATAGTATAATAAGCAGCATAATAAATAAATAGTTTTATAAACAGCATAATAATTAAATATCTTAACAAACAGTATAATAAATAAACAATTAAGCAAATAGTATAATAAATAAATAGCTTAAAAATAGTTTAATAAATAAATAACTTAACGATTTATAAGTGTTGTTTGGTAGATACTTATATTTGAAGTTATTAGTCAGAAAAATCCAATTACTGACTTTCCAGGTACTGAAAATTTAATTACATATATTCCAAAAGAAAAATAAATAAATTGAATGTAGTGCTGTCATATATTAAATTTTAAATTGTCAAAACATAAAAAATTGAAAAAAAAAACATTCATATGTCTACAAAAGTAAAGAAAAAATTAAGATATTTAAATGTGGTCTCATTGCGAAACCACTGTCCGCTAAAGAGTTAACGCTAACTGCTATTAAGCCATGACGTCAACCAAGGGTGGGACGCAATTCTCCGATTGAACAGTGATTAATCGTGGTAACCGTTAAACGACTTTCGTGAGACTGGCCTTAAAGGCATTTTCTGAAGAATTAGATTTTACGGTAACCAATAAAAATATTTGTTATCGATTTATGTGATTTTGGTTTAATTTCCACTGCTACGGTCTACTGTTTTGCTCATGCGACGGTGATCTACTCTTGCACTAGCAGGATTTGAACCCACGAACTCATTTACCAAAGCTCAGAGCCCTAATCCC
>CM063500.1:105391763-105396763 GCA_032207245.1 Pardosa pseudoannulata | reverse complement strand
AATTAGTTTTACTTTAATTCATAATTTCCCACTATACTCCACTTATACGTGAGGCTGGCCTAGACACTCTGTCAGCCTCATCTTAACAAGATGTATTACAGACGCCAGTTCCGTCCGCCATGTGTTTTTTGGTGACCAACAGAAAATCGCCAATTAAAAAAATATGGTTAAGATACGCGTTTTCTGAAAGATCACCAAGTATAAACATGGCGGCTGTCACATTGCATGTTTGAAACACAACAATTAACAAAACTAAACTTTTTCCAAAAAAAAAAGCAGTAGTATTATAAAAAATCTAACATGTGAGGAAAGTACCTCCTTCAAATTCCTTTTCATAATATTATATGTTAAAAACATTACTTCTTCCATTGTTCATTTAAATCTATTGAACACAAATCCTCCCGAATCGACTTGGTAGCTCCATAAACTTTATCATCAACATATATCCTACAAATCCAAACAAACCCATCTCTTAACTCCTTTTCTGACTTAATATTCATATTTTACCCACACTAAACAGAAAATATCTTATAATTTTTAACAACTTTAAAAAAAGAAATAACCGGAATAACTAAACCCGGTATAACTAAATTTCTAAATCCCAGAAAATGATTAGAACAAAAAAATACAATCTCATCTAAGTGACGCCAAGAATGTCCTGAAATTTCTCGAATAGTGTCGGGTACTGACGTTAGAAATAACCGCCAAAAACCCCGCCAAATTTGGCGAAAAAAAAGGAAGTCTATTATGCATCTGTACCTTGTTACACTTCAATATCTGTTAAAAACTCTTCTTTCCCATTTTTATTCCTTCAGATCTATTTTTCCAGCCACAGAACGTTTTAATTTAAGGAATGTCCGCGACGTAAATTTCTTCCAATCCATTTCACAAATCTTTCTCAGCAAATTTTCTGTCCTCTCATCGCATTTTCAGCTCTCACTGGCAAATGGCTAAGTTTTCCCCATTTGTTCTAAGTTAATTTTTATTGTTAAATTCGCTGTCTCAGTTGCCTGCCTTTAGGAAAATTCCATGAGTCGATCTGTGAGGGTTACTAATCTGTAATATACACGTATTTTCGTGGCCATTCCCTTGTCTGTCTTTGAAAGAGTAACATGTTATTATTAACAGCTCTTCAACAAAATTTAAGTTCTATTCGGACATGTGATGTTTGTCTTGTACTACAAAGACTACATTACTTAGCTAAAAGAAAGTACAGTGGATTCCGCTTAATGTGATCGCGGTTAATGTTATAAATAGCTTATTGTTATCGAAATCACTTGGTTCCGATTTTCTCTATTCATTTGTATGTTAAAAATATCATTTTATGCATCGTTACATCGGTTAATGTTATCAGTATCTCGAACCTCATTTTAACTGGCGAAGGAATATTCACAGTGAATTCAGAATGAACCCATCCTTTCTTTTCCTTCGATGTTGTTTGAATTTTTGAAAATTCTTCCTCTCCCACCTAGGATAATGGAGAATTACACTTTCCTGAAATTTTTCAGTAATACGCAGACCCTGCTGGTGGTCAATGGTTGTCAAATAAGCAGAAGGCAACACATTCTTATCGGAACTGAGAAGGAGCGTATTCATATTTTATGCCTTGCTCGCTTACATGCAGCTTGTTGATATGGAAGCCAGAAAGCGAAATTATTTAACGTTAAAAAAAAGATCGAAATTTTAAATCATTATGGCAGGTTTATTATGATTACGAACAATTAATTTATCAGTGAGTTCTTAGAAAACGTTTTAGACAGTCAACAATTGATCAATTTTTGTTAATTATTCATACAATTCTTATGTTTTAAAGGATAATATACATAAATTCAGGATAATATAAGATGTGTTAATTTAGTATGTGTGAATTAACCCTCTCGTTGCGTATTTATTTTATCAAAATAGGTTCAAAAATTTTTTATTAGATATTTCAAATATATATACATTTTAGAGTTAAAATATACAAAAAATATTTGTAAAATTTTTTTAAATATAGCATTAGGTCCTAAATAAATATGTTCAGGATAATAAAATTGAAAAATAATGATATAAAAGCTAAATTTTGCAAATTAATCTTGGTTAAATTATGATTTATTTTATAAAATACAAAAGCAAAAAGTATATACTAATTAAAAAATGCAAAAGATTTACAAAACATTTATTAGAAAAGAAGTCTTGTATGTTAAATTTCGAAACAAGTCTCAATGCAAAGTCCTACCTCGTAATCCTTGCACCAAATTCGAGTTTCTTTTCGAAGTTTTTGTTCCACCTTCAGTTTTTTTTAACAACAGACAGCACACTATCTACGAGGCTATTTCTTGATGAGATTTGGGTGTATATGGCTAGTAAAGTGTCGAGCAGTTAGTCTCATGGGTCTGTTACTCTCTTGTAACCGTTGGTCTCTTTTACTATTATTTGCAACACAACATCATCAAAATGAAGTTCAAAATAGTCCAAAATAGTTGCATTATTTGCCATAGTGAAACTTAGTCAGGGATTTCCAAGGAAAGGAAATGAAGCAAAAGCTGGTGGAATATTTTGCACATCAATTTTGCACCATTGTCGAACATTTTGAATAGAAAATAAATTTTCAGATTCATCCCTATCCTCAGAGGAATCCGAGAAATTCTCATCAATTTCGCTATAACTATCTTCAATATTCTTGAAATAAGAGTCAGAAGTGCTATCAGTGTCGGAAATATTGTCAGGAATATAGGTTATATCACTCGCGAAACGTTTCCTGCCAGACATCTTTCAGCTATGAAAAGCGAACTCAAAATGCTACAAAAAATTCTTCTATACTTCGCAGAAATATGGACAATTAGAGCCATTTACTAGTTTACCGCTAAATAAACAATTAAAAATGACAGTAAAAATAGGCGCAATATATCACATTTAAATAGACGACTAAAATACATGCTCGCTGAGCCGAACGATGGCCGATTGGTTAGGGTGCTGACCTTCGGTTCCGGAGTTCGTGGGTTCGAACCCCACAGTGGCATGGATGTTCGTAGCAGTTCGGAATCAAATTTCAACTGTAGGTCCCGGTCTCATTAACCCTCGTGTTGCAAGAAGTAGACCGTAGCACTCCAGACCAAACCATGCCTGCTGAAATCGCGGGTTGCGCAAATTTTGCTACATCTATGTTGCCCGTGGAAATCGTGGGATGAGCAGCGAAAGGGTTAAAGGTGGAGGCAAATTATCTAATTTTGCAAATCGGTTATTGTTATCGAAATTATGTTGCCTAACTGATGCCATTAAGCGGAGTCTATTATATTTATTAACCTTGGGGTTAATGTGAAAACTTTAATTCTAATAAGGCCTAATACAACGAAAAATTTTAAAAGTGTGTGAAATTTTATAGAAAATCCTGTAATCATAGTCTACATCACATAATAAAAACCGTTACTCAAAAAATAAACAAGTCGTAAAGTAACGAAATCTATTCCTATTTAAAAAAATGTCACTTTTTATGTTCAAGACGTACTGTTTAAAAAGGTATTTTCTGAAATTTCTCTCAAAGTTACACTCGGATGATCTGCATTTATTCCAGACTGGGGCCTTCTTTCAAGAACTTGCCTTCGAAAGAAAAGTAAATAGAACGACGATTCACTACCGAGGACTTTGAAATTCAGTCATCTGTGATCGGCGGAAGTGAATTATTTATAGAGCAATGCTATTTAGTAAAATAATACAATGCTGAAATGTTCGAAAGACGAATTGAAAAAAATATGAAACTTAAATGTGAATACTATTATTATATTAAAAATATTTCTACAAATTTTTGCTCAGTAGATAACTGAATTGATACATATTTATAGTATTTTATTTCCTTATGGGATAGAGGAAGTTAAATTTTAAATTTTAAAGTGATCAATTTTTACACATGCTTTGACACAAGAAATCCGCATATTCTGGTGGGGATTTCTTGTGTTGCAGCAGAAATATATCAACCAAATAATTTTGGTTCGTTAGACATGTAATGCCTTTTACTGGATGGAAATCATTTGCTCTAATTCGAGAAATATAAGTATTCTATAATGGGAGTATCTCTAACGTAAATCAGTTCCTTTTTTATCAGGTACTTGTTGACGAGTCATGCGGATTTTAGAATTGAAAGTTATTGTATGAAAATAGAAAAATTCTATATATTTTCTAGATTGGTTATAAAATTAGATATCATCCTTCGTAAAATTGTTTAGAGAAAAGCCAATCGTTGCGAATTTTCAAGGAATTATTAGATTTGTTTTTCAATGAAGCAGGTGATACAGATATGACCCTAACGCCTTAAAAAGGTTGCGAAACTGTTACTCATTTAGCAACAACCATAGAGCACGAACAGCTTAGGTTTCCTACGGATACGATTAAAATTACCTCCGGCTGGATCCTCGTAATTTAGAAGCAGAGACGAAGTAGAAGAGGCCAAGGCTGAGCTTACAACTCCCAGCGGTATCGAAGAATAATGAAATAAAAATGTCGATTTGGAAGGACATCTGATATCAACTACTTTTAATTTTGATGACTTAAATATTTAAAGACGAGATGAGACTAATATTAGTCAACAGTACTCCAGGAATACATATGTATATATATATACATACATACTAGAGGTAGGTAGATAGATATACTTATATATACACACACACATATATTTGTGTATATACGTATATATATATATATATATATATATATATATATATATATATATATATATATATATATATATATATATATATATATATATATTATATATATATATATATATATATATATATATATATATATATATATATATATATATATATATATATATATATATATATATATATATATATATATATATATATATATATAAATATATATATATATGTATATATATATATATATGTATATATATATATGTATATATATATATACATATATATATACATATATATATATAAATATATATATACATGTATATATATATGTATATATATACATGTATATATTATATATAT
>CM063500.1:105381763-105386763 GCA_032207245.1 Pardosa pseudoannulata | reverse complement strand
CTTAACAAAATGGCACGGCTTCAATGACTTCAATTAATCTAGCCAATGAGGTTTCTCCTTATTTAGTAACCCAGGCAAAAAAAACAATAGAAGTTGCAATTAATATTTGTGACCAGTGGATTTTATTTTAGTCGTGGTTATATATATGTATATATATATATATATATATATATATTATATATATATATATATATATATATATATATATATATATACATATATAATACCTTAACTTATAACAACGTCCACATAATTTTATAAATATTGTAGAATGTAGTAGCCGACTAGATTGTTGCAGACTTACAAAAACATATTTTATTTAGAACACCAGATAACGCACAAATCTCGGTAGGGTAAAAGATCACGAATCACATAAAATATTTGATGAGATATTACATCACGATTTAGAAAAGCCTCGAAATCTTTGTGCTAAGCTTTTTTATTAATAACTGGAAGGGGCATGGCTCCAAGAATGATGCAATTCCGGTAACCAATCACTTCACTTTAATTACTTTTAGTTTATTCTAGAAGTTATAGTACGTCCCAATGCATTGGAAAAATTAATCAACGGGGCTGCGCTTATAAATTCAAAGTGCCAAGAAATGAGTGTTTGCCGACATTATGAAAAATGTGTTTTAAAATTTGTTAATAGGGAATCTAGATTTTCAATGGAAAACAGAAAACGTTTAAGTTAGGATTTTACTTTAATAGAATTTTATTATTACACACACACACACACATATATATATACACACACATATATATATATATATATATATATATATATATATATATATATATATATATATACATATATATATATATATATATATATACATATATATACATACGTATTTATAGATATATATATATATATATATATATATATATATATATATACATATATATATATATATATATAAATATATATATATATATATATATATAAATACATATATAATATATATATATATATATATATATATATATATATATATATATATATATATATATAATATATATATATATATATATATATATATATATAATAGTCCTACAATAATTAAACTTATAACAACCGCATATTTGGTCTAAGAACGAGATCTTAAATGTATTTAACACGAATCAAATAATAAGAACGTTTTTTTAACATTAAATAAAACACGAAACTATTTGCAAAAATGAAGTAAACAGCTATAACAGAGAAAAAACACATTATTCTGTAACAATGCATAAAGCTTATGCCAAGTCTAACTGCACAAAACAACGCAACTTTTAAAATAAACATGCATCTATCCACAAAAACGCTAAATTTAATTCTACGACGAAATTAATATTACACAGCGACAGGACAGGAAAAAAGTAACATGCAAGCAATGTTAAGAGAACATTTCGCAGGTAATTTTCCCTCGGGTTTTCACTTTGAAGGTCTTTAACATACCCAGACAAGAAATCTATCTTTTCTGTGTAACATAGTTTTACGGAAAACTTACTTTTTGGGTTACAACAAGAGCGGCTCGCGTGACTGTGTCGTAAAGCATTTCACGCTAGCGCCGGTGCACGACTGGAGATATGCCAAACCTGCTCCTTTTTCTTGTACGGAAAACAAATGATTTCGTAGATGGAATTTTCCTGTATTATACAAATCCCAATAAGAAATCGTACACGTAAGCGGGCAGATTTCGACTTGATTCTTCTGAAAACAATTTATTTCGATGAATTATGGGGATTTAGTTAGCTAATTCAATTTATTACAGTTGCTTAAAAGAAGTCAGCAAACTTTACTACTTTATGCGCGAATAGTTATGCTTATATATATATATATATATATATATATATATATATATATATATATATATATATAATATATATATATATAATATATATATATGTGTGTGTGTGGTATGTATGTACATATATACATATGTGTATATTTATATATATTTTATGTATATATTTATAATATATATATGTATATTATATGTATATATATATATATATATATATATATATATATATATATATATATATATATATATATATGTATATGTATATATAATACATATATACATATGCATTGTAAAGATAATTAAGAAGAGGATTATATATATATTATACATATATATGCATACATATATGTATATATTATTATGTATATATATATATATATATATATTGTGTGTGTGTGTATTATTTGTACATAATATATATGTATATAATATATATATATATATAATATATAATATATATAATATATAATATATATAATATATATGTATATATAATATATATATATATATATATAAATATATATACATATATATACATATATATATATATATATATATATATATACATACATATCGTTGTAAATATATATATATATATTATACATATATTATACATATATATAATATATATTTATATATTAATATACATATATATATATATAATATATACATAAAATATATATATATATATATATAATATATATATATATATATATATATATATATATATATATATAAACACAACATCTTTATACACGGTAGATAGTTTCGTTAGAAAACCGTGGGGAACAAAATCGTGTAAAACAAAACATGTGACATATAGTAAATTTGGGGATATGTTCCACAAATTTAAAAAAAACTTAAAATATATTCCAAAAATCTGTGCAAGAATGTAATAAAGAGATCCTTATTAAATATTTATGAAACACAAAATTTTCTTTATCAAAAAAAATCTATTTACGCAATCTAAAATTATATCTGTTAGGATTGCTTAATAAATATATCTTTTTTTTACTAAACCCTTAAATAAAGGTATATTTAAAATATAAAGTTCATAATTGATATTCCTTAATATTTAAATAACATTCAATTGGCGATGCTAAGAATGTCTTTTTAAATGTGTTGAATGTTTGTGTTAAAGTTGTTTCTTTAATATAATCATTTAACAACAAATAAAAATAAAAATCTATAATTATATCTGTTAGGATTACTTAATAAATACCTTTTTATTTAATTTAACCCTTAAATAAAGGTATATTTGAAATATAAAGTTCATAATTGGTATTCCTTAATATTTAAATAACATTCAATTGACGATGCTAAGAATGTCTTTTTAAATGTGTTGAATGTTTGTGTTAAAGTTGTTTCTTTAATATAATCATTTAACAAAAAATAAAAATAAAAATCTATAATTATATCTGTTAGGATATAATTATAGATTATGTTTTTTTAAATGTGCTGAATGTGAAACCAATTTCTTAATAGCTTAAGTGATTTTTAATGCAATCATTTAACAAAATATAAACACAAAACAAACTTATATCTGTGTGGATTACACCCTAAAGTAATTGTATATTTCCATACAAAAGTTCATAATTAGTATTCCTTAATATTTTAATTACATTTAATTAGCAATGCTATGAAATATTTTTAACGTGTAGAATGTTAAACTACTTTTTTCAAATAAGTTAATTCGTTTTTAATACAATCAATTTTCAAATTATAAAAATCGAACAACATAATGATATCTGTGAGGATTACACTTCCTAAAGTAACTGTATAGTTTAAAACTAAAGTTCATAATTATTATTCCTTAATTTTTTAATAATATTTAATTAGCGATGCAATGAAATATTTTTAACTTGTTGAATGTTAAACTATTTTTTTCAAATAAGTTAATCAATTTGTTATACAATCATAAACAAAATATAAAAATCACAAAACATAGTTACATCTGTACTATCCAGTAAATAATGGTATATTTTATTTAAGTTATAAATATGGATACCTTAATACTTTAATAACATTTAATAGGAAATACTAAAAAAATTTCTCAGAAAAGAAAGTTAAATTTTGAACTAACTTTTTTAGTATTATTGTAATCTCAAAATATATTTTAATGAATTAACTTTTAGTGAATTAAATAGTTAAAGACTTAATTTAAGATCTTCCCAAGAATTAACTTTGAAATTCTGAGTGTTAGCATTCAAAAATCACCAACCTTCTGAAACAGATAAAAAGCATAGTTACATCTATACTATCCCGTAAATAATAGTTTATTTGATTTAAGTTATAAATAAGTATACCTTAATACTTTAATAACATTGAATAGACAATACTAAAAAATTTCTCAGAAAAGTAAGTTAAAACTTGAACAACTTTTTCAGTATTATTGCAATCTAAAACTTTCTTTTAATTAATTAAATTTCAATGATTTAAAACGTTAAAGACGTAATTTAAGATCTTCCAAAGAATTAACTTTCCAAATCTGAGCATTAACGTTGCAAAAACTTGTAAAACTTATTAACCTTCTCTAACACATAAAAAGCAAAGTTGCGTCTATACTATCCCATAAATAATCGTATATTTGATTTAAGTTATAAATAAGTATGCCTTAATACTTTAATAACATTCAATATGCGATAGAAAAAATTTCTCAGAAAAGTAAGTTAAATAAACTAACATTTTTAGTATTATTCCAATCTCAAAATGTATTTTAATGAATTAACTTTTAGTGAATTAAAAGTATAAAGACTTAATTTAAGATCTTTCCAAGAACTAACTTTGAAAATCTTAGAGTTAACGTTGGAAAAATCACCAACATTTCCTAACAGATAAAAAGCATAGTTACGTCTATACTATTCCGTAAATAATCGTATATTAGATTTAAGTTATAAATAAGTATACCTTAATACATTAATAACATTTAATAGACAATACTAAAAACTTTATCAAAAAAGTAAGTTAAATATTCAACTAACATTTTTAGTATTATTCTAATCTGAAAATATCATTTAATGAATTAACTTTCAGTGAATAAGACCTTCCAAAGAATTAACTTTGAAATTCTGAGAGTTAACGTTGTAAAAACTTATAAAAATCATTAACCTTCTATAGCAGATAAAAAAAATAGTTACGTCTATACTATCCCGTAAATAATCGTATATTTGATTTAAGTTATAAATAAGTATACCTTAATACTTTAATAAC
>CM063500.1:105371763-105376763 GCA_032207245.1 Pardosa pseudoannulata | reverse complement strand
TTAGCCGTGTTAATTGCTGGGGTGTAACAGATCTATGACGTATTAATCATATGCCAGCTGGACAAGTCCCGATTCATGCCAGTAGCGGAGTAGCAGTGTTCCGAAATGGAAACTGTAATTCCTTCTCCCGCCGCCTGCAAGGTTCGGTCGGTGATCTTGAATGCACAAAGCATTGCGCCAATTGAAATTCATCGTCTGCTCTGTCAGGTCTATGAGCCGAAACTGACGCCCGAACACAAAATTTGACACCAAGGAGCAGCACTGACATTTCTGCTACGGTATCAAGACGACGGCTACGAGTTCCTTGACAGGATCGTCAAGGGCAATGAGACTTGGATTTCGCACTTTACCCCGGAAACCAAGCAGTAGTCAATGCATTGGCATCATAGTGGATCTTCGGTCAGGACCAAATTCAAACAGACGCTGTCGGTACTGAAAGGGATGTGCACGGTGTTCTGGGACAGGAAGGCTGGTTCCAATCACAGACGGCAGAGTTCTACGACAGAGGTATACAAAAGTTGATCCCACAATACGACAAGTGACTTAATTCTGGTGGTGACTATATTGAAAAATGGCTGAAACATTCCTGTACTTGTTGCCAATAAATATTGAGTCAGTGAAAGTCTGAGTTCTTTTTTCTTTTAAATAACGAAACTTATTTTCTGGACGCACCTCGTAATTCTGATGAATATTTACGACAGATGAAACCATAAAGAAAAACCGGTCACAATGACTGTTTACGGCCGTTCTAGGTATATTAAAACCGTAACCGCCGGAATGTTAATGAGTAAGTATAAACTATAATGATGTAATTGTTATTTGTTCTGAAATCTTTAGTGAAACTTTCTAATCCGTGTTATTGATGAATAAAGATTTAATTACATGCCTTAACCCTTTAAGGGTCACCAAAATAAATTCATGAGAATTTAATGTAATTTTTTTATAAATGTTATCTATAAGCCGTGTATATGTAAAATATATATATATATTTTTTTTTACATTCCTTAGAAGGGTTTGCCTTAGAGGTTATTAGGGTTTGAGAAGTGGTTTAACTGACTAACTCCTCCCCTTGTACAGCTTGAACGTTATGTCTTTTTAAAAGTTTAACTATACTGGAAGAACAATAAAGGATAATCCTTAAACTGGTATAATAAATAAATAGCTTGACAATTTATAAGTGTCGTTTGTACAAATACTTTTATTTGAGGTCATAAGTAAGATAAATTAAATCTGACTTCTCAAGTACAGAAAGTTTAAATACATATATTTCAATAGAAAAAGAAATAAATAAGTTAAACGTATAACTATTATCTGTTGTATATTTAAAATATCAAAAATATAATATGTATAAAGTGTATAACATATATGTGTATAAAATGTATAAAATATGTAGAATATATAAAATATATAATGTATTTTTCATATATAAAATGTATAATATGTATATATAAAGATATATATACATATACATATATATACATATATATACATTATATATATATATATATATATATATATATATATATATATATATATATATATATATATAAACGAAAACTCATCCATGTCTCTAAAAAGATTTTTTTTAATTGCAAAAGCTCTTGATTCTACATCATTTGCTTCCGTATATCACAGATGTATGAGATTGGAGCCGTAAATAATTATAAAAAGATAAAGTAAAGTAATCCAAAAAGTAAAGTTAAAAAAAGAGATGTTTAATAGGTGGTTTTGCTACGAAACCACTGTCCGTTAAAGGGTTAAACAAAAATTTTACTTCAAAATGTCGAAAGAGCAATCATGTTACACAAACCTCGATTCCCATCCTCTATCACGGTCGTTAACATTAACGATGAAATTACACATTCAGTGTATGGTTACTCAATTGAGAGGGGACAAGGGACTTTTTTCGTAAACCCTTTAATGGCTTTGACATTTTTTTTCTACTCTTGTACTAACCCTAGTCCCATGTGTATTCATTTTTGCTTATCGCAGATGGGAGATTAGGTGCTTTGCTACGCTCTCGTTTTATCACCCTCAGCTATACTCTCCCGTAACACTGTGAAAAGAGCGCGCTTTTCATTTTTTATTCCTGGCCGGAACGGGAAAACAATGGAGTTTAGGGAAATTTTTAGGGATTACTGAATATTACTGAATCAGCGAATGAACACTCCTAGTGGGTGTTATCGTAAACACTGCTGGGACAATACAGGACGGGCTTTGTTTTCTTTCTAACTCCAGTTGCCCTTTATATTTTTTGTTTCAATAGTGCATGGTACTGCAAAACGTGTTAAAACAATTGTAATTATTCGGATCAGGATAATTGTGTTTAATTCCGTTGTGCTTTACAAAAAAGGAACACATTTTTAATATTGTGTATAAAAAATAATAAAGGTACATTCAAATACCAATATAGACAGAACAGCCATAAGTCAAAATTTATTAATTTATTAAAATTTCAAAAAAAGAAGTTGACTAATTTGGTTAATTAGTTGACTAATTTTGTCCACGTAAAAACTATTCTTAAAAGAACATTTTCTGTAAAGTTTTAGGGATATGTATGCACAAATATCAATGAATAGTCTACAAAATTAGTTCATAGAAAATCAAAAGGAGTATTTAAATTTTCAAATTAAATATTTTCTTCACATATATACAGACGACACACTTAAACGTGTGTTAATGGATTAAGTCTGTTAAAATGAGTATTTCTGATGAAATATAAACACTGCAGTTTTTCGCAATTACAATTTTTAATTTCGTTTATACAAGTTACTCAAATATTATATATTTTCAATATAGTATTTAATTATATATATATATATATATATATTCACGCACACACACATACATATATGTATACATATATAAATATGTATATACATATATATATATATATATATACATATATATATATATATATATATATATATGTGTGTGTGTGTGTGTGTGTGTAGATATATAAATATATCCATATATATACATATATAAATATATATCTACATATTACAAATAATTTATATATATATATATATAGATATAGATATAGATATAGATATAGATAGTTAGATAGATAGATAGATAGTTAGTTAGAGAGAAAGAATTACGTGAATACATACTATTGAATTTTGTAAAAGAATACACAAGGTTTAATGACTCGAATAGGGTTTTAATGTTAAGGAACAAAAAAATGTGTAGCAGTTGTGATGCGGTTTTGGAACTTACAAAACATGCTCTTTCACGTGTTTTTAAAAAGTTACAGAACACAGGAAAATGCATTGTATCTTACGGTAATTACTTCCGAAAAAGTGCATGTAAATAAGGATGATTATATGTACCCTGAAGCCGAAATTATTATATTCTTTTTAAATACTGAACTGTTGTCTGAAATATTTAGACAATATATATATATATTATATTTAAAAAATATTGTATCTTTTTTTTGCAATTGGAATAACCTTAAATGTTCAAATGAGAATGATATCTTTCTTCCATTTCAGAGTTTCACACTATTTCAAGAGTGACAAAAACACTCTATGTGTATCATACATACTCAACAGATTGATAAAGGACCTATTTAAAGCAAATCAGTTTTTTAAAATTCATATTTAACTATTTTTTATACCTCACCATTAACACTCAACTGAGAATGAATTGTTCCATACAATTCCATTCTAAAGTTTCCCTGCCATTTAAGAGTGACAAAGGCATTTTGTGTCGTTTATACTCAACAGATGCTTCAAGCTCCATTTTAAAGGAAACTAGTTTTTTAAATTCATATCTAACAAAAAAATATATCGTCAACAATGTTCAAATGAGACTAATATGTTTCTTCCAATTAAAAATTCCACATCATTTGAAGAGTTTCAAAGACACTTTATGTGTGTCATACAAACACTACAAACACATGAACAAGAAAGTAAAATATAGCAGCTGAATATATTCATATCTAACGAAAAATATCTTGCCAACAACGTCCAAATTAGAAAGCTATGTTTCTACCAATTCAAAGTTTCGCTCCATTTGAAGAATTACAAAGACACTTTATGTGTGTCATACAAACACTACAAACACATGAACAGAAACGTAAAATTTAGCAGTTCTATACATCCATATCTAACGAAAAATACCTCGCCAACAACGTTCAAATGAGAATGATATGTTTCTTCCAATTCAAAGTATCACGCCATTTGAAGAGTGACAGAGACACTCTATGTGTGTCATCCAAATTCAACAGACGCGTGTGAACAGCCAATTTAAAGGAAACGGTTTTATAAATTCATATCTAACGGAAAATACCCCGCGAACAACTCATTGGTGATTACGATCTACGCCTCCAGAATTTATCCCTACACCTATACAAAGCACACTACTTTTCACCCCTTTCATCCCCACCCCTTCAGGGGAGATAGGTCTGCGAGATCATCGAGCCTCAATGAATTGCCTGGCACTTTCCCTCGGCTGTGACAAAAGTTAAATGCTCAAGGGATACGGCTCTGCCAGTAGTAGGGAAAATTCCACCCTATTGTGCAGGGAGAGGCAGGAGAAAAAAAAATCCCCATCCCTATCCAAAAGGATGAAACGTGATATTGGGACAGAAAGGGTTGGATAGCAGTTTTTAAAAGCATGAAATGATCTATGCAAACGACCAGAAGAGCAGGTCTTTGTGAGGCTTCCGAATAGAAGCAATACATAAATATAAATATGCAAGTGTGCAATAAATTAGTGGGAACAAATGCAAGACTAATTCATTACATGGATGTTATTTAAAACAGGAATGAAACGATGATATTTATGACTTCCGTAGATTTAACTTCTTGCGAGCGTAAATATTTCAAGGATATTGCAAAGGGTTATTGGTTATTTCCCCTATGAATATACATGATGAATACGTATTGAAAATGTATTCGATATAGAAAAGAAAATATATTTAGAAGCGTAAATTTCAAACTTTGTCATATATTTAAATTGAAAATACTAAAAATAATAAAGTACCTTTATAT
>CM063500.1:105359263-105366763 GCA_032207245.1 Pardosa pseudoannulata | reverse complement strand
TGTATTATAATGGGTAAATCATGTATTTGGCGAGATATTGGCTCGTAGGCGATGTTTTTGGCGACTAATTTTTGGCGCCAAGTTTGGCGATTTATCGCCAAATTTGGCGAGTTTTTTGGCGACCGTTTTTATCTAGTACTTTCTAGAATATTCCAGCTTCTCCCGAGGATATAAATACCGGGGGCCGATCCTGATCGAGGTTCAGTTAGCTGAGAAATTTGTAGAGGTAAAGACCTACGTTGTTTGACGCTAAGAGTTTTAGTGAACTATCGCCTGTGCTAGCCAGTTCTCGCGGTGTTGGCTGCTGTATTCGTGTTTTCCCTGCATTACGAATAAAGTGCTGTTATTTTTGCTGTCTTAATTCAAAGTCTACTCAATCCACGAATGCTACGCTTCATAAATTGGTAACAATATATTATTATATTTTCTGATGAACGAGAAATTATTTTTATTTGTACATCAAAATATTTAGTTTTTAAAACAATTATTTTCGAATCGTAGCATAATATATTGTACTAGAAATATCTATACAATATTTTACCTTTTTTGGTTTTTTAACAAGCTTTCAAACTATTAATAATATATTTTTTGTAAGAAAGGCAATCATTTTATTCAAACCCCACAAAATTGTAGTTAATAAAACAATAGTACTCTAGTGGTAAGATAAAATTTTGTACTAGAAGCTAACATTTATTATTCTGATTTTTTGCTTCGTTAGATTCTGAAGCAAGCTTTTCAAATTATGAATAAAATATTTTCTAACTATATTAATACTAAAACAACTATTTTCGAATAATAGGATAATATTTTGTACTTCAAGCTACCATTCACGGTTCTGCCCTTATTAGTTTAGTTATCTTTTTGAAAAAAACTTCTACAACTATGAATAATATATTTTAGGAAGAAGGGAAATATATTTTTATTTATGCCTCTAAAATTTGTATTAATTAAAACAATTACTTTTGAATGTTAGGATTATATTTTGTAATAGAAAGTAACATTAACTCTTCTGTCCTTTTTAATTTAATTTGATACTTGCACAATCCACTCAAAATTTTCTCTCAGATTGAATTTCTTTTATTTATTCCTCATAAATTAGTACTTTCTAATATAACTAATTTTGAATGGAATAATTGTATTCTATTCTAGAAGCTACCACACTTCCCTGTTTTAATCCTTTTTTCATTGTTTCCATAAATATCAATTTCGAAAAATTTATCTATTTTTTAAAAATTATTCTGGTGGATTCGTTTAATTATACTTCAATGACTATATGTACAAATTAGTTAATAATTAACAATAGATATTTTAAATGTCCATCGTAATTTATAGTTAATATTTTTGTAGTTTGCCTGTAAAACGTGTTTCACAGCAAGCATAGTCTTGATGCTAAAAAACCCACTACAAAAAAAGGGACGAACGGTAACAAAAAATATAAATAAAAACACATGGGTAAAAGATGGTATTACAGCATTTTTATATATTTGATAAGATATTTCTTGGAGTCTAATATTTTACAGGGAGATTCTCATACTATAGTGTTGATAAGGATTTTAATATGAATTATTTGCTCTTTCTTTAATGATCTAGCTTGAAACCATAAAATACATAAATAATTCTATTTATAAATTTTTTTGCATAAAACCTAAAAAAGGAATTTCTGTACAAAAATGGTTAAATTTTTGCTCCTGGACATTTAGAAGGTCATAAAATATACTAAAACTAGATTATTAAATCTTTATACTCCATTTTTATTTTATAAAAGAAGAATTTAAAGCAGATATTTTCAATTATATATGTACTTGCATCTCTAAAGTTTCTAAAAAGTCAAATAAAAACAAAGAAAATGTGTATCCTCTATGTCACTGTCTCTATGTTTTTGAATAATAAGTATTATCACTGTAAAAATATCATTCTTATAATGTTTATATTCGTAATACATCAGTTTGTAATAATACGTTTGTTACTAAAAGGTAAATTTTATTTAAAATTTATAAATATGTTTAGTTAAGTGTAAGATTTCCTAGAGAATTATAAAATAGGTAAAATTTACTTCATATAGAAACCTTAGAATATTTTATTAATTTTATTTTACTAAACATGAAAACATTTTAATGTCAAATGGCTAAATTTTGAAACTTCGTAATGAAAATAAAGTGTTAAATGTGACTTTTCATGAAATAAAAATAATCTGAACTCCTCAGTTTTAAATAGTTTGACTCCTCCTACTTGTAACTTTAAAAATAGGAAAGGGGTAACCCTACTTCTCAGAATTTTAGTGTGGCATAGTAAATAAATAAATACTATGGGTTTACTGCAATTGAGTTAAATATTAAAAACAAAATAAATATTTTAGGAAAACAGTAGACAGTTAATTGGGAGAAATTTGATATTAAACTATATTTTTCTCTCAAATAAAAATTATATCCAAGAATAAGAATCAATCATAATGTTCTAGTACTCATAAACTTATAATTACTTATTACCACAACAGACTATACAGAATTTGCTATATATTCATTATTTGTAAACATTAATCATGAACCTTTATATTTCCTCGATCAAACAATGTCCTTACAGACAGGTTTCTATCCTTATTTTCTTGCTCAGAAAATTAGGATTTTCCTTATTCTTGCTTACTAAAATGTATCAAACATAAATATTAACCATTTACTTGTACATCCTAAAGAAAACTATGACAGGATTCTATCCTTAGGATATCCTTGCTTAAAAAATTAGGATTGAGTTTATTCCTGCTACCTAAAAATATTAAAGATAAGTATTAGTTGGTAACCTGTAAATCCTCGAGAAAACAATGACAGGCTTCTATCATTAGTATTTTCTTGCTCAGAAAATTAGGATTGGGCTTATTAATGCTACCTAAAAGTGTATCAAACTGAAATATTAATCGTTAACCTATACATCCTCGAAAACAATGGCAGGGTTCAATCCTTAGGAATTTCTCATTTAGAAAATTAGGATTTGGTTTCTTCTTGCTTCCTAAAAATGTAACAAATTAAAATATTAATCGTTAACCTGAACATTTTTTATCAAACAACGTTCTAACTTTAAGGTTCTTTACTTTGGATTACCTCAATCAAAATAATATATTTGTGTTTCTGCTTGATAAAAGCCTATTATAAATATTAATCATTCGTTTGAAATTGGATGAGAAAATTACTTTTTGAATAATAAGTATTATCTCCGCCTGAGTATAGTTTCTCAGTCCCTAAATATATTGTATTTCCTACACTTACGTGTATTAAGGTAATATAAGTATAAAAACAACCAAATTTGTAACAATTATAATTAAACATTGAGATAGGTGCATACAAAGAAAATCATTCTTGATTATTCCTCTAAGGATAATTTATAAATCACAGTTATACAATGACACAAAAAAAATAAAAAGATGCACCAAGAAGGAGTTATACGAATGGACCGAAAATCAATAGATCTGATGTATATGTACAAAGAAACAAATGATTAAAATTTGAGAGAAATTAGATTATTTATTCAAGTGACAGAGCTACACAAAGTGAAAAACTCAATAACGCGTTTTTCTACCTCTGGCCTCTTATGCAAAAATTTATTTGGCTTGGCATTGATTAATACAGGTGGCAGATTTCCTCCAAAGGGGTATTGGTCCAAATTCTGTCCAACTGGCTGATTAGATAGTCCAAATCCCGAGATAGTTGGAGGGCCCTGTCCATAATGTTTCAAGAGTGCAAAATAGGAGAGAGATCAGATGACCTTACTGGCCAAGGTAGCGTCCGGCAAACACGAACAAAAGTAGAAATATGTGCAGTGTGGGGTCGGACATAACCTTGTTGAAATGTAACCCAATATCAAGTGACATGAAGGACAACACAATGGGGCGTAGAACTTCGTCGATGTACCGCTTTGCTGTAAGGGTGCCACGGATGACACCTAATAATGAAATCCCGTATAAGATTTTCGATGGATGATAGAAAATCAAGGACAATTTCTGTAGGCACTGAAGTTAATGAATTCTGATTTTATTATTGGCATTAAGTGATCGTAGACATTGGCAAAGGGATTTTATTTGTAAATCTCAGTCTAATTACCTTTCGTTGAGTGCTGTAAACTAAATCAAAACCCCATTCTTTTCTTTATAAACACGTATGCTAATATGTTTTTCATATATAGTAAAATAAAATATATACAATCTCAGTACTACCAGATATTTTTTCATTTGTTCCAACTTATACCCTACGTTCTTTCATTCGTTAAATTCATTAAAAAATTACAAACTTGTATTTAATTAAAAATTACTCTATATCAACTTTTTTTTTCTCCAATTAGGAAAGTTGAAAATTTTCTGAAAGAAAGTCGTAAAGTATTGCCTTAAAATATTTCATCAAATTTCAGTTTGGATATTAAATTTTAGAAGCATACAGCTTTCCAAAAATAGTAACTGTAATCAAATATTTCAGCTAATGACTACTACTTGGATATCTGAGTGTCTTCTTTCATTAAGAATAAAATTCGACTGGCATATTTATTAAGAGATTTACATGTACATAAAAGTTGCTATTGAAGATATTTGCACGAAATATTCCCCTGCATTCCTTATTAAAGAAATTCCGTAAACATAAGAAAATATTTTATATATTTATCAGATTATATGTCAGTTTATGTAATGCATTTACAATACAAGCATGCTTTTTTAATTTATTTTCATTTCAAGTGCATCTTCAAACAGATTTTTTACTAGCTATTCCCTTTTAATTTAAATCACATTCGGATTTAAAATGAATGTAAACTGTCAAATTCTTATTTACTTTTAAATAATTTCACTTTTAAATATTTCTTCATTTGCATGCAGTTTAAAGTCCCGATAACTAAAATATAAATATTGTTTATACTTTAACTCTTTAAAGTCTATAAAAGAAATACTTTAAATTTTTAAAGGAATTCTTGTAAAAATAAATTAACAACGTTTATAAATAATAGATAATTTTTTACAAGAAAAAAACATGGTAAGAAAAAATAATTTTTATATTCTAAATAATTTTACTTATTTTTACATACGATATATTTCATGTTCTAGCAATTTAAACTTATGTTTATATTCTAGGTTGTTATGAAACAAAATTTTAATCCATAGGTAAAAATGTAAATATTTCTGAGGTATATAAAATATAATAGTTACACTCCACAATATTTTAATATCTTTTTTTTTTCAAGATCAGAACCAATACAGGCACATATTTATAGTTTTCTTTCTAATTTATAATAAAAGAAATAATATACTAGAATACACGCTCACCTACGTATATATATGTGTATGTATATACATATGTATGTGTGTATATATATGTGTGTGTGTGTGTAATAAGACGTAATTATTTATCACCGTCACGTGTGAGTGTATGCAACTGATAAATTTCTTCTTCCATGATCACACTTGTGAAAAAGGACTATATTTTATTGCTGCCAGGATTTGCTTGACAATGTTAATTTAATGTAGTCATGTCGTAGACGGCAATTCTTTGAAAAAGTGGAACTGGGCAAAAACACAGCCAAGAGACAATCGTAGGTTCATTGATTTGTGAAAATTCGTTCTAAAACATGTTATGATCAGAATGAAATTTTTATATGAGAGTGAAACTTAAGTCACTAGTTCATTTGTGGCTTATTCAAACAATTGTGCCGGGATAATTGCATACAACATAAAAAAATATTGCAAACATTTGAGTCTTTTCCTAAGAAAATTAAAATATGGGTGAAAAGGGGACAGAAAGGGCCACACGTAGCACTTATTAATTCAGACTGTAGTATTGAGAAGTGTGGAAGCAGTGCAATTTCAAAAAAGCACGACCTGGATTTGAATCAATGTAACTGGTAAAGTAACAAATAAAAAAATAGAACGTGAATTGAAAGAATGCAGAAGAAATTCAAAAGAAATAATTGTTTACATATTACACACACATCAACACATATTTACCAATATATATGCATGTATATATGTATATATACGTATATATATAATATATATATGTGTGTGTATACATATATGAATGTATATATATATATGTATATATATATATATATATATATATATATATATATTTATTATATATATATATATATATATATATATATATATATATATATATATATATATATATATATATATATATATATATATATATATATATATATATATATATATATATATATATATATATATATATATATATATATATATATATATATATATATATATATATATATATATATATATATATATATATATATATATATATATATATATATATATATATATATATATATATATAATATATATATATATATATATATATATATATATATATATATATATATATATATATATATATATATATATATATATATATATATATATATATATATATATATATATATATATATATATATATATTGTTACCAATTTATGAAGCGTAGCGTTCGTGGATTGAGTAGACTTTGAATTAAGACAGCAAAAATAACAGCACTTTATTCGTAATGCAGGGAAAACACGAATACAGCAGCCAACACCGAGAGAACTGGCTAGCACAGGCGATAGTTCACTCAAACTCTTAGCGCCAAACAACGTAGATCTTTACCTCTACAAATTACTCAGCTAACTGAACTTCGATCAGGATCGGTCCCCGGTATTTATATCCTCGGGAGAAACTGGAATGTTCTAGAAAGTACTAAGTACAAACGTCGTCAAGAAAGTCGCCAAGTAGCCAAATTTGGCGATAAATCCCCAAACTTGGTGACAAAAATTAGTCACCAAAAAACATCGCCTACGAGCCAATATCTCGCCAAATACATGATTTACCCATTATAATACACAATATACGGCAAAAATACATGCCAACTTGCGAAATTCGTAACAATATATATATTTATATATAGATATTTATACATATATGTATATATATATATAAACATGTATATACATATATATATGTATGTATATATATATTCGTGTCAAATGCTTTCTGATACTATCAAAAACGTTACCATTCCATTAAACTTAATCTTTTAATTTCTTGCTTTAAATAATTTCATTAGATAAATGAACAAACTTGTATTTAATTATAAATTACCCCTGTTTTAATTTTTTCATCCTCAATTACAAAACTCCCAAATTACAAAGTTTCCCAAGGAAACTGAAAAAGTTTTGTTTATAATTACTCCATTACATTTCAATTTAGGTATTATATTTTGATAGGAAGTTACTACATTTAGAAAATATTTTCTGAAATAAAATCTTTCAGCTGAAGAGAACTAGTTGGAAATTTGAGTTACTTCTTTGATTAAATATAAAATGTTGCAAATTTATTGATTACGAGCTTTAGATGCGCATCAATGTTGCAATGAAATTTACTTAAAATATTTTAATGATGTCCGTATTAAAGAAATAATAATCCATTTTAGGGTCCTTAAATTTTCAGAGTAAGATATTTAATTCATTTGTGAAGA
>CM063500.1:105339263-105349263 GCA_032207245.1 Pardosa pseudoannulata | reverse complement strand
TTTTTGTAATTATTTATATTCGTTATAGAATTATAAAGATTAAAAAACTTTTAGGTTTCGTTTACAGTTATATTTCGCATTTCAATAACATGAAATAAAATAAAATTTTCTTTGTATTATTTTGGTTCAGATACTAGCTACATTTAAATGTATTAATAAACATAGAATTGTACGTTTTTGGAATAATTATATTTACTACAAAATTAAAAAATATTATTAAACGTTTTAGGTCTCATTTTTAGTTATGTTTTACATTTCAATAACATGGAATAAAACTTCCTTTGTATTTTTTGTTGATATATTAGCTACATTTAATAATATTGATAAAAATAGAATTGCGCGTTTTTGTAATAATTATATTTACTATAGAATTAAAAATATTATAAAACCATTTTTATCAGGTTTTTAGTTATACTTCGAATTCTAATAACATGAAATTTTAAAAAAATTATCTTTTCATTATTTTGGTTGATATATATTAGTTACATTTAAAATTCTAAATTAAAATAGAATTGTACTTTTTTGTAATAATTATATTTACTATAAAATTAAAAATATTATTAAACCTTTAAGGGTCTCGTTTTCAGTTATGTTTCACATTTTAGATTTTAATCGATTATTTTTTTCTTTTAGTCGATATTTTAGTACATTTAAAATTTCTATTTAAAAACTTTTATGCTTTTGCAATAATTATATTCATTATAGAGTTAAAAATATTAAAGAAAGAACCTTTTAGGTCTCGTTTTCAGTTATATTTTGCATTTCAATAACATGTAGTAAAATAAATTTTCCTTTACATTCTTTTGGGTGATATATTAGGTACATTTATAGTTATTAATAAAAATAAAATTTACTTTTTTGTAGTATTTATGTTTACTATACAATTAACAATGCTATAAAATTATTTGGATGTCATTTTTAGTTATATTTTGAATGTCAATAACATAAAATAAAATAAAATTTCCTTTGCTTTATTTTCATTCATTATTTAGCAACAATTAAAATTATTAATAAAATTAGAATTATACATTTTTGTAACATTTATATTCACTATAGAATATAAATATTATAAAACTTTTAGTTGATATCTTTGTTATATTTTGAATTTCAATAATTTGAAATAAAATAAAATTTCCTTTACGTTGTTTCGGTTGATATGTTAGGTATATTCATAGTTCCTACATATTTATTGTATTTATATTCACTATGCAATAAAAATATTATAAAACTTTTGGATATAATTTTTAGTTATATTTTGAATTTCAATAACATTAAATAACATAAAACTTCCTTCTTTTGATTGATGTGTTAGGTACAATCATAGATATTAATAAAATTGAAAGCTGTACATTTTTGTAGTATTTTATATTCGCCATACAATAAAAAATATTACAAAACATTTAGATCTTGTCTTTGTTGTATTTCGAATTTAAATAACATGAATAAAATAAAATTTCCTTTACATTCTTTTGGTTAACATATTAGGTACATTTATAGATTAATAAGAATAAAACTGTACATTTTTGTAGTATTTATATTCATTATACAATTAAAAATGTTATAAAACTTTTAGATCTTGTCTTTATTGTATTTCAAATTTAAATAACATGAAATAAAGTAAAAATTTCTTTTACATTTCTTTTGGTTGACATATTAGGTACATTTATAGACATTAAAAAAAGTAAAACTGTACATTTTTGTAGTATTTATATTCACTATAAAATTAAAAATATTATAGAACTTTAAATCTTGTTTTTGTTATATTTCGAATTTCAATAACCTGAAATAAAATAAAATTTCCTTTCTATTGGTTGATATGTTAGGTACAATCATAGATATTAATAAAATTAAAACTGTACATTTTTGTAGTATTTATATTCGCAATATACAGTAAAAAATGTTATAAAATATTTAGATCTTGTCTTTATTGTATTTCGAATTTAAATATGTGAAATAAAATAAAATTTCCTTTACATTCTTTTGTTTGATATTTTAGTACATTTATAGATATTAATAAAAATAAAACTGTACATTTTTGTAGTATTTATATTCACTATAAGAATTAAAAATATTATAACTTTTAAATCTTGTCTTTGTTATATTTCAAATTTAAATAACATGAAATAAAATAAAATTTCCTTTACATTCTTTTGGGTGATATATTAGGTACATTTATAGATATTAATAAAAATAAAACTGTATTTTTTTGTAGTATTTATGTTTACTATACAATTAACAATGCTATAAAACTATTTGGATGTCATTTTTAGTTATATTTTGAATGTCAATAACATAAAATAAAATAAAATTTCCTTTGCTATATTTTCATTCATTATTTAGCAACAATTAAAATTATTAATAAAAATAGAATTATACATTTTTTGTAACATTTATATTCACTATAGAATAAAAATATTATAAAACTTTTAGTTGATGTCTTTGTTATATTTTGAATTTCAATAATTTGAAATAAAATAAAATTTCCTTTACGTTGTTTCGGTTGATATGTTAGGCATATTTATAGATATTAACAAAAATAAAACTGTACATATTTGTAGCATTTATATTCACTATACAATAATAAATATTATAAAACTTTTGGATGCCATATTTAGTTATATTTTGAATTTCAATAACATGAAATAACATAAAACTTCCTTCTTTTGGTTGATATGGTAGGTACAATTATAGATATTAATAAAATTAAAGCTGTACATTTTTGTAGTATTTATATTCGCCATACAATAAAAAATATTACAAAACTTTTAGATCTTGTCTTTGTTGAATTTCGAATTTAAATAACATGAATTAAAATAAAATTTCCTTTACATTCTTTTGGTTAACATATTAGGTACATTTATAGATATTAATAAAAATAAAAGTGTACATTATTGTAGTATTTATATTCATTATACAATTAAAAATGTTATAAAACTTTTAGATCTTGTCTGTATTGTATTTCAAATTTAAATAATATGAAATAAAATAAAAATTTCTTTACATTTTTTGGTTGACATATTAGATACATTTATAGACATTAAAAAAAGTAAAACTGTACATTTTTGTAGTATTTATATTCACTATAAAATTAAAAATATTATAGAACTTTTAAATCTTGTTTTTTGTTATATTTCGAATTTCAATAACATGAAATAAAATAAAAAATTTCCTTTACATTCTTTTGGTTGATATATTAGGTATATTTATAGGTATTAATAAAAATAAAACTGTACATTTTTGTAATATTTATATTCACTCTGCAATTAAAAATTTTATAAAAGTTTTAAATCTTATCTTTGTTATATTTCGAATTTTAATAACTTGAAATAAAATAAAATTTCCTTTACATTCTTTTGAGTTATATATTAGGTACAATTATAGATATTAATAAAAATAAAATTGTACTTTTTTGTAGTATTTATGTTTACTATGCAATTGACAATGCTATAAAACTATTTGGATATAATTTTTAGTTATATTTTGAATGTCAATAACATAAAATAAAATAAAATTTCCTTTACGTTGTTTCGGTTGATATGTTAGGTATATTCATAGATATTAACAAAAATAAAACTACATATTTATTGTATTTATATTCACTATGCAATAAAAATATTATAAAACTTTTGTATGTCATTTTTAGTTATATTTTGAATTTCAATAACATTACATAACGTAAAACTTCCTTCTTTTGGTTGATATGTTAGGTACAATCATAGATATTAATAAAATTAAAACTGTACATTTTTGTAGTATTTATATTCACTATAAAATTAAAAATATTATAGAGCTTTTAAATCTTGTTTTTCTTATATTTCGAATTTCAATAACATGAAATAAAATAAAATTTCCTTCTTTTGGTTGATATGTTAGGTACAATCATAGATATTAATAAAATTAAAACTGTACATTTTTGTAGTATTTATTTTCAATATACAATTAAAAATGTTATAAAACTTTTAGATCTTGTCTTTATTGTATTTCGAATTTAAATAAGATGAAATAAAATAAAATTTCCTTTACATTCTTTTGGGTGATATATTAGGTACATTTATAGGTATTAATAAAAATAAAACTGTACATTTTTGTAGTATTTATTTTCAATATACAATTAAAAATGTTATAAAACTTTTAGATCTTGTCTTTATTGTATTTCGAATTTAAATAAGATGAAATAAAATAAAATTTCCTTTACATTCTTTTGGGTGATATATTAGGTACATTTATAGATATCAATAAAAATAAAATTGTACTTTTATGTAGTATTTATGTTTACTATACAATTAACAATGATATAAAACTATTTGGATGTCATTTTTAGTTATATTTTGAATGTAAATAACATAAAATAAAATAAAATTAACTTTACTTTATTTTCATTCATTATTTAGCAACACTTAAAATTATTAATAAAAATTGAATTATATATTTTTGTAACATTTATATTCACTGTAGAATAAAAATATTATAAAACTCTTATATGATGTTTTTGTTATATTTTGAATTTCAATAATTTGAAATAAAATAAAATTTCCTTCACGTTCTTTTGGATGATATGTTAGGTAAATTTATAGATATTAACAAAAATAAAACTACATATTTATTGTATTTATATTCTCTAAGCAATAAAAATATTATAAAACTTTTGGATGTCATTTTTAGTTATATTTTTTATTTCAATAACATGAAATAACTTAAAACTTCCTTCTTTTGGTTGATGTGTTAGGTACAATCATAGATATTAATAAAATTAAAGCTGTACATTTTTGTAGTATTTATATTCGCCATACAATAAAAAATATTACAAAACATTTAGATCTTGTCTTTGTTGTATTTCGAATTTAAATAACATGAATTAAAATAAAATTTCCTTTACATTCTTTTGGTTAACATATTAGGTACATTTGTAGTTATTAATAAAAATAAAACTGTACATTTTTATAGTATTTATATTCATTATACAATTAAAAATGTTATAAAACTTTTAGATCTTGTCTTTATTGTATTTCAAATTTAAATAATATGAAACAAAATAAAAATTTCTTTTACATTTTTTGGTTGACATATTAGGTACATTTATAGACATTAAAAAAAGTAAAACTGTACATTTTGGTAGTATTTATATTCACTATAAAATTAAAAATATTATAGAACTTTAAATCTTGTTTTTGTTATATTTCGAATTCCAATAACCTGAAATTTCTTTCTATTGGTTGATATGTTAGGTACAATCATAGATATTAATAAAATTAAAACTGCACATTTTTGTAGTATTTATATTCGCTATACAGTAAAAAATATTATAAAACATTTAGATCTTGTCTTTGTTGTATTTCGAATTTAAATATGTGAAATAAAATAAAATTTCCTTTACATTCTTTTGGTTTATATTTTAAGTACATTTATAGATATTAATAAAAATAAAACTGTACATTTTTGTAGTGTTTATATTCACTATAAGATTAAAAATATTATAGAACTTTTAAATCTTGTCTTTGTTATATTTCAAATTTAAATAACATGAAATAAAATAAAATTTCCTTTACATTCTTTTGGGTGATATATTAGGTACATTTATAGATATTAATAAAAATAAAACTGTATTTTTTTGTAGTATTTATGTTTACTATACAATTAACAATGCTATAAAACTATTTGGATGTCATTTTTAGTTATATTTTGAATGTCAATAACATAAAATAAAATAAAATTTCCTTTGCTATATTTTCATTCATTATTTAGCAACAATTAAAATTATTAATAAAAATAGAATTATACATTTTTTGTAACATTTATATTCACTATAGAATATAAATATTATAAAACTTTTAGTTGATATCTTTGTTATATTTTGAATTTCAATAATTTGAAATAAAATAAAATTTCCTTTACGTTGTTTCGGTTGATATGTTAGGTATATTCATAGATATTAACAAAAATAAAACTACATATTTGTAGCATTTATATTCACTATGCAATAAAAATATTATAAAACTTTTGGATGTCTTTTTTAGTTATATTTTGAATTTCAATAACATGAAATAACGTAAAACTTCCTTCTTTTGGTTGATATGTTAGGTACAATTATAGATATTAATAAAGTTAAAACTGTATAATTTTGTAGTATTTATATTCCTTATGCAATAAAAAATATTATAAAACTTTTCGATATAAATTTTAGTTATATTTCGAATTTCAATAACATGAAATAACATAAAACTTCCTTCTTTTGGTTGATATGTTAGGTACAATTATAGATATTAATAAAATTAAAACTGTACAATTTTGTAGTATTTATAGTCCTTATGCAATAAAAAAGTTTTATAAAACTTTTGGATGTCATTTTTATTTATATTTTGAATTTCAATAACATGAAATAACGTAAAATTTCCTTCTTTTGGTTGATATGGTAGGTACAATTATAGATATTAATAAAATTAAAGCTGTACATTTTTGTAGTATTTATATTCGCCATACAATAAAAAATATTACAAAACTTTTAGATCTTGTCTTTGTTGAATTTCGAATTTAAATAACATGAATTAAAATAAAATTTCCTTTGCATTCTTTTAGTTAACATATTAGGTACATTTATAGATATTAATAAAAATAAAAGTGTACATTATTGTAGTATTTATATTCATTATACAATTAAAAATGTTATAAAACTTTTAGATCTTGTCTGTATTGTATTTCAAATTTAAATAATATGAAATAAAATAAAAAATTTCTTTTACATTTTTTTGTTGACATATTAGATACATTTATAGACATTAAAAAAGTAAAACTGTACATTTTTGTAGTATTTATATTCACTATAAAATTAAAAATATTATAGAACTTTTAAATCTTGTTTTTGTTATATTTCGAATTTCAATAACATGAAATAAAATAAAAATTTCCTTTACATTCTTTTGGTTGATATATTAGGTATATTTATAGGTATTAATAAAAATAAAACTGTACATTTTTGTAATATTTATATTCACTCTGCAATTAAAAATTTTATAAAAGTTTTAAATCTTATCTTTGTTATATTTCGAATTTTAATAACTTGAAATAAAATAAAATTTCCTTTACATTCTTTTGAGTTATATATTAGGTACAATTATAGATATTAATAAAAATAAAATTGTACTTTTTTGTAGTATTTATGTTTACTATGCAATTGACAATGCTATAAAACTATTTGGATATAATTTTTAGTTATATTTTGAATGTCAATAACATAAAATAAAATAAAATTTCCTTTACGTTGTTTCGGTTGATATGTTAGGTATATTCATAGATATTAACAAAAATAAAACTACATATTTATTGTATTTATATTCTCTATGCAATAAAAATATTATAAAACTTTTGGATGTCTTTTTTAGTTATATTTTGAATTTCAATAACATGAAATAACGTAAAACTTCCTTCTTTTGGTTGATATGTTAGGTACAATTATAGATATTAATAAAGTTAAAACTGTATAATTTTGTAGTATTTATATTCCTTATGCAATAAAAAATATTATAAAACTTTTCGATATAAATTTTAGTTATATTTCGAATTTCAATAACATGAAATAACATAAAACTTCCTTCTTTTGGTTGATATGTTAGGTACAATTATAGATATTAATAAAATTAAAACTGTACAATTTTGTAGTATTTATAGTCCTTATGCAATAAAAAAGTTTTATAAAACTTTTGGATGTCATTTTTATTTATATTTTGAATTTCAATAACATGAAATAACGTAAAATTTCCTTCTTTTGGTTGATATGTTAGGTACAATTATAGATATTAATAAAGTTAAAACTGTATAATTTTGTAGTATTTATATTCCTTATGCAATAAAAAATATTATAAAACTTTTGGATATAATTTTTAGTTATATTTCCAATTTCAATAACATGAAATAACATAAAACTTCCTTTTTTGGTTGATATATTAGGTACAATTATAAATATTAATAAAATTAAAACTGTACAATTTTGTAGTATTTATAGTCCTTATGCAATAAAAAAAGTTTTATAAAACTTTTGGATGTTATTTTTATTTATATTTTGAATTTCAATAACATGAAATAACGTAAAATTTCCTTCTTTTGGTTGATATGGTAGGTACAATTATAGATATTAATAAAATTAAAACTGTACATTTTTGTAGTATTTATATTCTTTATGCAATAAAAAATATTATAATCTTTTGGATATAATTTTTAGTTATATTTCCAATTTCAATAACATGAAATAACATAAAACTTCCTTTTTTGGTTGATATATTAGGTACAATTATAAATATTAATAAAATTAAAACTGTACAATTTTGTAGTATTTATAGTCCTTATGCAATAAAAAAGTTTTATAAAACTTTTGGATGTTATTTTTATTTATATTTTGAATTTCAATAACATGAAATAACGTAAAATTTCCTTCTTTTGGTTGATATGGTAGGTACAATTATAGATATTAATAAAATTAAAGCTGTACATTTTTGTAGTATTTATATTCGCCATACAATAAAAAATATTACAAAACTTTTAGATCTTGTCTTTGTTGAATTTCGAATTTAAATAACATGAATTAAAATAAAATTTCCTTTACATTCTTTTGGTTAACATATTAGGTACATTTATAGATATTAATAAAAATAAAAGTGTACATTATTGTAGTATTTATATTCATTATACAATTAAAAATGTTATAAAACTTTTAGATCTTGTCTGTATTGTATTTCAAATTTAAATAATATGAAATAAAATAAAAATTTCTTTTACATTTTTTTGTTGACATATTAGATACATTTATAGACATTAAAAAAGTAAAACTGTACATTTTTGTAGTATTTATATTCACTATAAAATTAAAAATATTATAGAACTTTTAAATCTTGTTTTTGTTATATTTCGAATTTCAATAACATGAAATAAAATAAAAATTTCCTTTACATTCTTTTGGTTGATATATTAGGTATATTTATAGGTATTAATAAAAATAAAACTGTACATTTTTGTAATATTTATATTCACTCTGCAATTAAAAATTTTATAAAAGTTTTAAATCTTATCTTTGTTATATTTCGAATTTTAATAACTTGAAATAAAATAAAATTTCCTTTACATTCTTTTGAGTTATATATTAGGTACAATTATAGATATTAATAAAAAAATATAACTGTACTTTTTTGTAGTATTTATGTTTACTATGCAATTGACAATGCTATAAAACTATTTGGATATAATTTTTAGTTATATTTTGAATGTCAATAACATAAAATAAAATAAAATTTCCTTTACGTTGTTTCGGTTGATATGTTAGGTATATTCATAGATATTAACAAAAATAAAACTACATATTTATTGTATTTATATTCTCTATGCAATAAAAATATTATAAAACTTTTGGATGTCTTTTTTAGTTATATTTTGAATTTCAATAACATGAAATAACGTAAAACTTCCTTCTTTTGGTTGATATGTTAGGTACAATTATAGATATTAATAAAGTTAAAACTGTATAATTTTGTAGTATTTATATTCCTTATGCAATAAAAAATATTATAAAACTTTTCGATATAAATTTTAGTTATATTTCGAATTTCAATAACATGAAATAACATAAAACTTCCTTCTTTTGGTTGATATGTTAGGTACAATTATAGATATTAATAAAATTAAAACTGTACAATTTTGTAGTATTTATAGTCCTTATGCAATAAAAAAGTTTTATAAAACTTTTGGATGTCATTTTTATTTATATTTTGAATTTCAATAACATGAAATAACGTAAAATTTCCTTCTTTTGGTTGATATGTTAGGTACAATTATAGATATTAATAAAGTTAAAACTGTATAATTTTGTAGTATTTATATTCCTTATGCAATAAAAAATATTATAAAACTTTTGGATATAATTTTTAGTTATATTTCCAATTTCAATAACATGAAATAACGTAAAATTTCCTTCTTTTGGTTGATATGTTAGGTACAATTATAGATATTAATAAAGTTA
>CM063500.1:105326763-105329263 GCA_032207245.1 Pardosa pseudoannulata | reverse complement strand
GAATTTCAAAAATTAGAATCAGACTTGTTGAATTATATCATTATACCGTTTTTACAGATGTTATTGCCTCAATTTAAAGTGTCTGGTAAGATTTAACTGCTGTAAAACAGGATCTAATAAATGATATTTGTTCTTTAAAAGAAAAGGTGATTAAAACTTTTGCGGATGTGTAATCCAAATTATATAATTTTGAAAGTCATTTCATTGTTTTTACCCCTTATCTCTGCACCCAAATACAGTTGAGAGAAAATCAAATGCACAAAGTTTTGTTTTGCTCGAACTGATTTCGAACTGGAGAAAATTGTTTCTTTTCTGACAATTAATTATCCTTTTTAGTTAATAATTTTTTTCCTTTAAGTTATCATTAGTGATAATTAAGCTTCATATTACTAATTATTTCATCGTAGAATTAGGAAAATTAACTTTTAAATATAAGATTATACGTTCTTAATTCTTATTCATAAAATGTCTCAAATTCAATGAGATCTTAGTATCAAATTCCCAACAATTTTCTCCAACTTAAGAGCCATGTTGCCAAAAAATTCCACATAACTATCTTCAGAAACTCATATGTATTTATCACAGGAAATAATTTTTTATTCTTAATTATCCATATTATATTCAACTGAATTAGTCTTTAATATTAATTCAACATTTTCTCTAATTGACAACTGTCTATAAAAACATATCATCAATCATATTTACGACAGGAAGGAATTAAAAATATCATTTTATTTCTTAATTAATAATGATATAACGTCTCAAACTCAATTAGACTTTAATATCAAATTCTTAACAATTTTCCCCAAACTTGACAGCCCACTGTCGCAAAAATTCCACATATAATTCTTCACAAACCTCATTTTACTGCAGGAATGGAAATTAAAAATATTTTAATGTTCTTAATTTTTATTTATTTAATGTCTCAAACTCAATTAATGATTTAATAAAATTTTCAACAATTTTCTCATTCAGAGATCATTGTCGCCATAAAATTCCACATATCTGTCTTCAAACTTAATATTTACGACACGAAGGAAATTAAAAATAATTTTTAATGTTCTTAATATTTTGACTTATTTAATGTCTCAAATTCAATTAGACTTTAATAAAAATTTTCAAAAAATTTTCTCCAGAGTTCAATGTCGTCATAAAATTCCACATATCTGTCTTCCCAAACTCATATTTACAGCAGAAGGAAATTAAAAATGACTTTTTATGTTCTTAATTTTTACTTATTTAATGTCTCACAATTCAATTAAAATTAATATAAAATTTTCATAAAATTTTCTCCAACTTCAGAGTCTACTGTCACCATAAAATTCCACATATATCCGTCTTCAAATCTCATATTCACAATAAGGAAATTAAAATAACATTTTTATGTTCTTAATTTATTTATCATATCTCAAATTAATAATTAATATAAATTTTCAATAACTTTCTCTAACTTCAGTCTACTGTCGCGATAAAAATTCCAGATATCTGTCTTCACAAATCTTCACAACTGGAAGGAAATTAAAAAAAAAAAAAATTTTTATGTTCTTAATTTTTACTCATATTTAATGTCTCAAATTCAATTAGACTTAATATCAAATTTTCATCAATTTTCTCCAAATTCAGTATCACTGTCACCGATAAAAATTCCATATCTTCACAAACCTCCTATTTACGAAAGGAAGAAATTAAAAAAATTTTTTTATGTTCTTAATTTTTACTTATTTAATGTCTCAAATTCAATTAGACCTTAATTCAAATTTTAAAAAAATTTTCTCCAAATTCAGAGATTACTGTCGCCATAAAAACTCCCCATATCTGTCTTCACAAACCTCATACTTAGGCGACAGGAAGGAAATTTAAAAAAAAATTTTTATGTCCTTAATTCTTCACTTATTTAATGTCTCAAATTCAATTAGACCTTAATGTCAAAAATTTTAAAAAAACTTTTCTCCACCTTCAGAGATCTACTGTCGCTATAAAAGTCTATATATCTGACTTCACAAACCTCATATTTACGACACGAAAGAAATTAAAAATAAATTTTAATGTTCTTAATTCTTACTTATTTAATGTCTAAAATTCAATTAGACCTTTAATATAAAAATTTTTAACAATTATCTCCAACTTCAGAATATATTGTCGCTATAAAATTCCACATATCTTCACAAACCTCATATTTACGACACGAAAGAAATTAAAAATAAATTTTAATGTTCTTAATTCTTACTTATTTAATGTCTCAAAATTCAATTAGACCTTTAATATAAAATTTTCAACAATTTTCTCCGACTTCAGATCTATTGTTGCTCAGCAATAATTCCACATATCTTCACAAGCATCATATTTAGGACAGGAAGGAAATTTTAAAAACTTTTAATGTTCTTAATTCTTACTTATTTAATGTCTCGGTCTGAATTAGATCTTAATATAAAATTGTCAACAATTTTCTTCAACTTCAGAGACCACTGACGCCATAAAATTACATAAATCTGACTCCACA
>CM063500.1:105311763-105319263 GCA_032207245.1 Pardosa pseudoannulata | reverse complement strand
ATCTATATTTTTATATTTTATTTTTTTTTCTTTTCTTATATTCATTTTTATATATAGACCACAATAAAAACTATTTTAAACTTTTTAAAAATTAGACTTGTCAGTTTTTGTTCGTTTTCCGCGGCTTTTTTACTAAAAAATATTTAATAATATTTATTTAAATATAACATTTTCTATCTTTTAGTCATTCTCTTCATTTAATCATCTCTTATTTAAAATTATTTAAATATCGTCTGCATTAGTTTCATACATTTTATCACTGAACTTAGATATAACATAAATAACTTTCTTGTATATTTGGCTTAAATAAATTATTAGGTATATATGCGATAATTTTAAATTGAATCATCGATTATTTTTTGTTGCAAAATAATTCTCAGCCAAAAAACAAATCATTTTTTACCTGCCTCATATGGTACTTTACATTTCTGGAAAATTAAAAATTTTATCCCGTCATATGACTGGCTATATATATATATTAGATTGCCCGTACGATGTACGGGCAATCTAATTTCTCTGTTGTTCTAATATTTTGGACGTATGTTTCGTATTTTTAATTTCAAATTAATCGTATAGATGTCTACAAGATGTTAGTTTTTTTAAACGTATTATGTTTGGTTTAAAAGCGAGGGACTTCTGATAGGTTTTGCATTATTCCTCGAGTGTTTATCTTTGAGTTTTTGGGAGACTCGCCGACTTTTAGAGGTAATTTCACCTACAGACATAAAACTAAGACCTGCAAACCAGTGCTATGTGTGATCACTGAAGAAAAATGTCTAAGTCAAAATAATTAGCAAAGAAACTAGAAAATTTATTCCGGACTGTGGCGTTGGACTATGCCTCTTGCCCTCTTTCAAGATTTATCTTACTAAATCTGATCTTTGAAAAATCAGTTTAAGCAAATGTACTTGTAGTATTTGCATTCGAAAATAATTGTGTAGTAATTATAAGCCAAAATATTTGTATTTTTATGTGCACAATTGTAAAAGTAACTTCCCTATATGAGAGAAAAAAGATAACTTCCGGGAAAGCATTATTTTATTTCCAGTAAAAAAGTTGTAGATTTCAGCCTTTCGGAAAATCCGCAGGGATCATAGTCTAGCAAATTTTCTAGTTCTTTTTTTACTTTGTACAAGTGTCCTAAAGTTTTACCGAACGGTAGGAGAATAGTAAAGGGCTGCCCGTCGGTACCGGAGTTCGCAGGTTCGAATCCCGAGGACCGCATGTTCATAGTCTATTAGAATCAGCTTTAAGCTATAGATCTTGTCTCATTAGCCCTGGTTCAGCAAAAAAAATACACCGTAGCCTGCCATACCAATCCTAAACCAATCATGTTGACTGCTTTAATTGGATCAATTTTGCTATCGTCATGTAATCATATTGGTAACGTAAACGTAAATAAGTGCAGGTGAATTTGAAATTCATGCTATATTCAGGCGGAATGGGTTTAGTTTCTCATATGAGTTATAGATTAGTATATGAGTCCTTATATGAGTTACAGGTCATAGATAAACAAACGTAAAGAAAGTTTTTTTGTAATTTGTGTATTGTATACTTAGTGTTCTTGTTAAATCTTAGCGATGTCGCCTTCATACATGAAAGTATAAAGCAGGCATTACCAAACATTTCGTACTAGGACTTGAAAATAATTAGATTACCAAACAGATTGGGATAAAAAATTAATGATCGTGAAATTAGTTAATCGTGAGTAATAAATTCCATTTTTTATGCTCCAGTTTTTCAATAGCGGTTTAGTTTCATAGTTTATGAATTAATATTTGATCTATTTATGGTGTTTCTCACATATTAACTCCCTGGTTTTATTTTCCCAATGCAATGGCAATAGTATCAGCTACCTTCACTAACTTTTATTTTGTATTGAACATTTTTATTAATCTTTATAGCATGAGGTGTTCCCCTTTTGTCATTTTTCTTATAACAGTTGTACAATGCTAAGATTTGTCTATTGCATAGATCACATCTCTCAAATAATTATTTTCTTTATTTCTATTTGTCAATACTGCTGACGTAATACAAAAACCATTACTACATTTTTAGTTTTCAGTAATGCTTAACTTTCACTTTTCGTAATCCATTTTTATTATGTATATATATGTCTGTGTAAGTAAGTGACGTTTTCAAAGAAAATGTTGCATAACACTATATATATGTATATATATATATATATATATATATATATATATATATATATATATAATATATATATATATATATATATATATATATATATATATATATATATATATATATATATATATATACATATATATATATATATATATATATATACATGTATATATACATATATATATACATATATATATATATATATACATGTATATATATATATATACATACATGTATATATATATATATATATGTATATATATATACATGTATATATATGCATGTATATATGTACATGTATATATATATATATATATATATATATATATATATATATATATATATATATATATATATATATATATATATATATATATATGCATATATATATATACATACATATATATATATATGTATATATATGCATGTATATATATACACATATATATACATATATATATATATACATATATATACATATATATATATATATATACGTATATATATACATATATATATATACATATATATATATATATATACATATATATATATATATATATATATATATATATATATATATATATATATATACATATATATATATATATATATATGTGTGTGTGTGTAATCCAAATAAAAATACCTTTAATTAAAATTAGCATTTTTCGAAATCTTTATGACGTATTATCAAATCGAAAATCCCAATTATCTAGTTTTTCTATACTTTTAAACTTAAATATCTAGAAAGAATAAAGAATCAAACATATAAAGAAAGGCACGCTTTAAAGAAATTAGTTTTTTTAAATTAATTTGCGGTCGCAAATATTTGCCAAACGCAGCAGTCCAAAATTAACTTAAAACCAAATATAGGGTGATGAAAAATCAGCTCCTTATCTGGTTCCTTATCAGCGGGGGGGGGACAATGAGAGTGAGGGAGAATCCTCTTTGTCGGTAGGGAACTTTTAGGGAAAAAAATAAAAGAAACAAAAGAGTTGTTTGAACGAATGTTATCCCTCGAGATTCTACATAACGTTACCTGAATGATGGATGTGTAAGGAGAAGGCGGTTGTCATGTGATAGGGAAAATCAAATTAAACGGGGGAAGAAAGTTTTATAAAAGAATAATCTTTAAGTACAGTTAAATTGCATACATACTGGAGTCTTTTAAAGCATGTTTTTGAAAAGAGATTTTAAGAAAATATAAAAAGTTCAGAGCATTATTTGTAAATGGAGTGAGAAATTGTTGTGCTCTTATTTAATTTGTACTTGACGCCTTTTCTTATTTAAATATTTCTAGTGTAGATAAGTTGAAAAAATATCATCATTAATTGTGCTTAAAATCTTCACCGTAAACATTCTATTTATAAAGGAAAATTTGCATAAATCAAAATTATTTTGCTTAAACTATCTCATAAAATTTTTCCTTTTCCCCCTTCTCAATTCTTTCAAATCTATTTCCCCAGCCACAAAATATCTTATTAGAGAAGTTTCCCCGATTTGAATTCTTCCAACCCATTTCCCAAAGCTATCTCTGAAATGAATGCAAGTTTTCTGCCCAATTGAAACATTTTCCAGCTGACTCCTACAATGATCTAAGTTCATGTGTGATTTCTAACTGTGGTATAGCCACATCTTATTTAAAAGGGATGCCAGGAATTGCCGGCTTCCTGACCCCTTATTTTATGGAATGGGACCTATCCATGTCCAAGTGACCTTGAATTTTCCCGCGCTGACCATCCGTGAGTTGCTGTTTTGTTCTCCCCGTCTTCCACCATTTGTCCAGCTTGAGCATTGCTTGGCGTCCTAAATTCCTAGGCTGTTCTTCTTACTCACGCTACGTTTTGGCGATCGTCTTGGGTTCTCGATGGCGGCATTTTTCAACTAACCTCGCCATGCGCGGTGTTGAGTGGGTAGCATTTTGGCCGAAATTGGGGGAAATGTCACCCGAATCATTTCAAAAAAAATGCATCTCTTTTTTAGCCATTTTGCTTTTTTTTTTATATTTGTGTCATGTCGAAGGATGTGTATTTTTCTGACAAAGTCAGCAAAGAATAGGAAATAATATAAATTCCTTTAAACTAATCAATTAATAGGACTATTTTCTATTCTTCAATTGTCATTTACCTCTGTTCTAAAACCGATGTCAAACATACCATATGAATACACTGAATTGTGTCTGCCGCCATATAATTCCACCAAAGAACTAGTGAAAGGTTATAGCGGCTTAAAGGAGAAATGTAATATTCAATAACATCAATAATTCTACAATAATAATTCTACACTAATAATGCTGGCTAAGCTCCTCTCTGTTGGGAAGATTTTGTCCTGTGTCACGCTGTGGGGCTGACATTTTTAATAGCAAAGTAGTGTTTGTAATCATTCATTTTTCTGATCTCGCCAGAGAAAGATCATTCCCTTCTCTGCCTTTGACAGAGAAATATGTTTTTTTAAATAAAAGTTTAAAATAAAAGTTCCACTTTGGACTGCAACTATTTATGGAACTATATTACTTTCCTTTTATGAAATTGGCCGCATGAAATATCGTCAATAAGCTAGGTGCCTAGGCTTGTAATTGTCCAGCATGCCCGAACATGTAAAAATAATAGGGGATAATTCTATGTGCCCGGTGGATTAATTTTCGGAACTTAGAACGGCTCGGACTCCAAATCTGCAACCGTCCAGTTTCAAGATTTTTGTTTACGCTGACTGAAGTACCATGTCCTAGTAAATACTGTACATAGTGTTTTTATGTAAAATATATGGCACAAAAATCGATTGAGAAATATTTTTTGATTAAAATACGAGACTATTAATAAAAATTGAGTCGTCCAACAACATTTCCTTCAAATATTTCCACGGCATTACATATCAGACAATTTTATTTTTTAATTTTATCTTTATTATTTATGCATAAACAAAACAAGTTACGGATTTTCCCTTACTTTAAAATACTCTTTATATCAGATAATTCATGAAAATTCTACAATGTTGTGGCAACTGTTTATACTGCTGTATATCCTCTGTAACTATATAAATTACTTTGCAATTTTCCAAAAACAGAGCACAATTACAGACGCAGTAATACAGAATCTCTAAAATTTTGATTAGGAATTAGTAGGAATAATGCACCTGAAACCTTCCGAAATTGCTAATTCAATGGAATAATTAATACTGGAAAATATTATTATTAAAAGTTTAAAATAGGTTCATATGACAGAAAGCAGGTTTGAGCGCAGTAAAATAATCATATCTTTTAAAAAAATGTCTATTGATCATTAACCTTATACCTAATTTGATTCTTTCAGAAAAAAAAATCATTTCATATATTTGCTCAAAATCTATCATTCGTTAGGTCCATCCCCCCCCTTGATATAAAAAAAATCATAAATATTATTTCATTTTAATGAATTTATATGCTATTCCTTTTACTTCTTTTTTCTTCCACGTAAATCATATTTCTTTATGTGCATAAAATAAACCAACATTTCAGCCAAATATGTACTGTATTCATACCATTCTAAAACAATATCAGCAATTTTTCTTAGATATTACTTGGGATCATGCTTATTCTCTGCTCACGTTTACCACAAGCTCATGAAAAAAAATGAACCGTTTCTTACCGCCAAAATATGTGCGTGACAGATTGTGCTCTTAAAATGGATTCTTGCACGCGAGCACTGCGTAAGATTTATTAATAAAAAAATCTTTAAAGTACTTATTATAAACAACGCTGATTTTCCAGACATTGATGTATGAAATATATTTAAAATGAGCAAAGGACTTATGAATATCATCACGTAGAATAAGCTAATTAAACGAAATCGTTAAAAATTAAAAACTTCAGTGAAGTTAATTTATTTTAAATCAAGAATAGGTAACCTTAGTCTGAAAAGAATTTCTTCTCGTAGAATTGTTTTTCTTATTTAAGGAGCATGATTCGACAAAGACATGAATAAGATATGAGTATCACAGTAAACAATTCTTAAGAAAATTATTCACAGTAAACTATTTGGAATTATTGTTAAAAGTATGTTTTAGTTCTATCTAAAGAGGAGATTTAAATGGTAATTTTCAATAGTAGTTACCGTAAATTTTTGAAACACAGTGAGTTCAATGGTCAATTGCCCAGAATCAATTCGGGATGAGTCTCGGGACCTACATATTAAAGTCGATTCCAGACATCTAAGACTACCTATTCTAGTGGCACCATTATAATTAATAGGCACAAATATAGTTTCTCCAGAATCGCAGAAGATAAAGATGGGTATATTAATGCCTAAAAAGGCTACAAAGCTGTTACTCTTTTAGTACTACCCGGGAAACACGTGTAGCTTAATAAATGTTACAGATGTTCTGAAGAAAATTCTGAATGGAGATTCTGAAGAAAATTATTCACAGTAAACTATTTATAGTTACGATTAAAACTATGTTTCAGTTTATATCTAAATAAGACATTTAAATGGAAATTTTCATTGCTTGTAGCGTTACAGTCAATTTTTGAAACACAATGACTTTTCAATTGTCAATTGACCCTAATCAATTCGGGATTACAATCGGGACCTGCAGATTAAAGTCGATTCCAACAATCAAAGAGTACATATTCTAATGGTATACACTTAAGCTGTGAAGTTTTTATAAAACTCGTCAATGAGTATAGTTTAATTTTAAGCGGTATAAAAAAGATTACACAGTAACTTTTGAGATACGTCAAACTATTCTAATTAGTAGAAACAGATATAGTTTTTCCAATATAGCAAACACTAAAGACGGGTATCTTTGTGCCTAACACGTCTGCAAAGTTGTTACTCATTTAGTACTACCCGGGAAAAAGGTGTAGAATAATGAATTTTACAGATGTACTTAACATTGCCCCTGCTTGGTCCTCGTAATTTAAAGTCTGGGACTAAGCAGAAAGACCCCGACTTAACCTGTGTAACTATGATTTACACTACTAGACAACGCCAGTGCGAAAGACTGACCAAAGGACGAAAGCGTTGTCAGTGACCCCCTCCCCTTCGATCCTATTGGACAAGAGGTGTTGCTACTGCAGGTCAGTCGTCTATGGCCCTAACGACAGTCGTCATTGGAATTTTCTCGGCAGAATTGAAGGCCAATTGAGAGGAAGAGCAGGTCGAGACGGAGCAAACGGAGAACTTCAGCAGAGGCAGTGAATTCTCAACCATTTTTTTTCTCTGAACATAGCTTCATCATCGTCAGGGAATTGCTCCAACATTCCAGCAGTTTACGCCGTCTCCATATTGAGATTTAATGTGTTTTATTTGCGACACCAGATTGTTCAAAAATAGAATTGTAAATAAAGATCTTCTACAGGGTTAGTCTTCGCTCATT
>CM063500.1:105284692-105306663 GCA_032207245.1 Pardosa pseudoannulata | reverse complement strand
AAATTTTTAAAAACTGCACGAACATCTTTGATGAATTTCGCAAATATTTTTCCCCTCGACAAAATATATACTGTTAACTCTAAATTGCTGTTGAAAATTGTGCGGTTTGGGGGCAAACTATATTTAACAATCAAAAAATTTGATAAGATTATGTAGTATCATTTAGCTGTACCTAAAATGTTTCAATATAAACCTGTAATACAGATAAAAACGACAGGAGCATGTTTGCCAGATTTCACAAACGTTCCAACCTTTGCTTAAGTTGTATTTATATACCATTCTTAACACCCAAATTCTGTTGAATTTCGTGTTATTGTTAAGAATTACTAGATCGGACACTTAAGAAATTTGCCAATTATATTTAGTATCATTTCGAGGTACCTCAAAGGTTTCAGTGTAACCCTCGTATACAGATAAAAATTACATTACATGATCATCTTTGACAAAATTCTCAAACATTTTACCTTACTCTTAAGTGTCTACCTTTGCTAACCTTCAAATGCTATTTAAAAGCATATTGTAGTAACACCAAACTAGAACAGTGTACCAGAACCTCAGAAGTTTCATTTACCTTTGTATACAGCTAAAATATTCTATGACGAATTACGGAAACGCTTCACCCTTCTCTTAAGTGTATATCGTTACTAACCCCCAACTACTGTTTCTTAAAAACAAAAGTGAAAGGAATGATGCATCCGTGGAAGAAATTTCCAAGGGGATGTAGATGGGAGAGACACTTCTATTGATTTATCTGAAATTGGGTATGATGAGCAAAACCACCCACCTTAATTTTTTTCCCTTTCTCCCCTCGTTTTAAGTGCGGGTGGGGTAGGAGTTGAACACGCAAGGGATTGAGGGGTTGTTTTTTATATTTATTCTTCATCGGTAAAAAAAATTAAAAATTAATATTTTACATACGCATAAAACTTCAGGAGAGTTTTAAAAATACAAGAGATATGGAGCAAGGATATAAGATCTTGGAAATTACACTTTGCCTGGTGTTCCAAATCTAGCTTCTAAGTTATATCTCCTACCAGCATAAAAATTTACATACATGTGTACTTATATCTGTATTTTAATTATGAATGTTTTTTCCTAAGTCCGGGCTGCGTCCGCATTGACCATAAGCCGTCTATCAGTCCAATAATAACAAGCCTTGGAAACATAGTTGTCAGTAGAAAAGTTCAAGTAAGAAAACACTGGGCAGGTTGTCAAATGAGTATTATCCATAACAGTTTGTGAACTGCACAAAGCACTAATAGAGCTATCCACTAAACAATCAGGCACAGGTTAAGTGTGAATGTCTGTATTAATACATAAAATATAGAGGTAGAATCCCAGATCCGGCCGCCATGAATTTGGCTCTATTTTTGTACAACTGATCGCCAAATTGTCGCCAAGTGATGTTTACAATTTGTGCTTCGTTTTGTATTAAGTTTATACCCAATTTCAAAGCATATTTTGAACAAAAAAAAGGTTTGAAATTTTGTTAAGATAAATACAAATTTTAGAAAAAAAAATAGAAAATAAAAAATAGAGCAAGATTTGCCAGAAAACTGGCTTCTAGAATTTAGCGATATCACCCACGGTTGGCGTGCCCACTGAACTTGGTTCGACTGGCTTCCTTAACTGGGATTCAGCCAATATGGACATACACACACATGATGTTTGTGTAAATTATAATTCATGTATAATATATTAACTATTCATGTAAAATATATTAATATATAACTCATGTATAACATATTAATATATAACTCATGTATAATATATTAATATATAACTCATGTATAATATATTAATATATAACTCATGTATAATATATTAATATATAACTCGTGTATAATATATTCATATATAACTCATGTATAATATATTAATATATAACTCATGTATAATATATTAACTATGTAAATTTAGAAAATTATGAGATATGAAATCTAGTTTAAATATTTGCTACTGCTAAACAATTTACTTTTGTTGGTTTCCTTCATGGAAACAGTAAAAATAATAAAATTCAATCCTTTATATTTTTATAACTGCAGCAGTTTACCAATACTCTTGTATGATAAAAGATCATAAATAATAAATAAAATTAAAATTAAAAATTCAGTTTATAAGATATATTCTTAAATTATATATTTCCATTTAAGAGTATATATTATTTGAAAATCTCATCTAATAACCTAAAAAATAATGGATTTAAAATAACGTCATCTATGTTAAAACAGAAAATCAGTTCAAATTGTTATTTATTATGAATTCCAGAAAGGTTTTATTGGTGTGTTCATTGCTTGTTGCATTAAATTTACGAATTCGATCTCAGGTAGGTTTAGTTAAAAGGACTATTTTCAAATTGCGTTTTAGGATCTCTGTTCTCTTTTAAGAAAGTATTTATCCTTTCTTTGTCCTCTATTACGCAGAAAAGATAAAGAGCTAAATCCATCAGGGGTAATGACTTATCAAGAGGTTTCCATATTTTATCAACATCGTTCCAGCTCACAGGAGGGTTTTTCTTTAAGTAATTCGGATCTTCCAGAAGGCTATCAAATACAATTAGATGGTCATTCAAAACAATTGCTTTGGGCAAGTAATACGAATGAGGTAGATCTTCCACCTCTTCCCAAGTGCGTCTTGTTATGTCGAAAACCTCCACTTTATTCAACAATTTAGAACCATTGGATCCCCCTATTATGTACAGTTTCTTGTGATAAGTGATGAAAGCGAAATCCATACGGTACCATTTAGGAGGGTCGAACAGTGACCACATATTAGAAGCTATATCGTAAACTTGAGCCACCATTCCGACTCCAATCTCATCCGGGATTCTTCCAACTACGAAAATATTGTCGAGGAACGCGACTGAAGCAAATGAAGTGACTGGTAACATAGAGGTGGCATCGAACCAGAGATCAACGTCCGGGTTGTAGAATTCGACGTCCAGCAGCTCTTCTCCTGTCAGGATGGATTCACCACCGAGAATGTAGATGGAATTTTGTAGGTTAGCCAGGCGATAAGACACTCTCGGTATTCGGCTGCTCCTCATTTCATTCCATTGCCTGTCGAACAAATTAAAAGTGATGTTTCTGTTGTTGTACGCGTCAAACATGTAGACAGTTTTCCCGATGGATATCAAGTAAGTAGGGCAAAAATCTATTTCTCCAAGTTTCCTCCACAAGTCAACGTTCTCGTCATAGGTTATGTAAATCTGTATTCCATCCGTCAGGTTCTGGACATGATAACGGGCTATAAGGTGCAACCACTCAGGTCCCCGGCGGTAGTAAAAATCTGAAGAAGACGAGATGATATCTTCTGAAAAGTATTCAAGAAGGACATCTAGGCTGTTTGAGAGTTCCCTTCTATGTATCATATCATTAATTTTCGTACATAATGGATTCTTAGCAACAATGCCACTGTTAATTATTTCAGTTGCAAGGGATTCATCTATGTCAGCCACATTCAAGCACTTTAGTAGTTCAGGGACATGCCGAAGGCGCTGTATATTATCTTCCTGCACCCATTTTTCGATAGCAGACCAGAGTATATGTTCCCCTCTTATACATAAATTTTTGTCAGTCAGAAATTGCTTAACTGATTCGAAAGATATATCTCCAAACTCTGGACCACAAATATCAACAACAGCTTCGAAATGAGTCTGAATATACCTGTAACTACCCCTCAAGATATCCTCATGGTTGATTTTCAAAGCGGTGCTGTACAGAAGGAGACAGTTATCGAGGGATATGTTACTTTCTGTAAACTTCCGTATTTGCAGCATGAGGTTGTCCGCTACTAGATAGTCGGATGCCACCAGAAGTTCGCAAATATTTGCTTTGGTCAAGTGAATGGTTCCCGTATAAATGTACAGCAAGATGTGATCTAGAATTTCTCCTCTTATTCCCGGGATTAAAAACTCTCTTCTGTCTCTCCCTATTCCACAGAAAAGTGCTCTAAAATACCGATTTTCTTTTGCCAAAATCACTCTGTGAACGTCAAATGTTGAACCATCTTCTGTCAGCAATTTTCCGTCAGACAAATCTGAGAGATTTTCGTATATTCCATTTAAGAAGATGTCTTTGAAAGAAGCTATGTTGTTATCCATATATGTGGAGGGAAATATTTGCCCGTGGCTCTTTACTTTATACCTATTCCTGACTGTAAGTATTCCTGACCGTAAGTATATTTATTTTAAACATTGTACTGTAACAGAGGTTTAAAATTGGTCATTGTTGAATTATGAAGTTGGGGTTCTTGAATTATGTGTGTTAACAAAGTACAATGCATGAAACACGATTGTTATAAAAATTTTATAACACTCCAAATGTTGTATTGTTAAGGTTTAGGTAATTTAAAAGCCTTGTTACTTCATTTTAATGGAAATTATAAATAATTTCGAAACGTATCTAATATGGGAATTTACTTTTTTTTGGGGGGGGGGTTAAAATACTATATATGTCAAATACTATATATTTTTCTTTTCGAATTTCATTACAACAGTGTATAAGATTGTAATCTATATAATTAAAGAGAGGTATTTGATGTGTGCATGTATGAAACATGGTTGGGGAAAATTACAGTTAGCTCTGCCTGCTTGCTTTTTGTCTATTTTTTGACACCAATACTACTAACAAGGCATTTAAGATGGTGGCGATAAACATCTATAAGAGCAAATAAAAATGCAATAAAAAGCATAAACTACAAGTAGTAAAATAGTAAAAAATACAATGTATAGTAAATTTATACACAGATTGTAAATTTTGGGTAGAATCACAGTTCCGGGGACCGGCCGCCATGTTTCTGGCTCTATTTTTGTACAAGGGATCGCCAAATTGTCGCCAAGTGATGTTTGCAATTTGTGCTTCGTTTTGTATTAAGTTTATACCCAATTTCAAAGCATATTTTGAGCAAAAAAAGGTTTGAAATTTTGTTAAGATGAATACAAATTTTTAAAAAATAGAAAATAAAAAATAGAGCAAGGTTTTCCGGAAAACTGGGTTTTAGAATTTGGCGACATTGCGTATCTTTGGCTTGCACACTGAACTTGGTTCGGTGGGCCCCCTGAACTAGGATATGTCCTAAATTTTGTGTAACAAACATATGGAGAACAATTTTTAAAATTTACTAAATCCTATAGGGTTTTAACAGAAAATTTGTATACTTACTTTATAATAGAAATAAAAGTGCAATAAAAAGAATAAAGTGACTATTAAAATACTTAAAACAGTATAAAGTATTTTACACACTTTTTCAGTCTTTAAAACCCTTAGACTGCCATATGGGAGAAAACTCGAATGCTTGGCAATAAATTTAACAATAAATTTAGATAAAAAATCGATTTCAGGGGGTACCCTAAACTGCAGTAAAGCCCACGTTTGCACTCAAACTTTAGTTAGGTACAAAGATTCTTATAGATACCATGCAAATTTTCTCAAGTCTTTATTTTTTTCAAAATTCGAATTAGTTTTTCTCAATTTATGCATAAACAATTTTTTTTAATCTCTTTATACATTTTACTCTCCCTGTATCGAAAGAATACGATCCTAATTTATATGTAGCATAAAAAATCTCAGAAAACGTCTTTTGGCACTAACGTTTTTGAAAACATGTAAATTAAAATATCGAATTTAAAAAAATTCTAAATATATATTTTTCTTTAGAAATATTGAAGTTTCATTTCAACAAAATTCCATAGGATATGCTGTTCGGATTTGATATAAGAACAGGGTGACACGGCCAACTTGGCGATAAAGCTCTCAGCAGGGTACCCTATAATTTTCTCCTGATCTCACCGTAACCAAACAATCTGTATCTATATTTTAATTGATATTATATTTTTGCCCAGCTCTCCTTGTTCAAACTTCTTTATATATTAAATGCGCTTAGTGCTTAAAAAACTAGGTATAGTGATTCACTATGGCTAATTTTTAATAATTTAGAACTGTTTGCTTTGTAAACAGTTGAGGAATTCATTGATGATAAATATAAATGCCCGGTTTCCAAGTAGGTTAAGTTAATTAAGTAAAAGTATATAATTCTATCACAGTGCCACACTGTACATCAATTAAAGTTGCCCAAAGAGCAAGGAATACAATGTTGTTTGGATGAAATACCTTTGTGTTTTAGTAAACATCGCCAATAATTTTGCCAAATTTGCCCACAGACATCCTGTTCTTCAGTATTACCAGTTCGTATGCTTGGCAGTGATAATTTTAGATAAAGAATCTGTCTCAGGGGGCACCCTAAACTGCAATTAAGCCCACAGTTGCACTAAAACTTTAAGAACTGCATGGATGAAATTAGGTACAAAGATTCTTCCTGATACCATGAAATTTTCTCGGAGCTTTATTCTTTTCAAAATTCGAATTGTTTTTTTTTTCATTTTATGTATAAACAATTTTCTTAATCTCTTTATAAATTTTTCTCTCCAGGTATCGAAAGGATACAATCCTAATTTAAATGTATCTTAAAATCTCAGAAAACATCTTTTGGCATAAACGTTTTTGAAAACCTGTAAATCATAATATAGAATTTTAAAAGTTCCTAAAGATTATTCATTTATTTTAACTCCAGGAACATTGAAGTTTCATCTCAACACCATTCAATAGGATGTGCTGGTTTGACATAATAACAGTGTTTCCCGCCAACTTGGCGATAAAGCTCTGAGCATGGTATCCTAACATTTTCGCCTGATCCCGCCGTGTCCAAACAATCTGTATCTATATTTTAATTTATATTATATTTTTATCCAACTCTCCTTGTACAACCCTTTTCTAATATATTAAATACGTATAATGCTTAAAAATTTAGATATAGTGAATCATTATTGGCTCACTATGGCTAATATTTAATAATTTGGTGCTTTAGGCTTCGTAAACAATTGAGGGATTAATTGCCCATAAATATTAAGTGCCCAGTTTCTAAATTGTTTTAATTAATCAAGTAAAAGTATATAATTCTATTATAATGGTGCACTCTGCATCAATTAATGTCGCCAAAAAAAGCAAGGGATACAATGTTCGAATGAAATGCCTTTGTGTTTTAATAAACATCGCCAATAATTTCGCCAAATTTGTCAAGGGTACCCTATTTTTAAGTATTACCGATGTACTTAATAATGTTCTGAAATTTATACCAGTTAAGAATTAAAGTGCCTAATTTCTTGAAAAAGAATTATTTATTCAAAATTAAGGAGTAGTTTTTGTGTTAGAGAGGATCATTTGAAGAGAGAAAGTTTAATTAAACCACACGGTATTTAAATTGATGAGTTGGCATCAATAAACAAATGTATAATATTTTTATAGGTATATCGCAAAGTATCAAATATCTTGAAATATAGTAAATTATTTCTTTAGTTTAGGTTTCTTAAGTGAATGAAAAAATTTTATTCAAATAAAATATGTTATTTATTTAATAAAAATAAGAATTATTTTTACTTTTGAAATTATTTTTATTGTTTGTGTAATCCGAACTAAAATTAAGTCTAAATTTTGAAATAAAAATATTATTTATTACGGAACCTTAATTAATGAAAATGAAGAAAAGTAGTAACTAAAAGAGGATATTTGTTTTACACTCTCAAAAATATTTTACTTTAATACCTAAAATATTATTCATTCAACACTTTGTAATTTATATAATCTATTACTAAATTGTATGTACATTACATAAGATGAGTTTTAGTAACAGAATCGTTTATATTAAGTTAGTGTACATAGTTTTTCAATTTTTCAAAATCTTTCATTTTTTATTCCTTTTGCATTCATTTCATTTATTTTGTTTTCAATGTATGGTAACTATCATGCTTAAAACATTTTTGTTAGGTAACAGAACAATACAAATTTGACAGATGAACATGTTTATTACATTTTGATTGGCTAAAATTTCAGTGTCTCGCGCACAGAAGGGTATTTTTCTTTAGTCAAGTTCCTACAAAAGTATTGTGATATAAAAAGTAGACATTTTTTCAGACAGATTTTAAAACTGTCTTACATATTCAAAGTGTTTATACATGTAATAAAGAAATTGGGTACCTTCTTTGATAAAATACCACTTACAGAAAACATCTATCATGGCAGTTTTATGTGTATATCAATTTAAAATATTTATTTTAAGTAGACCAAACGATTTCTCAATAAAATTACTCTCTCGTGTATAATGAAATATTACTTACATATACCCGTTATATTTTTAATTTAATCCGATAACCTAAATAAAATTACATACCAAAACAACCTTATAATTTTTAAGATAATTGATTATTACTCTTTGATAACTGTGCATTATTCTGAAAAAATAATTAACATTTTAAAATATAGTATAATTTTCTCGTCGTACAAGTGAGAGAAAACTTTCGGACTCAACTCTACTTCCCCCAAAATGCAAAACTTACTTTTGATATATTTCATATTTAGAAAGTACATAGATATTATTTATAATGAAATTTCATTAAGAAATTCCCAACGAAATTTTAATCAAGTGCTTCAGAGAGTTGACAACTTATCTTTCATAAAATATAAACAATTGCCTCTCATAGCACCATTTTGTACATTCATGTGTATAAGTATCATTATACAACTGTACACCATGCACAACTTACTTTTGATATATTTCACATTTATAAAGTACATAGATATTATTTTTAAAGAAATTTCATTAAGAAATTCCCAGACAAATTTTAATCAAGTGCTTCAAAGAGTTAACAACTTACCTTTCATGATATATAAACAATTTCCTCTCATACTACCATTTTGTACATTCATGTGTGTAAGTAGCATTATACAACTGTACAGAATGCAAAATTTACTTTTGATACATTTCACACTTATAAATTACATAGATATTATTTATGAAGTAATTTCATTAAGAAATTCCCAAAGAAATTTTAATCAAGTGCTTCAAAGAGTTAACAACTTATCTTCCATGAAATATAAACAATTTCCTCTCTTAGCACCATTTTGTACATTCATGTGTGTAAGTAGCATTATACAACTGTACGGAATGCAAAACTTACTTTTGATATATTTCACATTTATAAAGTACATAGATATTATTTATAAAGAAATTTCATTAAGAAATTCCCAAAGAAATTTTAATCAAGTGCTTCAAAGAGTTAATAACTAATCTCTCATGAAATATAAACAATTGCCTCTCTTAGCACCATTTTGTACATTCATGTGTATAAGTATCATTATACAACTGTACGGAATGCAAAACTTACTTTTGATATATTTCACATTTATAAAGTACATAGATATTGTTTATAAAGAAATTTCATTAAGAAATTTCCAAAGAAATTTTAATCAAGTGCTTCAAAGAGTTAATAACTTATCTTCCATGAAATATAAACAATTTCCTCTCTTAGCACCATTTTGTACATTCATGTGTATAAGTAGCATTATACAACCGTACAAAATACAAAACTTTCTTTTGATATATTTCACATTTATAAAGTACATAGATATTGTTTATAAAGAAATTTCATTAAGAAATTCCCAAAGAAATTTTAATCAAGTGCTTCAAAGAGTTAACAACTTATCTTCCATGAAATATAAACAATTTCCTCTCTTAGCACCATTTTGTACATTCATGTGTATAAGTAGCATTATACAACTGTACGGAATGCAAAACTTACTTTTGATATATTTCACATTTATAAAGTACATAGATATTGTTTATAAAGAAATTTCATTAAGAAATTCCCAAAGAAATTTTAATCAAGTGCTTCAAAGAGTTAACAACTTATCTTTCATAAAATATAAACAATTTCCTCTCTTAGCACCATTTTGTACATTCATGTGTATAAGTAGCATTATACAACTGTACGGAATGCGAAATTTACTTTTAATACATTTCACATTTATAAAGTACATAGATATTATTTATAAAGAAATTTCATTAAGAAATTCCCAGAGAAATTTTAATCAAGTGCTTCAAAGAGTTAACTACTTATCTTTCATGAAATATAAGCAATTTACTCTCATGCTACCATTTTGTACATTTATGTGTGTAAGTAGCATTATACAACTCTACACGATGCAAAACTTATTTATAATATATTTTATAACAACTTATCAACTTACTAACTTACACTTAGCATCATTATTATTTAAGTTATTATTTAAGAAGTAATTTTTTTAAGAAATTCCCAAAGAAATTTTAATCAAGTAAATAACTTATTACTTAATAACTACTAATTACTTATGATATATTTCTCATTTATAAATTACATAGGTATTATTTTTGAAGTAATTTCATTAAGAAATTCCCAAAGAAATTTTAATCAAGTGCTTCAAAGAGTTAACAATTTATCTTTCATGAAATATAAACAATTGCCTCTCATAGCACCATTTTGTAGATCCATGAGTGTAAGTAGTATAATACAGCTGAACACCAACTTTAGCATTTCATATCTTGCCTGAAACTACAATATTGTATTCGCATTGAAAATAAAAAATATATATAAGCAATCGTAACTTCTCTACCTACGTAAATCCCAAAGTAAATTTTTTACGGTTCCCTCCGTTCCAATCTGAAGACGAATCCGAAAGGCATTTTATCGTTTCCCATTTCTCTCTTTACGCCCGAGATCTGAATTTGCATCTTGCCCAAACGAAACGGTTCCTTCACAGCGAAATTGAACCCCGTTCTCAGAATGACAAAGAACGGGATATAAATCGAATAAGTATTCACATCATGTTCTCTTCTCCATTGACGCTCTTTGTGGTCTCATAGAATGTCTCCAATAAAATCCACTTCTTGTCTGTTTTTATTACCATTCTTCAGCCGAACCTATTTTTTGATCTTTTCTAAAATAATTTGTGCCATTACACAAAATATTGTTCATCAAATAAAAAAATACACTTGACTATTTTTTAAAGTGAATAATAATTTCTAGATATTTTTAAGATTTGATCTCACTCGGTTAAAATATTTCCAGATATTTAAAAACCTATATTTGTTAACTTAAATGAATATATATATATATATATATATATATATATATATATATATATATATATATATATATATATATATATATATATATATATATATATATATATATATATATATATATATATATATATATATACATATATATACATATATATACATATATATACATATATATACATATATATATACATATATATATATATATATATATATATATATATATATATATATATATATATATATATATATATATATATATATATATATATATATGTATATATATATATATATATATATATGTATATATATATATATGTATATATATATATATATATATATATATATATATATATATATATATATATATATATATGTATATATATATATGTATATATATATATATATATATATATATATACATATATATTTATATATATATATATAATATAATATATACATATATAAATATATATATATATATATACATATATATATATATATATATATACATATTATATATATATATATATATATATATATTATATATATATATAAATATTATATAATATATATATATATATATATTACTTTAGAATAACGTAAAGGAAATGTATATGTTTTAAAGTAATTCTCTAAATTAAACCACTGAATAAAACAATTATATCTCCTTATTAGGTAATCATAAATGTTATAAAATACGGTTAAAATATTTCCTAATGTTTTTATGTCAATGTTTTTTTAATAAATGTGTTTAAAAACAATATTCTACGTGAAACAGCTACATAAAACAATTAGATCTCATTACTAAATATTTCTGTTATAAAATTTGGTTGAAATATTTCCTAATGTTATTCTGATAATGTTTTTTTAAGAAATGTGTTTTAAGACAATATCCTTTGTAAAACAACTGCATAAAACAATTGAATCTCGTGATTAAATATTCCTGCTATCAAATACGGTTGAAATATTTTCTACTGTTTTTAGTTTCTATATTTGTTTTTAAAAGAAATGTGGTTTAAAACAATATCCTAAGTAAAAAAACTGCATAAAACATTTACATTTCGTTATTAAATATCATAACTGTTATAAAATACGGTTTAAATATTTTCTTATATTTTTCGTTTATATATTTGTTTTTTAAAAAAACTGTTTTGTAAAACAATATCCTAAGTTAAAAAACTGCATAAAATAATTGCATCTCGTTATTGAATATCCATAACTGTTATAAAATACGGTTGAAATACTTTCTAATGCATTTAGTTTCTATATTTTCTTTTAAAAGAATTATATTTTAAAACACTATTCTAAGTAAAACAATTTCATCTCGTAATTATATATTCCTGTTATAAAATACGGTTGAAATATTTTCTAAAATACGGTTAACATATGGTTACACTTTCTATATTTGATTTTAAAACAAGTGTGTTTTAAAACAATAAAAAAAAAACAACTACATATAAAATTGCATCTGGCTATTAAATATTCTTAACTTTTATAAAATACGGTTGAAATACTTTCTAATGTTTTCGTGTCAATGCCCTTTTTTTAGAAATGTGTTTTAAAACAATATCCTAAATAAAAAAGGGCATAAAACAATTACATCTCATTATTAAATATTCATAGCTGTTACAAAGTACGGTTGATATATTTTCTAATGTTTTTAGTTTCTGTATTTGTTTTTAAAAGAAATGTGTTGTAAAACAATATCCTAAGCAAAATAATTGCATAAAACAAAAACATCTCGTAATTAAATATTCCTGTTATAAAATACGGTTTAAATATTTTCTAATATTTTTAGTTTCTATATTTTTTTAAAAAAATGTGTTTTAAAACAATATCCTAAGGAAAACAACTGTATAAAGCAATTGCATCTTGTAATTAAATATTCCTTCTATAAAATACAGTTGAAATATTTTCCAATGCTTTTAGTTTGATTATTTGATTCTAAAATAAATGTATTTTAAAACAATATCCTAAGTAAAACAACTGCATAAAACAGTTGCATCTCTTTATTAAATAATCATAACTGTTATAAAATATGGATGACATATTTTCTAACGTTTTTAATTTATAGATTTGTTTTTAAAAGAAATGTATTTTAAAATAATATCCTAATTAAAGCAACTAAATAAAACAATTATACCTCGTTATTGAATATTGATAACTGTTATAAAATACTCTTGAAATATTTTCTAATGTTTTTACTTTCTATATTTGATTTTAAATCAAATGTGTTTTAAAACAATACCCTAAATAAAACAACTACATATAAAATTACATCTATTTATTAAACATTCCTAACTGTTATAAAATAAGTTGAAATATTTTCTAATGTTTTATATCCTTTTTTATGAAATGTGTTTTAAAACAATATCCTAAGTAAAAAAGGGCAAAAAACAATTACATGTCGTTATTAAATATTTATAGCTGCTATAAAATACGGTTGAAATATTTTCTAATATTTTTAGTTTCTATATTTGTTTTTTAAAAAACGTGTTGGAAAACAATATCATAAGTAAAACAACTGCATAAAATAATTGCATTTCTTAATTAAATATTTCTGTTATAAAATACGGTTTAAGTATTTTCTAATGTTTTAGTTTCTATATTTGTTTTTAAAAGAAAAGTGTTTTAAAACAATATCCTAAGTAAATTAACTCCATAAAACAGTTACATCTCTTTATTAAAAATTCATAACTGTTACAAAATACGCTTGAAATATTTTCTAATGTTTTTACTTTCTATATTTGTATTTAAAAGAATTTTAAAATATCCTAAGTCAAACAACTGCATAAAAGCAATTATATCTCGTTATTAAATATTACTGTAATAAAATGGGGTTGAAATATTTCCTATTGTTTTTAGTTTCTGTATTTGTTTTTAAAAGAAAAGTGTTTTAAAACAATATCCTAAGTAAAGTAACTCAATAAGAAATTGCATCTTGTAATTAAATATTCCTGTCATAAAATACGGTTAAAATATTTTTTAACGTTTTTAGTTTCTATATTTGTTTTTAAAAGAAAAATGTTTTAAAACAATATCCTATGTAAATTAACTCCATAAAGCGACTACATCTCGTTATTATATATTCTGTTATAAAATACGGTTGAAATATTTTCTAATGTTTTTAGTTTCTATATTTGTTTTTAAAATAAATGCTTTAAAACAATATCCTAAGTTAAACAATTCCATCTCGTTATTAAATAATCATAACTCTTATAAAATACTGTTGAAATATTTTCTAATATTTTTAGTTTCTATATTTGATTTTAAAAGAAATGTATTTTAAAACAATATTCTAAATAAAAGAACTGTATAAAAATATTACATTTTATTATTAAATATTCTTGTTATAAAATGCGATTGAAATATTTTCTACTGATTTTAGTTTCTATATTTGTTTTTAAAGAAATGTAATTTAAAACAATATCCTAAGTAAAACAACTGTACAAATCAATTACATCTTTTTATTAAATATTCATAACTGTTATAAAATAGGGTTAAAATATTTTCTAATGATATTAGTTTCTATATTTGTTTATAAAAAAAGGTGTTTTAAAACAATATCCTTGTCAAAATAACTAAATAAAAGAATGATTTCTTGTTTTTACATATTCACAAATGTTACAAAATACTTTTGAAATATTTTCTAATGTTTTTATGCCAATGTTTTTTTAAGAAATGTGTTTTAAACTGATGTCCTAAGTAAACAACTGCATAAAATTATTACATCTCATTATTAAATATTCACAACTGTTATAAAATACGGTTGGCATGTTTTCTAATGTTTTTAATTTTTATACTTTTTTTAAAATAAATGTATTTTTAAACAATATCTTTGGCAACACAAAAGATAAAAAGTTACTTCTTGTTATACGTGTTTATAAGTGTCATAAAATGAGGTTGAAATATTTTCTAATGTTTATAATGTCAACTTCATTACAAACACTTCTCCCACGACACAAGTCCGAAATTCGATTCCCGGGCTGTTAATGGTTGAATCAGCCTTTCATCCCTTTTAGTGGGTAGACAAACTAAGTACCAAGCATGCTTGGGAACTAAACACTGGGGATTCCATGTAAGGTTGACCACCTAACCGAAACATAAGCTTCACACACCAGGGACCTTGGTCTCGGAAATGGAGATTGGCGCCTTAGGCCCTGGCTCCCTAGGAATTGTTGCCCGAGAAACTTTTAAATATTTAATTCTTTATCCTGTTTCAAGAATTTAATTATCCTGTTTCAAGACATTTGCGTTTTGAGGAAGCAAGATTTTTAAATATTCAAAGATTAAAACAATCATAAATATTTGTAAAAAATTAGGCTCAAAATATAAATCTCAAATATTTGAAAATATTTTAACATAAAACCGTTGCACTATATTGCGGAAAGAGGATATAGTATGAAATAAATATATAAAATATTAATACTAGAGTAAACGTTAATGTGGCTATATCAGGTATTAAAATATGAAATATTATAAGACATGTGTAACCATTAAATGCATGATTATTGACTTTTCTTTCTTGTATCAATGGGAAAATATACTTTTAAAAAATCATATTTTGTTTTAAGTGTAGTTTACTGTTTAAAAAATGGTTTGTTACAAATCGGTTAAATTAAAATTTAATTGGATTTTTTTTATGCAATGAAAATTTTATCACCTGTATTAACAACAAATTCTATCTAACTCCAGGATGAGGGAGAAATGATAGTTTCATTCATTTACTTCCATTAATTACTGTGACATAAATTGGGAAGAACTTAACGATCATTTCGACGTAGATAAGAAAACTTTGAATTATCTTTTTAAATGAATGCAACATGATTCTAAACTGCATTCACAGTACCGGGAGACTTTAGAGAAGTAAGAAGATAAACAAATTAATGAGAGTGTTGTTTGAATCATTTAATGTTTTGTATTTTGTTTTGTTGTTTATCCTCGAACTCAATGTCTTACATATTGTACTGTTATGTTTTATACTCAGTGTGCTATGTTTTGTTTTTGTAGTATAATTTAGTTGCATTTTTGTGGCAACACTTTCTTTGTAGTTTAAAAGAGAATTTTGCGAGTGATGGCTGCACGTTTCTGCTGGCATTATGATTATTTAAATAAGTTTAAAGACAAATGTTATTGTCTACGTTTTGTGTTTGTGTTATTGGTCCGCGTCGACAAGTGTACCAGATAATTCTCAGCCAAAAAACAAACCATTTTTTTTACCTGCCTCATAGCGTACTTTACAATACTGAAAAATCAAAAATTTTACTGGTCCCATCATATGACGGGCTATATGCTAGTCTTTAATATGTAGAAAGCATTGCGGATGACGATGACTACATTGAATTTAACACGAAAACCAAAATATGGAAGTTTCAAAAGATGAAAGCGACATCAGCAAAGTTATAAATCCACGGCGAAAAAGAGAGCGTATAATTAGTGACAGTTCGTTTAATATAATGAATCGAGTAACAGGGAAACTGGCGACGCCGACCTTTCCAGTTATTTTTAAATAGAGGTATATAAAGACACTGCAACACGACCTTCTCATGTTTTTCATGAAAAGGATCAAAACATGCACCATCGTCAGTCTCCAAACCAACTGAGTATTTTAATTTATGCAACGTGGCACTTTTAGCTAATTCTCTAAAAATCATGTTGGCACTCAAAAGGTTAACAAATATTAAAATCTTGTATGTATTAGTAAATACCTTCAGCAAATATTTTTATGGTGTTCTCTCATGAAATATAACCAAAATTCATAAATTAATTTTAAAAGTATTATTGGAAAAGTAAATTATGCCTTAAGGAATTTATATAAATATTTCAGCAATTATTAATGTAAAAAGTATCCAAACCCATTATTACGTAATAAAAATATAAAAATGTTATAAAGTAGAGCATATGTCATACTCTTTATAAATAAATAAAATAAAAGTCTTTATTTTATTTATTTTTAAATATCATATTCTTATTTTGTCATATTCTTTAAAAATAAATAAAAAAAAATAAAAGTCTAAAAATATTTTTCTTCTTCAAAAATCTGTATATTAAGAACATGAAGATATTGTGGGGATTTCTCATCGCCACAATTAATAACACAATTTGCAATTTTGTTTTACAAACAAATAGTGATATATCATTATAAAGAATCTGTAAGCAACTTTAAAGGAAAAAATAGTAATCTAAAATTATTACAATCAAAAATCATAAATACAGTTGAAGGAAACACTATACTGATATTTTAAAAAGTAAATAACTCACATAATATTAAATAAAGCATACAACATTTACGTTTTATATTGCGTAATGGACAAATTACTATAAAATATTCTAAAATTTATACTAGTTTAAAGTAATCAAAATTGTTTTACTCTTTTCATAATTTAGTATAAATACGTATTAAGCCCTTAAAAATTATAGCTTGCGCCCTTATTATGTAATAAAATTTAAAATAGTCTTTGATAAGTTATAATTACCACAAATATTAAGAGTAATAATAAAGCAAAGTTATGATAAAACTTCAAATAACTAACAGAGACATAATGTGTAAGATGTTTTACAATTCGCAAAATATATAATCAAAAAGGGTATAAAAATTCTTAGTGATGTATAGTTTACCAACAGACCCAAATATTTTTCTTCTTTATATAAGCTTTATATTAAAACTAGATGGCCCGAAAGACGTTGTCCTGTTTTAACACTAAAAATCCAAAAATTGTAAAATGTTTTAAAATAAATTATAAATTGGACAACTTTGATGAAAAAGTAAGAACAAAATTATTTTAAACATGCTTGACGCCACCACGCACACAGCAAGCAAATTTAAGTAGATTTAATTAGAGTTCCCATATTGATTATACAGAGACTCTATCCTGGGACTTCCCGTGCTGAAGTCCGTTGCGTTGACCACTGCTCCACAGGCAGAGAAGGCGTTCAAGAGGCATTATAATACTATCAAGAAGTGCACAATTCTGGATTTTTAATTAAAAACATTTACTATTGGATCAAATTGTTAATCTAAACCATTCTCGAATCAAATAAATTACATACACAAAATTTCATCAAAATAAGTCCAGCCGATTAGGAGGAGTTCTATTATATACACTCCGACAAAAGAATTTTATATAAAAAGATATAAAAGTTTGAATAAATTTAGGTATAAAATTTTGTGGTAAGAAAGTTTCGATTCTAGTAAATAATACGTAATATGATATTTTGGAATGAAATATAATAATTAATAAATAATCTTTCGAAATTATTTTTGTTATTATTACAGAGTAATACTAACTGAATGCGTATACCAATTATTTATGTTACAAATATTTAAACAATCACTGGTATAACAAAATTTTACTCCTTATTTAAATAAATAAATACTTATTTTAATTCTTTACAAGTGTCTTTCAAGCTTCAAAATCAATACTAACACACATTAACAGCTGTTATGGGAATTCACTTATGGTGTAACAAAGGTTTTTATTATTATTATTTAAAAAAGAACATAATAAATCTCATAGAACGATTATGTTTTTTATACGTCTCTCAGACAGACAAATGGAAACGGTACAGCAAAAGAATAAAAACCTTTCTATAATCGAATTATTCCCATCCCCTCAGCTCAAACTATTTTTCCATCATTCCAAATGCTAGAAATATTCCCTCAAACGCAAACAATGCGGGATTTGGAAAACATCAGAACAGCCAAATACTTCTCACAGTGTTATTTAAGCAATAAATCGTGGATTTTAGACCCGATTCTTAGGGCTATTATAGTATATATATATATATATATATATATATATATATATATATATATATATATATATATATATATATATATATATTATATATATATATATATATATATATATATATATATATATATATATATTTATATATATACTTACATATATAACATCAGAACAGCCAAATACTTCTCACAGTGTTATTTAATCAATAAATCGTGGATTTTAGACCCGATTCTTAGGGCTATTATAGTATATATATATATATATATATATATATATGTATATATATATATATATATATTATATATATATATATATATATATATATATTATATTATATATATATATATATATATATATATATTATATATATATATATATATATATATATATGTATATATATATATATATATATATATATATATATATATATATATATTTATATATATATATATATATATATATATATATATATATATATATATATATATTAAATACATATATTTCAATTACTCAATTCAAACTAGTGTATTGAATTGAGTAATTGAACTATACTCTATATTTAACAATGTAAATATGTCTAATCGATGTGATATATTTTATGTTGTTTTAAAATGTATACTAGACAAATATACGGTACAAAAAGATTGGCTAACAAGACACGACCACAGTGAAATTAAATTCATTCTTAAATTTTACTCTTCATGTATGAATTATTTATTTCTGCACGGATTTTCCGAATGTGCCTCTAACAAAAACGCAGCCCATCTGACGTTACAAAGCTGGAAACACAAAGAAACGAGGTAAGGCAGCTTTTTGGAATGCTTATCACTTTTTCAGCACGTTCCGTTATTCTTTCTTCTTTCATTCCAGCTACTCCATTCCCATTCTTGCGCTTCTATTTCGCAGGCCAGGCCGTTGGCAAGATAAAAATTTACCACTTGCAAGGAACAAAGAGGGGTTGAGGGAAGGAAATACTATTTTTCTCTCTGCACTCAATTTAGTTTCTTGCGAGAAGCTTGAAGGGCGATCAAAACTGCTGACAAGTTAATATTTTAGTAACTTTTCAGCGGAATGTCACGAACTTCGTCGTGTTAGTGATTTTATTGGAGCACTTCTGCAATAAGTGGTACCTCTTGAACGTGCAAATTGTGTTAATGTTTTAGAAGAGCACTTGTGACTTGTTTTGCAAGGTGATCCTAATCCTAACAAAGGCTTGACTTCCATCTACAATGTGTTAGAATAATGCTAAGTACAATGTCTAAAACTTTTCAAAGATATATGTATGAGGTTGTTAGCGTCATTATAAAGTTATATTATGAGGAATTTTCTCACTTACTATTGTTAGTAATAAACCTTTTCGCATGTTGCATGTATACTACTCACTTACTCGCTTTTATAACTAGTTGTATCACTCTTTTATCATATGATTAATTACATTTCTCGCTTATTAAATTAAAACTACCCTGATCAACAATTAATAATACTTTTACTTGCTTATTATTATTAATAGTAATATTGTTGTTCATTACTAATAGTCATTTTACTTATTTTTATTATTAGTAATGTTACTCACTAATTAATTAAATTACTCACTCATAACTTATTACAATACAATCTAATAAAATCATGCAATATAATTTTTATAATTATAAAGTATAATTTTATAATTAGCAGGGCCTTGCTTTTTATTACTAATAGGGAATTTATTGGCCTATTTCTATTAATAGTAATGATACTCACTAATTTGATTAATATTTGACTTTCCTTTTAATTATTCTTAGTAATGTTACCCATTCATTATTTTTAAGATTAATGCCAACCTTTAATTACTTTAATAGTGCTGTTACTCTTATTTTTAAGTTACAATCTTAATACTTTATTTCTTAAACAGTGATCTCACTCTCTTACATAATAGTAATCATAGACACTTTTTTAGTAATAATCGCAATATTATCATTAATTTTCGTTGATAATATTGTTACCCACTTTTTAACCTCATTAGTTTTGTAGTTTGTTTACTATATTAATAGTAATGTTACTCTCTTTTTGGTTTTGGAGAGCTACGATCTACTTTTTGCAACACGAAAATGTTACTCTCTTAATTTATTATTACAATACAATCTAATTAAATACAATACAATTTTATAATTCGTAAGCCCTTGCTTATTATTACTAATAGGGATTTTACTCGCCTATTTCTATTAATAGTAACGTTATTCACTAATTTGATTAATATTTGACTTTCCCTCTAATTATTCTTTCGTTAATGTTAACATTCATTATTTTTAAGAATAATTCCACCCACAATTATTTTAAAAATATTGTTTTTTTCTTATTTTTTAATTGTAATCTTAATAGTTTACATTTTAAACAGTGATCTCTTTTTCTTATATAATAGTAATCATAGTTACTTTTTTTAGTAATAATCGTAATATTATCATTAATAATACTGTTACCCACTTTTTATTCTCAAAAGTTTTGTAACTTGTTTACTATATTAATAGTAATGTTACTCACTTAATTTATTATTACAATACAATTTAATCAAATCATACAATCTAATCAAACACAATACAATTTTTATAATTAATAGGACCTTGCTTTTTATTACTAATAGGGAATTTATTCGCCTATTTCTATTAATAGTAATGATACTCACTAATTTGATTAATATTTGACTTTCCCTTTAGTTAGTAATGTTACCCATTCATTATTTTTAAGAATAATGCCAACCTCTAATTATTATATTAGTGCTGTCACTCTCATTTTTAAGTTACAATCTTAATAGTTTATTTCTTAAACAGTAATCTCACTATCTTACATAATAGTAATCACAGTCGTCACTTTTTTAGTAATAATCGCAATATTATCATCAATTGTCATTGATAATATTGTTACCCACTTTTTAACCTCAGTACTTTTGTAGTTTGTTTACTATATTAATAGTAATGTTAATCTCTTAATTTATTATTACAATACAATCTCATTAAATACAATATAATTTGTATAATTAGTAAGGCCTTGTTTATTATTACTAATAGGGATTTTACTCGCCTATTTCTATTAATAGTAACGTTATTCACTAATTTGATTAATATTTGACTTTCCTTTTAATTATTCTTAGTAATGTTACCCATTCATTATTTTTAAGAATAATGCCAACCTCTAATTATTTTAATAGTGCTGTTACTCTTATTTTTAAGTTACAATCTTAATAGTTTATTTCTTAAACAGTGATCTCACTATCTTACATAATAGTAATCATAA
>CM063500.1:105267192-105279692 GCA_032207245.1 Pardosa pseudoannulata | reverse complement strand
AAACTCCATTACACAAATATTCAAATAATTTGTATTGCAATAAGTATAAATGTTGACGATGTCATTTAATTTAGTTTATTAATATATATTATATGTAACATCATGTTTATGCGCATTTACTAGCTTTCCGGTGCAATGAAAAAACAATGAAATCTAAAACTATAAATAGTGAATAATTTAACCTCTGTAAAAATGAATTTTGATCTTGCGATTTATCCAGTGAAAATAATCGTTTCGTTTCGTTTAGCACATATGCATGGAGGAGGCACCTTTCTTTTAATCTACCTTTCTCCAAATGAAACTCCCTGACAGATAGAAAAAACCTAATCCCTTTGCGCTTAATTAGGCAATATTCATTAACGCTAAAGTAAATTCTAATCTGCTATCACATAAATAAAAGTCTAATTTCTAAACGAGGAAAAAAATCTTTCCCTTGCATTTACTACTGTGGAAAATCCCATTAAATGGAGATATAAGACTGCGAAATCTCCTAAGCTACTTATTTGCATTATTTTAGCTATGATTACGTACTGAAAGCCATTTAAAGATTTAGAGTGATGCATCTCTAAATAAGTAACTCTTCATTACGTTGACTGGTGACTGAAGTCTTTTAAGTTAAAAAATACGAGGCTCATCCAGAAAGTAAGTTTCCCTATGTTTTTCCCTTTAATGTAAACGTAATTAGCAGTGTCGATTGCTGGGGCATAACAAATCTATGACGTATTAATCATATGCCAGCTGGACGAGTCCCGATTCATGCTAGTAGCAGGATAGTAGTGGTCCGAAATGGGAACTCTAAATCCTTCTCCAGCCGCCTGCAATGTTCGGTCTGTGATCTTGAATGAACAAAGTATTGCGCCAATTCAAATTCATCGTCAGCTCTGTCAGGTCTACGAGCCGAAACTGACACCCGAACACAAAATTCCATGCTTAGGAGCAGCACTGACATTTCTGCTACAGTATCACGATGATGGCGACGATTTCCTCGACAGGATCGTCACGGGCAATGAGACTTGGATTTCGCACTTTAGCCAGGAAAACAAGCATCAGTCAATGCATTGGCATCAAACTGGATCTTCGGTCAGGACCAAATTCAAACAGACTCTGCCGATACGGAAATTGATGTGCACGGTGTTCTGGGCCTTTAATGACCTCACCTTGTACAGGCGGCTTGCAGTTATGACCCCTGATGGTATATGAGTATATATTCTTGTCATATTACTTTGACCAACGCATTTATGTTCAATAAAATACTTTCATTTTTTAATTTCTCTCCCTGAGTCAGTCCTTTTTTGGGGGGTTGGTACATATATACCATAGCTTGATGTTACCGTAGCTTGAAGTCTTCTCCTCACAACACATTGTACCTTTTTTTATAGTTCCCCGTGACTTCATTCTCATTTGTAGCAAAACCATATTGTAACAACATCTTGTGTCAATAATGTAGCTCTGAGAAAATTTTAAAATTTATGAAAACTCAATCATAAAAATATTAGAAACATTTTTCATTACAGTGTGTATAAAGATTGACAATATCATTGAATTTAGTTTGTTAAAATTGTTTAACAGCATTTTTTTATCATTCAATTACTTTCTAATGTTCATATAAATGCATATACACGTACAAACAATGGAAAATGTTCTTGTACCCTTCCGGTACGATTTAATAATGGAAAACTGTGCGTGAAGTAACCATTTATTTTTTATTTTACAATTTTTACGTATTCTTAATTAAAATCCACTTTTTACATAGTGTTAAGTATAAAAAATTAAGATAATAGTCTTCAAGCTAGTGGTACTTTTCAAAACAAAGTGCAAAGGAATTCTGAATTGTTTACATCGCCAGGGAGTCTCACTTCTAATTTGATTCTTGTAACACGCATGGCATTTCTTAGTAGGTTTTCTTTTATTCTGACTCGTCAATTTGCCAGTGACTTGTACCAAGGAACTTTAAATAAACAATATGTAATAGTGACCTGGGATTTCCACAAGTAACAAAAGTTGCTAAATTCAGTACACTAAGAATTTTAAACTAAATTAATTATCATATTTATCAGTAACTTTAGTCGCATGACGAGTGTAGCTCGTCATTGTGTGGTATGGAATGGTTTGGTTTGGTTTGGAGCGCTACGGTCTACTGTTTTGCACACGAGGGCTAATGAGACCGGGACCTACTGCTTAAAGCCGATTCCGAACGGCTACGAACACCCATGCGTTTCGAACGGCTACGAACACGGCTACGAACACCCACAAGTGGGATTCGAACCCACGAACTCCGGTACCGACGATCAGCGCCCTAACAAATCGGCCAGCGTTCGGCTGCGGTATAGAATGAAAAACCAATGACGAGCTAGACTCGTCATTTTACCGGAAGGGGTTAAGCAATATTCATTAAAACTGAAGTCAATTCTAATCTCCTATCCTAATAAAAGCACAGTGCCTGAACTAGAAAAGAAAATTATTTACATTGCATTTTCTAGTATGGGAAACTTAATAAACTCAATAAATGGAAAATATAAATAAGCCAATATTGTAAGCTGCTGATTTTCCTGACTTTAGCTCTGCCTGTGTACCGGAAAGCCTTTTAAAAATCCCGAGTAAAGCATCTCCAAAGAAGAAACACTTCATTACGCCGGCTGATGACTGACTTCTATTATGCGAGTCAATGGGTGCCTCCAGGCTGTTTTAAAAGCCACAGAATATTTTCTCTTCCAAGTTCTTAGATGTCTTTCAATTACGACTAATAAGGAAGTATTGTGTAGAAGAATGTGTTAGAAAACTAATGATGTCACAGTTTTGTTTCCGTTTTCAGTCTAATATAATATTCATCTGTACTAAATACAAACAGTGACTGTTTACTTTAATTTTCCAATGTAATACCTAAAAATAAATTTATAAATATATTTTCATCATTATGAAATTTCAGTCTGAAATATATTATTTCAGTATTATAAAATAAAATGTCTAATGATTATAATATATTATACACGAAAATAATAGTTAAACAGTTTGAAATTTGTTTTAGGTTAATATATAATATTTTTTCTTTGCGGTACTGTGCAAAGTTAATAGTAAGAAGATAATAGTAAAAATTTCGTTATTTATTTTCAAGATGCACCTAAACAGATACACCTAAAAATTACATAGTAATTCATACATATGATTATACATAAATGTGTATATATAAAAATATATATGTATATGTAATGAATGTTCTTATAAAATAGACACTTAAATAGATTTCAATATTGAACAAAATGAAACCGTTAAGCTATGAAAGAATTCAGGAAAGTTTGAATATAAAAAGTTAAGTTTATTCAGATAGTCCATCTTTGACTTTCAGCTAAAAAAAACATCTTATATTAGCAGATAGAGAGCTGTGAGGGAAAAATGAAAGAATATGTATATATATATATATATATATATATATATATATGTATGTATATCAGTATATATATCTGTAATTATATATATATATATATGTATATATATTTATATGTAATATATTATATATATATGCACATATATATATCTGTAATTATATAAATATATATATATATATATATATTATATCAGTGTATATTTCTGTAAGTATATGAGTATATTATATAATATTATATATATATATATATATGTGTGTGTGTGTATATATGTATGTATACATTTATACATACTTATATATATATATATATATATATATTTACATACATACATCACATACATAGAGAGAGATAATATAAATGAAAATATCTCTAACAGAGATATTCATTACATAGATATTCTCTAATAGGAAATATCTATGTAAGGTATATATATGATTCTAAATGAATACATTTTTTAATTGCCTTTCTATGTTAATTTACCAAGTATTTTAAATTTTGCTTGAAATTTCCGTTTTAAATTAAAGATTTTTGTTCCCAATCAATGTCAGCGAATGAAACAAGAGAAAATTAACCATGAGGAATGAAACATATCTGTTTAAATATAAAAATTCCGTAACATTTTTTTTTATAATTTTCCTCCTTCTTAAGTACCGATCTTGCGACTCCATCTACGAATCGGAACAAGTCGAAAGTGAAAATTCGCAAAAATCTTTTTGCGTCGAAAACGCACAAAGTTTTGCAGCGTTCCATTTTAATTTACGTGATAATTACGCAGCAGAGCCTAAAGAGAGAGAAGAAATTTCCTCGAAAAGTTATCTAATTACAACTTTCTCCCACCGCAGATGACACGTTTAAGATAACCCGAAATGCAACTCCACTGATTTTCGAACTAATTAAAGCTCGCTCGCCATTCTCCGGGAATAAAAGAGAGAGAGAGAGAGGAGGCAAAAGAATTCTTCCACAATTTCAGATCTGCTGGAAGGGAGATAAGCTGGCAAGGGAACAACTAAAAATTACGCCTGTGTATATCTCCGTACGCAAGTATAATCATGTATTGGTGTATGTATAAATACATATGTTTATGATATATAGATACATACATATATACATGATTATTGATTAATATATACGTTCACAAGTTATTTTAATACATAGTACTCTCTCTGTAGATGTATGGAGGCATATATATATATATATATATATATATATATATATATATATATATATACTCACTTCCAAATGTTAAGCATGAAGATGTAAAATGCAAAAAAAAAAATCAATAAATAATGCTTTGATTCACACAAAATTCGGCGGGATAGTAGCATGTATATGCGTAAAACAAAATCAATAATTATATCCAGAAATGAAAACAATATTAAATTTTTGTAAGTTATCAGAATATAACATACTGGGGACTAAAATAAAATTATGCATAAAGTGAAAATAATAAACAGCATAAAATGAAAAAAAGGACATTAATAGGGTATGTGATCCCCCCTTATCTGTATACAAAGTTTACACCTTGTGACCATGCTTTCAATTAAGTGGTCAACCACAGCATAATTAAGCAATCGCCATTCTTCTAGTAGAGCAGTTTCCTGCTCAATAAGAGTGCCTGGAGGTGAGGAACGTGAAGATATATCACGGACGAGAACATTCCAAAGATTTTCATTAGGATTAAGGTCAGGTAAATATGCTGGCCACTCCATACGTGCAATTCCTTCACTTTCCAGGTAATCATCGAAGATGTCAGCTCTATGGGAACGTGCGTTATCATCCATTAAAACAAAATTAGGGCCGACTGCTGTGGCGTAAAATGTCACAATGTGTTCTAGGACTTCATCTCGATACCGGACAGCCTTCATAGACATCCTTTAAAGATGTGCAGGTACGGTGCGGTATTCTAATGAAATTCCTACCCACATCATAATGATTCCGCCTCGAAATGCGTGATGTTCGGGGATGTTTTGGGGCTGATTGTGTGTTCCTTGTTCAAGCCATATCCTTATACGCTTGTCATCTGACACCAGAGAAATCTTGAGTCGTCAGTAAACATGACATTGCCCCACTCAGACACAGTCCAATGGACATGTTCCCGATACCACTTTAATCATCCCCTCTTGATTGGGCGGATAGAAAAACACAAACTCTAGGTACCCGGGTATAGTCTACCCGAGGTACAGTCTAATCATATGTAATCTTCGGCGTACAGTAGCTGCAGATATCGCTTTACCAATGGACGCTGTAACCTTAGATGTAGCACGTGTGGAGGTCGCTCTGTGATTCCACTTATCTAAAATAGCGATATATTGAACTTCTGGGGGGTTGTAACAATAGGACAAACGCCTAAGGGTCTTCAGACAGCTGTCTGTGTGGTTTGGAATTGTTTCCATAAACGTGAAATTACAGAATGATGAACGCCGAAGAAAATAGCAACATCTATGATCGATTGTCCTGCTTTAATGCGCCCCACAGTATGCCAGCCCTCAGAATCTTCCATTCATCTTCTGGAAGTCATAGAAACACGTATGTCTTGAAAACAACTTGTACAGAAGTTTTAAACACCTTCTATCAGCACTTACAATCAACTTCTGTAACACTTCATAAAGCTGGCATCTTATAAGACTGGCTTTCTTGCATATTTCTTGCATGAAAGCGCGATTGGCAGTTAACTAATATATTTTCATACTTCCATCTACCTCTACAGCGAATTGGTTATATCATCAGAAGATCCCTTTTATACTGAAGAGTTAAAAGAGCAGCCAATTCCAGTGCTGAAAAAAAAGTCGGCTGCTTTTAATCAGTAGATGTCTTCTTTGATAGACTTCATATAGAAAGGCTAACATTTGGAATGAAGTCAAAATCTCAAAGAGTTTATATCTCTAGAATATTGAATGTTATTATGCAGTTAAAGCTTTCACTGTTAATTTACATTATCAGAGGTTCATTCTTTCATTAAAGAATCGGGAGCTCTGATAGTTTAGTTTTACAACTTGATATTCAATATTTGAATAGCATAGTCATATACTTCTGGAATGCACATTTTCCCATTAAAAGCTTAAATGATTGAATGAAGAATCGAACAGTTTATTGATTTAGAAGTTTGATTGAATTGAGATAGATTAAGCAGTCCTTAATACACAATTTGTCTGAAGAGTTAGAATCACAGCTTGTCAGTTTTGCAACCCGTCTTGACTAGTCGATTTTTTTGTCATAAACCCCTTTTTGATTGAACCTTTAAAAACTCAGAAAATCCATCGCCTTAAAGATTTTGTTGATTTGAGGCACTTGGAGAAACAACTTCCACAACACCGTCGCATGCAACGAAGTATGATACTTTTAATACAATGCATAAGAAAATGAGAAAACATAAAGGATATCGGTGATTTAGCAATATACTTGTAAAAATAATGCATTATTCAACAAGAAAATAAGGGGTCCCTTTTGAAAAAGACTTACAGGATAATATAGGTATTCTCTTTATAAAATATTCACGTTTCCCAAGGATAAGTCACAGCAAAAAACCAGCAATTTTTTTACCGGCCTCACAGGGTACTTTATAATTCTAAAAAATTAAAAATTTTACTGATACCATCATATGGCAGGCTATATGATAATCATATCATATTTGAGGCTTTAATCTGTCATTTCTAAGATTACTTGTCCCCTTAAGTAAAATATAAATACTTTCTTAAAGATTCATCCTGGATAATATACGGCCTTCTAAAACACACACATTTGCATTCTTATCAAATTATTCTTCAAACAGTTTTAATTCCATCGTTATCACTAACCCGAAACACAGCTGGAAATTTAGAAAAAATCTTAATACTTGATTTCTGCAGCTCTACCTGGAAAAACAAATTTCCATGGAAGAGTTAAGACATTATCCACATGACGAAATCTCTCAGAAAGCAATGTGGTTCTTTCTCAGACCACCCTCCCCAAGGGGGGACGTAATTAATGAATAAAAGGAGTCCACCCAAACGTATGACGTCACCGGATATCTCGGCTCAACTCTCAAACCAGTGGTCCGATTATAACCGATTATTGCATCTACTGGAACGTTAATTAAAAGCACAGAGTACCTGGAAGGCTTAGACTTATTGGATTAATGAGATTGCTATCTATTCCTGAAATGAAGAGTTCTAAATGAAAGGTACATATAGTTATATAAGTATGTATAATATATATATACATACATATACACATATATATGTGTGTGTGTGTATATATGTATGTATATATCTATCCATCTCTCTCTCTCTCTCTCTCTCTCTATATATATATATATTATATATATATATATATATATAAATATATATATATATATAATATATAAATATATATATAATATATTATATCAGGCCTATGCCCGAGGAATGAAGAGTTATACAAATATATATTCTTAAAACGTTATTGACATCTTATTTTATATAATTCAAAAATTTATCTTTTATGCTAGGTATTATTCTTAAAAAAAGCCCAAAAATTGCTCTCAGAAGTTTACTTTCAAGAACTTTCCCTACTTCCTCCTTTCTTATTGGTGTTGTTCAATATATACTAAGTCATGTCTAATAAATTTTAATATTGAACAGGAATAGAATTTGGGCCTTACAATTAAGGGAAAGTTTTAAAAAAAAGCCAAAAATTGCTTTCATGAAGTTTACATTCAAGACTTCCCGCTACTTCCTCCTTTTCCTTATTGTGTTGTTCAGTATATATTAAGTCACGTCCTAATAAATTAATATTTGAGCAGGAAAGCAGATAATGCCAGAAGATACAAAGCCTGTTGTGGTAACTCCTACCTACCCGCCCCTAAGAAACCCTTCAACCTTCCGTGGGGGACCTGGAGATGACCCTCGGAAATGGCTTGCAGAATACGATCGAGTGGCAAAGTTTAACAAATGGGATGAAATGATGTGTCTTGCAAACGTCTATTTTTTCCTAGATGGTACGGCCAAACAGTGGTACGAAAATAATGAAGATATCTTGGACTCCTGGGACGCATTCAAGAGGGGTTTAAATGAACTTTTGGGCGATAGCCTCAAGTACACAAAAAAGTCCGAAGAACAGCTAAAATGTAGAGCTCAAAGGGCAGGAGAGTCTACTCAGTCCTACATTCAGAGTGTATTAGGGCTTTGTCAAGAAGTCAATCCTTCAATGTCCGAGGACGAGAAAGTATCTCACTTAATGAAAGGAGTTGCTGAAGATATGTACCAAGTGCTATTAATGAAAGAAGTGAAGACCTCAGCTGACTTCATCAAGTGATGCCACTACATTGAAGACATGAGACAAAAAAGAATTGGCCGAAGATTTGAGAGACTACCAAACGTCGTACCAGTTGCAGCCGTAGAGGACGAGTCAGATTTAGTGTCTCTTATCCGCAGGATTGTACGAGAAGAGGTTAATAGAATAGTTAATCAAGCCGACGAGTTTCCGGACCCCTATTCCCAGCTGCTACAGACCGTCATCCAAGACGAAGTAGAAAGAGCTTTAGCGCCAGTTGTCGCAAAGTCTGCAGATGCCCAACGACGTCCCACGTATACAGCCGCCCCAGAAAACCCAGAAGTCCTGTCCAGATATCAGCACCGCAGCCCAGGAAAACGGACCTATGGAGAACGACCGACAACAGGCCAGTGTGTTTCCACTGTGGAAGCCCTGGACACGTCGTACGCTATTGCCGTGAAAGGAAGCCTATATTTGACGATTATCGAGCCCGCCGACAGAACTTCGATGGCACTGACGCTGAGTTTCGCCGACCAAGCCCCGAACGCCGCTCTTATGCTAGTCTTACTACAGGTCGATCACCAACCCGTCGTTCCCGATCGCCGTCGCCATATCGTCGATCAGGTCAATCTCCAAGCCGTAGAAAAGAGGAAAACTAAGCAGAGCGATCTTTCGAGGAGGTGAGGCCGCATGTAATGAAAATCCTCCATCGGCCGCAAGGATGACGGGTAACCACCTCGACGTTCTGGTAGATAATCAGCCGATCCATGCTCTAGTAGATTCTGGAGCCTCAATTTCTGTCGTGTCCGATAAGTTTCGTCGATCCTTAAAGAAAGTTGTGTTTGGTTAGGGTGCTGGGCTTAGGTACCGGTGTTATTGGGTTCGATTCCCACTGTGGCATGGATGTTCGTAGCCGTTCGGAATCGAATTTAAGCTGTAGGTCCCGGTTTTATTAGCCCTCGTGGTACAAAAAGTAGACCGAGAGTTTTAAAATCATTTTTTTCTAATAATTAAGAAATTAACATGTATTATAGATATCACAGCTTCCTATACTATTTTTATACTATTTCTCTTTTAGAATTCAAGAACATTCTCATTATGCTGGTTTTTATATAATTCAAAATTATATCTTTCAAGCTGTGTATTATTTTCCAAAAGAAAAACCATTTAGTACTGAAAAAGCATTGAAACTTTTTACTGCTCATAACACATTTTTTAATTAATGTTAAAACCCGCAGTTTATCTGATATGAAATTCCTATCTGTGAGATGTGATTTAAAGATATGACAGCTTCCTACACTATTTTTATACTATTTATCTTTTAGGATTCAATATTATTCTCATTATGCTTATTTTTATATAATTCAAAATTATATCTTTCATGCTATGCATAATTTTAAAAAAACCTATTTAGTGCTGAAAGATCATTGAAACATTTAACTGTTAATAAAACATTTTTTAAATTAATGTTACAACCTGCAATTTATCTGATATGAAATTCCTATCTGTGAGATGTGATTTAAAACAATACTATCTGTTCTACTTGCATCCGTGAAGACTCAACCAATCATGTACCAATATAAAAATTTATATTGGCACATGGGTTTTCCTTCATACTATTTCAGTCTTATAAATTGTAAACGAAGTAATGCAGTGCTATGTAAAGAAATTTTCATTACCAAACCAAAGAGTGGAAATAATCAAGCTATCCCACTACTTGCTATGTTGTCTCTATAATAAGCACCGGTTTTCAATCTTCATTGACATCATACGTTCGAGAGGGTTGTATCAATTAATTACATCCACTAGGGCTCCAGAGCAGTTCCGTGATGGGAAAGAATCATGATTCGTTCGCCGAGGTGCTGTCATGTGTATAATGTCTTTACCTTGCCGAGAAAAACGCTTCCAAGGGGTGGATTAAATATTAAATGATGACAGGTGCAGTATGTGCTTGGAGAGTTACTGTATTGAACCACAAAAGTTTCGGGGTAATGGAACTCACGAGGAAGGTTAAATTGACTCAAAAGGGAAAATCGACTTGTAGTGAAAATTGACTGATTTCAAATCAATGGTAATTATATCTTTGACAACAATAAGCTTGTCTACTGTTAAATAGAAAATTATAAATATAACAAAAAGAAAACTGATCTAGTATAATTAATGCAAGATTATGTACTTAAATTTCAATCAGTTAATGCATAATTTTTCAAAACAAAATTCAAGCAAAAACTTTCCAGTACCTAAAAATATTAATAAATTATTGAGTGAAAAATGAAGTTTTTACATATGATATTTAGAAAAATATAGTATAACACTTATTTGCCTTCAATTTTAGTTGTTCTTAAATTGCATATTTATTAATTTACTCATTTAATCAAGAAATATGAGACTATATGTAAATTTTGTAATATCAGTTAATGTTATGATATTTTCAAAAACAAAATATTGAATTATTATCATGTTGTAAAAAATATTAATATTATTTTTCTGAAAAAAATATTGGGTTGGAGGGAAAGTTTTGTCGTATTTTAAATAGGCTGGGGATTTTTCTTGTAAATAAAAAAAATCTTTCTATTGAGTCAGTCGAATTTTTTTTATTTGTTTTTTTAGCTGCTGTATAATATAAAAGAAGTCTTCTTTTACCGTTCATCATTTACTTGTGATATTTAAAGTGAAAAACATGTCAGTAGATATAAAGTGCATTTAAGACACTGCATTGTGTATGAATTCCAAAAAGAAAGCAACGCATTGGTTGCATTTAAAAATTTATGTGTGGTATTTGGAAAAGATATTGTAAATGTCCGTACTTGTCAAAGACGGTTTAGCAAATTTCGTTCCGGGGATCTGAGCGTCCAAGAAAGTGATGGATCTGGACGACCATTGATTGCAAGATTGGTAATGATGTTTTGTGATCCATGTTGGAAAATAATCCACATTTAACAAGTCGAGAAATCGCAGAAGAGTTTGGCATTCATCATATAACTGTTGGAGGTCACATTAAATCTCTTGGGTTTGTGTTAAAGCAAAGTGTTTCACTTCCACATGAATTAAAGGAACAGAATTTGTCTGATCGTGTAAGAATGTGTTCAACAAATCTGATTAGACACAATAGGGAGCCGTTTATGGACAAGCTGGTTACTGGAGATGAAAAGTGGATACTTTACGAGAATATTAAGAGAAAAAAATGTTACTGCAATTATCAGCGAAAAGTACTGCTTTGTTTGTGGTGGGACAGGAAAGGTCCAGTGTACTACGAGTTGATGAAACAAGGAAAAACCATTAACGCGGATCTGTACTGCAATCAGCTGGATAAATTGAATGCAGCTATCAAAGAAAAGGTCTGAGTTAGCATGTAGAAAATGAATAGTGTTTCACCACGATAATGCACGACCACACACTGCAGTAGTGACTCAACAAAAACTGAATGCTTGAGGATGGGAAGTCTTTAGTCACCCACCTTATTCACCTACCATTGCACCATCTAAATATTACCTGTTCAGATCTCTACAAAATTATATAACGGGAAAAAATTAATCTTTTGAAAGTGTTTCTAAGGCAGTTGCTCACAGTTTTAACTCCAAGGAAGAGAACTTCTGAAAAACAGGAATAAACAGGTTACCTGAGAGATGGCAACAGGTTATAACAAATAACGGAGCATATATAATTGATTAATATTAAACACGTATTTTTATAAATGAATTCAAATATTTTCTTTAAAATACGACAGAACTTCCCCTCCAACATAATAGATTTTTTTTACATTTAATGATGAGTAAAATGCAGAATAAAATTTAATTGGTTCTCATTTTAGCTATTCCTATAAATTGTAGCCGAACGATGGCCGATTGGTTAGTGTGCTGGCCTTCGGTACTGGAGTTCATGGGTTCG
>CM063500.1:105254692-105259692 GCA_032207245.1 Pardosa pseudoannulata | reverse complement strand
TGTATAATATGTATAATTGTATATATATATATATATATATACATATACATATATGTACATATATATACATATATATATATATATATATATATATATATATACATACATATATATACACACACACACATATATATATATATATATATACATATATACATACACACACACACACACACATATATATATATATATATATATATATATATATATATATAATCAAAAACGCATCCATGTCTCCAAAAAGTTTTTTTTAATTGCAAAAGCTCTTGATTCTACATCATTGGTTTCCATATATCACAGATGTATGAGATTGGAGCCGTAAATAAGTACAAAAACATAAAATAAAGTACTCCAAAGCGTAAAGTTTAAAAAAAAATTGTTTAATAGGTGGTTTTACTACGAAACCACTATCCGTTAAAGGGTTAAAACAGTACACATTTATTAGTTTCCAAATGCTGTCAGAATGTTAGAACACTGGCTGTTCGGGACCAGTGTTCGTGGGATTGAACCCCACTAATTAACTTAATTGAATTATGTTCAAATTAAGCAGTTACACGAAATATGTTCACTTAAAATAGCTAATATAGAGAATTATTTGAAAATTAGGACTTCACTGAAAACAGGGTACCCTCGCTAACATGGCAATAAAGCTCTGAGCTTAGTAACCTAACATTTTCTCCTGATCTTGCCGTATCCAAACAGTCTAAGCTATATTTTAATTTATATAATTTTTGTAGCCAGATCTTCTCGTTAAAACCATTTCTTACATAACAAATGAGCGTAATGCTTAAAAATATTCGATATAATAAACCTTTAAAGGTAATATTTTTAATAATTTGGAGCTGTTGGCTTTGTAAACTGTTGTATTGACTGGGACCCTTGGTCCCCATTGTAAGCTCAACGCCGATGCATACTGCACTTTTTGGATGACAATGTGCTTCCTACATTGTGGCAGTTTTACAGGCTGGACCTCTGTTACTTTCAGAACGACAGTGCCAGTTGTCATGTTTCAAGTTAACCAAGGCTTGATATGGTGTCAATGGAGTTCATCGAATGGACTGACCTGCCCAGGGTCCAGACCTGAACCCTATCAAGTACATCTGGTATGAGTTGAATCGCCGAATTAAGAGGTGCACTACCCGTCCAAAATCGGTGAAGGAACTTGTATGCCTACTCCAAGCCGAGTGGAAGACAATACCACTAGCTGTAATACAAAGATTTCTGAAAACTATGCCCCGGAGGGTTCACTCTGTAATTGCCTCTCGTGGAGGCTCTACCAACTATTGATTTTGAATAAAGTTAGTTTTATTTTTCTATCACAGGTTTCCAAATACTTATTGGTAGACAGTGTATATGATTCTATTACAATAGCACAATCTACATCAGTTATATTCGCCTAAATAGCAAGGGATACAATGCTGTTCGGATGAAATACTTTTTTACTGTTTTAGTAAATATCGCTAATAATTTCAGCAAATTTGCCAAGGGGCATCCTATTTTTCAGTAGTACTGAAAAATAATTTAACGTGCATAACCTTATCAATAGGCTTTTAAATATCAACTTAGTCCAAGTTTCCTTTCTATTATCAGTAAATAAAGCGAATAAAGTAACTAATAAAAGATGTACATGAATTACTAAATTACGATTATTTCCTCTTGTACAGAACGTTGTCTATTTGGAATAATTGTAGCATTGCCTTTGTAATCTAAATTACTGTCACGTAATTAACATACAAGAATTTTATTTAAATTAAGCTGTTACGCGAAGTCTGTTCTCTTAACGTAACTAATATTCAAAATTATTTAAAAAATTAAAAGTAAATTATTTTCTCAATAGACTTTAAATTGTCAAGTTAATCACAGTTGCTAATTTACTATCAGGAAATAAAGCAAAAACAGTAACACTGAAATTATTGTACTTGAGTTACACAATTTAAAGGATGACTCCAGCCGATAATATTGTTCATTCGGAATTATTGCAGCATTTAAAATATCCACCATTATAATCTAATTTACTGTCACAAAATTGTTTGTCACATAATGAACATAAATATTTTCTTAATTAATTTTCTATACGAAATATGTTCACTTAAGTTAGCTAATATTCAAAATTATTTGAAAATTTAAAAGTAAAGTAAATCACAATTACCAATTTACTATCAGGAAGCAAAGCAAAAAAAGTAACACCTAAATGATTCTACTTGAATTATACAATTGAGAGGATGACTCTTGCCGATAATATTGTGCATTCAGATTTATTGCAGCATTTAATGTCACATAATGAACATAAATATTTTTTAAATTAAGTTGTTATTCGAAGTATGTTCATTTACGTTCACAAATATTCAAAAACATTTGAAAAATTAAAAGTAAATTATCTTCTCAATAAAATTTTGCTATCAAATTAAATACAGTTGCCTATTTACTATCATGAAATAAATCAAAAAACGTAATGCCTAAAGGATTGTACTTGAATTATACAATTTAGTGAATGACTCTTCCCGATAATTTTGTCCATTCGGAATAATTGCTGTATTTAAAATATCCACCATTATAATTTAAATTACTGTCACAAAATTGTATGTCACATAATAAACATAAATATTTTTTTGAATTAAGTTGTTATACGAAGTCCGTTCACTTAAGTTAACTAATATTTAAAATTATTTGAAAAATTAAAAGTAAAGTTAATCACAATTGCCAATTTACTATCAGAAAACAAAAAAAGTAACACCTATATAATTGTACTTGAATTATACAATTTAGAGGATGACACTTTTCGATAATTTTGGCCATTCAGAATAATTGCAGCATTTAAGATATCTACCATTATAATTTAAATTACTGTCACAAAATTGTATGTTACATAATGAACATAAATATTTTTTTAATATTAAGTTGTTATACGAAGTCTGTTCACTTAAGTTAACTAATATTAATAATTATTTGAACAATTAAAAGTAAATAACCTTTTCAGTAGACTTTTAACTGTCAAATTAAACACAGTTACCAATTTACTATCAAGAAATAATGTGAAAAAATTTACACCTAATTGATTGTACTTGAAATATACAATTTAGAGGATAACTCTTATCAATAATGTTGTTTATTCAGAATAACTGCAGCATTTAAGATATCCACCATTATAATCTAAATTACTGTCACAAAATTGTATATCACTTAATGAACATAAATATATTTTTAATTAAGCTGTTACACGAATCAATTATCTGAATTATCTTCTTAATAGACTTTAAATTGTGAAGTTAATCACAGTTGCTAATTTACTATCATGAAATAAAGCGAAAAAAGTGACACCTAGTTGAATGCACTTGAATTATACAATTTAGAGGGTGACTCTTGTCGATAATCTTGTTCATTCGGAATAATTGCAGCCTTTAAGATATCCACCATTATAATCTAAATTACTGTCACAAAATTGTATGTTACATAATGAGCGTAATTTTTTTAATTAAGCTGTCTCACTTAATTTAACTAATATTCAAAATTACTTGAAAAATTAAAAGTAAATAACCTTTTCAGTGGACTTTAAATTGTCAAGTTAATCACAGTTGCCAATTTACTAACAGAAAATAAAGCAAAAAAAGTAACACCTAAATGATTGTAGTTGAATTATACAATTTAGAGGATGATTCTTGCAGATAATATTGTTCATTCGGAATTATTGCAGCCTATAAGATATCTATCATTATAATCTAAACTACTCTCACGACATTCTATGTCACATAATGAACCTAATCTCTCTTATATTAAGCTGTTATACGAAGTCTGTTCACTTAAGTTAACTAATATTCAAAATTATTTGGAAAATTAAAAGTAAAGTTAATCACAATTGCCAATTTACTCTCAGGAAATAAAGCGAAAAAATAACGCCTAAATGATTGTAGTTGAATTATATAATTTAGAGGATGACTCTTCTCGATAATTTTTCTCGATAATCTAAATTACTGTCACAACATTGTATGTCACATAATGAACATAAATATTTTTTTTAATTAAGCTGTTATACGAAGTCTGTTCACTTAAGTTAACTAATATTCAAAATTATTTGGAAAATTAAAAGTAAAGTTAATCACAATTGCCAATTTATTATCAGGAAATAAATAAAAAACGTAACGCCTAAATGCTTGTACTTAAATTATACAACTTAGAGGATGACTCTTCTCGATAATTTTGTCCATTTGGAATAATTGCATCATTTAAGATATCCACCATTAATCTAAACTACTGTCACAAAATTGTTGCCACATAATGAACATAAATAAATTTTATTTATATTAAGCTATTATACGAATCCTGTTCATTCAGTTTAACTAAAATTCAGATTGAATTGTATGTAGATATATATAACATTTTAATAAACTTTCAACTGGTCAAGTTAATCAAAATTTCAAATTTACTATTAGTAAACAGAGCAGAAAAAATAACGCCTGAATGATTATACTTGAATTATTCAATTGTCTCTTGTCGAGAACGTTGTCTATCCAGAATAATTGCAGCATTTAAGATCGAAGAATAATGTTGAGTACTCATTAGGTGATAACTCACTTTCATTAATTTGAGCATCAAAGGAATTGCAACTACAAATTTTGTATAAATTATTCAATTCCGGGAAGGATCTTTAAGCGAGAGGGCTGCTCAACTCGAATCATTTCAGCATTTAAGAAACTACTCCCTTTAAGTAGATTGTCAGAAATGTAGATTGCTCCTTAGGCGATACTTCAATGTCATTAATAGAAACATCAAAGAAATTGCAACTGCCAATTTTATATAAGTCTTTCGATTCCAGAAACTGTGTTTAGACTAGAAAGACGTTTATCCAACATTATTCCCGTTTCATAAAAGATTCCACTATAAAATAATGTCAGTAATATAGATATCTTTTAAATGGATTTTAAACTAATGCAGCAATATTGCATTTATTTATTCAGGAGTTATTTGTCGAAATAATTTGAGTTTATGAAATCCAACATTTATAT
>CM063500.1:105242192-105247192 GCA_032207245.1 Pardosa pseudoannulata | reverse complement strand
CTCCAAGAACTGCAGTCAATATTTTGCTATATAAGTGATAATTAGACCGTGGTCTACTGCTTAATTCCTTCTAAGTGAGAGCTCAATGCCATATTACATAGAGAAAAATGTATCTTCAAATTGAATTCGTCTCTAATGACACGTTTCATTACTTTTCTGAATTGTTTGAATGCAACAATTTTGATGCAGTAGGAAATGTTTCCCGTCGAAGTATGTTTGATTTACTTTCGTTTCGAGAGCTACAGTCAATCTTTTGAGATACGATTTTTAATTAGACCGAGGAAAATTACTTAAACCCTTCTTAGTCAGCGTTACATGTAACGAAGAAAATATCGTTGAAAGGGATTCTTGTCGTTACTAACACATTTTATTATACTTCAAAATTATTTTCTGTACTTAAAACGATAATACCCATATTTTATCCCACTCCTGAGGTAAAATGGGTATAAAAAAAGAAGTAAAATATTCTAAATATGTAATTTTTAAAAATGTACAAAACTATTTTAGCAATAATGGTGATAAAATCATTGCATGAATACATGCAAAAAAATTGCTTGTTTATAGATTTTTTTAGGTGAAAAAGAGTGCTGAATGAGAAATCAGGCTTTTTTACCCATTTTATCCCCCTATACCCTATATAATTTTAAAAATATGAAATTCTTATTACTCTAAAATAATAAAAATAAATTACTAACCTTCATCAAGTATTTTTCATTACTTTCAAAGAGAAAACGATAAATAACACGATATATAACTCAACATCTTTGTATATAGAAGGGGTAGTAAAACTTAGTTTCAACATAGAGGAATATGTAATAACATTGTGGAAACAAATGCTTGGGGACACAATAAATGATACTTGGATTTGAAAGATGGCCCTTGTCAGGAAACGAATTTCATTCCTGAACATTCAAAAAACGGCGCAAAAGCGAAGAGTAGTAGAAGAAGCTATTGCTATAAAGAAGAAAGAGACGAAAAGTAATTTTAGAAAACGAAATATTGGAGATATATATAAAATTGAGCAATTTTCATATCACTTTCAATGCTCAGTTAAGCCATTTTTTTCCCTTTCCTTTCGCAAATGGGAAAATAATAGCTTCTTCTTTTGTAGAAAGCTCCCGAAACAGTTCTACAAGGCTAAGATCTTTCCTTTTTTGAAGCCCTTTCTTTCTTTGCTGGAAGAGAATATAAAAAATTTTCATCAATAGGAAAAGAATGCTTTATGTAGGGTACAGTATACTACACGAAATTCGAATTTTTGCTTTCAACGAGAACTCGTTTGACATGTAAGGGACAGTTTTCCTCCGTGAAGTCGACTTAAAGAGCAGCGTCATCTAGGCAAGAAATGATCGAATCGAAAAAGAGAAATTTTAGAAAATTCCGGGGCAAACAAAAGAAAATGTCTTGATAAAATAGCTCTATTGTGATTGATGCTGATATCGCCATTTGAAGTCAGGCATTTTACAGGATATGTATAAATACATATGTACACACATACATACGTTCTATATATATGTGTGTGTGTATATATATATATATATATATATATATATATATATTTGTAATGAGACGGACTTCTCGATGGGTAGTTGCAGTCATGGCCATTAAACTGATATTGTTTCAACTAAAGACCTTTATTAAGATAACGTTGGAGGACTGGTTCCCACTTTATCACAGGGACAGGACAAACTGAAGGGTCAGCTAACATGAAGTTCTATGTACAAGACACGTAACACCTGGGTCGACATCTGTGGGAAAATATCTCTAGAAAAATCTATCTCCGACAGCGTGTATCTCCTTTTTATTTGGAAATTTCCTAAATTGTCCACTAGGGCCATGTAGGATTATAATTGGTCAGGCCCCTTCTCCGAGGGCGTAAACTGTAGCCCCAGTGGTCAATTTAGGTTAGGGGTTAAAAAGGGGAATTCAAAATGACGCGGAAATTTTTAGCCCTTCATTTAAGTTTTGAAAACCGCTGAGAATTTTCCTTACAATATCCTCCCCGGGCAAAAAGAAAGGGATGAACGAAGTGAGAACCTTTCCGTTAACATAAAATTTTACAAAAATTTTAAGTAACAAAATAAGTAACTGATGATTTCATATATAATAATAAATAAGAAAAAATTTGGCAAATTATTTACATTAATACACTGGAAAATTATTGAAATTGCACTATGTATAACTCAGTTTAGCTTAATGGTTAAATATCAAATGATTGATAATACTTATATTAGCTAATAATTTTAATAATATATCGCTCTTTAATATAATAGAGAGTCCCTAGTGCCATTGTGGTGAAATGTTTTCTCATCCTTATATGAACCGTGATACAGGTTTTACTGTCTAATATTTTAACAAAATAAACATTTGTACCAACAAATCAGATATAGCTTTTGTAGTTTATAGCACTATGCAAGAATCAAAAGCGATGTTTTATGCATAAATATTCTATGTCCGAAGAAATCTCGAAACAAAGATTTTAAACTTTATATATAAAAGGTGTGAATATAAACATACCATAACTCTAGTACAACGTTATGCCAAAATTTACGTTACGCAAGAGTCAAAAGTGATGTTTTATGCATAAATATTCTAAGGTCGAAAAATTCTCGACACAGAGATTATATTTTAAGCGGTTTCTATATATAAGAACATATATATATAAACCGTTTATATTATGGTATATATATTGACACCATTTATATATAAATTGTGTGGATATAAACATACTCGAACTCTAGTACGTTATGCCAAAATTTCTAGCTAATCAGTGCAATGTTTTCAGAGATTTTGGGTTACGAATAAACATTTACATTTTTATTTATATAGATATTAAAGCCAGCTTTGACAGTCATTTTTAGTTAAATTCAGTGATGTAGAAATATTGATTTTTCAAATATCGGAAAGCCCTCTGCCACCTTTTTAAGAAAACAATTTATAATTTTAATTTCTTCCTAACACAAAATTTATTCCCTGTGTTTTGTATTCAGAAGATAGGGTTTCCTTATCAGTTAAACTTCCCAGATTAACATATTTTTAAATTCCTTTCACTGCATTTCACCTAGGGTTTCTTATCTTCCGTTCCTCGCTCCCTTATCGAGGAGAAACAATGCCTTCCCTGATCCTGACTCACCTTCCTGCTTCGATCTAATGATCTTCAAGGAAGCAGCCCCTTTTGAAAACTCAGGAATTCAAATCATTATGCAAATGGCTTTTGATGCGACCTGCCATAAAGGTGATTGATTAGACAGGGTTAACGTATTCAGAAATGCAACTTTCCAAGCATGTGTTCTTAGTTTTTTATGTAAATTAGCTTCGCCAACAGCTTTCCTGCATTAGAAAGCCTCTTCTGAGAAAATGGTCCCGAAACAACGCCAAATATTTCTTTCCGAAACAGCTTGGGAAATTATGTTCTTTAAATGCCGTTGCTTGGACAAGACATTAGCTACTTTGGTTGGTGTTTTACAACTGTTCATGTCTTTTTTTAGAAAAAAAATGTTACGGTATGTAAATTAAGATCATGATTCTGGTTTGTTTCTGTTTTTCTTCATGTAATATGTAATGCAGTGTTAAATCACTATAAACTGCTATTTTGTATGTCAAAATCATGAGTCTATGTATGGAAAATAAATAAACTGTAGAAAATCGAAATATTCAACAATAAAGCAGTATATGGTTTTTCAGTGTGTGTATATATATATATATATATATATATATATATATATATATATATATATATATATATATATATCCTCTTCACTACCAGTCGAGGTCCATACATGTGGACCTCGACTCTTTCGTCTGAAAAATAATCCTGTTGAAAAAAATGGTAGTTAACAACTTAGGAAACATGCGAGGATGTCTAAGCTTCGGACTGATACAATAAAATTGCAGCTAATCAGAAGTTCTCTGGAATATTTGTTATTCTGAAGCGATTCGTAAGAAATAAATGCGTGCTCGTAAAATTAATTAAATCATTTGTTTTTAATGGTTTTTAAGTCCTATAATTAATGTGTCCTAATTAAATTGTTTAAAATTTGTGTTAAAATAGTTTTTTAGATTTAAACGTGCATTTTGTGCATTTGAGAGGGATACTTATATAGGTACGTAGGAAAAAAATTATATTTATGCAATTTTTATATAGCTGGTAGGGAAGAGGATATATATATATGTGTGTGTGTGTGTGTGTGTGTGTGATGTGTACTGAGCAATTTATCCCATCACAAAGGTAAGAGAATCTACATTGGCTTGGGTGCAGTCGTAACTAAGTCGGATCCATAGAACAAAGAATAGAATTTTCGATAATAGAAGTACACTTCTAGCAACTCCTTGCGAGGAATTCTATGATGAAAAAACTCGTACATCAAATTTTATAGGTGTGTGAGCTAGCCAGTAAAGATTTTAAAGGTTAGTCATGTGAGGACGGGGAAAAAAATCTTTAAAAATTCATGAGCCTGCATGAATTAGGGGTTTGAGAGCGAACCAGTAAATTATTATTAACCTCTCAAACCAGTAAATTATTAATTTTATGTTTCAAATCATATATATATATATATATATATATATATATATATATATATATATATATATATATATATATATATATATATATATATATATATATATATATATATATATATATATATATATATATATATATATATATTTATACATATATATATTATATATAGATATATACATCTACATATATATATATATATATATATATATATATATGTGTGTGTGTGTGTGTACACCGGTGGACAAAATTAAGAGATGGAAAGCATTTTCGCACATTTCTCTAAAAATACCGCACAAAACCTGGACAGTTGATTGTCATATATGGTCACTGTAGCGCTATTGGCCCTGAGATAAGTTTACGTATTCTTGTGGGCGTTGCTAAGCCATCAGGAGGTATAAAAGTCCGCATCGAGCTGTTCATCTCATTCCACTCTTCAACACAGTTGCAGATTTTAGTGCATTTTTTGAATAATCGTGTT
>CM063500.1:105227192-105229692 GCA_032207245.1 Pardosa pseudoannulata | reverse complement strand
GCCTAACAGCTAGCAGTAATAAAAATGCAGTCGTCCGACATTGAAGAGAACGGCACGCGTCTAATTAAAACTTTATTTCAGAGCTGCTAAAGAGGACATCTTTACTACAAGGAAAACTTAGGCAAAGACAGACAAGAAAAGACGCAAAAATCACTCTGCTCGAACAGAGGTGCACCCAAGAGCGAAGACAGAAAGAATTTTCCCACTTACTCAGCAAATTTAAGTGCAAGATCAGGAAAAACGAGGAGCCATTGCCGACGACAGCTGGGAAACGTGTTGAATAGACAGAAAATTTACATTTATAGAATAGAAAGCTTTGAAAAATGGATTGAAAGAATTTTAAGTAGAGATCGCTCCTTTGATTAAGACATTTAGAGGAAGTTTTTAAGGAAATATTAAAGTTAAATAATTTTGATATATTACAGATATATATGTGAGTGTGTGTGTGTTTATTTACAGTGTGATTAAAACTTAGTCTGTCAGTAGGTGATAGTGTAGTTGATTTGAAACATCAAAAACCCTCCAAAGTTTGAATCTAAAGTACAGTGAACACTTCAGTATCCTAAAAATATTCATTACACAGTCGTACATATATATGTACTTATGTACATACATACATACACTGAAGAGCCAAAAAACACATGTACCTACCTAATATCGTGTACGGCACCCTTGAGTTAGCAGAAACTCCACAAGACGACTTGCATGGACTCGACTAATGTTTAAAGTAGAGCTGGAGATAATTGACACCATGAATCCTGCAAGTCTGTCCATAAATTCCTAATAGTACGAGGTGGTACGAAAAGTTTCTTTATTTTCAACACACACATATCTATACGTTTCGTCCGAACTTCTAATAATTTCGGACATCTCAAGGCTTGTCGAAGCGTAAACCCTTTGTAGTTTAGTGTCAAAAACCCAGACAGAAAGTCGCCTTGGTCTGGGCTTTAACAAAACCTCTTTGAGAAGCCAATGGAATGTAGCGACTTCACAATGTTTTTACCAGAGGAAAAAAGAGGGTGGACGCTGCTAGCATCCGCTACTTGTGAGATAGATATTTGGAGCGACAAGAGACAAAGGAAAAACGACACCATTTTTGCGAGACCAACACCTTCCATCATTTTTTTACATCTACAACCGATAAATTGTATACCTGTTGTATTCCTTAGACATTTAATTGTATAAAATCATTTATTCAAGACATATTAGTCCAGTTGTATTTTATCAATGAGTTTTAATTTCTTCTTTCTCAAACACTAAGCCTACGTAAGATTGTTTCAACACATACATAACAGTCTTTTCTGTTTTAGCGCTGTACATTTTTTTTTTCATTTTTATATTTGAGTGCTATCGACGTATGTAAGTATAAAAAAATGACATGATAAAAACTTTAAAAGTTTCTTTATTTGAAACACACACATATCTATACGTGCTTCACAAATGAGAAAGCAAAAAAAGCAAAAGAGAGATAGAGAGAGAGAATAATTGACACAATATAATCTTTTCCATAATATAATATGCCTTTCTTAATTAGATTTAAGCCAGGCAACCTCTTGGAAAGCTTGTAGCAAGAATTAACTTGTTCATGGACGGCAGATTCCATGCTGAAGGAGCTGATGACGATAAAATCTTGTAACGTAATTAACGAATGCTTGATTTATACGATTAGAATCCAGAGAGGAAAAAGAATGGGAAGACTTATTTAATAAAGACAGATACAACACCGCACAAAAAACTTATCTACAAATTATAACAAAGGACATTAGGAGTGAAATCACTGAAATTTAAGATATACTTTCATGGTAACTTATTAGGCATAAGGAATCCAAGCATTTACTTAATTTTTTTTAATTTAAAGGGACAATGAATGTTTGATTTCAAATTTTTTAATTTTCTATTTTTAATGATTTTTTATAATAAGGATATATAATGTTGTTACCTGAAATATATAAAATACAATAACACAGGCCTCCAAAAAAACTTTTGTTCTGGTGCCTAAGATTTTAAAACTGGATTTAGCTATGTATGGGGCGCTGATTCTAAATATGAAATCAGTTTTTCTCTATCAGCTCTACATTTTTAGAAAAGCGTTTTTTATTGTGCATTACTACAGAAAATGTGAACCACATAGCTCCGAGAAAATCCACCAGATAGGCTAAACATCCGTAATGTAAGGGACTTTCAACCCTTCGACTACAGTTGAAATATTTTTTTGAGTTGAGTAAACATTTTTAAGTAATATATTAAACACTTTTTGAGTTTAAATTACTTTGAGATTTTTCGTCGTGCAGGGTAGATAGAAATTAACCTCGAGTAATATTTGAGTTTAGGAAAGAGATGTTATAAAGTTAACCTAAAAAGTACTATGTTGTAGATTTTTGTACTTGTATCGATAAATAGAAATAAAATGAGTTCAAGATTGTCACGAAAAAGAAACTTCCGAAGTGTTCAGTGACTAAACTTCGTCTCACCTTAATAAAATACAATTGGGGAAGGCATA
>CM063500.1:105219692-105222192 GCA_032207245.1 Pardosa pseudoannulata | reverse complement strand
AAAATTAACATTTCTAATATTTTTAAGCATTTATTACAACTTTTTTTTCTTTCTATGAAAGCATCATAGAACTGAAGTTTACCTTTAGTCTCATCGATATCCAAGTTAATTTTTGGAATTCCAGTGAAAGCAAATCTAGGAGGCTGATCCGAAGGATTATCACAATTAATTTCAAACAACTGTCTTGCTTGACTGATTCCATCTGCATTACTATCAGAGTCACTACTATCCAGGTCATCTAGTAAACTTTCGCTACTATCATTTACAGATAATTCAGTTTCTGATTCCGAGTCACAGTTCGAATCACAAGAAATTAGCTCCATACTCTCTTAATTATACATTTTTAAAAGTAAAAATATATTATTCAACTCTTACATCAATAAAACTATCAGGCAGTTAGTAAAAGATAACCAGAAAGCTATACACTGAAAGATAACAATTCGTCTTCTGATACAAAACATGCGAAAAAACCAGCGCTTTTGAACCAATCAGAGTAAAAAATACAATAAACTGCAAACTATCTTTTACTGGAATAATTTGTTACTAAAATTGGAAAAAATACGGCCCAAAACAGTGCAAGCGAAATAGAAATTGGATTGCCCGTACGGCGTACGGGCAAATCAGTAAAGGCCCGAAAGCTGTGCTCTTACGGCGTATGGGCAAAACAGGGAAGGTGTTAAAAATGCCATTCTAGGAAAGTCTTTCAATATGCACAAGAATCAACTAGAATTAAAAAATCAAATAACAACTGAGTTCAAATTTGAAATTAATGTCTTACTTCACTGTGATTTACGGCTATATGTCATTAAGAAAAAGAAAGGTTCATTTCTATTTCAATAAAGTGTGGTACTAACATTAAAGTAAGCCTTTCAATATACACTATAATTTACTAGAATATAAGAATAAAATGGCAACTGAGTTCAAATTTAAAATTGATGTCTTACTTCACTGTCATCTATGGCTATGACCATTAAGAAAGAAAATAGTTAATTTTCATTTGAATAAAGTGTGGTACTAACTTTAAATGAAGTCTTTCAATATGCACTAGATTTAACTAGAATTAAAGAAACAAAGGGCAACTGAGTTCAAATTTGAAATTAATGTCTTACTTCACTGTGATCTATGGCTATATGTCATTAAGAAAAAGAAAGGTTAATTTCTACTTCAATAAAGTGAGGTACTAACATTAAAGGAAGTCTTTCAATATACACTATAATTTACTAGAATAAACGAATCAAATGGCAACTGAGTTCAAATATAAAATCGATGTCTTACGTCACTGTGATCTATGGCTATGGACCACTAAGAAAGAAAATGGTTAATTTTTATTTGAATAAAGTGTGGTACTAACATTCAAGGAAGTTTTTCAATATGCACTAGAATTGACCAGAATTAAAGAATCAAATAGTGACTGAGTTCAAATTTGAAATTAATGTCTTACTTCACTGTGATCTATGGCTATATGTCATTAAGAAAAAGAAAGGTTAATTTCTACTTCAATAAAGTGAGGTACTAACATTAAAGTCTTTCAATATACACTATGATTTATTATAATAAAAGAATCAAATGACAAATGAGTTCACATTTTAAATTCAAGTCTTACTTCACTGTGATCTATGGCTATATGTCTCTAAGAAAGAGAAAGGTTAATTCCTACTTCAATAAAGTGTGGTATTAACATTAAAGGAAGTCTTTCAATATACACTAGAATTAACTAGAATTAAAGAATCAAATAGTGACTGAGTTCAAATTTTAAATTAATGTCTTACTTCACTGTGATCTATGGCTATATGTCTCTAAGAAAGAGAAAGGTTAATTCCTACTTCAATAAAGTGCAGTACTAACATTAAAGAAATTCTTTAAATATACATTATAATTTACTAGATAAAGAATCAAATGACAACTGAGTTCAAATTTAAAATTGATGCATTACCTCACTGTGATCTATGCCTAAGGCCACTAAGAAAGAAAATGGTTAATTTTTATTTGAATTAAGTTCAATACTAACATTAAAGGAAGTCTTTCAATATACACTAGAATTTACTAGAATAAAAGAAACAAATAGCAACTGAGTTTGCATTTTAAATTGATATCTTACTTCCTGTAACCTACGGCTATATGTCATTAAGAAAAAGAAAGGTTAATTTTTGCTTCAATAAAGTGCGGTTCTAGCATTAAAGGAAGTCTTTCAATATACACTATAATTTACTAGAATAAACGAATCAAATGGCAACTGAGTTCAAATTTTAAATTAATGTCTTACTTCGCTGTGATCTATGGCTATATGTCATTAAGAAAAAGAAAGATTCATTTCTGCTTCAAAATGTGTGGTACTAACATTGAAGTAAGTCTTTCAATATAAACTATAATTTATTAGAATAAAAGAATCAAATGACAACTGAGTTCACATTTTAAATTCAAGTCTTACTCCACTGTGATCTATTGCTATATATCACTGAGAAAAGTTAATTTTTACTTCAATAAAGTGCGGTACTAACAT
>CM063500.1:105212192-105214692 GCA_032207245.1 Pardosa pseudoannulata | reverse complement strand
ATGATGGGTGAAAACACTTTTCTATCACAAAAAAAGCCCTATAGCGAGAAATGAGGAGAATTCTTTCCCATGAAAAAGTATCTTAGTCAGCGATATTAACCATCAGGAAGGAACTTAGATCATTGGAAAAGTGAGCCATTTTATTGAGACACCTATAAAATATGGCGAGTGGACAGAAATATTAGTATTTATTTCATAGTTAGCTTTGCGAGATTGGTTTGAAAGAATTCAAGTCACGAACACACTTTTTAATTGAGATTTTGAAGCTGGAAAAATAGATATGAAAGAATGAGAAAAGGAGAATTTTTAATAGATATTAAATGTGGTAATTTTGATATGTTACACACACACACACATATATTACATATATATATATAATATATATATATATATATATATATATATATATATATATTTCATGCCTATTTTTAGACATGAGATAAAGGTGTGAGGAGAACTAGCATTATTCGATTTGTAAGGTCTAGATTCAACAACCTGAATTGCAGTCTTGGGTCTTCTCTAATTTCACATCAAACCTCAACTCCAACAAAATGCCACTAAAATAGCACTTCATTCCATAAACTTGTAATCCGTACCTCTACAATCCGTATCGTCCACATGTCTTTACAGCACTGACTCTGTCACCAAAGTGAGAATAGCTTGTTGCTAAAAAATTGCCAACTTGACGATTTAGAACATAGGATGTAAAGAGTATTGATGATAACGAATTTGTTAATGCTCTCATTCGTCAGGTTTATCAAATTTAAGAACCTTTTTCACTTGATGAGAGACAAACTGATCTCAGAAAAAAAATACAATTTAGCTTCAAATAAATTAAATAAATAAAACAATTATTTCAAAATTTAAAAAATAGTCTTCGTAAAATTTTGTATTGTGGCAGGAAAAATCCATGTACCAAATTTCATGTGCCTAGGTTGTGCCGTTTACACGCAATACTGTTTATATACATCAACATTAAGCATTTTAACCTTTGCACTCTAACCTAGTAACTCATAGAGAATACCAATAACTCCAGCACTATATTGGTTACAAGTACATACCTCAGATGTAAAGGAAAATTGGAGTCGCATAAAATGAAGTATAGTGATCATTATTGAGTAGGCTCACCGTGTCGCCGTAGCGGTGACAGTGGATTTAATGTTAGCATTTTAATGTCGCAAATATGGCGACAACGGAGTGCAAAGGGTTAAGCATTCTTTTTATAAAGTACTACAGACTAAAGCTGTTCGAATTAGTCTCCACCCTCTGGTCTTATCCGAGTCAGTGCCTCTCCAGTCTCACTTAGGTGAGATTTTAAAGTCTCTTTCAAGAGTTAATCTACATAATTGGTGGTCTTCCCCTCTTTCTAGTTCCCAAAGGTTTGGTAAATGTGAGCTTTTTTATAGGCATGGTATCCTCAGTTTTAAATAAAAGCCAAAGCCACCAAATGTTGTGACTTTTTGTAACCTTAACGATGTCTGGTTGTCTATATTTTCGGTAGCTATCCAAGTTAAACATTGATCTCTCCAAACACTGGTTCTCCAAATTGCACCAAATGTTTTTCTAGTGTCAAAATCAATCGCATAATTGGTCAAATACTGCCAATTATGCGACAAAAAATAACTATTTTAGCAATATCTTTTCCAAATATCGGAACTAGGTTTTTGTCTACTGTATAAAAAGAAATTTTCCCTCTTTGTTTTTCATGGTATGTTGACTAAAACTGCAGGAAAACTAACGATCGAAGACGAATCATAGAAATTAAGATCACAATTCATATACATTTACCGATATTTACAGAACATACATAAAATAGTCATCTTCTATGGCATAAACTCCATTATAGCATCCACTCATATCATATATAACATCCACTCGGTCTCCACCATCTGGTCCTAAACGATTCAATGCCCCTGCAGTCTGCCTTGCTTCAGAGTTTTAAGTCACTGTTAAGTGTACGCCAAATGTTTTACTTCATATCAAAGCTGATCGCATGATTGGCTAAATATTTCCAATTATGTTACAAAAAAATAACTGTTCAAGATTTGACAATATCCTGCCAAATATCAGAACTAGGTTTTTTCCTACTGTATAAAAAGAAACTCTCCCTGTACTTTATTTTTCATGGCATGGTGACTAAAACTGCAGGAAACTGCGAAGACGAATCACAGCAATTAAGATCACATTTCACATACATTTACCGATATTTACAGAATATACATAAAATAGTAAAGCTTCTAAAGTACAAACCCCATTACAGATCAAAGCCGTCCAATCAGTCTCCGCCATCTGGTCCTAAACGAGGCAATGCCCCTGCAGTCTCTCTTACTTCAGATTTTTAAGTCGGTTTCAACAGAGTCGAGCCACCTAATTGGTGTTCTTCACAGTTTTCTAGTTCCCATAGGTTTGATAAAAGTGAAGGTTTTAGTCGATTGTATTCTCAGTTCTATGTAAATGTCCTAGTCTCAATTTTGTGACTTTTTATTACTTTAATGATGTC
>CM063500.1:105187192-105204692 GCA_032207245.1 Pardosa pseudoannulata | reverse complement strand
TTATCGCATATGTACTTAATCTATTATTAAAGCCAAATATAAAAGAAAATTATTTACGTAATACCTAAATTCAGTGATAAAACGTAGACGGTATTTAATAATATAATGCAAACGATATTTATATACATACATGTATATATATATATATATATATATATATATATATATATATATATATATATATATATATATATATATATATATATATATATATATATATATATATATATATATATATATATATATATATACATATATATATATATATATACATATATATATGTATATATATATATATATATATATATATAAATGTATATATATAAATATATATATAAATATATGTATATATATGTATATGTATATATGTATATGTATATATATGTGTGTGTATATATATATATATATATATATATATATATATATATGTATGTATATATATATATATGTATATATATATGTATATATATATGTATATATATATATATATATATATACACATATATATATATATATATGCTACTCAGCTCTTGGCCGAGCGATGATCGAATGGTACAGCGCTGCTCTTCGGTACCGCAATTCGCGGGTTCAAATCTCTCTATTGGTATGAAAGTTCATAGCATTTCTGAATCGGCTGTAAGCCGTAGGTTCCGATACCATTATCCCTCATGTAGCTAAACATTTAATGGTATCATTCGAAACCATCCTCAATGCTTGGGTATTACTACCAATATATGCATCCTTACCTTCCCTAATGATCCCTAATGTCCAAAGATATTTTCGCGAATTTATTTGTATCTGTAAATGCACTTGTATAACCACTTTATGTTTAGAAATAACTCTAGAATAATCTTTCACATACGTCACGTTTAATTAGCAAAGTTTTTAAGCTATATCCATTGAAGCATGTTACAGATTGCGTGCAGAACACTAAACAAGTACACAGAAATAAGAAAAGCGCTATCTCTAGTAATTCAGAACAACTTCAAAATAGAATATATGCCAGACGTCTGGAACTCGCTTCCAGAAAACCTCTATTAGACTTCCAGACGCAACAGCTGTCGGGTTATGGTTTGATTGATGTTATGCCTTAAGAACTAGGATTCGCAAAACGAAATTAAAATAGCTCTAGCTTTAGTTTGATATTAATTTTCCGAGACATAACTATTGCTTTGGAAACTAGCATTTTATGGCCCTGTCATAACAAAATAGGAAGTATGTTCCGTCAGAGATTATTAATTTTTTGTTCTTTGAAATAGTAATAAAAGTTGTACTTAATGTTCTTTTGATAAATTAATAAGAATTAGAAGACGTTTTACCGGTTTTATAAATAAGTGATTTGATTTAGTTTCTAAAGATATAGTTTAGATTTCAGCTCTATTTGAAGGTTGAGTAGTTCACCAGCTTCATTAAATGTAATTAATGAATGCTGTACACAATCTTTTAGTCAGTAGTCTTTTAATCAATTTAATTAGAAAAGAGTAAAATTTTATGGGTAGTTAAATATTTGGTTTTATTTTATTTTATTAGCTATACAATGCACGTTAAATACTAGATTGACCGTTGGAGAAAATTTCTCTCCAAGACATGTATACTGATTTATAAAATTCAGTAATATCTATTTGTCTAGACATATATATATATATATATATATATATATATATATATATATATATATATATATATATATATATATATATATATATATATATATATATATGTAATGAGTCTGACATCTCGATGGGAGATTGCAGTCATGGCCATAAAAATGATACCGTTTCAGCTAAAGAACTTTATTAAAATAACTTTGAAGGACGGGTTCCCACTTCATCATAGGAACAAACTGAAGGGTCAGCTAGCATGAAGTTCTATGTACAAGACCCGTAACACCTGGGTCAACATCTGTGGGAAAATATCTCTAGAAAAATCTGTCTCCGATAGCGGGTATCTCCTTTTTATTTGGAAATTTCCTAAATTGTCCGCTAGGGCCATGTAGGTCTATAATTGGCCAGGCCCCTTCTCTGAGGGTGTAACTTGTAGCCCCAGTGGTCAATTTAGGTTAGGCGTTAAAAAGGGGAATGGAAAATGACGCGAGAATTTTTACCCTTGATTTAAGTTTTGAAAACCCCTGAGAATTTTCCTTACATATATATATATATATATATATATATATATATATATATATATATAATTTGAAAAATATCTAGCCCTACTCTAGCAGAGCGACCTCCACACGTATGACATCTATGGTTACAGCATCTATTGGTAAGGCGATATCTGCAGCTACTGTACGCCAAAGATTACATATGAGTAGACTGTACACTCGGGTACCTCGAGTTTGTGTTTTCCTAATTGCCTAATCAAGAGGGCATGATTAAAGTGGTGCCGGGAACTTGTCAATTGGACTGTGTCTGAGTGAGGCAATGTCATGTTTACTGATGAGTCAAGATTTGCTCTGGATCCAGATGACAAGCGTATAAGGAGATGACTTGAGCAAGAAACACTAAATCAGCCCAAAAACATCACCGAACATAACGCATTTTGAGATGGAAGCACAATTGTGTGGGTAGGGATATCATTAGGATACCGCATCGCACGTCTTTAAACGGGGTTCTGTGACGGCTGTCCGGTATCGAAATATGTCCAAGAACCCATTATGAGATTTTACTCTTCAGCTGTTGCCCTTAATTTTGTTTTAATGAACGGTAACGCACGTCTTCATATAGCTGGCATCGTTGAGGACTACCTGGAGAATGAAGAGATTGCACGTATGGCGTGTCCAGCATATTCGCCCGAGCTTAATCCCATTGAAAATCTTTGGGATGCTCTCGGTCGTGCTGTATCTGCACGTTTCCCACCTCTAGCCACTCTTATAGAGCTGGAAACTGCTCTACAAGAAGAATGGAGATTGCTTAAATCTGCGGTGGTTGACCTAATTGAACCTAATTGAAAGCAGGGTCACAAGGTGTAAACTTTGTATACAGATGAGGGGGAACATATACCCTATTAATATCCTTTTTTTCATTTTATGCTGTTTATTTTCACTTTATATATAATTCTGTTTAAGTCTTCAGTATGTCATTATCTGATAACTTACAAAAATTCATCCATCAGATACGAGAACACTGCCTTTACCGAATCAGAGAGTAGTTCTTCAATCTACTTAATTTTAATACTTGATTTAATTGTAGTTGAACTGGAGATCAGTAACCAGGATATTGCATATTTAACCATCTACAAATCAAGCAAAATGCTGCCTGCTGACAAAACTATTTTGCATTTTTGGACTTGCAACGTATATAAATATTCAGCAATAAAATATACTTTTTTATATCAGACATTCAAAAAAAAATAAACCAACTAAGAAAGGGTTATACCCAAACCTTTATTTCTAACGTATATGACGTGCATTCACCCCTTTCGGAACATCCGGGACTTCCCAAGCACTTCGATGCTTCTCCAAACCTTAAGAGGTAGTTCCATTACGACCGCAGCCATTGTAGAAAAAATATATTGCCGTCATTAGTCTTTATGGTGGAATGCTGAACATTCGATGAGTAGCTTCAATTTGTCCGATATATTTTCTCCTACTTCCCTCCAGCCGTTTTTAACACTTGACTTTCCCTTTCTTTTCCTATTGTTATAGAAGGAAAAAATGCATTTTAAAGTAGAATAGATGGAGAGAAGCATCAGAGGCAGGATATTATTTCGCCATTAAACTCGCAAACGATCAAAATAGATCTTCTTCCTCTCAAAACCCCTTCCAGGTACTTCCCTGGATTGCCAACATTTGTCATACTTAAGAAACTTTTCCCCTTGTACCACTTTTATTCCTTTAATAACGATCTGCCGTTTCTGTGGAAGATATTTCTTTATTGATTTTCAGGTTCGGATGTAATTCTTTCAGAATTCCTCTGAGATCTGGATAGATGGTACAGCATTCGATAGAGCTTAGTCAATATAAAGCACTTGTACCGAAATGTACATATATTTATCTAGTACCAAAAAATTATTGTAGCTAAAACTCTAAATTCTCAATTCACGTTCTATTTTCTTTAATATCAACTTTCCCAAGCTCTCGAAATAGTTCAATGATATGGTTTGGTTTGGTTTGGAGTGCTACGTCTACTTTTTGCAACACGAGAGCTAATGAGACCGATACCTATAGCTTAAAGCCGATTCCGAACGGCTACAAACATCCATGCCACTGTGGGATTCGAACCCACGAACTTCGGTTTCGAAGGCCAGCATCCTAACCAAACGGCCATTGTTCGGCAGTTGAATGATATGAATCATCCAGATAAATTTAATGAAGAATTGCTACGTGTGATTTTGTCTTTCCCTTCTCTAACTTAGCAGTCAATTCACCCAAAAAAACTAAAGATCCTTACAATCTTAATGCTGTTGTTTCCATTTTCTCCACTAGTATTATAAAATCCACCAAAAAAATCTGCTTTAAATTTGTCCTGTAGGTGGCTTAACCTGCATTTTCCAGAAGTATCATTTGTCAATATGGAGAACATTGGGACTACGAAGCTATTTTATGCACACCATCCGCCATTAATTAAGACTGTATATATTTGGTTGACTGGATCCTTGATCTTACATCCCTCTGGTTTCAAGATCATTCATTGCCTTTGCCGACTGATCTGCGGGGACTCAACAATATTACATCATTAGTTAGTTTAGTGATCATTTTAAGTAAACTAAAAAGTTTCCTTCAGTTGTCATAATTTAACCTTAAATTAACGTCTATAACGGCAAGCATAATAAAAAGTAAAAGGACATTTCATCCACTCTCTACACTTGCATACATTTTAACAAGATAAATGGTGTAAAATACAATAATCTTCAGTGTCTTCAGTTATCATAGCTTAATCTTAATTGAACAACTATAACAGAAATTACAGTGACAATTTATAAGGCATTTCATTCACTTTCTGCATTGGCAGACATTTTAATAAGTTAAATTATGTAAGGTACACTAATCTTGAGTGTCTTCAGTTATCATAATTTAATCTTAATTGAACATCTATAACAGCAATTGCAGTAACAATTGAAAAGGCATTTCATCCACCTTCTGCATTGGCAGATATTTTAACAAGTTGAATTATGTAAAATACAATAACTTTATGTGGCTTCAGTTATCATAACTTAACCTTAATTGAACATCTATAACAGCAGTTTTACTAAAACGTGAAAGGACATTTCATCCACATTCCACATTGGCAGATATTTTAAAAAGATGAATGATGTAAAATACAATAATCTTATGTGCCTTCAGTTATCATAACTTAACCTTAATTGAACATCTATAACAGCAGTTTTACTAAAAAGTGGAAGGACATTCCATCCACATTCCACATTGGCAATATTTTAAAAAGATGAATGATGTAAAATTCAATAACCTTATGTGGCTTCAGTTATCATAACTTATACTTAATTGAACATCTATTACAGCAGTTATACTAAAAACTGAAAGGACATTTCATCTACATTCCACATTGGCAGATATTTTAAAAAGATGAATGATGTAAAATTCAATAACCTTATGTGGCTTCAGTTATCATAACTTAATATTAATTGAACATCTATAACAACAATTACAGTGACAATTGAAAAGGCTTTTCATTCCCCTTCTGCATTAGCATGTATTTTAACAAGAGGAATTATGTAAAATACAATAATTTTATGTCTCTTAAGTTATAAATTAACTTTAATTGAATATCTATAACAGCAATTACAGTTACAATTGAAAAGGCATTTCATCCACCTTCTGCATTGGTAGATATTTTAACAAGTTGAATTATGTAAAATACCATAATCTTATGTGTATGGTTAAGCTATTATAACTTAGCCTTAATTAAACATCTATAACGCAATTATATTAAAAATGAAAGGACATTTCATCCACCTTCTGCATTGGTAGATATTTTAACAAGTTGAATTATGTAAAATACCATAATCTTATGTGTATGGTTAAGCTATTATAACTTAGCCTTAATTAAACATCTATAACGCAATTATATTAAAAATGAAAGGACATTTCATCCACGTTCCACATTGGCAGATATTTTAAAAAGATGAATGATGTAAAATATAATAATCTTATGTGACTTCAGTTATCATAACTTAACCTTAATTGAACATCTATAACAGCAATTACAGTGAGAATTTAAAAGACATTTTATTCCTCTTCTGCATTAGCAGGTATTTTAACAATATGAATTATGTAAAATACAATAATCTTAAGTGTTTTATGTTATAACATAACCTTAATTAAATATCTCTAACAGCAATTACGGTGATAAGTCAAAGCACATTTCATCTACCTCCTACATTGGCAGATATTTTAACAAGAGGAATGATGCAAAAAGAATAATATTATGTATCTTAAGCTATATCTTAACCTTGAATTAACATCTATAATAGCAGTTATACTAAATACTGAAAGGACATTTCATCCGCGTTCCACATTGGCAGATAAATTAAAAAGATGAATGATGTAAAATTCAATAACCTTATGTGCATTCAGTTATCATAACTTAACCTTAATTGAACATCTATAACAGCAATTACAGTGACAAGTCAAAGCCCATTTCATCCAATTTATACATTGGCAGATATTTTTAGAAGATATATGATATAAAATACAATATTCTTATATGGCTTTAGTTATCAGTACTTAACCTGAAATGAACCTCTATAACAGCAATTATATAGTAAAATGTGAAAGGATATTTCATCCACCTTTGTTGGCAAATATTTTACCTAACTGAATGATGTAATATAAAGTTATTTTATATGAGATATCTGTATGACTATATTCAACACCAAATCTTTGCTGTCCATAATACTCGTGGTGAGTTAACACAATGTTAATGAATCTGATATTTTCTATTCCAAGAGCTTCCTTTATACTTTCTACTACATGGTGTTTCAAAAATGACCGGCATATTTGAAAAATCAATAAAAATTAAACGGGAAGTGAAAGAAATGCACCGTTTGTTGCAATATGCTTGGGACAACAGTAAATTTCCAGGCAGGCAAACTTTCGAAAATAGTTACAGTTTTCAACAACAGATGGAGCTGCAGGCTATTTGAAAAATATAGAAGAAAACGCAGTTTGTGAGTTCGTGAATCTGCAATTCGTCTTTCAAATTGTAAGTTTGCTGTGAAAAAAAGGATTATTCCTTAGAACTGAAGATTGTCTGGCCTGAGACGTCTACACGGGGTTCTGATAATTTCTTTCTGAGACTACGCCATATTATTGCTGAGCGTGGTGGATATGTGAAGAATACAGTAGATTTTTCAGTTTGCAGTGCCATCTGTTGTGAAATATTTTAACTAATTTTGAAAGTTTGTCTGCCAGAAAATTTACTGTTGTCCCAAGAATATTGCAATAAACGGTGTATTTTTATCGCCGCCCGTTTAGTTTTTATTGATTTTTCAAATATATCGGACATTTTTTAAACACCATGTATCTTTATATATTTATGTAGTTTTAACGTAATTAAACACTACATATAGAGTTATAGCATTAGTAATATTCATTTTATCGTTTTATTTGCAGATCTCCCTTCAATTCATCAGTCATGTTCGCAATATTCGTGTCACACTTTCTTCGAGAAAATCCATTCTGTTCTGAGAAATCCGACTTCCCGAAGTTAAACAAAGAAGAAAACACTATGGAAACACCTCTTCCCTCTCGCACATTGTCACAGTCATCTTTATTATTCATCGGATGTAGACGTCAGTCCTTTAGAGCCATTCATTATTATGCTAATGCGGATTAACCGAGCACTCTACTAAATTGGATTCGAGGACTCTGAAAGACGGGGAAGGCATTGCATCAAGAGCAATGCCTATGCTTCGGCATTAAGGGAAGAGACGGGCTATGGTGAAAGATTGAGTCTACAACCTCAGTATTCGCATATATCGGTATTATTGTTATTAAGAGAGAGTGGATTGTTATTAATACAGAGAGAGGATATCTCCATTTCGCTAAATTTTTATAGTAAAAGAAAGGTAATAAATATCCATACGTGCCATTTCTCTATCATGCCAAAAGGATGAAATCCATTACCGTGTGTTTGGGATTTATTTATGTGCATGATTCTTCTTGGCGTGCCAGAAATAAAAGCACTGAATGACAAACATTGTTTGACATCACAATGACTATAAATAAGTGAGAATGACAAGCAGAGAATACATAAACTATAAACACCATCAAATAGAAATTTTTCTTATTTTTCATTTTACCTTATATTTATTTTAACACATTGTATGCGGGACACGTACTAATACGTTTTCTGACGATTGATACTTGAGCGAGAAACACATACTAGTACTTTTCTAACGATTGATACTTAAGCGTGGGTCGAGTACTAGTACGTTTTCTGACGATTGATACTTAATGCGGGTCACGTACTAGTACGTTTTCTGACAATTAATACTTAAGCGCGGGACACGTACTAGTACGTTTTCTGACGATTGATACTTGAGCCCGAGTCAAGTACTAGGACGGGTTAGTGTAACAACATGATTTGTTTGTGGGTACAAAAATAACGGTATATACAGGAAGAGACTGGCCGAATGGGAAGAGACGGGAAGAAGCCGAATGTTCTTGTCTATTACATAGATTCTGGAAACATTTAGACAAATAAAAACTAGTTTTTGCATCAGTCGATGCGGAACCACAGAACGGGAAAAATTAAAACTATATACTACTATTTTTATTTAATTTTTCATATTTACGATGCTATTATAAATTTATCCACTAAAAAATATATTTTTGTTTACAAAAACCTTATGGTTGTTATTTAGAAATTTCTATTTATATATTTGTTTATATATTTCAATATAAAATACAAAAAGTAGGTTAAAAAATGAAATAATTTTCGATCTATTGACATGTAACTGAATAACTAAATTTACGCTCAAGACGCTCGTTCGCGGTGCAATTCCGCTGCGAAATGTACCCGCACACAATGTGTTAATAATTACCGCAAATACATGGAAGTTTCAGCATTTGTTCTCTGTTCTTATTACATTAGTTTTGTGGAACTGACTTCGTTTCGAAAAAGTAGGAACATTTTTTATGAAGAGGAAAGAGATTGTTCAAAAAATTTATAAAATTTTCTGACATATACGTAATGAATTTCATTAATACAGTTTGCTTTTTTGTGTACAATTTTTAGGTATAGTTCTCCGCTTATCTAAATTTTTAAAATTTATCAGAATTATTTGTTGCTGCTAATTCCACATGGTTAAGGTGGGATAAAGTTCACGTCAATAAAGACGAATGGGTATGCCTTTAGTTTTATAAGCACCGCTAGGGTGGAGAACATGTATATATATATATATATATATATATATATATATATATATATATATATATATATATATATATATATATATATTTGTTTATTTATTTATATATACATATATATATACATATATATATATATATATACATATATATATATATATATATATATATACATATATATATATATATATATATATATATATATATATATATATATATATATATATATTTATATATATATATATATATATATATATATATATATATATATATATATATATATATATATATATATATATATATATATATATATATTTGTTTATTTATTTTATATACATATATATATACATATATATATATATATACATATATATATATACATATATATATATATATACATATATATATATATATATATATATATATATATATACCTATATATATATATATATATATATATATATATATATATATATATGCATGTGTTTCTGCATATAGGGTAATCCTTGTGAGACTGACTAGTGATATAGACAGTTTGAATATTTCTAGGACCAATAAACCACTATTTGGTATATATAATATATATATATATATATATATATATATATATATGCATGTGTTTCTGCATATAGGGTAATCCTTGTGAGACTGACTAGTGATATAGACAGTTTGAATATTTCTAGGACCAATAAACCACTATTTGGTATGTCATTTTAAGGGGATGAATGTTAATAATGTTATGTTGTGTAGCTTTTTTCTTGAAGTATTAGGGAGTTTGGTTTGGTTTGGTTTGGAGCGCTACGGTCTACTGTTTTGCACACGAGGGCTAAGAAGTATTAGGGAGAAAAATCTCCGTAATATAAACCAAATAAATCAAATTTTTTTATATTAGAACCGTAAAATTGACATAAAAGTTATTTTAAGACATGCAGGATCCAGTGTCTAAATGTTGAGTAAATTATATCAACAAACTCTACTGAGTCCTAATGGTGTTAGCAGAACATTGGCTTTATAATTGCTTGGTATATGTCTCCCTGGTATTTAGGACGGGTGGACCATATTTCATACATTTTACATTTAAACATATACTATCAGAGATTTGTTTTTGTTGTTGTTACTTCTACCCTTTGGATAATAAGTCCAGGACGTGATCCCAGTCATTGCTACTCGAATTAAGGTAAGGGGTGTCCCTTTCGTTTTTTAGGAAAACCATCGTTAGAGTGAGAGGACGACTTTGTTCAAAGTGGGTCCTCGTAATTTAGAAGCAGGGACTAAGCAGTAGACCCCCATGCTTGGCCTGCCACCCAACAGATTTATAGTTTGAGAACTTGAACAACATTGTGACCACGAACATTTATTACATTCCCCAGTAAAGCATACACGGCTTATCTTAGGTATGATAGAATGTACAACAAATTATACCCTAATACATAATTCATTAAATAATACCACTATTACAAAGTGACATAATCTTTAACACTATTTACAAGTGGTACTAAAATGAATAGTATATTGTATCATCATTTTCATTAACGTACACGGCGTATCTTAGGCATGATAGAATGTTCAACAAATTATCACTTAATCCATGATTCATTAAACACTATCACGATTACAAAGCGACATAATCTTTAACATCATTTACAAGTGGTACTAAAATGAATAGTATATTGTATCATCATTTTCACCCGTTAATACCACGATCAATAGAAACATATCATCATTTTCTTATCACAATACAATTAGCTATTATCTAACCGTACCATTATATTCATCATTTCTACACTATAAAACAACGATTAGCAATCTTTACCAGTTTTTTCATGTTTCTCAAACCGTAACAGAAAGATTAGGATACTAAATCATCGTTCACATAACTTTCTCACAAACACGTTTTAGCAAAGTGCGTAATCATTTTCATCGTCTTCACATTCAAACATGACCATCATCAGAGCGGATTATCTTTATCATTTTTAATATAAAAGTCTACTACGTAATATGACAAGATAAATTAAAGTTGACAACTAACATGCGGTCAGTAAAGATAAACAATCTATTGAGCTTTACCAGATAATTCTCAGCCAAAAAACAAATCATTTTTCACCTGTCTCATAGGGTACTTTACAATTCTGGAAAATTTAAAGTTTTACTGTCATATGGCACGCTATATTCTAGCCTCAAATAACAGAGTTAAATAACACATTTTTTAAACAATTCTAATTTTTCAGTAATACCAAGTAATGCTACTTTAAATTTTAAAATGTATAGAACATTAAAAAGTCATTCAATAATCGGAATCGCAAGCTAAAGGTTAAAAAAAAAGGAAATCGTTTAATTATCGGGGAAAAATCTTATTTAAATATTAGCGACTTTGGGATAAACCAAGTTTCCATATCTACTCAATAAGAACTTTTTTTCCTAATGCTATTAATATTCTTACAGTCATTTTGTTCGACTCCAGACAGCTTTCAAAAATCCCTTTAAACACTATCCAAGCAAAAGCCCTTTTATGAAGACATATCTATTCCAGTCATTGTTTCAATTTCCCTTTCGATTATCAGAAATGCCTTCGCCATTTTTTCGCCAAATTCCGTTCTCCGAGCTCTTGATTTATGGCGAAATGTCACCAGCTATTTAGTGCCAGGATAGACTTTTTTTTAATATTCAAATGTTCTGAGCAATTCAGCGCCGGGAACGCACTTAAGGGCATATGAAAAATTGTATGTAACTCTTCTTTCCCTCTGCTACTCGCTGCAGCATTGTTTCCTGGGAGAACCCTAGCAATTTGTATGCAATCTGTTACTTTCCGTCCGGACTATGCCGTCCCATTATTTCTCAGTTTTTTTTTTATTTCCTGACAGTTTTTTTTTTCTTCTTCTTTTATCCTTTCCTCGCCAAGGCGCCGGGTAACTTCTTGTTCTCTTAAGACAATTTCGCCGTCGCCAGCTTTCCGATTCATATACTTTGCATGCTGGAGTGTCATGATTTATCGTAGAAATGCTGCCCGGCTATCAAGCGCTATATTACTCTCTGGATTTTCATTTCTTGTGTCAATTTCTTGCTTTTACTTTTTTTTTATCCTGCCGAATTTTTGCAGTCGTTGACTCCGATATTTTATCCGACGTTGCAGAAGTTTCCAGGAATCCTGAAGATCTTCATTCGATTCACAAAGGTCATAAAATGTATATTAGAAGAAATCCACCTCTCATTGGATAAAATTACTGTCTTAATGTATTCATCTTGTAATGAAACTTACGTTTATTATCACCTTGTAAAAAAAGTATATATATATATATATATATATATATATATATATATATATATATATATATATATATATATATATATATATATATATATATATATATATATATATATATATATATATATATATATATATATTATATATATATATATATATATATATATATATATATATATATATATATATATATATATATATATATATATATATGTATATATATATATATGTGTGTGTGTATATATATATATATATATATTATATATATATATATATATATATATATATATATTAAATTTAGCAAATTTGGCAAATTTATAATAATATTACAATAAATTATAATAAATATTATAATAATATTATATTAAATATTATAGCAAATTTATAATAAATTTATAATTTGGCAAATTTATAATAATATTACAATAAATTATAATAAATATTATAATAATATTATATTAAATATTATAGCAAATTTATAATAAATTTATAATAATAGCAAATTTAGCTGAACTTTTAATTGTTATTCAATGAAGAATTTCTAAAAAATGCTCTTAGTATATTTCCATAAAACAAATGATTTAGGGACAAAATCCAAATCAAATATTCTTTTGAAAAATTCTCATAGAAGGTGACTGCAATCTCCGTACAAGGTCTTCCAAAATTAATGAGAAAGAAATTACAAAAATTAAATTGTCGTATCTACCAAGAAAAAGAGTTAATTATCTTCAAAGTATAGACTTGGGTTACAATACATCTAATCCATTGTTTCTGTCAGTGTTTCTATTATTTTTCAAACTCGTTTTGTGAGATGAGGCAATGCATTGTGGTTCTGGCTCTTTGGACATCTTAGTGTTTTAAAATGGTGTTCTTCCATGTTCAGGAAAAAATGGTCACAGGGGACCAGGTCAGGACTTTATAGTAGAGGGAGAACAACTAGGATATTTTATTGGGTTAGATATTCAGTCACAATCAACAACGTGTTGTTTAGTTTCTTTCGGAGTTTTACGGTCTACTTTTTTAACACGAGAGCTAGTGAGACCAGGACCTAAAGCTTAAAGCCGATTTCGAACGGCTACGAACATATATGTTCCAATGGGATTCGAACCCACTAACTCTAGTACGAATGTCAGTATGTGTCAGAATGTGTCTAAACGAATGTCAGTACTCAAACCATTAGGTAATTTTTCGACCAATGGCGTATGGAGCCGATAGTTGTCGTGGTGGAATATCCTGCTGACAGCAATCTCTAGGCAGACGTGGTTTGACCTCTTCTTCTAACACTTGAGTACTTCCAAGCAAATTTGTGCTTTTACAATTGAAAATTCGGCAATTGAACGTACACTTAATCAGCGGTCGATGTCAAGAACATTCCTCACTTATTCAATGTTTTCGTTCGTTTTACATTCGATGGTCGCCCCCAGGGGAACACCTCCTTTAGGTGTGTAAGGGGTTCACGATCCCGGGGTACCTGAGTGATCTTTTCTAGTGTCCTTCTCGGTAGTCCCGAGCTTACCTCTGTAGAGTTTGCTCCTTACCGAGTTGGTCCCAATTAAAATCGGACCATGACGGGCCTCTCGTAGGTCAGCGGTGGCTTGGTAGCCATTATAGAGTCACTGTCGTAGCATGGTCATCAGTAGTTGCTGCTGGATGGCTTCGGCCGGGTCAGCGTAAAAACACACATTCGATGGTCGTCTACTCACGGATCGTCTTAAATGTTCTGTTGTCCGTTCCTAAACGCAGTGTGCCCTTTGTAGCCTTGCGATGGATAAAACTTCATCCTTTTTTCCCATTACTCTAACATTTACAAGGTTTCATCACCATTTTCACGGAGAATAATGAAAATCCTAATTGCCTGGCATAGCTCAATGTAGTATTGTTCTTACGAGTAACAAGCTATACTCCCAATGAATCACTGTTATGCCATTGAGCCTGCCCTAGGAATTAGGAGCAGAAGACCGCGGTAGCTCAGTCGGCAAAGGCAATGCTCTCGTAACTGGAGGAGTGCGGGTTCGGAGCCCGAGCCGGCATACGATCCTCCCTGTTCGGTAAAGGTGACTGAGGCAAGTAAAATATGTTCCCCAGGGTTTCTCATGGTCACAATATCCACCAAGTTCTCAATCACTAACTCTGTGGTTGGCATGCCAAACATATGGGTCTTATCAAAATTATGAAGACCCACTAGAGCATTATATATATATATATATATATATATATATATATATGTATGTATGTATAAATGTGTATAAATATATATATATATACAAAACTATTCCGATATTCAACTGCATTACTGATGAACATTTATTCATTAAAAAGAGTATTTCGAGAAAACCATCTGAACCGTACAACATTTATTTATTAAGATCCAACACCATGATAATGACGAAATATTTCGCGTATTTTTTGGAGATCTCCGAACTCACAGCTATTACACAAATTGTCCCGGTAGCTTTGACGTGATTATTTAATGGCACGGTCTAGAAAAACCACAAATAATTCAGAAGGAATTCTGATTATTTACTCTGTTAATTACTATTCGCAGAGGAATCGCTACAGAACGCCCGGATGCTTTACGTGTGATTTCCCTAAAACAAATGAGTCAGAAAAAAACGTCCCAAACAGCAAGCAGAGAGACGAAAAAAAAAGGTTTCTTGTTAGTTTTGCTGTGTTTGTATCAGATTAAACTAAATTAATGATAGTTACTAATTCCAAATGGAAAATCTTAGTAGGGAGTGCTGGAAAAAAATCTTTACCTTAGATTTTTTTTTATTTCGGTTTCTTTCTGTTGGGTAGCAATTAATGAAATTAATTCGAGTGAGTGCATAGGATCTTAATGGAAACGAGAAGAATTTATTTAAGAACCAGAGGAATCATTTCTAAGCAATAGGGGGAAATACAGTTCCTAGTTAGAAAACGTTATAATAATATATATACATATACATATGATATGTTTGTATATATATGTGAGTGTATTTTTTTGTCTCTTAAGTTGATGAATTTCGATTATTTAAGTACGTTTGGACCTAAAATAAACTAGAAAAGGTATTAACTTTCTTTCCAGCCTAAACGGCTTTAAACTCTCTCTCCCTCTCTCTCTCTCTCACACACACACTCACATATATATATATATATATATATATATATATATATATATATATATATATATATATAATTTGGTACTTAATTATTAAATTTTAAATAACTTAAGAAAATTTGAAAATGCTTTTTGTTAATTCTTTTAGTAATATTTCATGAAATCTTATTCGGAAATTAAATAAAAACTGTTAAAATGTTGACAATTTTATCTAAAACGCACTCAAGTTTACTTATCTTATTTATCTTATATATAGCATTTATCTTATATATTATATAATATAAAGTAGTAATAAATTAAAAATTTCAGTCAGTTATAAAGAAATATTAGCACTTTTTATTATATTTCTAAAACTTAGATACAATTGTTCTTTGCTTTAGAATTTTATTATTTTATTATTTTATGGAAGGAGACAGATTGTACCAGATGTTTAAGCAACAGGTACGCAAATCCGAGATATAGCGAATGGGTGGTCTTTGAACTCTGAGCTGCCGTCCCATGACATCCCAAATGTGTTCTGTCGGACTGAGATCCGGTGAGTTAGGCGGCCAGGACATTAACTGGAATTCAGCATCATGTTCCTGGAACCACTCCAACACAATTTTAGCCTTGTAACACGGGGCGTTGTCCTGTTGGAACATTCGATTTCCAGCTGGAAAAACAGAGGCTACGTAAGGGTGCAACTGGTCCGCAATGATGTTAGGATACCCTGTTCATGATACCCCTGTTCAGATATCATGGTCTTCTTCGCCTGGAAGATGGCGTATCCTGACAAGGCCATCGGAGTGGTGAGTGACAAACCGTGATCCATGTGACCAGGCAACTCTCTCTCTCACTGATCCATGGACCAGTTGCGATATTCAACAGGTTTTCCAGCTGTCGCCGGCAAATGGCTCCACGTTTTTCTGATCTTAAGAGTTTAATTCGCTGACTAAGTTTCTTGTCCCTAGATAAAATTCTTTCTCTCTTCGCTCTTGGGTGCACCTCTGTTCGAGCAGAGTGATTTTTGTGTTTTTCTCTTGTCTGTCGTTGACTAGAAAAGATGTCTGTTTTCAGCAGCCCTAAAATAAAGTTTTAGTTAGGCATGTACCGTTCTCTTCAATAGGGGCCGACTGCATCATTATTAGTGCTAGCTGATTAGGCTTTTTCTTATCCATTAGCCCTGGTAAGTAAAAATAATTGGGGCTATGATTTCAGTATCCATGTATTCATGTATCCAGCAGTTTTATAATTCCTGGATTACATATATATATATATATATATATATATGTGTGTGTGTGTGTGTGTGTGTGTGTGTGTATGTATGTATATATATATATATATATATATATATATATATATATATATATATATATATATATATATATATATATATATATATATATATATATATATATATATGTATATATATATATATATATATATATATATATATATATATATATATATATATATATATATATATATATATATATATATATATATATATATATATATATATATATATATATATATATATATATATATATATGTAATATATCAAAATTGTTTAACTTTAGAATTTCCTTAACCCTTTAAACGTCAACCATATAAACTCTTTGGAATTTAATGGAATTAGTTCATAAATCTTACCTATGAACCTTATAAATGCAAAATGATTAAAATGTTTCTTTTCAATCCTTAGGTTTGCATTACAGAATACCGTAGGAGAGATTGAGGGAGGTTAACTGACAAACCCACAATCTTGTATAGCGTGAATATAATACTTTTTAAAATTTTAACTATATTGGAAGAACAATAAATAAGTGTT
>CM063500.1:105174692-105177192 GCA_032207245.1 Pardosa pseudoannulata | reverse complement strand
ATATTTGGCAAATAATTACTGACAAAGCTCTTACCATAGACTTTAAAAGCTAATAAAATTTGAAAGTTTTTGATATATTTAAACAATTATAGCTAAAATAGTTTTTGAATGAAATTTTATTTGATGTCGTTTGGTTTGGAGTTCTACGGTCTACTCTTTTGCAACACGAGGGCTAATATATGAAACCTACTGCTTAAAGCCGTATACTACCTGTCACCAGCCACCCACCCGAAGTCGGGTGTAGAGTGTTGAATTGCTGGTTCGGTCTAACCGTACGGCAATAGTGCGTACGGCAATAGTGCAATAGTTACGCAGGGGCCGAGTATTTCTGTTGCTGGCTGTAACGATGTTTCAGATGATATTAGTGATGTTTCAAAGAACAAAAAGGTAAATTTTCCATTATTAGAACATACATTTTTATTGTAGACTGTAAAAGATTATAATATAGAAATATATTTTTCAGGGGCCAAGTCGGCATTCCGCCCATAAAATTTAAAATAACAAAAAAAAGTGGACAGTCTAGATAAATAAGTACAACCAATGCAGTTTCCGAAAGTGCGGGGGATACTCCGCAAGAGTCCTGCCCAGGTTAAAATTCCGATTGATCCGGTGTACTACATGGAACTTTCTGACATCAGAGCAGGTGTTGGTGAGGGAAGCAATATCTGCACAGGGCAGTTGTGATGGTCATTCGTGAAGGATTACTTCGACCCTTGCGGTGTGGTATTAGGTTAAATTCATGGCCACACGATGGAGCCTTGGTTAACGGTGAGCCAGTCAACCAGGCTCCTGGCTTTCCTTATCAGTACCGGGTTTTTGATTAGGCTATCTGCCCAGAGTTCCTTAAATATGTCAGAGGGTTTCTTAAGATGCAAGTCATGTGTCAAAGGGCAGTCGTGCAGATAGTGATTGGAGTCACCGCGTGCACCGCAGACAAAATCTCCCGATGAGCTAGTTGAGACCTGGAACCTGTGGAGATACTGAGGGAAAGGTCCATGGTTCGTAAGAAGCGCATTGCCGCATTTCCACTCAGTCTAAACAATTTCACTTCTCTTAAGAAACCATAGAGAACTCTGCCTGTAGTGGCCGAGTCCCAATAGTTTTCCCACTCGAGGAGCACCTCTTGCTTAAGTTTTAGTTTTATAAATGAGCTAGTGAGTAGGAGTTTTATTTCTGGCTCGCGAAGTGTCGCTTCTTTAGCCAGCTTATCGGCAACCTCATTGCCGTCGATGCCAGGGTGAGCTTTGACCCAGCCGAGATCAACTTTTCTGTTGGTTATTTCCAGGTTTTTCAGAGTTGTTTGAATAACCTGAACTTGATGATTCATTTGATGGAATTATTGAATTGCCTGAAGGCTGGACATGCTGTACTGCTAAAAGCCGATTCCAAACGGCTACGAACAATCATGCGCCAGTGGGTTTTGAACCCACGAACTGTGGTACCAAAGATCAGCACCTTTACCATTCGGCCATTGTTCTGCTAAGAAATCGCCTTGGTGAACTGGAATATGTGTACTGTGTAAATTCGTAACTAATATGGTATAGACATTTGTAGCTGCTCAATTTTTTTATACCTACAGTGTGATATAATAGTGCAGAGCACAGACATCGATATTTGTCGATGTGTGTGTAGGTGTATTTGTTTTTCCACATTTCACTTCTTCACTTTTTATTTCATCAAAGTTCATAGCTCACTGTTCAATCCAGATATATCTACTGAAACTATGTCAATTTGTCAGGCATTTTCTGCTTTTTGAGAATGCCTAAACTTTATACACTTAAAATAAATGACAAAAATATATTTTGTAAACTATCGAAATACATTTCGTTTTTTGGTGAATAATCACTGTTAAAGCTTTTGTTACTGAATATTTCTGTTGCTAGCTGTAACGATGTTTCAGATGATATCAGTGATGTATCAAAAACAAAAAGCTAAATTTCCAATAACTATTAAATATATTTTTATTGTAGTCTGTAAAAGCTTATAATATAGAAAGATATTTACATAAATTTGAACTATTATAGCCAAAAAGAGTTTTAAGAGAGATTTTGCTTGTAGACTTTTGCCGTTATTTCCTTTTTTTCAATTTTCAATCCAGATATTTACTGTTCATTCCAGATATTCCTATTGAAATTGTGTCAATTTAAAGAATATTATCTGCTCTTTTATAAAGCATGCATTATTTTTTACATTTAAAATAAATTACAAGATTTGATTTTCTAAAATATCAAGGCAGATTTATTACTCTATCTTCTTTTTCACTAAATCTCAAAAATAATAAGTTGGTTTGTTTGGAACACTACGGTCTACTTTTTTGCAACACGAGGGCTAATAAAAACTACTACTTAAAGTCAATTTCGAACGGCTACAAACATCCATGCCACAGTGGGACTCGAATCTACGAACTCCTGTTCCGAAGATCAGTGCCCTAACCATTCGGTCATCTTTCGGCCGTAAATAATAAGAGACAAGACAAAAATGTTTAAAAGTTTAAAGGCCC
>CM063500.1:105144692-105172192 GCA_032207245.1 Pardosa pseudoannulata | reverse complement strand
AAACAAAGTTTTAATTAGACTGGTGTCGTTCTCTTCAAGGTCGGCCTACTGGATCTTTATTTCTGCTAGCTGTTTAGCTTTCTCCAATGTATATCCCCTATATAATAATATCCTAAGTTATCTGTCCGTCTGTCCTCGATTTTATCAAGCAGTTGGACCTGGAATGGATAGGGGCACCCATATTGGATTTTTGATGAGTCAGGGTTAACAAAATTCAAAGCAAGTCTTTAAAACGTTCAAAATCCACCCCTTTTCGAGGGTTAAATGTCATTATTTCCAGCTCTATTTTCCCCGTTTAAGAGCAGGCTCTTAAATTTATAAATTTATCACATAACAAATAGGTAAAAATAACATTTTTTCTAGTATTATGACGTCATTCCTTTAACCATCTCATTTAATCATTTCTTATTTTAAATTATTTAAATATCGTCTGCATTATTTTCATACATTTTATCACTGAACTTAGATATTACATAAATAATTTGGCTTAAATAATAGATTAGGTACATATGTGATAATTTTAAATTTAATCATCGATTATTTTTTGTTGCAATGAAAATTTTATCACCGGTATTAACAACAAATTTTTTTCATAAAAGTCTAGGAGTCTATTTCACTGACTAATAAATATCTAGCTTTTAAGTTATATATCTTTGAAAATTAAGAAGTTTGTTCATTTGTGTGTTTGTTTTTATACATAACCCCACGGTTTGCAGTCGATTCGCTTAATTTTGGACATCATTCATATATACCGCCAAATAATCCCTGTCAATATTAAAACCTCTGCTGTCCATCCTATCACGTAATACCAAAAGATAAATTAATGTTGGCAACTAACATGCGGTCAGTAAAGGTAAACAAATTATTGAGCGTGTACCAGATAATTCTCAGCCAAAAAATAAACCATTTTTTTATTTACCTCATAGGGTTCTTTACAATTCTGGAAAATTAAAAATTTTACTGATCCCGTCATATGACGGGCTATATTCTAGTTAATGATATTTTGAAAAGGTACGTCTTCCTTTTAAACTATTATTTCATATTTGCTGCAAATATTTCAGTATATTATCTTTTTTCGTGATTTTTTATTACCATTTATATCAACAGGTTAAGATTGGGAAGTATTCAATATGGCAGGTAGAAATCCACTTCATAGTCAGAACTCAAACTCAGGGTCTGATGGATACGTATGGATTCCACGAGTTGCAACAAAAACAAAGGAATAAAACAAGCAAAATCATATTTATTATGAAAACGGAGGCCTTTGCATTCTTGTATTGCAGTTATTTTTCTAGGAACAACACGGAATTAAATGGAGAAAATAATTTAGATGCATTTAGTTTTAAATTTTAATGTATTACCTGCATATGTGTTAAATCGTTGTAATGAGGCGATTTATATCAGTAATATAGTTAATTCATTCATACAAGAAGTAAAATGCTCGGGATCTAAATCTGACCTCATCACATCTTTTGTAAAAGACAGAAGAGATAGGACCTAATCTCAATTTCAAACATATGTAAAAGGGTGTACCTTTGTGAGTTAATATGGTGTGTCCGGAACACTGCTATAACCAACAGTGTTCCGTGCTGATCAGGACCAGGGCTGTGTTAGATCACCAGGGCTGTGTGATCAGGATCAGGGCTGTGTTAGGGCTGATCAGGATTCTGTAAATATGGATCTTCCTTCGGTCTGGTCAGGGGCTTCCTTCTGAGTGTTTGGGGTGAGGCAGTAATATTTGATACAGGAACACTTCCCATAGGACTTGTCTCCTCGACTGGACTCTCGAACACGTTCCGTCAGACTTGTCTCCTCGTCTGGACTCTCGGACCCGTTTTGTCGGACTTGTCTCCTCGACTGGACTCCCGAACACGTTTTGTCGGACTTGTCTCCTCGACTGGACTCCCGAACACGTTTTGTCGGACTTGTCTCCTCGACTGGACTCCCGAACACCTTCCGTCGGACTCTCTCCTCGTCTGGACTCCCGAACACCTCCCACCGGACTCTCGAACACCTTCTCGTCGGACTCTAGAACCTCTTCTCTTTATTAGACTTTTCTTATTTTATTAATTTTATCCTTGTACCCTCTTCTTTCTTATCGTCCAATAGGGATCGTTGTAAAAATCTAATTGATCTGCTTAAACCCCGCCTTGAGACCGCCAACGTGGAAAACCTTATCCCTTCTAATTGGGCACTGTCCCTTAGGGACTCATTAATAACTCCACAAAGATACATTCTTATTTAGTGCCAAGTACGGAGACGGGATTCTAATCTGGGACTGGGATCAGAAACCCACCCCAGACTACCGTACAAGACAACAATTCCCGATGAATATTATTTTATGGTTCTCTGTCCTTTACAAAAGATGTGATAAGATCAGATTTAATACCGAGCATTTTACTTCTTGTATGAATGAATTAATTTTCTTACTGATCTAAATTGCATCATCACAATCGTCTCAAAATCTAACTTGAAGCTTCCAACTCAATTTTTCTTTTGACACGATTTCAAGAACTTAATTTCCGGGTACATCCCTCTGCCGTTTGAATCGAAGACGCCGTCTCCTGTAAAATGTTCCCCTCCTGCGTACCATCATATCAGCACGTACCCCGTAAATTGAAATTAATCAACTGCTAAGAAGGGTAGGGTGGGGGGAAAGTGATCCATTGCAATCATATTCCACGTGCTTGGCAAACAGATAGGGTTACCAACGAGTACCCAACCTGGTGGAAATCCTAAGGTGATCTGCACGTTCAGCTGTTTGCGCTTACATTTCGAAACAGCATTAGTAGTTTTATGACAAAAACCCTTTAAGGAGACCAGGGTGCTCCAGCATCGCCTCAGTCACTGCCGTCAGAGGAGACTGGGAAAAAAAGAAGGGGGAAATTCGAATTGTTGATGTAGAGATGTAACTCCAGAGACTTCGAACTGAAAAAGGACGCTATTAGTGTAAATTGAAGACTTTGCGCAGTAATTAATATTTAATTATTGACTTAACCCTTTATATACTGAATTAATTTACCATCAACTTCCTTACCGCATTTTTGCATCATTAGATAAGTTTTAATGGAGAATAATCATAGAAGAAAGAAAATTAATTTTTACTGTATTTTAGTAGTTAATTTTGCAGCTGGTACTTTCTAGTGCCAACATATATTTCTGACTCTACGATAGAAAATAAAGCATTAAATTATGAATAAAACAAATGAAATGCTTACCTGTCTCTAAAAAATAATAGTACCAAATAACTGGTAATAAACCATTTAGTTTACTCAATTGAACTACACGTGTATCAACTCTACCACAAAATGACCTTCGAATGCAGCTCGCCAATTATAAAACCCCTACTATGCGAATAAAAAGGATTCCTGATTGGTGCTGTCCTTTCTTTTCTGCTATAGGAACTGCATCGTTTTTGTCCTTGTGAGTACAGTCAGGAAAATCGGCTTTATTAGGAATATATAGGTGTTGGATTGAAGCGGTACTTATAAACACCGTAAGGATAAAAAGGGTTAACTATAAATGTAATTGTAACTAGTACTGTCTAGAACTGGATTCTGTATTAATATATTGTCAAATATTGATATATATGTTTTTTTTGACCGAGGTAAACTTTTTTGATGATCTGGCCTTGGATCCCATCTAGTGATAATATTCTTATTTTCATTCTTTTCATTTCTTTTACTTTTAAATAAATCTTTATTGTTACTTGTTAACGTTTGAGTCAACAATTGGAAAGATTTTTATAGAGATATCATGTTTAGAATCCTAGACACAAAACTTTCAATATTCATCCCAATCACACGGTCCAATAATTCTGATGTTCCACTGTAGCACTATCGGTACATTTTGTGCTTTGTGTCAGACACAGTAAAACTTAGGGGAAAATACATTTAAGTTTCTGCATTTCTCTTAAATGAAACAAATTATCCTAAGGAAAACTTTGTTTTTCCCTTGATAATTACACTACTTAAGACTTCTCTTCAGTCGGCAGTTGGAGTGATTTTTATAGAGATATCAAGTTTAGGATCCTTTAAATGGACGCAAAACTTCAATATTCTTCCCAATCACACGGTCCAATATTTCCGATGTTCCACTATAACCCTCTCGGTACATTTGCGCTTTGTGTGCGACACAGTGAAACTTAGAGATGTGAAGACTCCCTTTGTTCAGAACATGAAAGACCGAAATCAGCTGATTTGAAGCCCTCCTGTTTCGACCCGGCTACAATAGCGCGATGACGCCGTTTCTGGGAGGTTGACAGTTCGGTTGAATAGTGCCTGATCGGCTGCAGTAATGTCCCCGGAGGATTGCTTGGAGAACCCGAAATCTGACCAGCTATCGAATGAGAATTCAACTAAAAAAACGAGCTGTCACCTTAACTGGAGTTCTGAGGTAACTGGAACCACAACTGACCAAAAAACGGTTGAAGGAAACGTAACTGACCCACAGGTATAAAAAGCTTAGAACTTTGTGACTCGGGATTTTTCGACGTTTTTTTTACGGAGGTGCTTTGACCTCTTGGAGGTGTCAGCGACTTTTGACAGGAGCCAACTTTTTAACCCCTTCCCGGTTTCTCCCGAGTTGAACTCGGGCAGGCGAAATGTACCATCCTGGCTCATCCCGAGTGTAGCTCGGGCACTGTGAAATTTTACACTGTGCAATCAGTCTTTCCCGAATTATCTCACGTGTGCTTTTCATGGTTTCGAATGGTTTTGTTTACTTTTCTGGCTACTAGATTATTTGCTGCTCAAAGAGAGACAGTAGAGGGAAGAAGGTAAGGAGAGAAACAAAGTTCAACCGTCCAGATTGCGATGTTGGATTATGTGCAGTACTTTGTTTTTGGTTGTATCATACACGATCAAATTTTGATTAATAATTTCATGATCATTTATGTAAATGCAAAGGATATAAATAGAATTTAATTCAAGATAAAAGCTAGGTATTCTAAGCTCAAAATTTATAGTTAGTGTGAATTGACTCTAAAGTCTAATGATTTCTAATGATAGAGGTAAATTACTCATTTATTTAAATTGATATTTTTACATTAACCCACTGAACGGACGCGTCAACGGGGGTTCGACAGCGAATTCCTGTTCGAAAACGGACCTGTCGCCCCCTTCTCGTTCGCACTCGTATAACACACTTTTGAGGGAAAAAAATATTGCAAAGCGATAATAAATGAAAGAAACTAATTTTGCGTAACGGAACTCCTTTACCTTGCAGGGAAAATAACTTAAAAGTAGCCTGACAACTTTTAAACCGGCAACTCTAGTATGGTACTGTAAGTTCCGTCTGGAATTTACGAAAAGGGTGACTGTTTTGAACGGGAAAAAGGTGGGGAGGGTGGTCGGTGGATGGGTTAAGTTTTAGGAAATTCTCTATGAGAATGATGCTATTATGTTTAAAAATCTATGTATGCATAAAAATAATCATAAAAAATTGACATTTTTTGACCCAAAATCCCGAAATAAAATGAACCTGGAAGGGGTTAATGATTACGTTCGAGAGACTCGTAAAGTCCTCTCACATAAAGAACGGCAGGGTCTCGACACCGAACGGGGGATAGATTGGCTTTGCATTGTACCCTAGAAAGGCCTCCCCATTTGTGAGATTATTTAATCTTTTTTTCGACTGTGATCGTCGTGGTAATTTTACGCAAGCAACAATCCTCTACATTTCTACTTGTTTTGGGAGAATTAGAATCCCGTTGTATATATAACAGTATTTACTCCAGAAAAAATAAAAGTGATTTCCAATTCTATTGTGACTGTGATCCTTCTTCACGCTACTTCTCACTCAAGAACATTGAAGTCGTCACAGGGAAAAGTGCATCTAAGTTTCTTCATTCTTCTTAAATGAAACAAATTATCCAAAGGAAAACTTTGTTTTTTTTTCCCTTGATAATTACACTACTTGAGACTTATCTTCTGTCGGCAGTTGGAATGATTTTTTATAGAGATATCATGTTTATGATCCTTTAAATGGACGCAAAACTTCAATATCCATCCCAATCACACTGTCCAATATTTCCGATGTTCCACTATAGCACTCTCGGTACACTTTGCGCTTTGTGTGCGGCACAGTAAAACTTAGGGATGTAAAGACCCTCCCCCCTATGTTCAGAACACGAAAGACCGTAATCAGCTGATTTGAAGCCCTCCTGTTTTAAACCAGCTACAATAGCGTGGCGACGTCTTGTCTGGGATGTTAACAGCTCGGTTGAATAGGCGTCACGCCCCTGATCGGTTGCAATGAGCCCGGAGGATTGCCTGGAGAAGCAGGAATCGAGAGATATAGTGAATGAGAATTCAACTAAAAAAACTAGCTGTAACCTTAGCTGGAGTTCTCAGGTAACTAGAATCGTAACTGACCAAAAAAACGGTTGACGGGACCGTAACTGACCCCCAAGTATAAAAAGCTTAGAATTTTGTGACTCGGGGTTTTTCGACATTTTTTTACGGAGGTGCTTTGACCTCGTGGAGGATTCCGCGATTTTTAACCGGAGTCAGCTTTTTAGCGATTACGTTCGAGAGACTCGTAAAGTCCGCTCACATAAGGAACGGCAGGGTCTCGACACCGAACGGGGGATAGATTGGCTTTGCATTGTACCCTAGAAAGGCCTCCCTACTTGTAAGATTATTTAATCTTTTTTTCGGTAATTTTACGCAAGCAACAATCCTCTACATTTCTACTTCTTTGGGAAGAATTAGAATCCCGTTGTATATATAACAGTATTTACTCCGGAAAAAATAAAAGTGATTTCCAATTCTTTTGGCCGAACGCTAGCCGATTGGTTAGGGCGCTGATCGTCGGTTCCGGAGTTCGTGGGTTCGGATCCCACTATGGCATGGGTGTTCGTAGCCGTTCGGAATCGGCTTTAAACAGTAGGCCCCGATCTCATTAGCACTTGTGTGCAAAACAGTAGACCATAGCTTACCAAAATCAAACCAATTCTGTTGTGACTGTGATCCTTCTTCACTCTACTTCTCCTCAAGAACAGTAAAGTCGTCACAGGGAAAAGTGCATCTAAGTTTCTTCATTCTTCTTAAATGAAACAAATTATCCAAAGGAAAACTTTGTTTTTTTTTCCCTTGATAATTACACTTCTTGAGACTTCTCTCCAACTCGATCCCGATCTGGTGTTTAAGTGAAACGTGATTCATAATAATTTATGACTGGCTTTCAGTCTATCACTTGTCTGAGTAAGAAGGATTTTACACAAAATCTTAACCTTCTTTTTTTTTATTCCTATCGCTTCTCCGTGGACGTAATTGCTCCACTTAAAGATTAATGATCCCAAATTGCATGGAAAGAATTGAATAATAGGTGCACTGTTTTCAGAAGAGAGACGAGGTGAGAAGATTTATGCTGATAGGGGCGGATATTAATTATTAAACTGCAAACACAATTTTGCTCGGGGCTCCACTCGCTTATTTATGGATTTGTTAACCCTTTTGTCACTAGCTGACAGTATGAAGTCTGATTTGTGTTACGGATAAACTATTAAATATTTTTAAAGTATTTTCATTAGCTTAGGTGAGTAGTAAAGAGAAAATATTATAAAGGTAATTGAATTTGACCTCAGATTTCGAAGAATATTAGAATTTTAATCCCTCGTTAAGGCCTCTTGTCATTGGCTGACAAAAGTAAGAATGATTCATGAGGTTGACAGACCAAGAAATATTTATTAAAAGATTTTTTACTTGCTTTTGTTATCTTAGTATTATGACCGACTTAAAAGCCTTTTACAAACTTTGATAAATATTTTCTTAAACATTTCTATAAGATATTTGCCACAAATGTAAAACAAAACCCAATTTTCCATTAAGTCACTGAATTTTTAATGACGCTTCGATCAGCATATTAACTCTTCATTAAGACCTTTGTCACATAATTGAAAAGGGAAGTCTGATTTATGCAGTGGGTATACTATGAAGTATTTTTAAAAGCATTATTACTTTCTAATATCAGCATCCTAACTCTTCATTAAAACCTTTGTCACATATTTGAAAAGAGAAGTCTAAATTGTGCAGTGGATATATTATGAATTATTTTTTTAAGTCTTATTACTTTCTAATATCAGCATCTTAACTCTTACTTAAAACCTTTCATAATTGACAAAAGAAGTCTGATTTATGCAGTGGATATATTATGAAGTATACTTGAAAGCATTATTACTTTCTAATATCAGCATCTTAACTCTTACTTAAAACCTTTCATAATTGAAAAAAAGAAATCTGATTTGTGCAGTGGATATACTATGAAGTATTTTTGAAATCCTTATTACTGTCTAATTTCAGCATCTTATCTCTTCATTAAAACATTTCATAATTGAAAAAGAAGTCTGATTTGTGCAGTGGGTATACTATAAAGTATATTTGAAAGCATTATTACTTTCTAATATCAGCATCTTAACTCTTCATTAAAACCTTTCATAATTGAAAAAAGAAGTGATTTGTTTAGTGGATATATTATAAATTATTTTTGATTACATTATTACTTTCTAATATCAGCATCTTAACTCTTCATTGAAACATTTCATAATTGAAAAAAGAAATCTGATTTGTGCAGTGGATATACTATGAATTATTTTTGAAAGCATTTTTACTTTCTAATATCAGCATCTTATCTCTTCATTAAAACCATTCATAATTGAAAAAATAAGTCTGATCTGTGCAGAAGAATACTATGAAGTACTTTTGAAAGCATTATTACTTTCTAATATCAGCATCTTAACTCTTCATTAAAATCTTTCTTAATTGAAAAAAAGAAGTCAGATTTGTCCAGTGGATATATTATGAATTATTTTTGAAATCACTATTTCTTTATAATATCAGCATATTAACTCTTCATTAAAACCTTTCATAATTGAAAAGGAAGTCTGATTTGTGCAGTGGATATATTATGAAGAACTTCTGAAAGAATTATTACTTTCTAATATCAGCATCTTAACTCTCCATTAATAACTTTCATAATTGAAAAAAGAAGTCTGATTTGTGCAGTGGATATACTATGAAGTATATTTGAAAGCATTAATATTTTCTAATATCAGCATCTTATCTCTTCATTAAAACATTTCATAATGGGAAAAAGAAGTCTGATTTGTTGAGTGGTACTATGAAGCATTTCTGAAAGCATTATTACTATCTAATATAAACATCTTAACTCTTCATTAAAACCTTTCATAATTGAAAAAAGAAATCTGATTTTTTGAGTGGTACTATGAAGGATTTCTGAAAGTATTATTACTTTCTAATATCAGGATCTTAACTCTTCATTAAAACCTTTCATAATTGAAAAGGAAATCTGATTCGTGCAATGGATATACTATGAAGTATTTTTCAAAGCATTATTACTTTCTAATATTAGCCTATTAACTCTTCATCATTAAAACCATTCATAATTGAAAAAATAAGTCTGATCTGTGCAGAAGAATACTATGAAGTACTTTTGAAATCATTATAATTTTCTAATATCAGCATCTTAACTCTTCATTAAAACCTTTCATAATAGAAAAAAAAGAAATCTGATTTGTGCAGTGGATATACTAAGAAGTACTTTTGAAAGCATTATTACTTTCTAACATCAGCATCTTAACTCTTCATTAAAACCTTTCATAATTAACTCTTTAGTTTCAGTTATTTTCAGTTTTAGTTATTTCATAATTGAAGAGAGAAATCTGATTTGTGCAGTGGATATACTATGAAGTATATTTGAAAGAATTATTACTTTCTAATATCAGCATCTTAACTCTCCATTAATAACTTTCAAAATCGAAAAAAGAAGTCTGATTTGTGTAGTGGATATACTATGAATTATTTTTGAAAGCATTTTTACTTTCTAATATCAGCATCTTATCTCTTCATTAAAACCATTCATAATTGAAAAAATAAGTCTGATCTGTGCAGAAGAATACTATGAAGTACTTTTGAAAGCATTATTACTATCTAATATCAACATCTTAACTCTTCATTAAAACCTTTCAAAATTGAAAAAAGAAGTCTGATTTGCGCAGTGGATATACTGTGAAGTACTTTTGAAAGCATTATTACTTTCTAATATCAGCATCTTATTTCTTCATTAAAACCTTTCATAATTGAAAAGGAAATCTGATTTGTTCAGTGGATATACTGTGAAGTATTTTTGAAAGCATTATTACTTTCTAATATCAGCATTTTAACTCTTCATTAAAACCTTTCATAATTGAAAAAAGAAGTCTGATTTGTACAGTGGTTATACTATGAAGAATTTTTGAAAGCATTATTACTTTCTAATATCAAAAGCTTAATTCTTCATTAAAACGTTTCATAAGTGAAAAAAAAATCTGATTTGGGCGGTGGATATAATATGAAGTATTTTTGAAAGCATTATTACTTTCTAATATCAGCATATTAGCTCTTCATTAAAACCTTTCATAATTGAAAAAGAAATCTGATTTGTGCAGTGGATATACTGTGAAGTATTTTTGTAAGCATTATTACTTTCTAATATCAGCCTTTTAACTCTTCATTAAAACCTTTCATAATTGAAGAGAGAAATCTGATTTGTGCAGTGGATATACTATGAAGTATATTTGAAAGCATTATTACTTTCTAATATTAGCATATTAGCTCTTCATTAAAACCTTTCATAATTGAAAAAAGAAGTCTGATTTGCAGTGGATATACTATGAAGCATTATTACTTCCTAATATCAGCATCTTAACTCTTCATTAAAATCTTTCATAATTGAAAAAAAGAAGTCAGATTTGTCCAGTGGATATATTATGAATTATTTTTGAAAGCATTATTACTTTCTAATATCAGCATTTTAACTCTTCATTAAAACCTTTCATAATTAACTCTTTAGTTTCAGTTATTTTCAGTTTTAGTTATTTCATAATTGAAGAGAGAAATCTGATTTGTGCAGTGGATATACTATGAAGCATATATGAAAGCATTATTACTTTCTAATATCAGCATCTTAGCTCTTCATTAAAACCTTTCATAATTGAAAAAAGAAGTCTGATTTGTGCAGTGGATATACTATGAAGTATATTTGAAAGCATTATTACTTTCTAATATCAGCATCTTATCTCTTCATTAAAACCTTTCATAATTGAAAAAAGAAGTCTGATTTGTGCAGTGGATATACTATGAAGTATATTTGAAAGCAATATTACTTTCTAATATCAGCATCTTATCTCTTCATAACAACATTTCATAATTGAAAAAAGAAATCTGATTTGTGCAGCGGATATACTGTAAAATACTTTTGAAACTATTATTACTTTTTGATATCAGTATCCTAACTCTTCATTAAAAACTTTCAAAACTGAAAAATGAAGTGTGATTTGTGCACTGAATACAAGGGCCTATGTCACATAATTGAAAATTTAAGTCTGTTTAGAACAAAACCTGTTTTTTCATCCAACCAAAAAAAAAAAAAAACCTTTTTTTCCCTCTAGTCCGTTAAGTATTTTATAACATCGTTAAATTATTAATCACATAACTGAAAAATGAAATCTGATTTCTACATTGGAATTGCTGTGAAGTATTTTTAAAAGCATTATTACTTTTTAGTATCACCATTTTAACTCTTAAGACGGTTGTCACATAATTAAAAATAGAAGTCTGCTTTTATGCAGTGAATGTACTCCGAATTATTTTTAAAAGCATTATTACTTTCTAATATCAGCATCTTATCAATTCATTAAAACATTTCATAATTGAAAAAAGAAGTATGATTTGTTCAGTGGTACTATGAAGCATTTCTGAAATTATTATTACTTTCTAATATCAGCATCTTAACTCTTCATTAAAACCTTTCATAAATAAAAAAAAATAAATCTGATTTGTGAAGTGGATATACTATGAAGTAATTTTGAAAGCATTATTACTTTCTAATATTAGCATCTTATCTCTTCATTAAAGCATTCCATAATTGAAAAAAGAAGTCTGATTTGTGCAGTAGATATACTATGAATTATTTTTGAAAGCATTATTACTTTCTAATATTAGCATCTTATCTCTTCATTAAAGCATTCCATAATTGAAAAAAGAAGTCTGATTTGTGCAGTAGATATACTATGAATTATTTTTGAAAGCATTATTACTTTCTAATATCAGCATATTAACTCTTCATTAAAACCTTTCATAATTGAAAAGGAAGTCTGCTTTTTGCAGTGAATGTACTGTGAAATATTTTTAAAAGCATTATTACTTTCTAATATTAGAATCTTATCTCTTCATTAAAAGCATTCCATAATTGAAAAAAGAAGTCTGCTTTTTGCAGTGAATGTACTGTGAAATATTTTTAAAAGCATTATTACTTTCTAATATTAGCATCTTATCTCTTCATTAAAACATTCCATAATTGAAAAAAAGAATTATCTTAAAGATAAAAAGGAAATCTAATTAGGAATTACCCAGAAATATTTTAAAGATAGTTTTTTCTTATATTAAAAAATGTATTGAGAAATTATTTCAATCGACAAAAACTCGAGTTCAGATTTCAGTGAATATCAAAACTTGTACATCTCGTAACTATAATCCTTTTCAAATTATAGAATGAATAATCAGTGGTATCTCGGCGTATCAGTTACTTTGAGTTACGAATTGCTGATTAATGAACTCAGAACTCGAGTTACGACTGAACTGAAGAGTCAAAAAAGCTAAACTACAGTGAAGAAGAAACCTTTAGTAAAAATAAAATGAAAGAAAATGTCAAATTTTTTATCGGGTTTCTTTATCTTCCACAAATATTTAAGGAGATTAATGAATTAATTAAGTAAATAATAAGCCAATTAAAAATTGTTAATAATCCTTTTATAAAAAGAAAATGTATGATAATAGTTTGTTTAATGGAATAAAAATATGTACGAAATCTCTATGAGGACATTGTTAACGAATATCATCAAATAATTTGTACGTAAATATCTTATTTTTTGTGAGTTGAATTATATATTTTTAAACTTAAAACTTTTAATAGAAATTTTATAATTGAACTTGATTATTTGACTTTATATATTACAGATACTAATGTAAATGATTCCAAATACAGAAGCAATTTGGAATCTAAAACCTCGCAATAGGAAATATTTTTCTATATACAAAATTTCTATATGTTAATAGTCCCTTAATAAAAAGAAAAAGTATGAAAACAGTTTTTTTAATGTAATAAAAATATGTACTAAATCTCTATGAGAACATTGTAAATGAATATCATGAAACAATTTTTCGAGCATATTTTATTTGTTGTGAGTTTAATTATATGTTTTTAAACTTAGAATTTTTAATAGAAATTCCACAATTCAATTTGATTATTTTATTTCGTTTAATATAGATACTAATATAAACGCTTCCAAACACGGAATCAATTTGGAATCCAAAACCTCGCAATAGGGAATATTTTTCTATATCCAAAAATTTAAAACGCTCTGTTCTTAATGCAATAAATGTATTAGCCTAAATATATTGCGCCGAACGATGGCCAAATAGTTAGGGCTGTGATCTTTCGTACCGGAATTTTTGTGGGTTCATGGGTTCATGAGTTAAATGCAATAAATGTGTTAGTCTAAATTGAGCCGAACGATAGCCGAATAGTTAGTGTTGTGATCTGCTGTACCGGAGTTTGTGGGTTCATGGGTTAATGGGTTAAATGCAATAAATGTGTTAGCCTAAATTGAGCCGAACGATGGCCGAATAGTTAGGTCTGTGATCTGCCGTACCGGAGTTTGTGGGTTCGTGGGTTCATGGGTTAAATGCAATAAATGTGTTAGACTAAATATATTGCGCTGAACGATGGCCGAATAGTTAGGGCTGTGATCTTTCGTACCGGAGTTTGTGGGTTAGTGGGTTCATGAGTTAAATACAACAAATGTGTTAGCCTAAATTGCGCTGAACGATGGCCGAATAGTTAGGGCTGTGATCTTTCGTACCGGAGTTTGTGGGTTCGTGGGTTCATGAGTTAAATACAATAAATGTGTTAGCCTAAATTGCGCTGAACGATGGCCGAATAGTTAGGGCTGTGATCTTTCGTACCGGAGTTTGTGGGTTCATGGGTTCATGAGTTAAATACAATAAATGTGTTAGCCTAAATTGCGCTGAACGATGGCCCAATAGTTAGGGCTGTGATCTGCCGTACCGGAGATTGTGGGTTCGTGGGTTAAATGCAATAAATGTGTTAACCTAAATATATTACGCAGAACGATGACCGTAGTTAGGGCTGTGATCTTCCGGAGTTTGTGGGTTTGTGGGTTAAGTGCAATAAATGTGGTAGCCTAAATATATTGCGCCGGACGATGCCCGAATAGTTAGGGATCTGATCTTACGTACCGAAGTTCGTGGGTTCGAATCCCACTGTGGCATGTATGTTCGTAAAAGACCCCTAGGCTTAGCCTGCCACCCCCAGAGGTATTGTTTGAGAACTTGAAGATATTGTGACCACGAAGCTATATTACGTGCCCCATTCACCATTAAAGAACACGTCGGATCTTAAGCCGGCTCGAGCCTCGAACCCACAACCCTATGCTTACGGGGCCATTGCATTTGCCAACTGAGTTACTGAAGTTATAAAAAATTGATATAAATAAAACTTCTTTATAATTATTTTTACATTTAAATAATATAAATAGGCATGAGCACCAGAAATGTATTTTATAACGCAGAAGTTTACATCTGTTTTAAGGAACTAAAATAACTGAAGCTTTGTTTTTAATAAAGATATTATACGTATATTATTCTTATTGGCACCTCTGCTCCAAAAGCAGAACTTTACGAAAATTGTCCGATTTTGAAAATGCGGCATAACGTTTCTGACGTGACCTTCAAACCCTTACAAGTTGGAAATTCTTGGTTTACAGTATCACGACTTGTCAACTACCTCCCTACCGTGAAGAAGATTTACATCGTCTCAGATCCATAGCATGTACAGGAGACACAACCATTTTATATCCTCACCCCCTTTTGAGGGGTGGCGTACGGGAAGGATTGGAAAGACGAACAAAGCCCTCCTCCCTATATCAGTCTTATTAAAAATGGTGTCTCCTTGAGCGAGGGTGCTTCGAACGCATTAAGCGTCTTGCCATGAAATATTCTCGGCACTTTCCCCTTTATTGCCGAGAATCATGTCAGGAATGCTCGGCTTCGGCACCCCTTCGGCATACTTCGAGGTCCTTAGACGTTATATAACCTTGTAAGCGACCGCCTAGGCACTTGCAATATAAAGGCCAGTTTCACCAATGATCTTTTATCTGTACAGCCATGACTGTGTTCAGTGAACAATATATTCCATAATGTTCAGAAGCAGAAGATAGCATGGAACGGGTCATTAAAGCATGTGATGAGATAATTTAGATCAGTAATATAATGGATTCATTCATACAAGAAGTAAAATGCTCAGGATCTAAATCTGACCTCATCACATCTTTTGTAAAAGACAGAGGACCATAAATTTATATTCAACGGATATTGTTGTCTTGTACGGTTGTCTCGGGTGGGGTTCTGATCCCAGTCCCAGATTAGAATCCCGTCTCCGTACTTGACACTAAATAAGAATGTACCTTTGTGGAGTTATTTATGAGTCCCTAAGGGACAGTGCCCAATTAGAAGGGATAAGGTTTTCCACGTTGGCGGTCTCAAGGCGGGGTTTAAGCAGACCAATTAGATTTTTACAACGATCCCGATTGGACGATAAGAAGGAAGAGGAGACAAGGATGAAATTAATAAAATAAAAAAAATCTAAAAAAAAAAAAAGAAAAAAGGTGTTGGGGAGTCTAGTTAAGAAGACAAGTCCGACGGAAGGTGTTCGGGAGTCCAAGGAGAATAGCCTTGAGTTCGACAGAGAATCCGGAAACGTTGAGAACATCTAGCGACTACCAGCAGAGTTCCGGGCACACCATATTAACTCACAAAGGTTTGGTTTGGTTTGGAACGCTATGGTCTACTGTTTTGCACACAAGGGCTAATGAGACCGGGACCTACAGTTAAAAGCCGATTCCAAACGGCTACAAACATCCATGCCATCAGCGGGATTCGAACCCACGAACTCCGGTTCCGAATAGCAGCGCTCTACCATTCGGCCATCGTTCGGCTAACTCACAAAGGTACCCCCTTTTACATATATTTGAAATTGAGATTAGGTTCTCTCTCTTATATTTGCACGTTTACTTAAGTGATGGAAAATTATTATCCGAACTAAATTAGAGTGGCACCTAATTTGAAGGTGTTGATAAAGCAAGTTTTGTGAAGATAGAATCAGATTGTGTGTACATAGATGTATATATATCATTATAATAAATTTACTTTTTTTTTATTTTAAGCTGGTTTCAGATGCTTTTAATTTAGCTTTTAGTTTATTTTCCTATTTTATGTCTGTAGTTTCTCAGAACCTGTGGTTGAGAATTTAGTACTAAAATATTTTTACTCAACGCAACTCAAAAATAAATATTTGATTGCTACAAACAAAACTACAGACTTGTTTTCTCTGGAGATACAAAACTATACCTTTGAAAATATAAAACAATTTACAGTCTCTTCCATAAGAGTCTGTCGTCTATTTCTCTGCAAATACAAACGAATTACTTAAAAATACATTTTACCGTGTATTATACATAATAAACTGAAATGCATTTCACCTAATAAGTGTGATGAGGCGATTTAGATCAGTTATATAATTTATTAATTCATACAAGAAGTAAAATGCTCGGGGTCTAAATCTAACCTCATCACATCTTTGTAAAAAGACAGAGGACCATAAATTTATATTCAACGGATATTGTTGTCTTGTACGGTGGTCTCGGGCGGGGTTCTGATCCCAGTCCCAGATTAGAATCCCGTCTCCGTACTTGACATTAAATAAGAATGTACCTTTGTGGAGTTATTTATGAGTCCCTAAGGGACAGTGCCCAATTAGAAGGGATAAGGTTTTCCACGTTGGCGGTCTCAAGGCGGGGTTTAAGCAGACCAATTGGATTCTTACAACTATCCCGATTGGATGATATGAAGGAAGAGGGGACAAGGATGAAATTAATAAAATAAAAAAGATCGAAAAAAAAAGGTGAAAAGTGTGTTCGATAGTCGAGACGAAGAGAGTAGTCAGACGGAACGAGTTCGAGAGTCCAGCGAAATCCGATGGGAAGTGTTCCTGCATCAAATAGCACGGCCGAACCCCAAACACTCAGAAGGAAGCCCCTGACCAGACCAACGAAAGATTCATAGATACCCATCAACCAGCAGTGTTCCGGGCACACCATTTTAACTCCCCAAATGTACCCCTTTTAACATACATTTTGATATTGAGATTAGGTCCTCTCTCTTACATTTACATAATTACTTAAGTATTAAAAAAATTATTGTCAGAACTAATTTAGAAGATGTTGATAAAGCATATTTGATGAAAATTAGCATCAGTTTTGTATGTACATAGATGTATATATATATATATATATATATATATATATATATATATATATATATATATATATATATATATATATATATATATTATAATAAATTTACTTTTTTTTATATTAAGCTAGTTTCGGATGCTGTTAATTTAGCTTTTAAGTTTATTTTTATATCTTATGTCTGTAGTTTCTCAGAACTTGTGGTTAATTTAGAACTAAAATACTTTTACACAACAATACAAAATAAAATCCCACTATACATTTGATCACAGGTTAATACTCAAATAAAAACGAGGACTACACGACAATAAGTTGTCCAGTCCCCATTATTATCGATTATGCAAGAATCACTTTATCATTTGATTTTGACGTTGAATGGAGTTTACCCCGTTCCGGTAGGTCGTCAACATTTTGCACCGATTTATAACGTGATACCCACTTCTTGACGAACGACTCAGACTCATGTGCCAGGCTGCAGCTGCGCAAGACATTTTTGGTCCTTTTGGATGGTTACACAGAAACACTGCTTCAGAACTGCTCGCATACGCGGCACTCATTTTGGAATGGTTGATTTAAACACAGCAAAACAAATCGAATAAAGAATATAATCATAAAGCATTCTTTTCGAATGTTTGAAGAACACGTGCAATTAAGCCGGTATCTGAGGGCTATCTATGGACTAAGTTGGAGCGACACGATCTTATGGAACAGACTGTGAATTCGAATATTTTATCCACTTTTTTATTGTTTCAAAGCTTGTAGCTCACTATTCAATCCAAATATTTATTGGGAAGCTAAGTAAACTTGACGGAGATTTTCTGCTCTTTAATTATGCCTAAATTACTTGTATACTTGTTGACAAATAATTACTGACAAAGCTCTTGTTATTGAATATTTTTATCGCGTACTCTAAAGATGCTTCAGATGAATTCATTGATGTATCAAAAACAGAAAACTAAATATTTCCTGATATATAACTCCAAAAATATTTTACCATAGACCATAAAACCTAATAAAATTGGAAAGGTTTTCATGTACTGGAACAATTACAGTCAGAAAAGTTTTTGAAACAAATTTGATTTAATTTGGAGCGCTAAGGTCTCATTTTTTACAACACAAGAGCTAATGAGACCTGGACCTACTGCTTAAAGCCGATTCCGAACGGCTACAAACATCCATGCTGTAGTGGGATTCGAACTCATTAACTCTAGTAGAAAGAAAGGTGAAATTTATTTTTCAACATTTCACTTCTTCACTTTTTATTTCTTCAAAGATTGTAGAGCACTGTTCAATTCAGGTATTTCTAGTGAAACTGTGACAATTCTTCAGGCATTTTCTGCTTTTTAAGTATGCCTGAGTTATTTTATACGTTCAAAATAAATCAAGAAATTAGATTTTGTAAAATATCAAAATGCATTTCGTATTTGTCAAATATCACTGTTAAAGCTTTTGCTACCGAATATGTCTGTTGCTGACTGTGAAGATGATTCAGTGATGTATCAAAAACCATAATATAACCATAAGCATTCTTCTCTAATGCTTGAAGAACACGTGCAATTAATCCGGTATCTGAGAGCTATTTGTGATGAGGCGATTTATATCTGTTATATAATTGAATCATTCATAAAAAAAGTAAAATGTTCGGGATCTAAATCTGACCTCATCACATCTTTGTAAAGAAATGGAGGACCATAAATTTCTATTCAACGGATATTATTGTCTTGTACGGTGGTCTCGGGCGGGCTTCTGATCCCAGTCCCAGATTAGAATCCCGTCTCCGTACTAGACACTAAATAAGAATGTCCCTTTGTGGAGTTATTTATGATTCCCTAAGGGACAGTGCCCAATTAGAAGGGATAAGGTTTGGCACGTTGGCGGTCTCAAGGCGGGGTTGGAGCAGACCAATGAAATTCTTACAACTATCCCGATTGGATGGCAAGACGGAAGAGGGGACACGGTTGAAATAATTAAATATGAAAAATCTAAACGATGGTTCGGAGGTCCCAGAGAAGACGTTCGGAGGTCCCAAAAGAAGGTGTTCGAAAGTCGGGAGTCCAGTCGGGTCCAACAGAAGCTGTTCTTGAGTCCAGAGGAGAAGGTGCTCGATAGTCCAGACTGGGAGAGTCCAGCCAAGTCCGACAGGAAGCGTTCCTACACCAAATAGTACGGCCGCACCCCAAAGACTCTGGAGGAAGCCCCTGACGAGACCGACGGATGATATATAGATTCCCTCTCCTGATCAGCCGTAGATACCCTTCAACCAGAAGTGTTCCGGGCCCAACATTTTAGACCCACAAAGGTACCCCAAATTTACATACATTTTTGAAATTGAGATTAGGTCCTCTATCTATTTACAAAATTACTTAAGTATATAAAAAATTTGTCAAAATTAAATTAGAAGATGTTGACAAAGCTTATTTTTATGAAAATTAGCATCAGTTTTGTATGTAAATAGATGTATATATATATTATAATAAATTTACTTTTTTTTAATATTAAGCTAGTCTCGGTTGCTGTCAATTTAGCTGTTAGTTTTTTTTTATATATTTATGTCTGTAGTTTCTCAGAACCTGTGGTTAAATTTAGTACAAAAATACTTAACACAACGCAATTAAAAATAAATCACCACTATACATTTGATCACAGGTTGATACTCAAATATAAACGAGGACTACACGACACTATCTACTGTCGATGTTATGAGCGACACGTTCTTATGGAACAGACTGTAAATACAGAGTTTCCATAAGTAAACTTCCCTACTTTAAAATTTTCTACAGTCTAAATTATTGTTCAGAAAGTTGTGAAACATTTTATAGAGCATAATGAAAGGATGGGAATTTGTTTGAGCAAATAAAAAAAATTAGATCAAACTTTCACAGCTAGGGGGCGTTTCTTGATGTATTACACATTTAGCCAGCATTGACTCTAGTTTTTAAAAAAAATTCTCACAACAAGAAATGTTGAACGTATCCAGAGAAATGTTGAAAACATTGGGAAGCCTCCAATGTTCTTGAGTGAAGAAGTAGAGTGAAGAAGGATCACAGACTTAACAGAATTGGAAATCACTTTTATTTTTCTGGAGTAAATACTTATTATATACAAAGGGATTCTAATATCCCAAAACAAGTCGACATGTAGAGGATTGTTACTTGCATAACATTACCACGATGATCACAGTCGGAAAAAAAAGGTTAAATAATCTCATAAAATGGGGAGGCTTTTCTAGGGTGCAGTGCAAACCCAATCTATCCCCCGTTAGATGTCCGAGACCCTGCCGTTCCTTATGGGAGCAGATTTTAAGAGTCTCCCGAACGTAATCACTAAAAAGCTGGCTCCGGTCAAAAGACGCAGAAGCCTCCACGAGGTCAAAGCATCTACTTAAAAATGTCAAAAAGCTGCAAGTCGCAAAATTCTAGGCTTTTTATACCTGGGGGTCAGTTACGGTTCCTCCAATTATTTTCTGGTTAGTTACGATTCCAGTTACCTGAAAACTCCAGCTAAGGTTACAGCTAGTTTTTAAGAGCCTCCCTAACGTAATCACTAAAAAAGCTGGCTCCGGTCAAAAGACGCAGAAGCCTCCACGAGGTCAAAGCATCTGCGTAAAAATGTCAAAAAGCTCCAAGTCGCAAAATTCTAGGCTTTTTATACCTGGGAGTCAGTTACGGTTCCTCCAATTATTTTCTGGTCAGTTACGATTCCAGTTACCTGAAAACTCCAGCTAAGGTTACAGCTAGTTTTTAAGAGCCTCCCTAACGTAATCACTAAAAAGCTGGCTCCGGTCAAAAGACGCGGTCACGCCTCCACGAGGTCAAAACATCTGCGTAAAAATGTCAAAAAGCTCCAAGTCGCAAAATTCTAGGCTTTTTATACCTGGGGGTCAGTTACGGTTCCTCCAATTATTTTCTGGTTAGTTACGATTCCAGTTACCTGAAAACTCCAGCTAAGGTTACAGCTAGTTTTTAAGAGCCTCCCTAACGTAATCACTAAAAAGCTGGCTCCGGTCAAAAGACGCAGAAGCCTCCACGAGGTCAAAGCATCTGCTTAAAAATGTCAAAAAGCTGCAAGTCGCAAAATTCTAGGCTTTTTATACCTGGGGGTCAGTTACGGTTCCTCCAATTATTTTCTGGTTAGTTACGATTCCAGTTACCTGAAAACTCCAGCTAAGGTTACAGCTAGTTTTTAAGAGCCTCCCTAACGTAATCACTAAAAAGCTGGCTCCGGTCAAAAGACGCAGAAGCCTGCACGAGGTCAAAGCATCTGCGTAAAAATGTCAAAAAGCTGCAAGTCGCAAAATTCTAGGCTTTTTATACCTGGGGGTCAGTTACGGTTCCTCCAATTATTTTCTGGTTAGTTACGATTCCAGTTACCTGAAAACTCCAGCTAAGGTTACAGCTAGTTTTTAAGAGCCTCCCTAACGTAATCACTAAAAAGCTGGCTCCGGTCAAAAGACGCAGAAGCCTCCACGAGGTCAAAGCATCTGCTTAAAAATGTCAAAAAGCTGCAAGTCGCAAAATTCTAGGCTTTTTATACCTGGGGGTCAGTTACGGTTCCTCCAATTATTTTCTGGTTAGTTACGATTCCAGTTACCTGAAAACTCCAGCTAAGGTTACAGCTAGTTTTTAAGAGCCTCCCTAACGTAATCACTAAAAAGCTGGCTCCGGTCAAAAGACGCAGAAGCCTCCACGAGGTCAAAGCATCTGCGTAAAAAATGTCAAAAAGCTGCAAGTCGCAAAATTCTAGGCTTTTTATACCTGGGGGTCAGTTACGGTTCCTCCAATTATTTTCTGGTTAGTTACGATTCCAGTTACCTGAAAACTCCAGCTAAGGTTACAGCTAGTTTTTAAGAGCCTCCCTAACGTAATCACTAAAAAGCTGGCTCCGGTCAAAAGACGCAGAAGCCTCCACGAGGTCAAAGCATCTGCGTAAAAATGTCAAAAAGCTGCAAGTCGCAAAATTCTAGGCTTTTTATACCTGGGGGTCAGTTACGGTTCCTCCAATTATTTTCTGGTTAGTTACGATTCCAGTTACCTGAAAACTCCAGCTAAGGTTACAGCTAGTTTTTAAGAGCCTCCCTAACGTAATCACTAAAAAGCTGGCTCCGGTCAAAAGACGCGGTCACGCCTCCACGAGGTCAAAGCATCTGCTTAAAAATGTCAAAAAGCTGCAAGTCGCAAAATTCTAGGCTTTTTATACCTGGGGGTCAGTTACGGTTCCTCCAATTATTTTCTGGTTAGTTACGATTCCAGTTACCTGAAAACTCCAGCTAAGGTTACAGCTAGTTTTTAAGAGCCTCCCTAACGTAATCACTAAAAAGCTGGCTCCGGTCAAAAGACGCAGAAGCCTCCACGAGGTCAAAGCATCTACGTAAAAATGTCAAAAAGCTGCAAGTCGCAAAATTCTAGGCTTTTTATACCTGGGGGTCAGTTACGGTTCCTCCAATTATTTTCTGGTTAGTTACGATTCCAGTTACCTGAAAACTCCAGCTAAGGTTACAGCTAGTTTTTAAGAGCCTCCCTAACGTAATCACTAAAAAGCTGGCTCCGGTCAAAAGACGCAGAAGCCTCCACGAGGTCAAAGCATCTACGTAAAAATGTCAAAAAGCTGCAAGTCGCAAAATTCTAGGCTTTTTATACCTGGGGGTCAGTTACGGTTCCTCCAATTATTTTCTGGTTAGTTACGATTCCAGTTACCTGAAAACTCCAGCTAAGGTTACAGCTAGTTTTTAAGAGCCTCCCTAACGTAATCACTAAAAAGCTGGCTCCGGTCAAATGACGCGGTCACGCCTCCACGAGGTCAAAACATCTGCGTAAAAATGTCAAAAAGCTCCAAGTCGCAAAATTCTAGGCTTTTTATACCTGGGAGTCAGTTACGGTTCCTCCAATTATTTTCTGGTCAGTTACGATTCCAGTTACCTGAAAACTCTAGCTAAGGTTACAGCTAGTTTTTATTAGTTGAATTCTCATTTGCTAGCTGTCCCGATTCCAAAATTCTCGAGGCAATGCTCCGGAATCATTACCGCGACCGATCAGAGGCGTGACACTTATTCAACCGAACTGTCAACACCCCAGACACTGCGCTATTGTAGTCTAATCGAAACAGGTGGGATCCAGATAAGCTGATTTCGGTGTTTAGTGTTCTGAACAAAGGGATGGATCTTCACAACATGTCGTGAAATACTGTCTTTCAGATGAGGTATAGTTCTTGATTGACTAGATGTTTCAAATACCCACAAAGTCAAAAGCCAAAATGTAGGTCCTCCACACATTAGCTTTACTGTTCAGAGCGCTCTCAAAAAAACCACTTTACAGAAGAATGTATTACCAGTCGTCACATTCCTAATATGGGGTTATTTTCCTGTTCTCATTCTTTCATATCTAATTTACCACACCAAACACTCAGACTAAAAGGATAGTTTGCCGATTTAAATTATTGTTACCCACCTCCCAAAGCTAACTCTGAAATAAATGCTTCTTTTCTGTCCACTGGCCCCATTTTGTGACCTGTCTTAAATAATTTCTGACTGATAATAACACTGACTAAGCTATCAGGTTTGGTTTGGTTTGGAGTGCTACGGTCTACTTTTTGCAACACGATGGCTAATGAAACCGGGACCTACAGCTTAAAGCCGATTCCGAACGGCTACGAACATCCATGCCACTGTGGGATTCGAACTCACGAACTCCGGTTCGGAAGGCCAGCACCCCAACCAATCGGCCATCGTTCGGCTCTAAGCTATCAGGAAAAAATCCACATGATAAAAAGTTTAAACACTTTTGAATACAACAGCAAGTCACGTTTGGCAAGTGTCGTTCGGAACATCATACAATGCCATTTATGGAAAATGAAAAAGAAAAAGCATTTATTGCATAAAAAATAAATACTGTAAAATTTAGTTCTATAAGAGATAAAGCCATTTATCATGACTTCTGATTATGTACCTGCAGATAAAGTAAATTGATGTGCGATGTTCAAAAAATCATAAAATAGTGATTTAAATAAAAAAATTTATAAATAAGATAAATTACTGGAAAATATTGTAGATTGTTTATAAGTGTGCCCTCTACCTACTCTCAAAAGGAAAATTCGCTCTAAGAAAACATAATTCTACGAATTATTTTTAGCGGTATCTAAAGTGAGAAGCTGGTCATTAAAGGGTTAAATATTTTGTGCAAAAATGAACCGGAATTCACACATTCGAATCCCACTACTGGCATGAATTTAAATAGATTTTCTGCAGTAAGTCATGGTTTAATTATCTTTCATGTAGCAAAATTTTCTTCGTGCTCGAAATCAAACATGTTTTAAAAAATAATTAACTGCTCTGTTACTGCTAATATAATTAATATTATTATTAGTTGTAATCGTACTAACATTAGAAATAATTCAGAAATTAAAATAATTTCTTCTTCTTCAGCTGCATTTGAAATTCCATCGTGTCAGTTTGTTGCTAAATTTTCATAATAATCATTTTTAACACGTGGATAATTAGTTGAGAAAGCTATTCGATCATTAGTGCTGCCATCTATTGGCAATGGTATGATATAACACTTAAAACTAATTTTAAACTATGAACATAAACTACGAAAAAATCATTGAAGCGTTACATTTTATTTGCGATTAAGGAATAAAATGGACTCAAACGTTTTAAAAAATACAGTTTAAAACAAAAACTTTTAAAAATAAATACTGAAGGATACCTCTAAATGTGTTTTTAATAGTCATTTTTCTCTTTTTTTCTGACTATAAATGTTTTTAAATAATATTAAAAGTAATCTATTCAAAATTTCAAAAATAGGAAAAATAGTAAATTTTGAAAAAATATTGAATACGTTTACTTCTACTGCAGTAACAGTAAAAATAACAAAAAAGGTTCTCATTTTTTATGTTATTGCTAAAAAATATGTTTTATTTAGATCTAGACACAAAAAACTTATTTTTACGGGTTTTTTTAGATGTTTAGTTAAATTACTCTTTAACAGAGAAACAGAATACTTCTTCTTATTCCATTTCTATGAACATGTGACATTTTCAAATACTTTATCGAATAAATTTCTAGAATAGAGTGCATCTAAGACTTCTAGTACTAACAGGAATATTTCTTGAGGGGCAAAAGAAAAATAAATAATATAAAATAAAATAAATAATAATTTTTCATTTTCCATTAATCATAAAATAATACTAATTATTAATAATACTAACTTTAAAGTTATTGTTTTACAACATTGCCACATCAGATAGTATAAGTTTTTTTAAACAAGAAATATATATGTACTCAATTTTAAAAACCATAAAATATGTATTCTAAATTTTTACAAAACCATAAAATATGTATTCTAAATTTTTACAAAACCTTAATATAGATATATATAAACTTCAATTCTATATAATAATTTAGATAAAGAAAATTATTACTTATGACATTATAATTTACATTATAAAAATATTATAATCAGCTTTTCAAATATATCTAGAATCTGTATTAATTTATAGCTAGAATTAATCTTGAAAAGCTAATTTGAAAGTACGTAAATTTCATTTTTTCCCTTTTTGCACAAATTTTATGTTTTTTAAGAAAAAATATATCTTATAAGTAATATTTTGTATTTAAAGATGTTATTAAAAAACTTTCAAAAAATGCATTTTAAAACGAACAAAAGTTTTATTTTAAGATAAATTTTTAAAATAATTTGTTACAATGCCGATTTTTGGTCTCGAAAGGTATATCTCTTTTTCTAATAACTATCATTTCTGTACATTGTGTAAGAATACTAGCTTTTAGGAATAAAAAAAATTTAAAAAACGTTTTAGAAACCTAGGGTTTTTAATAAACCTTATAAAAAAATTCTTAATAATCAGCTACTATACGAAATATACAAATCAATTTCTATATTTTCAGAAGTATAATAATTTAATCTTATTTACTTGCGAGTACTCACTTGCAAGATGTTTAGCTCTTTACTGTGATACCTAATATTATTATTCACAGATTTAGCACAGTATTTTGACTTTCAATACTATCGATAGATGGCAGCACTGAAATTATATGGGTAGATGAAAAAGCAAATTTCTTTTGAATGTTTCGACTTGTACAAGAAAATAAAATATCTCGATTGTTGCAGTAATGTTGTTCTAAAGAATGTAGCTGAAAAATACACGTTTTTCTGTCTTCTGTTTTAAATAACCCAGAGTACTGTGAATATTGAAAATAAAATTATTTTCCACTTTGATTTTCTATAAACAAATGTGTTTTTCAATATTATTCAATTTACATTTTATAATTTTAAAGCTATTATCATTTGATAATTTTAAAGCTACAGTTTCAACTAACTTTATATAATTTTTCAATAAATTAATTTTTTTGTAAAAGAAATAGTAAAATAAATAATTCTTTCAGTTCAGTTTCAGCCCCCCCCATCCCCTCCGAAAGTAATTTTGTCTACGATTTTAAAGCATTCTGTTTTACTACTTGTCTTTTTAGAGTAAATTTATTTATATTTCGGATAAAAGTAATAGTGAGCTTTATGATGTTTCCTATAAAAAATTAATAGTACCTTTTTAAGTATACTTTACTTCAAATTATTCCCTATTTACACATAAATATATTGTTAAGGACATATTGCATTTTGAACAATTCAGATTAATACCAAAAATATAAGTAAGGAGCTAGGCTTACTGCCCAAACAAATAAAACTTTAGAGTCTTAATTTACAAAAAAAAATTTAGAAAAATTAAATTGATTTTAAAATAAATTAGTATTATTAATTTTAAAAAAGTGTTATTCAGTGTTATTAGATAAGAACTGCTTCTCTTCAAAACAAGAAATCAGATAAGAAATATTTGAGCCCAAAATTTATACTGTCCTAAGACTTAGATTGTTAAATTGTACTAAGGAGAATTATAGCATTAAATTCCTTATGAAAATCTTATTTATACTTAAAGTTCCTCTTTCTTCCTCGATATCAGTACTGAACTTCACAATTCTAAAGACAGCTGTTTCACTTTGTTTTCTTCAATACGTAACAGATGGCGCCACCAGACAAAATTTTAACTTTGTTCATAGTGTGAGTCCATTGCTTTTATAACGAAGTGATCGATTTTATCGCTAGGT
>CM063500.1:105117192-105142192 GCA_032207245.1 Pardosa pseudoannulata | reverse complement strand
AACCCACGAACCCGATACCGAAGGCCAGCACCCTAACGAATCGGCCATCGTTCGTACTCGATAGAAAGGAAAGGATTGCGTCTCTCGGAATCTATTTTATCTGTTCTACCCTCCATTAGTGAACACGACTGTCTTTGGACAATTCGGTCTTCGAGCTCACAACTATTCCGATATGACGATTAGAAACTTCAATATTCATTGTGTTTTGTGTTTCATTGACGATTAGCACATGAGAGAATGATAAATTAAGATGCTTTAATTATTTATCTTCACATAGAATTAGTCCGAAATCTGAGCTATTCCAGGCATAAAAAATAATTTCTGAAATACTACCAAAAGAGAATCTTATATTTTTGCAAGATAGGTAGTTAAATGTATGAAAAGTTTGAAAAGTACGATCAGCATAGAGATCAGCACTTATGGGACTTATCAACAATTATGGGATAAAATAACCCACAACTGTGTGGCCAGAACACTACCATATGGTTGCATGAACTTTTAAGTCCATTTGAACTTTTAAAACCACCATAGTATTTTTACTGCTATCTGTTATTTTATTCATCGAAGTCTAGTTGATCGTATGTCATCACAACTTTTGAACCATTATATCGCTCTGCTAATCCTTGTAGTGAGATAAAGATAGCTATAAATGAACACTTTAAGCATGTATCAACTGGCAAAATGTTCATATAGCCAGTTCGTAGCGTTCTGGCAACACAGCTATCAGTTATTTTATCCCATCAATTCTAGGTTATGGCATGCTGATCATATTTTTTAATCTTTTCAGATATATAACTTCCTCTCTGGAAAAAATACAAGATTCTTATTTGGTAGGATTTCACAAATTACTTTTGAACTAGCATATAGCCCGTCATATGACGAGATCAGTAAATTTTTTAAATTTTCCGGAATAGTAAAGTACTCTGTGAGGCAGGTAAATAAATGGCTTGCTTTTTGGCTGACAATTATCTTGAAATAAAAAAATCGATGATTAAATTTAAAATTATTACATATGTACCTAATCTATTATTTAAGCCAAATATAAAAGAAAATTATTTACGTAATATCTATGTTCAGTGATAAAACTTATGAAAATAATGCAGACGATACTTAAATAATTTAAAATAAGAAATGATTAATGAGGTGGTTAAAGGAATGACGTCATAATGCTAGCAAAAAATGTTATTTTCATTTACTTATCATGTGATAAATTGATGAATTTAATCATCGCCTGCTCTTAACCGGGGAAAATAGGGCTTGAAATAATCGCATTAACACTTTGACTGCCAAGCCAAAATTGCAAATGTTCACAACGGGGCCAAACTTTTTTTGTGTGTAATTTGTATTTTTTCAACATAAAACTATATATAAAAACAATATTTCAAAACTAACAATATTTTAAAACAAACTCTCTCTATTTATATATATTCCCTTTTTTGTTGCATGTTCCAAATATTTAATTTTTCATAAAACTTAGCTCATAAAATCGGCCTGAAGTGTTAAAACACTATGGCTATCATATCGGATAGCCAGTGTCTCAACGGAAATATCACTGGATATCACATATGATAGCCATGGCAGTCAAAGTGTTAAATGCTCGAAAAAGAAGGGAAGGGGTGGATTTTGAATGTTTTAAAGTCAACAATATTTTTTGCTGTGATAGGAAGCATATTTATAGTAATTTATTTTAGAATGTGATAGATATTTTGGGAGAAAAGAAACTTTACTCGCTTTGAATTTTGCTAACCCTAACCCTAACTCTAATCAAGAATCCAATACGGATGCCTCTATCCATTCCAGGTCCAACCACTTCATAAATTCGAGGACAAACGAATAGATAACTTAGGGTATTATTATGTAGGAGATAATGGTCCATTCCTTCAGTTTCCCTTAAATAAAATTTAGTTTTATTGTATACGTGATCCATATCGAAGCTCATAAGTTACAATGAAAACAATGTTTTGCCAACGAAAAGTTGAGTTGTACTCAGCACTCGTATTTGTTTACAAACATGCACTTTCTCTATACCTTCTCTGCAGATGTCCCTAAATTCGACGTGAACAATCGAAGTCCTAAATTCCTGTTTGAAATTTCTCCCACAGCTGTGCAGGCACTTGCATATCATCGTAGGAAAGTACCTCGCTACACATATACTAGTCTCAAAAGTTTAAGGTGTGTTAAGAGTAAACATTACTTACTAGCAATCGGGTAACTTCAACCTGTTGGCTGGCATCGGAGCAGGTGACTAGTAAAAATGCATCACCACTCGAGATATGTAAGATTGATTTTCCAAGGAAAGGATCTATACGAATATCCGAAAAATCCATCCTTATGGAACGTAATAAATGTCCAGATTCAATTCCCCACACCTTCAATTCCTGGAACAGACATTCAAAACATTGATAATAAGTAACATTTGGTTTGATGGTAAAATAAACAGCAATAAACAACACCAATAACAATAACAGCATCTCGTTATAGTAACAGTTATTATAAACTAGCATATAGCCCATCATATGACGGGATTAGTAAAATTTTTAATATTCCAAAACCGTTAAGTACCTAATGAGGCAGGTAAAAAATGGTTTGTTTTTTGGCTGAGAACTATCTGGTTCACTCTCAATAATTTATTTATCGTCATACTCCTCTAGAGTCTCCCGATCCTGTAATGCAGTTTAGAATCACGTTGAATTCATTTAGTCAAACCGTGTGGTTATGTATAATAAACAAACACACAAAAGAACAAACTTCTTAATTTCCAAATATATATAAATTAAAAGTTAGATATTTATTAGTCCGTGAAATAGACTCCTAGACTTATATGAAAAGAATTTATTGTTAATACCGGTGGTAAAAGTTTCATTGCAACAAAAAATAATCGATGATTCAATTTAAAATTATCACATATGTACCTAATCTATTATTTAAGCCAAATATAAAAGAAAATCATTTACGTAATATCTAAGTTCAGTGATAAAAGATATTAAAATAGTGTAGACGATATTTAAATAGTTTAAAATATGAAATGATTAAATGAGATGTTTAAAGGAATGACGTCACAATGCTAGAAAAGATTGTTATTTTTACCTCTTTATTAAGTGATAAATGGATAAATTGAATCGCCTGCTCTTAACCGAGGAAAATAGGGCTTGAAATAATGGCATTAAACTCTCGAAAAGGAGGGAAGGGTTGGATTTCGAACGTTTTAAAGACGACAGTATTTTTTGCTGTGATATGAAGCATATTTATACAAATTCATTTTAGAATCGGATCGATAGTTTAGGAGAAGATAAACTTTATTCGCTTTGAATGGATGCCTCTATCCATTCCAGGTCCAACCGCTTCATAAATTGGAGGACAGATAACTTAGGCTATTATTATATAGGGGATTATGAAGTTTAAAACTCTGAGCGTAAAAGCATTACAAGAGTAAAATTTAACAAGCGAAGTTCATTTGGGTTTTTTGAACGAACTATACAGTTCTTACTGTTATTATTTAACACTAGATTTACGAATGTTGATCATATACCTATTTTTACTGAAGTGAACCAATTTGACTCATACAAGAAAATTGAAGTTTTTCGCAAAGAAAATATTTCCAAATTAATTTAAATGAAATGTTTATTATACAAAAATTCATGGAAAACATTTTTCACATATAAAATCTGTTCTAGAAACCCATTTTCCGTAAACATTTCTATTACATTTAGCACAATGGTTTCTACATCTGTTTCTTTTGCATGATTGTTGAACTTGACAATTCTTCCGTGCGTCAGTAGCATGAATTTCTGTCATTGGAATGGAAGTGTTCTCGACTTCTTCTCTATATTTACTTTATACTATACTTTATATACTTTATATTTACTTTATACTATATTTATTACTATATTTATTTATTTTCATATACATTCTATGAGTCAAATTGGCTCACAACCGTGAAAATAGGTATACCCCATTTGATAATGCGAAATGAAGGGGTCTGCGGGGAAGAGGAATGAAAGTTTACATATATTTTATTACTTAACTGAAAACCAACTTATGTTTTTGAAAAGTGATATTAAAGTTTATATATATATATATATATATATATATATATATATATATATATATGTGTGTGTGTGTGTGTGTGTAGTGATCAAATTTTTAATGAGTCAAATTGGCTCGGTCCGTAAATCTAGTGTTAAAATGAAACGAGCAAAGTATATGGTAAAAGGATCGGAGTCTGTAAACGCAAATGAGAGTGAGACTTACTGGGTTATCACCGCCACCCGAGCGAGAAGAGGAGTTAATCCATAGTGCAAGAGAATGGCACCTACAGCAAAATGAAACGAGCAAAGTATGCGGTAAAAGGATCGGAGTCTGTAAACGCCCATGAGAGTGAGACTTACTGGGTTATCACCGCCACCCGAGTGAGAAGAGAAGTTAATCCATAGTGCAAGAGAATGGCACCTACAGCAAAATGAAACGAGCAAAGTATGGGGTAAAAGGATCGGAGTCTGCAAACGCAAATGAGAGTGAGACTTACTGGTTACCACCTCACCCGAGCGAGAAGAGGAGTTAATCCATAGTGCAAGAGAATGGCACCTACAGCAAAATGAAACGAGCAAAGTATGGGGTAAAAGGATCGGAGTCTGTAAACGCCCATGAGAGTGAGACTTACTGGGTTATCACCGCCACCCGAGCGAGAAGAGGAGTTAATCCGTAATGCAAGAGAATGGCACCTACAGCAAAATGAAACGAGCAAAGTATGGGGTAAAAGGGTCGGAGTCTGCAAACGCAAATGAGAGTGAGACATACTGGGTTATCACCGCCACCCGAGCGAGAAGAGGAGTTAATCCATAGTGCAAGAGAATGGCACCTACAGCAAAATGAAACGAGCAAAGTATGGGGTAAAAGGATCGGAGTCTGCAAACGCAAATGAGAGTGAGACATACTGGGTTATCACCGCCACCCGAGCGAGAAGAGGAGTTAATCCGTAAAATTTGCAAGAGAATGGCACCTACAGCAAAATGAAACGAGCAAAGTATGCGTTAAAGGGATCGGAGTCTGTAAACGCCCATGAGAGTGAGACTTACTGGGTTATCACCGCCACCCGAGTGAGAAGAGAAGTTAATCCATAGTGCAAGAGAATGGCACCTACAGCACAGGTTTTGAAAGACACATTAGACATAAATACCATAGAAATGCACGAACGAAGCTTCAGCATAGCAATAAAACAACCCCAGACATAAACGAACGCTGGCCGATTGGTTGCGAAATCGGTACAATCGTGGTTCGAATACTATGGCATGGATGTTCGTTGCCGTCGAATCGCTTAAGCAGTAGAGTCTCATTAGCCTTCGTGTGCAAGACAGTAGACCGTAGCGCTCCAAACCACCAAACCAAAAACATAAAGGTATTCACGTGCCGACTAAGAATTTTTCGCAATGTCACGAATACTATAATGATCCATTCATTTTCATGACAACAGCCAATAGACAAACAATAATGCCCTTTTGAAACTAAAGCCAGAAATCTATTTGAGAATTGTTACTGCGTAATCACCTTATACGAATACAAATCAGTCTAATACGATCGGGTGATCGAATTTCAGAGGTAGATTCATCACATGTCAACATTGCCATTTCTTTAGCTTCATGGAAACTCGGAGAATCACGATCAAAATACAGTGGTTTGCGTTGTGGTCCATAAACCGGAACATATGTTGCAGTTGCATCACAAAGAGACAAATGGTTAAAAAACCAGGCACTGGAGAGATAAAAACCAATCTCTGCAATTCAAGGAAGTGCCCGCAATGAAATTCAAAGCCAAAATCCAATAGTCCCCTGATTGCCACTAAATGGTCACAACTCGCTCTTACAGAATATTTTGAGTTGATGCACAGAGTTTAGATACAAAAAGTTAAAAAAGAGTGAAAGCAGCAACTGTATACTTACAAGTTCCTTGCAAATCGAAATCAACATGTGCTTCTCACCCCAGAAGCGTACGTCGGCGATGACAGCGCAGTGGCCGTGGAGAGTAAAGAGGCATTTCTTCGAATCGAATATATTCCAGACACGGACTAGAAAATCCTTACTTCCCGTGGCCAAAAACTGGGCTTCACCAAGTGTGTCGAAACATGTCACTCCCTGAGAACAAAAAAAAAACGGATTAATTCTCTTTTAGACCGTCTCGTACACTCTCTCCTAGGAAATCGTTAATAGTAATGAAGGTTTTTTAGTAGGTGGAATTCCTAGACTATACCTGCCTAAGCCAATAAGTTTTTTAGTAAAATTTATTTAAGAATTTAAAAAGATTTTTTTAAGAAATTTAAGAAGTTATTTAATAATATACCATAAAATCAGGCTAAAAGCTTTTGCAAATGAATCATTTGGAGTTGTTTTAACATCTTTTTCAGAAAGTCATCTTGTTCGTTCTCAAAAGGGAAACACAGTAAAATATAAGCTATAGAATTAAAAGTAAATATCTTATATTTAAGCTAAAACATTCATTATATACATTATTTTCAAATTAATACATCACTTGATAAATATGTGACATGACCTGCATTATTTGGTTTTAATATTCATCAATATTTTTAAAATGGTATTCCTTAATCAAAACGTCATGAGATCCAGGTAACAATCATGAATATTAAGTCCATTTACCGCCAGTAATTACAGGAAAGCAGGGTAGGGCGTTAAGCAAACTGCACGTTGGCACTGGCATAACGGTCATCACTTTTGTTGCCCCCTTACTTGGCCCTCCAACTGGAAATGGAATGTTCCAACAGGACAACGCCCTCTGTCACAAGACTAATTGTGTTGGAATGGTTCCAGGAACATGGTGCTGAATTCCAGTTAATGTCCTGGCCGCCTAACTCACCGAATCTCAATACGATAGAACACATTTGGGATGTCATGGGACGGCAGCTCAGAGTTCAAAGACCACCAATTCACAATATCTCGGATATGCGTAACCATTGCTTAAACATCTGGTACAATCTGTCTCCGGCCATCTACCAAAAACTTGTGGCATCCATGCCAAGGCGGGTTAAAGCTGTGTTGCGTGCCAAATGTGGGCCAACGCGTTATTGACAGGTGGTCATAATGTTTTGGCTCTTGAGTGTTATATATATATATATATATATATATATATATATATATATATAATATATATATATATATATATATATATATATATATATATATATATATATATATATATATATATATATATATATATATATATATATATATATATATATATATATATATATACATATATATATATATATATATATATATATATATATATATATATATATATACATATATTTATATATATATATATACATATATATATATATATATACATATATATACATATATATATACATATATATATATACATTTATATATATATATATATACATTTATATATATATATATATACATTTATATATATATATATATATACATATATATATATATATATATATATATATATATATATATATATATATATATATATATATATATATATATATATATATACATATATATATACATATATATATATATATATATATATATATATATATATATATATATATATATATATATATATGTATATATATATATATATATATATGTATGTATATATATAATATATATATATATATACATTTATATATATATATATATATATATATATATATATATATACATATATATACATTTATATATATATATATATATATATAATATATATTTATATATATATATATATATATATATATATATATATATATATATATATATATATATATATATATATATATACATATATACATATATATATACATATATATATACATTTATATTTATATATATATACATATATATATACATTTATATCTATATATATATATATATATATATATATATATATATATATATATATATATATATATATATATACATATATATACATTTATATATATATATATATACATATATATACATATATATATATATATATATATATATATATATATATATATATATATATATATATATATATATATATATATACATAAACATGCATAATTCCATGAGTTAACATCGGTCAAATTTTATATTAAAAAAAGAAAGAGATTTTACATTGTTGCCCGTATGTAAATTGGATTCTTTCAAAAGAAGGCATTTACCTAAAATAAACCTTACCTTAATAGCTTACAAGATATATATTCATTTAATGACGTCTAAGTACCTAAATAAAGAACAGAAATATGTCCCATAAGTAAAAATAGCCCGGGGGTAAAAAAAAATGACCGGGCAAAGACGGAAGCAAAAATTGGCAGATGTCTTTCAGTTATCGATTATCAAGATAATGCGATGACGTTTCCGAACTATATTTATCGATGTTAATCGATGAACAATAGCTGATATTTTCTCTTTAGTATGTTTCCTTTGCCTCACTGCTCTATATTTATTATTATTCATGTAAAATTATTATATATTTGTATCTTTCTTAAGGGGAGGTATCACCTTTATACCTTCAAAAATTCGATTTTTTTTGTATTATTATTACTTTTATATTTTAAAAAACTGTGGACATTTCTTTATCGTTTAACACATTGTATGCGAGACACGTACTAGTACGTTTTCTGACGACTGATACTTGAGCACTGGTCACGTACAAATACGGGTTAGTGTAACAACATGGTTTGTTTGTGGGTACAAAAATAACGGTATATACAGGAAAACGAACCCGAATGTTCTTGTCTACTACATAGATTTTGGAAAAAATTGAGACAAATAAAAACTAGTTTTTACATCATTAGTTTTATGATTGCTCTTTTCATTTTTTTATGCTGTAAAAATGTTTATATATAACATAATTCGAAAAGATTAAAACTATGTACTATTTTTGTTTTAAATTTGGTTTGGGGGGGGGGGGGGGGGGGGGGGGGGGGGGGGGGGGGGGGGGGGGGGGGGGGGGGGGTTTTTTTTTTTTTTTTTTTTTTTTTTTTTTTTTTTATGGGGGGGGGGGGGGGGGGGGGGGGGGGGGGGGGGGGGGGGGGGGGGGGGGGGGGGGGGGGGGGGGGGGGGGTTTTTTTTTTTTTTCAATTTTTGTGCTATTTCTATTTGATTTTTCGTATTTACGATACTATTATAAATTTATCCACTGAAAAATATATTTTTTGTTTACAAAAATCTTACGGTTGTTATTTATGTATTTCTATTTATATATTTGTTTACATATTTCAATATAAAATACGAAAAGTTGGTTAAAAATTAAATAATTTTCGATCTATTGAGATTTAACTGAATAACTAAATTGACGAGCAGAACTCGCGCTCCCGGTGCAATTCCGCTGCGAAATGCAGCACACAGTGTGTTAAAACAAAATTCACTTAAAAATTCGAATTAGAACGTGAAAAACTATTCATTTTTTTAATTAAATATCATAGCTCTTAAGGAAAGTATAAAAACATAGTAAAGAATTTTACTGAAAATACTGTTTTTTCAAATTGCGCACACTGTAAATAAAAAAAAACACTATTGCACATGTTGGTCTCAAATTTTCACAGTCAATACACTGTAGAGCTACGATGAAACTTTATTTACTGTTTTCGTTACGGTTTATTTTATTTAGTACTAGCATATAGCCCGTCATACGACGGAATCAGTAAAATTTTTAACTTTCTAGAATTGTAAAGTACCCTATGAGACAGGTAAAAAAATGGTTTGTTTTTTGGCTGAGAATGATCTGGTACACGCTCAATAATTTGTTTATCCTCATACTCCTCTAAAGTCTCCCGATACTGTAAATGCAGTTTAGAAACCCACTGCATTCATTTAGAAAAATAATTCAAAGTTTTCTTAGCTACGTCGAAATTATCTTTGAGTTCTTCCCAATTTTTTCGCTTCATTAATTAATGGAAGTAAAAGAATGAAACTATCATTTCTACTACACCCTGGAGGTAGGTAGACTTTGTTGTTAATATCAGTGATAAAATTTTCATTGCAGCACAAAATAATCGATGATTAAATTTAAAATTATCACATATGTACCTAATCTATTATTTAAGCCAAATATAAAAGAAAATTATTTACTTTATATCTAAGTTAAGTGATAAAATGTATGAAAATAATGCAGACGATATTTAAATAATTTAAAATAAGAAAGGATTAAATGAGGTTTTTGAAGGAATGACGTCATATTGCTAGAAATAAATGGTATTTCTGAAGGAGTGGATTCGAACGTTTTAAAGTGTCTTGTAGTCCTCGTTTACATTTGAGTATTAACCTGTGATCAAATGTATAGTGGTGATTTATTTTTAATTGCGTTGTGTTAAGTATTTTTGTACTAAATTTAACCACAGGTTCTGAGAATACAGACATTAAAACGAAAATAAACTAACAGCTAAATTGACAGCAACCGAGACTAGCTTAATATTAAAAAAAAAGTAAATTTATTATAATATATATACATCTATTTACATACAAAACTGATGCTAATTTTCATAAAATGAGCTTTGTCAAGATCTTCTAAATTAGTTCTGACAAATTTTTTATATACTTAAGTAATTTTGTAAATAGATAGAGGACCTAATCTCAATTTCAAAAATGTATGTAAATTTGGGGTACCTTTGTGGGTCTAAAATGTTGGGCCCGGAACACTTCTGGTTGAAGGGTATCTATGGCTGATCAGGAGAGGGAATCTATATATCATCCGTTGGTCTCGTCAGGGGCTTCCTCCTGAGTCTTTGGGGTGCGGCCGTACTATTTGGTGCAGGAACACTTCCTGTCGGACTTGGCTGGACTCTCCTAGTCTGGACTATCGAGCACCTTCTCCTCTGGACTCACGAACAACTTCCGTCGGACCCGACTGCACTCCCAACTTTCGAACACCTTCTTTTGGGACCTCCGAACCATCCTCTCATCTTTTTTTTTTTAGATTTTTTATATTTAATTATTTCAACCTTGTCCCCTCTTCCTTCTTGTCATCCAATCGGGATAGTTGTAAGAATTTCATTGGCCTGTTTCAACCCCGCCTTGAGACCGCCAACGTGCCAAACCTTATCCCTTCTAATTGGGCACTGTCCCTTAGGGACTCATAAATACTCCACAAAGGTACATTCTTATTTAATGTCAAGTACGGAGACGGGATTCTAATCTGGGACTGGGATCAGAACCCCGCCCGAGACCACCGTACAAGACAACAATATCCGTTGAATAGAAATTTATGGTCCTTCATCTCTTTACAAAGATGTGATGAGGTCAGATTTAGATCCCGAACATTTTACTTCATGTATGAATGAATCAATTATATAACAGATCTAAATCGCCTCATCACATAAAGACGACAATATTTTTTGCTGTGATATTAAGAATATTTATACCAGTTTATTTTAGATTCGGATCGATAGTTTAGGAGAAGATGAACTTTACTGGCTTTGAATTTTGCTAACCCTAACTCATCAAGAATCCAATATGGATGCCTCTATCCATTCCAGGTCCAACCGCTTCATAAATTTGAGGACAGACGGACAGGTAACTTGGGCTATTATTATATAGGGGATTTTTAGTATTAGAAATGGAATTTTTAAATATTACTTTACCTTTTTTGAACACATTCAATCCCCTGGTGTAATATCTCTGATATTTTCTTTTAATTATATACGTGGAGAATTTTTATATACTAATTATTGTCTATATAAAAATAAAATTATTACTGAAAGTCATTTAGTGCTGTTGAATTTTGCAGACAGTGTTCCAGAAATATTTTAAAGTTTTTGAAACAGGGTCTCGCTTTTCCAATTTATATAAAAATTTCTTATTTTTAGGAACAAAAATTTAGCAAAACTAATTAAATAAGAATAAAGAACAAATGATGAAAATATCATAAATTTAAGATAATAATTAAAAATAATATGACGAAGCAAAAATTGAGAGAAAAATTTCCAATTTAATGTTTTCTTAAGGTATTCGTCTATGTTAAAAACGCTATTTTTTGCCATAAATCATAATTTTTTTTATTTCTCTATTGTAAAATTTCAACTTTTAGGCTTCTAAATTTGTGGTACGCCATTTTAAAGGAAAGTTACAGCTGTTTAAACATCAGTGACAGCTGTCAAAACGAAACGGAAGTACCAATTTCGGAACCGGAAGTTGTGAATTTAAAGCCTTTTATGGACAAAACTTTTTAAATTTTCATGAAGATTAGTTTAAACATTTTTGTAGTATTTTAAATAATTAGCCAATTGGCAACTAGAATGTTTTGAAGCAAGAAAGTATGGGGAATTTTAAACATGTATTTATTTTAATTTTTTAATAGTTAAAGTTACTTTCATAAACTTCAAATGCGTTTATCTCAGAACGGTGTTTTTAATAAAATGTTGAAACTTAAAATGTGATTTCTCAAAAAGTTCTTAAAATATTTTGTTGAAAATTATTGTGAATGCTTTTGATAGTATTTACTAGTGAATGACCTAAAAGCTTTAAATTTGGATAATTTTTAATGATGTTACACTCATAGTTCGATATAAAGGTAATGAAAATTCGTTAAAAATTCAATGTGTATGATTTTGAAGGGCCAAAATTTTTCACCAAATGTAAAATAAGCAAAGATTTTAGGTGATTCACTAGTCCAGTGTATAAGAAATGTGTTGCACAAAAAATATTGAAATAATTTAATTTATTAAAAAATTAGACCTTATGAAAAGACCCGATTTTGTTTTACTAAATTTTCTTCATTTATTAGAAATTTTATAAAAACTTCTCCAGGAATAAATTTTTTAAGTGCAGTTCTCTATGATAATATAAAAAATAAATCTAAAAATGTAAAAACATGAACTAGTTTCTACGTTTAAAGAAAAAAGTTCTCCGAACGTAGACGGATACCTTAAGTTAACCACCCCCCCTCCTCCCAGTTGATTCATTAATAATCTGGCACCTGTTCGCTTTATGGACACCCCAGTGGTAAATTGAAGTCACGACTACTTTAGGCAACAGTAGGTTAGAACATGTGACTCCGAACCTGGACAAAGGCCAAATGTTATACACTTTTTTTAACGTGGCTGAAAATGAACGAAATGAGCCATCAAGGTGGACTTATAAGAGTTCTGACTTAGTTTACAAGCTGAACCGAATCAGAACACTGAAAGTGACATTGTCCCATTGTAATTGACTTATCAGACTTCTGAATTGGATTACCAGCTGATACAACCGGAGTTGCCAAGCTATTCATATTTGAAACATCAAAAAGAATTCGGCACTAATTTTACTATTAGAATGTAATACAAAGGCAGTCGTATTTGTGGGTGAAATTCAGCCCATTCTGTACAATTTATACGTTGAGTATCCGTGTCTTGTTTGCCTCATACGAAAATGGTAAAACTTTGCAGAATTTTGTTTGTTAGCATTTTTAGATAACTATTGGGTACTTGCAGTATAATTATCTATTACTGTTTCGGAATTGCCAGGCTATTCCTATTTGAAACACCAAAAATAATTCTGCATTAATTTAATGCTGGAATATAATACAAATGCGGTCGTATTTGTGGGTGAAATTCATCCCATTCCAAACAATTTACACGTTGAGTACCCGTGGCTTGTTTGCCTCATGCGAAAATGGTAAAACTTTGCAGAATTTCGTTTGTTAGAATTTTTAGATAATGATAGTGTACTTGCAGTATAATTATCTATTACTGTTTCGGAATTGCCAGGCTATTCCTATTTGAAACACCAAAAAGAATTCTGCATTAACTTTACTATTCGATTGTAATACAAATGCGGTTGCATTTGTGGGTGAAATTCAGCCCATTCCATATAATTTATGCATTGAGTATTTATATCTTGTTTGTCAAATTCAAAAATGGTAAAATTTTGCAGAATTTCGTTTGTTAGCATTTTTAGATAACGATTGAGTACTTGAAGTACAATAATCTATTATTGTTTAGGAATTACCAGGCTATTCATATTTAAAACACCAAAAGGAATTCTGCATTCATTTTACTATTCGATTGGAATAGAAATGCAGTCGCATTTGTGGGTGAAATTCAGCCCATTCCGTACAATTTACACTTTGAGTATCCGTGACTTCTTTGTCTTGTGTGAAAATGGTAAAACTTTGCAGAATTTCGTTTGTTAGCATATTTAGATAAGGATAGTGTACTTGCAGTATAATTATTTATTACTGTTTTGGAATTGTCAGGCTATTCCTATATGAACTACCAAAAAGAATTCTGCATTAAATTGACTATTCAATTGTAATACAAATGCGGTTGCATTTGTGGGTGAAATTCAGCCCATTCCATACAATTTATACATTGAGTAACCGTGACGTGTTTGCCTCATGCTAAAAAAAATTAAAATGTACTGTGTGACATTAAAATTCTACTACATTTTTTTTTTGTGTGTGTGTGACGCACAATTTTTCATATTAATATACCTTGATTCAGTGAAGAACAGAAAATTCCATACCTTTTTATGCTGAAAATGCTGTAGGGAATTTTTTTCTGATAGATTTTGCGAGACGAGGGACGTCTTCGAATCCCGTTTGGCGTTGGAAAACAGCAGATCATACTCTGGAATGTGAATGATTTTATCCACGAAATCATCATGCACGTTTCGCAGTTTCCGGCACACCACGTAGTCGCTGTGATTCTTCAGATCCTAAATCAAAAAAACTGTATCAGTCCTTTAGGTGATCTACGTTGTTTAGACATTACCATTCATTTCTATCAATAGTGTTCAATCAGTGTTATAGTTTTGAGAGACAGATGACGCTGTTGCATCTGATTTGTGTTTAGGTTTAAGTATTCTGGTTTCCTGTTATAAGTTTATTTCGCAATGTTCCGTGGTTAAAGTTATGTTTTCTTTTTCTAAGAGTGGGACTGATATATGAATCTTCACGCATCGTTTGGAGAACTTTCATAAGCCAAATCGTTGCCGTTGTTGAACCCTCATTTTGGATTCATAAAATAAATATGACAACCAGTTAACCACTTACAATGTGTATACATGTTAATCCAAATCTTCATTTTAGTGTGGTTGACTTGTTTACACGTCTTGTAAAATTTAAAACAAATTGCCATTTGGTATGAAAACTCAATCTTATTAAAATTTAATACAAATGCCATTTAGTGACATATTTGGGGTTGTTATTGTTATTCACCTCCTTGGTGTAGGGAAGCCTATACCAGGTCCAATAAACCTCATTGCAATATATGACTGGTACATATCTAAATATAATATGCAGCCTCCCTTCAACGAGGTACCACGGGGACTGAACACTGACAAACCCCTAGTGGGTCCTCGTAATTTAGAATCAAGACCTCCAAGCGTGGCTTGCCACCTCCAGAGGTTATCGTTTGGAAATTTAAATAACATAACGACCCAGAACCTATTTTACGTTCCCCAGCCACCATTAATGAATATTTGGTTGATCTTTAGCTTCGAGCCTTAACTCTTCAGTTATAATACGTCTGCTTTACCGCCTGAGTTACCGCAATTCAGTGGTATGTTTTCTTTACAATATCCATAATAAATAATTTTTTTAAAAAGGATAAACTGCTTCGTTCAGAAGTAATTCCCCATACAATGTATTTCTTTTTTTAAAGGAATTAAATTATTCCCCCCCCCTGCATCGAGCATTCTCCGTACTTTATTGGATCTTGACCTGTAAGGTACCCGTCTGTGTGGTGCCATATTTTGAAAAATAGCAGACTTAAATTACCCAAATTTCTTTAAAAAACATTTTCTTCTACTTTATCCGCTTATAAATTTTATTTTATATATTTATTATATTTTTTTTTCAAATTTTGTAAATTTGTAAAACAGCAATATTTTCAACAATCAATTGTTAATTTTTTTATCGAACAAAAATTAAATTTCCATTGCTTTACTTGGATTTTTTTCGCAAAATATATTATACGTGCCATTTTCGACTAATTATATTGCGTTTGGCTTGCATAACGTCATCGCTTGATTTTTATTACGCATAATGTGAGGGACTTTTAAAACTAAATTCTACAGTTAACTGGTTAAGAAGAAATAAGTAATGTATGTATATATGAGAAGTGATCAAACAGTAAGCTTACAAAACGGATATTCCTGGAGTTTCATCTGTTATACGGAAATCAGTAGTGTACATTAATCCTCTAAGCGGTTCGCACGTACAATTCCGCCAAACCGATTATGTCTTCAAAGCGGTTGTCACGTACAATTTTCGACCTCCAAAAACGTTCCGAAAATGGATGTAATGTACATTTCTGCCAGTGTTTGAGGTAGGAGGGTCAGGTCAATTGTTTAGAAACTGCATCCCTCTTTGACTGACATTTATTGAGGGATGCACCCCTACTCACTGAGGCACAAAGACTCTGATAGCTTTTCAAGGCTTTGTAAATCTCTATTTCGAAGTATTTCGTTTGCGGTAACAGATTTATCTCTAATTGAACCACTTAAATATCTTGAATAACTTTCGTAAAAAAATATAAATAATTCTCTTAAAGAATGTTTTTATTTGTACTTTTAGAATCCAAGAATTGTTCTTTCTCTTCAAGACTTGACGAGCTTTATGTATATTAAAAACTAACAATCTATAATATCTATTTATATATCTATTTACAATAATAACGAGGATGGGTTTCCCGTATTCCATTCTAGTCGACAAAAGTGAAGTAAAAAAATCATAGAACGCTTTGGCCATTGACACAATAAACCTTTAACGTATTTTTTGGAGAATTTTTTTAATCGGTGTGTTCCACTCGGAGGGTTAATTTTAATACACCTGTGCACCTGTGCAGAACTTGAACCATTTGCCAACTACAGCGCTAGTGTACACACACACGTATATAAATATATATATATGTGTGTGTGTGTGTGTATGTGTGTGTGCGTGCATATACATGCATAGATATGAATGTATGTAAGGAGTCATAAACCCGTAATTTTTCAGAAATAAAATTTGGAAATGTGGCAATATAGAATTAAAGAGTTGAATTCGTTTAGTTTGGAATACTACGGTTTACTTTTTTGAAACAGGAGGGCTAATGAGACAGGGGCCTATTGCTTAAATTCGATTCCGAATGGCTACGAAAATCCATGCCACAGTGAGATAAGAGTTAAATTAAACATTTTTAACTAGTTAATTAAATCAGTACTTTTATATGGTTTGGAAACCTGGAAGTTAAGCGTAACCCAAACAAAAAATAAACTAAATACCTTTCAAAATAAGTGTTAAAGGAATAATAAGAAAAATAGAGGAAGTATAGAAAATGGATTTCTACTTCAGATGATGGTGTTTCTGTCTACCCAATTTTAAGATTTTTAAACAAAATTTTAGTGTTCTAAGAACTATACACAAATGAAGGCCGCCGCCTTCACACAAGTAGCAGAAACTTACAATCTCAAGTATGCACATGCTTACAACTCTTTCTACCTCGGAGCGGGCGTCAGCGCCCTCTAGAGTAAGAAGCAATTATTTAACAGGAAGTGTTAAAGGAATAATCAGGATGATAATCAGAAAAACATTTTTGGCCACATACAATAACAAATGAAGAGCTGTGCAGAGAACTGACTTTAAAAACATAGATGAAGACATAAAATTAAGAAGATGGAGTCTCACTAGCCATGTCCTACGAATGGACAATGGAAAAATACCCAGTGTTGCTTTAAACTGGACACCTGGAGGAAATAGATTAACATGGTGACGAATGATGAAGAATGAGAGAGACAAGGCGGGTTAGTCAAGCTGAGCTGTGCAAAAGAGAGCTGCAAGTGACAGAGAGGGTTGGAGAACTAAATCGAAGGCCTCATATGCCTCTGGGTATGAAAAGAAATAATGATTATGATGTTTTTCATCATAATCATTATTTCTTTTGACAAAGAATGATTGACAAAGTTTTCTAAGTTTGGAGAGGAGTCTTACTTGAAAGTTGATAACTTGGGTTTCCGTGGTATAGTTTCGATCAAACAGCATTGTCCGGGGGAATAAGAATGTAAATACAAAAATATTGCCCACGTGGTCTCCAATAAAGAGCTCCCTGGTTTGACGATTGGCCTGAAATGCACAAAAAGAAATCTTAGCAAATTTTGTATGACTAACAGTAGGTAACATAATTATTACATACGACCGATCGGTCCCGAAATGACTAGCAGTTAGTGTACTAGAATTCCGAAATTACTGGGTTCGAGCACAGGCAGACATCCGAAACATACTCAGAGAACTTATAGGATAGATTTGTAGGTGTGGATGTCTTTTCGCTACAAGGTTGGAGAGAGTTATGGAATCAGGATCATTAATTCTCCGTCTTGGTGATTACTAAAATTGAGAAGAATATCGGAGGTGATATCACAATCGCTTTGAGGCTTTATCCCACCCACTATCCCAGCTTGCAACTTTATGTTGAGCCAGTGTTGTATTGCATGGGATGAGCTAACCCTTATATGGTACATTGGGCAACTGAAGGTCAACAGTTGGTTATAGGCTATTTCTAACAGAATCCTAACATAATGGATCAGGGCCCGACTAAGGTACTCTTGTGCCCAGGATACAATCCAATTTTTGTGCCCTCCACCCCCATTGCAAATTTATAGCGACAAGTTATTATCATAATTACAGTCATATAAAAATTATAACATTGAATTAGCAAACATATTTAAGAAATTAGCATTAAAGTAATATTCAAAATCAAAAACACCAAATTTTTATTTTACGTAATCATTATTATCTCTGTTTAGCCATGCTAAAAATTAAAGACTTTTAAAGACCTAGAGTGACCCACTTTTTTAATTTTTACCTTGTCACACTCACAAGCTCTGTGGTGCAGAAAATAAATAATAATAGAATTAAAAATAATTTAAATTGATGAGATGATTTAATGGTTTATAGTGGTACGTTGCTAATAATCTGTCTTATAAATATGCAATAACCCATAGGATAAAAAGATCACTAGTTTTTTGAGGGAATTAATTATGAGGTAAATAACAGTAAAATTAAAGTAAATAGGAAATAATATAGTTCATGGCAAACACAATTACCTCGTACAATAATTTATTAAAACTTAACGATGGTAGCGTAAGTTTGCAATTTTTCACCACTTAATATGTGTTTCAAGCACTCGACTAAATTTTCGTGCCCCCTAAAATTTTCGTGCCCAGGGCACGTGCCCCAAGTGCCCATGCGATAATCAGGCCCTGGTTAGGATGGGCCAACGAGAGCCAACTATTTAGGATGGTCGATAGCCAGTTTAATGGCAAACACATCCTTAGAGAATATCAAAAATTTGAATTAGAAATATATAGAAAAATTTACCTAAAAATTACCTGGGTCATGACTAATTCTATACGAAAATCGTCAAATTTAGAAACAGTCATTTTAAAATATTGGTGTATGAGAAAAAAACAGGTTCCGATACAGTAAAATATTCAAGTTATACAAAAATTGTCTTTTGATAATATAATTATTACATACATGAAGCGTATACCTAACTTGAATTTTTAGAACAAAAATTATTTCATATTTTTGATCAAAATCTGTCATTTCCTAAGTCCTTTTGTCCCTTTATGAAATTCTGCTTTCATTCGGTGAAAAAAAAGTAGTGAAACAGTTAAATAAACTAACTTACTTTCGATTTTAAGAAACCGTACTTTCACTTCAAACTAAGTAATTACAGTTTCTTTTTTTTTCTAATCAGTGGATACACGGGATGTATAGATTTTTAGATTAGAAAATTTCTATATTCTTGTTACAGTTCATGTTACAAAATGAGAAAAAAGATTAAAAAAAAAAAAAAGAAATCTGGCTTGAACAGCATGATATGTCACAATCGTTGAGATTAATTACGTTTAGGTTTTTTCTCATTATTTTGGAAGTAATTTTTTTAGAAAAAATAAATATGTTACATCATACCTATTCTTAACACATTGTACATTTCGCAGTGGAATTGTACCGGGAGCGGGCGTTTTGCGCGTAAATTTAGTTATTCTATTAAATCTCTATAGATCAAAAATTATTTAATTTTTAATTAACTTTTCGTATTTTATATTGAAATATATAAACAAATATATCAATAGAAATATATAAATAACAACCATAAGATTTTTGTAAACAAAAAATATATTTTTTAGTGGATAAATTTATAATAGTATTGTAAATATGAAAAATCAAATAGAAATAGTAGTATATAATTTTAATTTTTTCCCGTTCTGTGGTTCCGCATCGACTGATGTAAAAACTAGTTTTTATTTGTCTAAATTTTTCCAGAATCTATGTAGTAAACAAGAACATTCGGCTTCGTTTTCCTGTATATACCGTTATTTTTGTACCCACAAACAAACCATGTTGTTACACTATTCCGTACTAGTACGGGACCCGAACTTAAGTATCAATCGTCAGAAAACGTACTAGTACGTGTCCCGCATACAATGTGTTAAAACTGCTATAGCGGTTATGATCATTATCGTACGACAGTATAGCAAAGATGTACTTTTAAAAAAATTCAAAGTCAAGTCTTTCATGAATTAAATTGATGCTTTAATTAACTAATAGTTACCTAAACTTTTTCATCTTTGTAGTTTATACCTTCAATAGAGGTTTTTTTGTTTTTGTTTTTGTCTTTGTGAGAGGTCTAATATTCAATTGTGAATCTAATAAAACTTGACTGAACTACGATAAAAAAAACTTTTTAGAAAGCTAAATATTCTAAAGTACCTTTAATTTGAAGAAATTTTGCATTCACTTCAAAGAGCCGCTGTAGGTCTGTCGGAAAAATAGTCGATCCCATAACCGAAGGGAGTGAATTCGAGAATAGGTCCGGCCAAAAATCTGCCGTGTTCATTAATTACGCTGGGACATGTATAATATTCTCGTGGTCACAATATTCTAAATGATATTCTAAATTTTTCCAAATGATATTTTCGGGCTGGAATGTCAAGCCTGCTATTTTTTGTTTGGTCCCTTCTTCTAAATACGAGGACCCACTTTGTTTGTGTTGTTTTAGAGTTTAATGTTCACCATCTATATAGTTCTCTAACACTACTTTAAACTACCTTTAGTTTTAACCCTTTGACTGCGATTGGCAAGCGAAAATTGAGTTGCCCGAATCGGTTTGGGTAACGCAATTGTGCCCAATTTGAAATAACCGACCTCAGTTCGGGCAAGAGAAAAGAACGGTATTTCAATTCCGTGAAGCCCGAAATCGGTTCGTCCATTTCGTAATATTTCATTTGCCATTTTCCCAATAGATAGAGATACTTTACCGTGTGACATTTTTGAGTCATTTATAGCCATTTCTCAGATGCTGTAAAGGATTTGTGAAATTCAAAGGAAGCTGAGGACGTAGAATTCATGACAATGGATATAGATTATAATATTGTTGTATTAGTTTATTATATTTATCCAGAAAATTATGTCATTGGATTTATTTTGCTGTCATTTGAGCAAAAATGACTGTGATCTATTAACTTTTCGGATATGTGGGAAAATATTGAAAATAGTATTTATTTCGTTTTAAATTTTGATTTTTGTCAAAAATAATCTATTTTCAACATTTTGATAATAATAGCAAACATAATTAAAGAAAAAAAAAATTTTCCTTTTTTTTTACTTTCACTTCAAGCAACCTTATTACAGTTTCATTTTCTCTAATCAATGCTAATACGGGATGGTAAATTTTCAATAAAAGAAAAATTACTACAGGGAACAGATGCGATATCTACACCGCTTTCGGCCGCCATGTTTTTTCCTTGGCGATCTTGGCCAAAAAAAAACCATTTTCTGAAAGTCACCAAACTAAAATGGCGGCAGAAAATGGTGTTTTCTGAAAGATCCCCAAAAAAATGCATAATCCCTGCAAAATCTCCTGATACTTATTAACCACGTTAAGAAGTACAGGTAAGTAAGAACCACGTAAGAAGTAAAACACATAAAATTCTACAACCTAACCCAGGCGAGACAACACATCCGAACTACAGATATCCCGAAATGACTAGAAAGAAATTATTCCAAAGAGCCGGGTACTGACATCAGAAATCTCGTGCACCAATGGGGCTGAAAGAACGAACCAGAGTTGCCACTCCAATGTCAGGGTAGACAAAGCTAACAAGTCATCGTCCTGCGAAACGCTCGAAAAATCTACAAATTTAGCAACAAAAGCTGAGGTGTAAATACTGCACATCTCTACCTTACTACAGATCTACTATTGTTATAGTTCGTTTTATAAAATGAGAAAAAAGAGAAAAAATATGACATGAAACGATAATGTTTCACAAAAGAAGATATGAATTATGTTTAGAAATATTCTATGGCCATGATTTTGAAATTCATCTTTATAGGAAAAATATATATGCTATCACTTACCGCATCTTTAAAATTGTTTTCCAAACAGATAGGAATAGTAGGCATATCTGAAAAAGGCATTTAGAATGGTGTAAATAAGTATACTATATTAATATAAGAATATTATATCAATTAGCTGACTGTGATGATAATTAAACTTTTACTGTTGATGGATAGTTGATATGACTTGAAAAATTACGGTCTACTAATTCTACTCGAAGGGTAATTAGACCAGAAACAAACGCTATAAGTGGTAATTCTAAACAGAAATATGTTAGATCTCATAAAATGCTGAGGGTATTATCTTAATTTAACCCTTTGACAGTTTCATTTTTTTCCAGAATTCGGTCAAAAAAAATGTCACATTTTTTTATTGCATTTTTTTGTCCATTTTACATTTTTAAGTAAAGATATGTTATTAAAATTAACATTTCTAATATTTTTAAGCATTTATTACAACTTTTTTTCTTTCTATGAAAGCATCATAGAACTGAAGTTTAACTTTAGTCTCATCGATATCCAAGTTAATTTTTGGAATTCCAGTGAAAGCAAATCTAGGAGGCGGATCAGAAGGATTATCAAAATTAATTTTAAAAAGTCTTGCTCGACTGATTCCATCTGTACTGCTATCAGAGTCACTACTATCCAGGTCATCTAGTAAACTTCCGCTACTGTCATTTACAGATAATTCAGTTTCTGATTCCGAGTCACAGTTCGAATCCCAAGAAATGAGCTCCATAAGCTCTGAATTATCCATTATTTAAAAGTAGAAATATATTATTCAACTCTTACATCAATAAAATTATTAGGCGGTTAGTAAAATATAACCAGAGAGCTATACACTTAAAGATAACAATTCGTCTTCTGATACAAAACATGCGAAAAAACCCGCGCTTTAGAACCAATCAGAGTAGAAAGTATTGCAAACTATCGTCATCTATTCGAATAATTTGTTACTAAAACTGGAAAAAATACGGCCGAAACAGTGCAAGAGAAATAGAAATCAGATTGCCCGTACGCCGTACGGGCAAATCAGTAAAGGCCCGAAAGCTGTGCACGTACGGCGTACGGGCAAAACAGGGAAGGGGTTAAATTTTAATTTTAATTTTAATTTTATAATAATTTGGTGATGATAATTTATAGTGATTTGGCGATAAAATATTTTAAGAACTAATAAATAAAATTCTTGGCAATAAAATGTTTTAAGAATCAATAGATACATTTTGGTGATAAATTGCCAAATTTAGCGTCTAAATTAGGACGCCAAAAACTGTGCAAACAAGCCAAAAATACAATTTGTGACAACTCTACCTATCTCTTTAATATTGCCTTTTTGATCAGGGCTTCGAATAGTAATTTTTTTCGTTCCGGTTTAACTAAAAAACTTACATCGGTTTAGTTCCGAATGAATAATTTTATTTTATGTATATTCTGATTTGTTCTAAAAACATAATTCTATCATAAAGAAAAAAAAATGCAATTTTATTAAAATTTAGAAGATTTTATTCTTTTTTTTTAACTGGTACACTATGTGAATGAATACTTTAATAATGCAAATCACGTGGTATCATCAGAATTCTTGTAGTTTGGGTTTCAAAAATGGACTTACCAATCAGCCGGAATGTCTCCCAGTGATCGGTGGAGGTGACTTGCAGGAAGTGCAGGCTCCTGTTGGACGTCGCAATGCAGTAGTGTCCACTGATGTCCAGGAAGGTGGCGTCGGTGATGGAGAAAGTGGCCATTCGCATCTTCCTGCATTTACTGTACTCCATCTGGGATCGGGAACACAAGTCATACGAGGTCCGTGATTCGAGTTCCAGAAAAGAATTCCGGCACACCACGGTGCCTTTCTGTCAAATCGGGGGAAGAAAGAACGCTTTAAAATTTCACTTTAAACTATTTTAGGCAATGTATTTGAGAAACAAGTGCCAAAAATTAAAAAAACATTCTCTTTAATTTTGTTTGCTATTATCATGTTAGAAAAAAAAATGTTTTTAAAACTATGCAAAATTTTAATAGAAATGAGTACTATATTCTTCAGTCTGTACCGGATATATGGTCACCCACTTATATGGTCAGTTTTCTAAAGTCCTGTCTAACTTAATTGGGAACATGTGTTAAAGAGTACTATATTCTTCAGTCAGTACCGGATATATGGTCACCCGCTTATATGGTCAGTTTTCTAAAGTCCTGTCTAACTTAATAGGGAACATGTGTTAAAGAGTACTATATTCTTCAGTCAGTACCGGATATATGGTCACCCGCTTATATGGTCAGTTTTCTAAAGTCCTGTCTAACTTAATAGGGAACATGTGTTAAAGAGTACTATATTCTTCAGTCAGTACCGGATATATGGTCACCCGCTTATATGGTCAGTTTTCTAAAGTCCTGTCTAACTTAATAGGGAACATGTGTTAAAGAGTACTATATTCTTCAGTCAGTACCGGATATATGGTCACCCGCTTATATGGTCAGTTTTCTAAAGTCCTGTCTAACTTAATAGGGAACATGTGTTAAAGAGTACTATATTCTTCAGTCAGTACCGGATATATGGTCACCCGCTTATATGGTCAGTTTTCTAAAGTCCTGTCTAACTTAATAGGGAACATGTGTTTAAAGAGTACTATATTCTTCAGTCAGTACCGGATATATGGTCACCCGCTTATAT
>CM063500.1:104984692-105102192 GCA_032207245.1 Pardosa pseudoannulata | reverse complement strand
TTTAAACTAATAAATAATTGGTAGCCCAGAAATACCAAAATATTTTTAGTTCCCGGAGCCTTAAATGTGTGGGAATTTTTCTGGAACGCTCTAAGTTTAAACTTTGATCTGCTTCCCAAGGTTGACGTGGTTACCTTAATTTAAAAAATAATAACAAATAAAACGAATAATTTAAACTAGCAAACAATTGGTAGCCCAGAAATTCCAAAATATTTTTAGTTCCCGGAGCCTTAAATATGTGGGAATATTTCTGGAACGCTCTAAGTTTAAACTTTGATCTGCTTCCCAAGGTTGACGTGGTTACCTTAATTTAAAAAATAATACTAACTAAAACGAATAATTTAAACTAGCAAATAATTGGTAGCCCAGAAATTCTTAAATATTTTTAGTTCCCAGAGCCTTAAATATGTGGGAATATTTCTGGGACGCTCTAAGTTTAAACTTTGATGTGCCTCCCGAGGTTGACGTGGTTACCTTAATTTAAAAAATAATAATAACTAAAACGAATAATTTAAACTAGCAAATAATTGGTAGACCAGAAATTCCAAAATATTTTTAGTTCCCGGAGCCTTAAATGTGTGGGAATTTTTCTGGGACGCTCTAAGTTTAAAATTTGATGTGCCTCCCGAGGTTGACGTGGTTACCTTAATTTAAAAAATAATAATAACTAAAACGAATAATTTAAACTAGCAAATAATTGGTAGCCCAGAAATTCCAAAATATTTTTAGTTCCCGGAGCCTTAAATATGTGGGAATATTTCTGGAACGCTCTAAGTTTAAACTTTGATCTGCTTCCCAAGGTTGACATGGTTACCTTAATTTAAAAAATAATAACAAATAAAACGAATAATTTAAATTAGCAAACAATTGGTAGCCAGAAATTCCAAAATATTTTTAGTTCCCGGAGCCTTGTGGGAATTTTTCTGGGACGCTCTAAGTTTAAACTTTAATCTGCCTACCGAGGTTGGCGTGGTTACCTTAATTTAAAAAATAATAACAAATAAAACGAATAATTTAAACTAGCAAACAATTGGTAGCCCAGAAATTCCAAAATATTTTTAGTTCCCGGAGCCTTAAATGTGTGGGAATTTTTCTGGGACGCTCTAAGTTTAAACTTTGATCTGCCTACAGAGGTTGACGTGGTTACCTTAATTTAAAAAATAATAACAAATAAAACGAATAATTTAAACTAGCAAACAATTGGTAGCCCAGAAATTCCAAAATATTTTTAGTTCCCGGAGCCTTAAATATGTGGGAATTTTTCTGGGACGCTCTAAGTTTAAACTTTGATCTGCCTACAGAGGTTGACGTGGTTACCTTAATTTAAAAAATAATAACAAATAAAACGAATAATTTAAACTAGCAAATAATTGGTAGCCCAGAAATTCCAAAATATTTTTAGTTCCCGGAGCCTTGTGGGAATTTTTCTGGGACGCTCTAAGTTTAAACTTTGATCTGCCTACCGAGGTTGACGTGGTACCTTAATTTAAAAAATAATAACAAATAAAACGAATAATTTAAACTAATAAATAATTGGTAGCCCAGAAATACCAAAATATTTTTAGTTACCGGAGCCTTAAATGTGTGGGAATTTTTCTGGGACGCTCTAAGTTTAAAATTTGATCTGTCTACAGAGGTTGTTGTGGTTACCTTAATTTAAAAAATAATAACAACTAAAACGAATAATTTAAACTAGCAAACAATTGGTAGCCCAGAAATTCAAAAATATTTTTAGTTCCCGGAGCCTTAAATGTGGGGGAATTTTTCTGGGATGCTCTATGTTTAAACTTTGATCTGCTTCCTAAGGTTGTTGTGGTTACCTTAATTTCAAAAATAATAACAAATAAAACGAATAATTTAAACTAACAAATAATTGGTAGCCCAGAAATTCCAAAATATTTTTAGTTCCCGGAGCCTTAAATGTGTGAGAGTTTTTCTGGAACGCTCTAAGTTTAAACTTTGATGTGCCTCCCGAGGTTGACGTGGTTACCTTAATTTAAAAAATAATAATAACTAAAACGAATAATTTAAACTAGCAAATAATTGGTAGACCAGAAATTCCAAAATATTTTTAGTTCCCGGAGCCTTGTGGGAATTTTTCTGGGACGCTCTAAGTTTAAACTTTGATCTGCCTACCGAGGTTGACGTGGTTACCTTAATTTAAAAAATAATAACAAATAAAACGAATAATTTAAACTAACAAATAATTGGTAGCCCAGAAATTCCAAAATAGTTTTAGTTCCCGGAGCCTTAAATATGTGGGAATTTTTCTGGGACGCTCTAAGTTTAAACTTTGATCTGCCTACAGAGGTTGACGTGGTACCTTAATTTAAAAAATAATAACAAATAAAACGAATAATTTAAACTAGCAAATAATTGGTAGACCAGAAATTCCAAAATATTTTTAGTTCCCGGAGCCTTAAATATGTGGGGGGGGGGGGGGGGGGGGGGGGGGGGGGAGGGGGGGGGGGGGGGGGGGGGGGGGGGGGGGGGGGGGGGGGGCGGGGGGGGGCGGGGGGGGGGGGGGGGGGGGGGGTGGGGGGGGGGGGGGGGGGGGGGGGGGGGGGGGGGGGGGGGGGGAATATTTGGGGGAGGCTCTAAGTTTAATTTTGATCCTGCCTGCGAGGTTGACGTGGTTACCTTAATTTAAAAAATAATAATAACTAAAACGAATAATTTAAACTAGCAAATAATTGGTAGACCAGAAATTCCAAAATATTTTTAGTTCCCGGAGCCTTGTGGGAATTTTTCTGGGACGCTCTAAGTTTAAACTTTGATCTGCCTACCGACGTTGACGCGGTTAGTTTAGTTTAAAAATTAACAATAAATATAACTAATAATTTAAACTAGCAAACAATTACATTAGCAAACAATCATAGCCCAGAAATTCCAAAATATTTTAGTTCCCGGAGCCTTAAATGTGTGGGAATTTTTCTGGGACGCTCTAAGTTTAAACTTTGATCTGCCTACCGACGTTGACGCGGTTAGTTTAGTTTAAAAATTAACAATAAATATAACTAATAATTTAAACTAGCAAACAATTTATTGAACTTAACTAATTAACCAAATAAAAATAATTAATGTAGTGGATAAACCATTTATGAACCTAATGGAACTTTTACAAACCATATTAACCTTAACACATTGTGTGCTATTACATTTCGCAGCGAAATTATACCGGAGCAGGCATTTTGCGCGTAATTTTAGTTATTCGGTTAAATCTCAATAGATCGAAAATTATTTTCATTTTTTAACCAACTTTTCGTATTTTATATTGAAATATATAAACAAATATATAAATAGAAATATATAAAAACACCATAAGATTTTTGTAACCAAAAAATATTTTTTCGGATGATTGATAATAGCATCGTAAATATGAAAAATCAAATAGAAATAGTAGTATAACAGTTTTTAATGTTTTCGAATTATGTTAAATAAAAATATTTTTTACATTAAAAAATGAAAAAAGCAATCATAAACTAATAATGTAAAAACTAGTTTTTATTTGTCTAAATTTTTCCAGAATCTATGTAGTAGACTAGAACATTCGGCTTCGTTTTCATGTATATACCGTTATTTTTGTACCCACAAACAAACCATGTTGTTACACTAACCTACTAGTACATGACCAGCGTTCAAGTATCAATCATCAGAAAATTACTAGTACGTGTCCCGCACGTACTAGTACGTGTTAACGTGCACGCTCGAGTTCACTCGAGCGCGTTAAACTGGCCAAACTGTGAGACAAACTGTGAGACACTCGAGATAATTCGAGCGGCGTTGTACTTTTATAGATATTGCGCTGTATGATGTGCTAAAAGAGATAGAGGGAAAAGGAAAAGAAAAAATGAGTAGTTACATGTGTAATAGTTGCAAATTTGGGCTATGTGCTGCATCTTGTTTCAAATATATCACACAAAAGAAAATTTTGATTAATTTTAAAAATACTAGTATATTATTTATGTTTTAAAAGTATAAATAAGTATTTTTTTTACTGATAATATTCATCCAGAAATGGAATTCGAAAAGAAAGATAAAATAAAGTCGAAGTGCGTGTCATATTACAATATTCGACTATTTTCTGTAGTGTTGTCAAAATCTAAAAGCAATAAAAATTTTGATTATATTTTTGTATTTTTGTAATTTTCTTTTCAAGACGAAGTTCTAAAAATATTTTTTACACTAAAAAATTATTTTTTTTTTTTGGCCGGCCTTTTTCAAAATACTGTGCATTAAGGGGTTAACCTTCTTAGTGTATCAAGACATAGTTTAGTATTTAAAAATCAGTAGACTTAAGGTATCCATCTACGGTCGGAGAACTCTTTCTTTAGACGTAGAAACTAGTTCATGTTTTTACATTTTACATTTATTTCTTATATCATAGAGAATTGCACTTAAAAAGTTTATTAAGCAAGTACGCATGCTATCTGGGAGCTTACAAAGCAAATCCGAAAGTTTCAGAATCAAACTAAATACGAAAATTTCCTTTCTCTAGGTTAACATTTAACTACGTGAAACTATTATTAGCGAGCGGTTACAACCTCCTTCATGATTTAACATCTTGCCTGTGACGCCCGAATTCAGTCCGGGCATAGCAAATACCATTTTGTGAAGCCCGACTTGAGTTCCGTCAAGAAAAAAATTAGTGTTTCAATTCCTTGTATCCCGAAATCAGTTCGTCCAATTCATCACATTTAATTTGTCAATTTCCCAATAGATAGAGATACTTTCCCGCGCGACAATTTCGCGTCATTTCTCGGATACTGTAAAGGATTTGTGAAAATGAAAGGAATCTGAGGGAACATGGAATTCGTGACAGTTGATAGAGATAATAATATTGTTGTACTAGAATATAGCCCATCATATGATGAGATTAGTAAAATTTTTAATATTCCAGAACTGTTAAGTACCCAATGAGGCAGGTAAAAGAAACGGTTTGTTTTTTGGCTGAGAATCATCTGGTTCACTCTCAATAATTTATTTATCGTCATACTCCTCTAGAGTCTCCCGATCCTGTAATGCAGTTTAGAATCACGTTGAATTCATTTAGTCAAACCGTGTGGTTATGTATAATAAACACACAAAAGAACAAACTTCTTAATTTCCAAATATATATAAATTAAAAGTTAGATATTTATTAGTCCGTGAAATAGACTCCTAGACTTATATGAAAAGAATTTATTGTTAATACCGGTGGTAAAATTTTCATTGCAACAAAAAATAATCGATGATTCAATTTAAAATGATCACGTATGTACCTAATCTATTATTTAAGCCAAATATAAAAGAAAATCATTTACGTAATATCTAAGTTCAGTGATAAAAGATATTAAAATAGTGTAGACGATATTTAAATAGTTTAAAATATGAAATGATTCAATGAGATGTTTAAAGGAATGACGTCACAATGCTAGAAAAGATTGTTATTTTTACCTCTTTATTAAGTGATAAATGGATAAATTGAATCGCCTGCTCTTAACCGGGGAAAATAGGGCTTGAAATAATGGCATTAAACTCTCGAAAAGGAGGGAAGGGTTGGATTTCGAACGTTTTAAAGACGACAGTATTTTTTTGCTGTGATATGAAACATATTTATACAAATTTATTTTAGAATCGGATCGATAGTTTAGGAGAAGATAAACTTTATTCGCTTTGAATGGATGCCTCTATCCATTCCAGGTCCAACCGCTTCATAAATTGGAGGACAGACGGACAGATAACTTAGGCTATTATTATATAGGGGATTAGCACATTAAAGACGGGAGTAGTAGTACTATGATTTATCTCGACTGTACATTAAAGGCGGGAGTCGTAGTAATACGATTTATCTTGACTGTACCTTAAAGGTGGGAGTCGTAGTAATACGATCTATCTCGACTGTAGCTTAAAGGCGGGAGCCGTAGTAATACAATTGCGCAATCCATGTGCCACTTTACATTTGTATTTAGTACGTTTTGTGGTTTGAAGCTGTTCAAATTCTACTTACAATAAATTTTGAAATCCTTCAATATGGTTTCACGCGAAAGTAAAGATATATAAGCAGATGATGTGTCATAAAAAAAGAAAGTTGACTTGCTTCAAATGCGAGTTTCGCAATGCACCTCTTCACCGTGGCGAGTGTTATCAACATTATCACACTCATAAAAAATACTAGATTCCTCTCATAAATATGTACTTTAAAACATTTTTTGTAATTAGTGTTTAGTTCTTTTTAATATTTCTTGTAGTATTAAGAGTTTAAATACACTTTTTTAAGTCTACATTTTTTTTATGATTACACAAAATATCCACCACTCTAGGACGAAAAACGGCGAGGGGCGTTCGCCGCGTTACCTAGCATACTTTTGTCAAGATTCCCCGCCTTTAACGTCTTAGTTTATTATATTTATCTAGAAAATTATGTCATTGGATTTATTTTGCTACCATTTGAGCAAAAATGACTGTCATCCATTAACATGTCCGATATATGTGAAAATATTGAAAAAAGCAGTTATTTCGTTTAATTTTTTTTTAAATAATCTATTTCTAACATTTTGATGATGATAACAAAAAAAATTAATGACAAAAAAAATTTCCATTTTTAGCACGTTCTTCAAATATATTCCACAGGCAAGGAGTTAATTGTGAATAATATATTCTATTTTCCATTACCCACAATTTCACGACTAGCCAAAATGATTATTCCATGTTATTCTATGTTTCGAATAAATTGGAATAGTCCTTAACGGGTCAAAAACACCAGATTTTCTCAAATATATTCCACAGGCAAGGGGTTAATTGCAAAAAATACATTCTATTTTCCATTGCCCATATTTTCAAGACTAGCCAAAATGATTCTTATTCTATGTTTCGAATAAATTGGAAAAGCCCTTAACGGGTCCTCAAATATATTCCACAGGCAAGGGGTTAATTACGAAAAATACATTCTATTTTCCATTACCCATATTTTCACGACTAGCCAAAATGATTCTATGTTTCGAATAAATTGGAATAGTCCTTAACGGGTCAAAAACACCAGATTTTCTCAAATATATTCCACAGGCAAGGGGTTAATTGCAAATAATACATTCTATTTTCCATTACCCACAATTTCACGACTAGCCAAAATGATTATTCCATGTTATTCTATGTTTCGAATAAATTGGAATAGTCCTTAACGGGTCAAAAACACCAGATTTTCTCAAATATATTCCACAGGCAAGGGGTTAATTGTGAATAATATATTCTATTTTCCATTACCCACAATTTCACGACTAGCCAAAATGATTCTATGTTTCGAATAAATTGGAATAGTCCTTAACGGGTCAAAAACACCAGATTTTCTCAAATATATTCCACAGGCAAGGGGTTAATTGCAAATAATACATTCTATTTTCCATTACTCATGTTTTCACGTCTAGCCAAAATGATTCTTATTCCATGCTTCGAATAAATTGAAATAGTCCTTAACGGGTCAAAAACACCAGATTTTATCAAATATATTCCACAGGCAAGGAGTTAATTGCAAAAAATACATTCTATTTTCCATTACCCATATTTTCACGATTATCCAAAATGATTCTTATTCATACTTCGAATAAATTGGAATGGTTTTCAACGGGTCAAAAACATCAGAAAATAAATAAACACACAAAAGATCATCCAACAAAAGTAATTTTAACAAAACTTTCAAAAATTTTATTGAAAAATTTAAAATACATTATCTTCTAATATCTACAAAAAATTACCAGCATAATAAATTTTTTATTTGTTCAGATCTATGGCAAATAAATACCTTTAATTTCTTGACTTTTTTGATAAAGGTAATCAATATTCGTGTATAAACTTCCTTAGTATAACATAGTTAGTAAGGGGAAAAAACCCTTAATTTTCTAAGTACAGAAAAAAAATGACGTTTCTTTTAAGAAAATACTTCGGTTAACTCTAATATAGATAATATTCACAAATTTCACTATATAATAATATAATCAGTCTCAAATCAACTTTGCTTGTTCATTCCTCCGAATAAAACATAGAGGAAATTTGAAATGGACTGAACACTGAGCCCCGTTGACATGTGCCAAAAAGCAGCGTAAATCCGTGAATCGTACTCCCTTTTCCCTACTTAGGGAAAAAAAAATAAGGTATAAAAAATTCCTCCTTTCCCATGATCCTTTGCGTTTGCAGGCGCTAGATTTTAAAATGGCCGACTCCGCGGCTGCAAAAGAGAACAATGATAAAAAATGAAACTGAAAAATTTTCACTGATGACAGACTAACGGATGAATTAATTCATTCATTATCCGCCTTTACCCTTCTATTTCTAAAATTTTCATTTTAATTTAATGAATTTTCCATAGGATTCATTAAAAATAGTCAAAAGAAACCTAGACGTCGCATTCTGTATCAACTAAACAAGAACTCAGTACACGGAATGATGGGATAGCGCTTCCGATTGATCACGTGACTTCTGACGACAATCTCGGAGAAAAGGAGTGTTGAAATCATTGCTAGTGCAAAAGATTTTTTTTAACTTAGTAAATCGCTTTTATCCGGTAAAATGAAGCTGACTTTACTGACACATATAAACGAGGCTATGGAGTTTTAAAAGCCATTTCTGTGAGCTTGACATGGAAAACCTTACTATGCATAGAGGTTAAAATATGCGACACAAAGACATAATCCGTCCACGTGACACAGAGTAAGAGGTAAAAATAAAAATATAAAGAATCGTGCAACAAAACTAAATTTAATAAAAGCTTACATAATTTTTTTTTTCGAAAATGCCACTGCATTTTCTTCACCGGAATTTCACAAACATAAATAAATCAAAATAGAATTAAGGATACAAGGGACCTTTCAGAAATTCAACAAAAAAACATGCTTACTTTTGTCACGAAAAATTGAAGTTAGGCATGTACTTTTTTTCTAATAAAATTTCAGTAATGAAATAGCAGTATATAGACTAGAATTTTTTCTAAACCCGAAAAATCTTATTTTTCTTCCTTACAGAAAACTGACTTTTCATTTCTCATACACTCAAAATTTTTAAAAATACAGTGTTCTCACAACGACCAACTGTCTAAAATTTTTAATACCACTATTTTCAAAGAGTTGTTTTGTTTAAGCGTCGAATTTCAGCCATTAAATAAAAGAGAATATTCAGAATTAGTGGTACCAAAAATTTAGAGAGCATTTCTTTATTGAAAATTTTCTTTTTCTATTTTCCTGTAATTCATCAAATTTATCAACTAAATTTTAAATATAGAGTTGGGGTGGAACAGAAGTTACGTTCGATGATTAGCAATAATATGTTTTATTTTCCATATTGTTCTTTGATTAGAATAAATAAACCAAGGAAAGATATCATACAAACAAAATTATCTATGCTTTAGAAACAAAAATTGCCAGTTAAGGCATTTTTAAGCATTTTGCTTATCTAAGCAGTTTTAAGCAACTTGGAAATTGCTTTTAACTTATAAGGCGTTTCAAAGAATTCTAAGCAGGCATACGCACTCTGAATATAATAAGAATGTTAGAAACTAAACATAGACCATGCAATTGTAAAAATATAAAGCCAAAAAACATGAAGAAATTTAAAGCTATTGATAGAAAATTTGTTGAATTCACATTACATCTAAAGAAGAGTTGTACCAACTCTTCATCATTGAAAACTTTTCTAAGTTGGGAATAATCCAAAATTAATTACGAAACCGTTTAAATTTAGAGACAACCGCAAAACTTGTTGTTTGAAATTTAACACAGATTACATAAGAGCTCGAGTTAGAAATATTTCAAACATTTGTGTTATAGCTTGGTGCTGTGATATTTATATTATGACATTTTTTAATATGGTGGTATGGTATTTTTATTATGACATTTTTGACAAATGATAATTTAATTTTAACATATACTAGTAAAATATATTTGATAATAGTGAATTTCAGAGGTCAAAACTGGTACCGACCAAAGCGGTTAAAACCAGTGGTTTAACCCATCCCTGTTGACAGTCATTCTGGTGCATTTTTGCCTTTAACCACTTTATTCACCAAATATGTATCCATGCAATTTCTACCTTTGGCGTCATAGGAGGGGCAAAAAGAAATACGCGGATAATTTTAAAGAATAACAAGACAAATAATAAAGAACGTCATCTTGGACGGGTAAAATTAAACCACTTCAAAGAAAAAAAATAAATTTTTTTAAAAGTCTTTTAAAGATATGAAAATACGGTAAATACATTTAAAACAATTTTTTCTTAATTAAAAACAGATTTCCTAAATTTAGATTTGCTTCTTTATATAAAGACAAACTTTCTATTTCTTTTGTTAGCAAATATATGAAGTATGTTTGTTCTTTTATGCATTGCCTGTTATTTACTTTACATCAAATGAAAACATCCGTTCTTTTACAATTTTAACTTCTAAGTGTTGTTACGCAGTCTTCCAGACTCTATGGCTTTACCCCTAGGTAAGTTTGGTTTAGTATGGAGTACCACAATCTACTGTTTTGCTACACGAGGGTTAATGAGCCAGGCACTTACTGCTTAAAGCTGATTCCGAACGGCTACGGACATCCATTCCAGCAGCGGGATTCGAACCCGTGAACTCCGGTACCGAAGATCAGCGCCCTACTATTCGGCCATATCCCTAAGTTTGTTCGGTTTGGTTTGGAGTGCTACGGTCTACTTTTTGCAACACGAGGGCTAATGAGACCGGGACCTGCAGCTTAAAGCCGATTCCGAACGGCTACGAACATCCATGCCACAGCGGGATTCGAACCCACAAACTCCGGTACCGAAGGTCAGCACCTTAACCAATCGGCCATCATTCGGCTATCCCTAAGTAGGACTTTCCTCAATTGACTAGGACTCTGATGTCTTCAGTACTTTCTTGCAGTTTACTACATCAGGGTCTATGTAGTTCAAAATAAACAGATAGGTTTGGTTTTGGAGCGCTACGGTCTACTTTTTGCAACACGAAGGCTAATGAGACCGGGACCTACTGCTTAAAGCCGATTCCGAACGGCTACGAACATTCATGTCATAGTGGGATTCGAACCCACGAACTCCGGTTCTAAAGGCCAGCACCCTAACCATTCGGCCATCGTTCGACTAAACAAATAGAAGTAAAGTGGGAAATTTCGTAATTCAATTCACAAGAGATGGTTAACACGAAATCTCCCGGAATTCCTAAGTTTTCATGTCTTCAGCCTCAAGAATCCGTTACATACTCTTTTGCAAAAAATTATAGAAAAACACTTGAACCTCGTAAATGAGAATTTTGTGACTAGATTGTATCGGCTTCGAAAGTTCTCACTTTGAAACATCGTGGTTTTATTTTCCTTTTCAACGCTATTTTCAATAAAATAATTGCTGCTGTGTTATCTGCAACGATTATTATTTCCTTTTAAAGTAACAAGTTAATTAAAAGACATTCTGTACTTTATCACGTTACAGAATTGAATATAAAAATATATAGAATCTTACAAAACTAAATTATTATAAGATTGCACAATATTTTTTTTGAAAATGCTTCACAGGTTTTTCACAAAAATTGTGTAATAGAAAGAAAATTAGATTTTCTAAAACACTGTAAAATTTTAAATACTGTATTTACGCATGCATACAGCGCAGCCTGGTATTCCACAAATAAATAGCGAAAATCTTTCATCTCGTATTTAAAAAATATATAGAATCTTACAAAACTAAATTATTAAAAGATTGCACAATATTTTTTTTTTTTCGAAAATGCTTCACCGGTTTTTTACAAAGATTGTGTAATACAGAAAAAAATTAGATTTTCTAAAACGCAATAAAATTTTAAATACCGTATTTACGCATGCATACCGCGCAACCTGGTATTTCACAAATAAATAGCGAAAATCTTTCATCTCGTATCTAACACGCACGCTAATTTGACACGCGAATGACAAACTAGATTGCTATGGAAACCGATGCCATTCAGTAAAAACTATTATTACTTTTAAACTTTTGATCCGTGAAATAAATATAAAAAAAAAACTATATTTTAATATTTTAACCCATATTCCAAAACTAGATGACATTTATTGAAATTCCCGAAACATAACCAGAATATTTCATATAAGCACATTAAGCAGTAAAAATTATTCCAAGCGTATCTACAGTTTTTAACCCTAAATTTCTAAGAAAAGTACAGGAAGTACCCTATCTTCCATTTTTTCGTATACTGACAGAAATGCAAAGTAACTAGTTCCTTTAGTCAAGTTTTTGTTCTTCGTTTAACAAAACATATGAACAGATCACATAAATAATATCTGTCTTTTGGCTATGTTAACACACTTAAAAATAACAGCAGGGGAAACGGAATAGTAACAGGAAGTAGCAGGAAAATTGCTACTTCCGGTTGCCGGAAGTAACCCAAAAGTTGATGGAAAACTACAATTATACTATACTGTACGAGTTCAAAGTTTAGTGTATTTCTAAGTACTCGAGTTTTCGTGTTCACACACACACGCGCAATTCCAAAAATTGGTATCTGGGAGGTCCGAAAAGGGAAGATCATTCAAAATCTCGAGGTTAAATTTTTGCTTTCGTTTTAGAGCGCTACGGTCTACTCTTTTGCTCACGAGAGCTAATGAGACCGGAAGCTACTACTTAAAGTCGATTCCAAACGACTACGAACATCTATGCCAGCAGCGGGATTCGAACTCCAGTACCGAAGAGCAGCGCTCTAGCATACGGCCATCGTCCGGCGTAAAATTTTGTACGACAAAATACCTTCTCTATACTACGCATACGAGAAAATAAAAGTACACGTTATACACGCAAAAATACGGTAATTGAATTAAATAAATCTTATTTAATATAAATATACACTTTCATTTCCTAAATAAATGATAAATAGAATAAAAAATTTAGTTAATTAAATTTAGTTATTAAAGTTGTTTAGTTATGAAATGCACTGGAAACATTTTCAAAAATTGTTGCTGTGCAACTAATTTTTTATGTAAAAGATTTAAATTAAAATAAACCAGAAATTAATTTGCTGTAGATTTTTGTCTTATATACGATTTGCATAATACGAGAGTATATCAAATATGTATACTTTTTCTGCAGTACTAAATTATTAGTAAATGCGTGAATGGTCAACACAAGGGATGCAACTATCTGCACGCAATGCTACAGAGATATCGGTGATTCTAGTTACCTGTAGCGTGATTTAGTAACCAACAAAATGGCGTTTGAGGTTGTGGAACTGTGTAGGAGAAATGAGCAATGATAAGATTTCTTTAAATAAACGGAAAGAAAGTTGTAGAAAACCAATAGGAAATGTGGGACGTTTATAGAACGGACTGCATGGACCATGTGATAAACTGATAAGATTTCCATTAAACAAACGGAAAGATAACTGAAGAAAACCTTCGGAAATGGTGGACGTTTACAGACCAAATTGTACTGACCTACGATACAGTTGAAAATTCAATACTTTAAAAATTGAAATTTAAGGTCCCCTGTAACCTTAAAATATCAGCATTTTGGCAAAAAATTTTTGGTAATAGCACACCTGCCAACTTGGTAAGAAATCAATGAGTGAAATAGAGCACGCGTATTTTTTTTTTTTTTTCTAATTACCGGCATGAATTTACAGATAACATTTTTCACTGCAAAATATTTCAGTCTGACTGAAGAATCGGGTGCCCCCGCCAACTTGGCGATAAAGCTAAGAGCATGGTAGCCAAACATTTTCTCCTGATCTCGCCGTGTACCTACATTCTCTACCTATATTTTAATTTATATTATATTTGTATCCAGCTCTCCTTCTGAAACCAATTTTTTATATACTAAATGCACTTAATGTTTAAAAAAAATTAGATATAATGAATCATTAATAGTTCACTATGACTAATTTTTAATAATTTGGAGCTGTTGACTTTGTAAACTGTTGAGGGGTTAACTGTTCATAAGTATAAACGCCTGGTTTCTAAGAGAATTTAACTAAGTAAAAGTATATAATTCTGTAACAATGCCGCACTCTACATCAATTAAAGTCGCCCAAAAAACAAAGGATACAATCTTCGGATGGAATACCTTTATGTTTTAGTAAACATCGCCAATAATTTCGCCAAATTTGACAAAGGGCACCCTATTCTTAAGTATTACCAATATTTCAATACAAAAACTACATTTAAGGCTTTATAAATAAATTCAAATACATCTTTATTAAATTAAATGAGTACCTCTTGAACACAAATAGATTACATAAAGTTAAAAACTTTTGACTAAAAAGGAGACAAAAAAATTAACTTTAAAACTTTCAAGAGCAGAAATATGGAACAGTTTAAATTTTAACCCTTTAATGTCCGAGTCATTTCTGCCGATTACATATCGATGCATACCTTAAATCTAAGTTATTATGGACTGAACAGAATAAAATAAATATGAAGTTTGAACAACTCTAAATACTACGGCACTTAACTATGGTTTTAAGCATCCTAGGATGTCATTTAGGAAAAGAAAAACTTTGGGGAAAAGGATTAATTTTGTATTGTATGTAAAATAGGTACTGTAAAATGGAGATTTATAATAGATAAAGCAATTTGTTATGATTTCAGTCTTTGTGTATCTGCTGAAAAAAAAGTAAATTTATGCAAGCTGTTCGAAAAATCATAATGTGTAGATCCAAATATAAAATTTATAAATTAATAGAAATTACTTGAAAATTTTGTAGATGATTTATTAAATTGCCATCTAGCAACTTTTTAAAGGAAATATTTGTTCTATGATACCATAAAAATTCTGCGAGCTATTTTTAGTGATATCTAAAATGAGACGCTAGGCAATAAAGGATCAATTACATCATTTTCCAATATTTTGAGAGAAAAAATATATACAATTAAAGCCATATCGAATTTTGTACCAAATTAATTACAGGTAGCCTATTCTGATATGTCGAAATAACGAAAGGAATAGTTTTTTTTTTTTTCTTACAGTCTTGGCTTACCACCTGCTAAAAACTTTTAGGAAACTTTTAAGTCGTAATGAAAATATAAAATCTAGTAAACACTAAAAACTGTGTAAAAACAATTTTAAGACGTAAACGTTTGAAATACGCAAAAGCTGGCAGGTATGCGGTAGCATAAACACACAAGCACATAGAAACTTAATTTTAAAAACTTTTAGCAAAATAAGCAACATCAGTCTCTTATTACAGTAAACTGAAAATTAAAACTAAAGAACATAAATAACAAATAAAAGCAAAAAAGTACATTTATAATAAAAACATAGTGACATCTCAACAGAAAAACAACTTTTTTTTTTTAATCTCACTCCATTTTCAAACACAAAAAAGGATCACATTTGAATAAAAAGGGAAGAAAAAAAAACAAAGACTACAAATAATTTTTTTCTTAAAAATATATATATGTTATTAATTTCTATACAACATTATATGATCTGTATATTCTAAACGCGCAGAACGCTACCGCGAGCAGTGTTATAGCAGTGTGTAATACAATCCTAGGAGTGTCGTTTTTCCGCACCAACACGACGGGCGACGAAGAGTGTAGCGTATGCAGAGGCAGTTTCTCTAGCATCTGAGGACTGGTTTCTACTTGGTACTCACAACACGGGTCAGTCTGCCAGGACACGGCGTAGACTCCCGTGCAGAAAAAACTGATGCCGCACAGGGGGAAACTTATGTACATTCTGTCGGGACAGGCGAGGCTGGAGACTATGGAACCGAATCCGGACATGATGGCGGTTTTGTGGAGGCAGTTACCGACGGAAATCCACCTGGCGGTCTCCTCGCCCAGTTTGGATGGCTCTATGACTATGGTCCTGCATTTGGTCTCTAAGGCTCTCTCCAGTTCGTTTTCGAAAGCCTCGTGAGCATTTTCGCCGTCGTAGATTTCACGTATTACTGCTAGCTCCGTGTAATTAAGAACAGATCTGAAATTGAAAAGAAAAATAATTAATGCGCATACATTATATTACTGGTAATAACATCGACGAGCAGACGCAGGGAATTTATTAAGGGGAATGGTGGATATTATATAGAATGATTTTGGAAATCTCTAATTTATGGTCAGTAACCCCCCCCCCCAGGGGCATATCTCCTTTAGGTGAGTACGGGCTTCACGAACCCGGGGTGCCTGAGTGATCTTTCTCTAGCGTCTTCCCTGGTAGACCAGAACTTGCCTCTGTAGTGCTTGTTCCTTGCTGGGGTTGACCACATTAAGCTTCGAACCATAACAGACCTCTTGTAGGCCAGCAGTGGCGTTGTAGCCGTTATGGGTCGCTGTTGCTGTCGGCTGGAATCAGTAGGAAGTTGCTGCTGTATGGACAATAAATCTGGGTCAGAGTAAAACCAAATTCTCTTATGGTCGGTAAAATTCCGAAATTTCGTTTCATATAAAGTCGAAAGACACAGAAGGGAAAACAGTCTTGTCAACGCTAGGCAATTGAGAACACAAGCTCTTTCTAGGGTAGGCAATCAGGTCTAGCGGGTATACAGGTAGGCAGGGCAAACGGGGCAAGCGCCCGGGCCCCAGTCAAAAGGGGACTCCCAAATTAACTGCCCTTTCAAGTTAAAAATATGATGCATATGTCTAAAATTCACTTCAAATAATCGACAATTATTTCTTTTAGTTTTTGACTTATTCAATATCATTAGGGAGCTTGTTCACAAGTGTAAGTGCTGGCAAAGAATGTAGAACAAGCAGCTACATTCTGTTTTGGGCATGAAAATTCCTTGGGTAAGGACTTACAAAATTCTAATATACGCTTTACCTTCTAGGATTTTTTTTTAACTTATCTCATAATTTTTTATTTTATTTTAAACTAATTTTATTTTACGACCTACATTGGTGAATTAACTTTAAAGGCTCTGAGAACCATAGTTTAAGAATCACTACATATAACAATCACCCTGTCACCACCACCTGTGTACAACAGAATGAGGAAGGGCCCGAATAAATGGGTTTGCCCTGGGCCCTCATTTCTGTAAATCGGGCCCTGCAGGTAGGCCCGGCTATTGGGCAATAAAAAACACATGTTCGTCTCAGAGCAGACAGGGTCAGCGAGGTAAAAGGCAGGCCCGAAGTTTGGCCAACTGGGAACATGAGCAAGAGTAAGTAGGGTGGCAACCAGTGTAAAGTCCCTTAAATTGGTGGGAAGAGAGGCGGAAACATAGGTTCGTCACGAAGGCTGGATGGACTAGCGGTTAGAAAATGAGGTGTATGGAATAGTCGCTAAGGCCAACAGAACCGGCAAAGAGGTAAGAAGGATCAGCGATCCAGCTCTCAGACCGGTGGGAACATGGACTAATCGTAGAATCAGCGACAAAGTTCTAAAACGAGAACATATTCAACTGAAAGATGGCATAACTCTTAGCAATGCTGCCTCATTAATCACATCAGCATGAAAGTTTGCCACATGTAAAAAAGTTTGCCTTGTCGTCTGCCCAGACTTTGCAATTAAAAACGAAGGAAGTAAATAATTTTTCGAATGAAATTAATTAGAAGTAAACAAAAATCAGCATTATTTTTCCTCTTACTGTAAGTTTTTCTTAATTTTTCTAAATAAAACTACATTTTTATAGTTCATTATTATGTACAGTACATATGGAGACGACAAAATCTTGATGATTAGAAACCGACTTCCTGACTATCCAGAAAAGAAACTGGTGCACAAATGTCAAAAATAGAATGCGATGAAATAGAATTCAGATGTAGGCACTGGCCCACCCTGGGCTGTCTGGCCAAATATAATGATGATCAGGGTCCTTAATTTATTTTAACCCTTTGTCCTATTTAAACATCTAAAAAATAACATTTAGAAATGCAAATTTTATTCCAGTATCCTATTTAAAGATAAATGAGATTTCTATATTATATAAAATGTATAAAAAGATTTCACATTTTATTACATTTAATATAAGTAAGAAAATTTAATTATTCTAAAATTTGAACAAAATAAATAGAAATCAAATGGATTAACGCTAGAATGTCCATTTGAGTCACTTTAACTTCATGTCTACCCTTTTATAAATTCCAGTAATATATATCTATCAATGTGTCTATCTATCTGTGTGTGTATATATATATATATATCACATAAATAAATATTAGTAGGTGAAAATTAGTAAACATACATAATATTTTTGAAGCAATATCCCTAATAGGGCTCGAGAAGAATTGTAAACCTCTGATCCTGGTTTAACATGTTTTGTTGCCCAAGCAAACACTCCTAACAGCTCATTTGAATTATTTCAAGTTATGTCTATTCTTAATTTAAACCCAGTAATAAATGTTTATCTATCATGTATATACATATATATATGCATATATATATATATATATATATACATATGTATACATATATATATATATATACAGAGAGAGAGAGAGAGAGATTATATAAGTATAACTATTTCTATATATATATATATATATATATATATATGTGTGTGTGTGTGTGTGTGTGTGTGTATACATCTGATGATTTATATGTTTGTATATCACAATATAAAATATATAAATTTATATAGATAATTATATATTTTAATGACAAATATAAAGTAGCTATACATTTTAAAACATTATATATTAATACTTCATAAGTATCTAATAACCTGGATATAACACAAGAATACAAAAATTAAATGCATAACCTTTATATATATACTAGCATATAACCCATCATATGACGGGATTAGTACAATTTTTAATATTCCAGAACTGTTAAGTACCCTATGAGGCAAGTAAAAAATGGTTTGTTTTTTGGCTGAGAACTATCTGGTTCACTCTCAATAATTTATTTATCATCATACTCCTCTACAGTCTCCTGATCCTGTAATGAAGTTTAGAATCACATTGAATTCATTTAGTCAAATCGTGTGGTTATGTATAATAAATACACAAAAGAACAACCTTCTTAATTTCCAAATATATATAAATTAAAAGTTAGATATTTATTAGTCCGTGAAATAGACTCCTAGACTTATATGAAAAGAATTTATTGTTAATACCGGTGGTAAAAGTTTCATTGCAACAAAAAATAATCGATGATTCAATTTAAAATTATCACATATGTACCTAATCTATTATTTAAGCCAAATATAAAAGAAAATCATTTACATAATATCTAAGTTCAGTGATAAAAGATATTAAAATAGTGTAGACGATATTTAAATAGTTTAAAATATGAAATGATTCAATGAGATGTTTAAAGGAATGACATCACAATGCTAGAAAAAATTGTTATTTTTACCTATTTATTAAGTGATAAATGGACAAATTAAATCGCCTGCTCTTAACCGAGGAAAATAGGGCTCGAAATAATGGCATTAAACTCTCGAAAAGGAGGGAAGGGGTGGATTTCGAACGTTTTAAAGACGACAGTATTTTTTTGCTGTGATATGAAGCATATTTATACCAATTTATTTTAGAATCGGATTGATAGTTTAGGAGAAGATAAACTTTATTCGCTTTGAATGGATGCCTCTATCCATTCCAGGTCCAACCGCTTCATAAATTGGAGGACAAACGTACAGATAACTTAGGCTATTATTATATAGGGGAGTATGTGTGTGTTATGCACATATATTTATGTACAAAACTGTATTGTCGGCATTCTTGGCAATAGCAACCCCTTGACTGTTCTGTGCATCACATATGATATACTTAATACTTTTTATGCTTGTATATGTATGCTGTAATATGTATGCTCCCGATATTAAATATAAAAAAACTTTTATATAAAATACAGTTCATTGCATATCACATCTGATGTATAGGACAGACAAAGGGTTAAACAAATTAGTGACAGCTTGCATAAATAGTTTAAATTAGTTTTATTTTAACTTTTATTTTGCCAATTACATGTACATATGTTAGGCCCACAACTGCAACCTTTCCCCTGTTGTTAAGAGAGCGTCATCTGTCCCTCTCACAGAAGAAGCTACAAAAAAGTGGTTGTTTGGCAGTGTAAGAGGATGGTGTTTGTTACTTAATTGTTATTTAGCATAAACTGTGTGATTCGTCTAAGAAATAAATGTTTGTGTCTATCAACTGTTGAGTTTGTGTTTTTCAACTACTTACTATATTTATAAATATAGATAATTGAAAATTAAAATTTCCTATAGGCAGAGTTGCAAAAAACCCAAGAAAAATCTAACCTAGGTGGGTTTTTTCTGGGTTTTATTAGGGTCTGGTTTTAATAGAAGAGGGCAGGAGAAGTACCTTATTTCAGAAAAGATTAAATTGCTAAAACTGATTATATTTTTATTAATTAATTTAATATTCAAGAAATTATAACTTAATATAAATAAATCAGTGTAAAGACTATAAAAAAGTTTACTCTGACATCATGCACAAAATGTTATATATTGAAATATACCACATATTTGAACGTTATTTTAACAAAGGATTACTTTTTATCTCTATTCTTTCTCTATTTAAAAAAAAAAAAACATTTTTGAAACTTTTTTGCATAAAATTTTTGTTAAAGGTAATAGGCAATCAGTGCGTAGCCAAAAAAAGAGTCAAGTCCCAGGAACAAGGTAAGGTCATTTCTCAACAGTCGACACAACCTGTTTTTCACAATGAAAGAAGAGAAAGGCGGGATTTTCATACTATTCCTTTCTTGGTGACAAAAGAACTGAAAATTTCCTAAATTGTTATGTTGGATTTAACATACATTTTCAAATATTTTTCTGAATTTTGATAGACTGTGTATATAATTCCACAGAATAATTCTTTAAAATTGGAAGAGGGTAAAAAACTAAGATAACAGCTTTTGAAAATAAATAAAAATATCATCAACTATTAAAAACCCCAATAAAACCCGCTTTAGAGTGGATTATATTGGGTTTTTTAGACTGGGTTTTACCCAGAAAAACCCAGGCAGGTTTTTCTGGGTAGGTGGGTGTTTTGCAACCCTGCTTATAGGGCATGCATGCTTAGTAACTAGGGTATTTTCTACCTTATGTACATATAAAATTATCAGGCATTAACTCTGATAAGTGATATCATTTTGCAAAAGAAAAAATGTTCTTGGTTCACTCATATGTTCACTCAAAAAGTTAGCCATTTGTAATCTGAAAGTGCTGCCAAATATCTTAATTACATTTTTGTTTCTGAATTCCTTAAAAATATTGAAAACATAATAACACAATTAAAAGTAGGTTTTATTTACTGAAAAGGAAATGATATCTAATATTTAAAGTGTATATGACCATAAGATCTGAAATGATTAATATAAATTGGCAATTTTCTCTTTTAAACACTTTTAATTTGTATAGAATATTTTTTAAATAAATGTTATAATAAAACACTTTTAAAGAATTTCCAATGGCAACTGTGAGTGTATATATCATAAATATATTTTTTTTTATATATATTACGCCGATTTGAACTCTTTCAAGCATATGACTCCTTGCAGTCCAATACAGACAAGAAATTGCCCCACTACATAGGAGAGTCGAAAAGGAACCCGAAGAAATAACATCCTGTAGGGCAGGACAAGAAGGTGATCTCCATTCATTGGGGCTGAAGCATGAAGAACAGAGTTCGGTGAATCAGCAAGACCAACTTTGTACAGATGGGCCTAAAGAAAACTGCCTTACTGTAAGTTCTGCTTAATTTTTCTAAATAAAACTCTATATTTATAGTTCATTATTATGAACAGTACTTACGGGGACGACAAAATCTTAAGGCTTAGAGACCGACTTCCTGACTATCAAGTATATATAAAATCCTTAGAATGCATGTGTCTGCCCATTCACTATACATTCCAAACTGGCTAGACTGAACTCAATCTTACATGGCAATTCAGGTAAACATTGAAAAGGTTTTAAGCAGGTTAAATTGATCAGAAGTCAAGGGTATAGTTGAAATAGAATGCCTTTTTAACTTCCATTGGGTTCAACAATTGGTGTGATTTGATATATTTTTCTTTGAATATGATAAATGTAATGAAATATGTTTTACAATAATAAAAGTTTTGTTTCTTTTTGACAAGATTTATTTTAGTTATCTTATTGATTTCTATTTGCCATATTTTTTAAAAAATGGTGAATTTCATTGCTAAGATTAACCATTTGCTAAATTAAAAATATTTAATGTTTTACTTATGGCACATGCTTAATAATTTCATTTGTGCCTTGGTTCGCTTAAATTATCTCATAAAAAAAAATGTGTGTGCTTTTTCATTAGCTGAGTGCAAAGATAAATCCCCATATATATCACTTTTTTTCTATTGTTTACATTTCTTATGTTCATTAACCCTTTAAAGGCCACGATTAAAAATTCTTTCAGATTTAACCAAATTAGGTTATAAACATTGTCTGTGAAATTTATAAATAGGAACCATATGAAAACAAATTTTACATTCTGTTGGGAAGTGGTATATATATATATATATATATATATATATATATATATATATATTATATATATATATATATATATATATATTTTATATATTTTTGCGGGGGGGGGGGATAATTATGAAACTTTTCACTTTTACAGCATGAAAATAAGAGTTTTTTAAAATTAATTATATTGGAAGAAGATGTATAATTATCATCAAAATGATTTAACAAATAGATAACTACACAGTTTTTCATTGATCTTTTAGGTAGGTGTTTTTATTTGAAGTCATAAGGAAAAAATTCAAATTCGAGATTTTTCATATAAAGCAATTTTAAACTAATATATTTCAAAGGGAAAATAAATTACGCAAAATTCTATTATCTATTACTATATCAAAGAATCAATAACACAGAAAATCGAAAAAAATCTTCCGGGTGTTTTTAAAAAGAAGAGAAAAAAGTATTAATAGGTGGTTTTGCTAAAAATATGAAGGTTATGTACCCTTCATTTTGGAAAACATCAATTACTCAACTGCAAGCTGGGTGTAAAATAACAAGCTACCATTTAAAGATAATTGTCCATTTTATAAATCCTACTCATAAATACCAATACATGATTATGGCATGTCATTGTGGGATTTGAAATTATACCAGAGCAATTTAAGGGCAACAATGTACATATAAATACTGATTACGTACTATTGCTAAGAAACTACCATATATGCTGACAATCTGCAACATACAAGGTTTATTGAACATTTTTATTATAACATTCATGTATTGCTATGGTACTAAAACTTTATTACACAGACTGAAGGCTGGGCATGGAACAGCTAATCAAGTTATATATTTTATTATCTGTTAAATTTATTTCAAAATAGATGTAAGGTTTTGAAGATTTTTTAATTGTTATTCTAAATACTGGTCCATAATTACATTGTCAATTCCCTTAAAAACTGGCACAGTACAATTTAAATATTTAGACTAATGACTTCAATAAGGATATAAAGGATAACAAAACAATATAAAGGATAATTATAATCACATTGTTTTTATGATCAATAGGTACATAATTATAACAGTAAAGGTTTCTGTCATTTTGAACATAAATATATATACTTTAGATACTAGATAGCCTTAATAATTAAACACATCAGGATCTGAACAATTTCAATAGTTCTCAGAAAGTAAATATCAATACTAAATAATGTTTACCATAGATACATAAATATCCTAACTCAGGAAGCTTAAAAATACTGATTTTATTTGACAAAATTGAAATAATATTGACTGATTTTTAAAAATATTGATCAATTTAGTATAATAATTGACACATAAAAGTTAATTTTCATACAACTACAACCTTTTTGTTGTTGGTGGTGGTGTTATTCTGTAATAATAAAAGCTGTAAGTTTACTTCGAAATCAATTTTATCATAAGTTAAGATCTAAGTTGTGATGTAGTCAAGACTGAGGATACTGAAATACATTTCAAAGGGTGGAGGAAATTCAAATAGCTCTCACTCCTCTTTTAGAGATAAAAACTCAGGCAGAAACAATATATATTCAATATTATAAGTAAAATTATATCAAAATTATATAATAAAAACTGCATAAGAATGCAATATGCCTTGTATATTACTATAGAAAAGTTAAGATAATTTACAGCAATTTACTTATAAAGTGCTAATGTTTAAAGTATAGTAAAAAAAAAAAAAAAGGAAAATATTCTAGCCGTGAACATATGTCTACAAATGAAATGACAAAAATCTGCATATAACACACATACACCTTCTTAAAAACATTTACTAGCTTTTCCAAGCATGTAGATGCTTTCAAATCTGTCCTTATTTTAAAATAATTTTAGAGAAATTAAACAAAATAAAAACTAAAAAACACAGAAAAAAAAACTAATTTTTCATCAAATATTGGCCATTTTTCACCTCTGCTAATTAATCATATCAGTGAATATATATAAGAAGATTATGATGTAAATGTCAAACAACATTGAAGTTATTTTAGATAATTTAAATTTTCATAAAACTAAATCTTATAAATAATAATATAGAGAGGTAAGTTTTAAACTTTATTAAAATCTATTATTACTTTAGAAAGTCACAGCAATTACCCCAAGATTAAAATATAGTTCTTAAACTTCATATTAAAATAATAAACAATTTTTAAATAACAGAAATTCTTACACTCAAGGGTAAAAACTGCAGTTTAAAATATAAGGGCTGTGATACTGACAGCATAAAAAATAATTCTTAAAAGAACATAAGGATTGTAATCACATAATAATAAATTTATTATATGCTTATTATGCTTACAAACAATTTAAAACATAATGAAGACCAATGATTATTTGAAATCTTAATTAAATTATAAAATTAAATTCAATAAATTATGTCATTTCTTTGCAAAAAATTAATACTTACTATCATAAAATGAATAAGACAAAGTTAACTAGTATAAAATTTAAAGGAATGAAACAATCTTAGTACATATTACACTAGTTACACTACAATATTGTCACATTGCTGTAAAAGCAACATATTTTTTCAACAATAATCTTGAGTAGTTAAATTCCCTGAAAACTATCAGATCCTAATTCATAAGAATTTATAACATAAAATTACTAAACTCCATATTTTATGGAAACAAGAAGCTAAAGAAAGTTTTAAAGACTTATCTCACTATAAAAACGTTTATCAAACAGTAATACTAGTATGTGTAGTAAGTTATAAAGTTACTACTAAACTCTCAGTGTTATAATTTTACTGAAAGAGTTCGTCTGAAGCTATTTTACAACTTCAGAATTTTTTTTAATATTTTTAAACAAATAACGAACGCTCATTCACTATCTATACAAGTTTCTTAATAGTAATATTTTTAGAAATAAAAAATGAAACAGCAAAAAACAACAAGAAAACTATGAAATATTTCATAAAAAACGAAATGAGTCTCTTGATGCAATCGTTGTGCCACAGTTTAAGTCACAAAGTTTATATTACGTGACTACTACTTCAAGCTTCTTTAAATGATACTTTGAGATGATAAATAACAAATGTTTATTCTCTAAATATCTATCCGTCTCTTAACAACCATATTTTTAAACCAAAGTACACAAAGATGAATAAAGCAACATGAAAGAAATCACTATACCTATCACCTGCTTCATAGTCTTCCATTTTGTTAAAAATTTTTACACGAATAACTTAAACAACGTTCGATCATATGTCAACAAACAAAAAAAAATTAATCAAATCCGAAGTTTAGAACCGTTGCCAAACAGAAGGGAAAAAATCTTCATTTTATGAATAAATAATAAATAATGAATTCTGTAATAACAATCTCTAAATCAATAAATACAATTTTTATTAAATATGTAAAATTTATTTTAAAAATGCTGATCAAGCAAAATCAGTTTTTAAAGGTTTAAAAAATCCGTAAAAGTAAAGGATTTTTACTAGAAGAGTCGTTCACACTAAGAAAAGAATATGATGAGTTCCCATTCACTGCGAACCATTTAACAAACTATGCGAATACGCCGAAACAAATTTATTTAAACTAAACAAAAACAAGTCATGGCGAGTCCTTTAGAACAGTTTGTTGTAAAAGTCAGAAACTTATCATCCCAAGGTAAAAATACTAATGTATTTCATCCTTAAACAGAAAAATTATGTATAATTTGATATGTAGATAATGTGAAAAGTACCTCTTATAAATTATGTATGTCAGTTTTATTTTTGTGTTAAATGTAACAATTTCATTTTTTACTATGCAGGTAGTTTCGATTCCCTTTGTGATTTTGTCACTAAAAGCACAGATTTGCTCATAAAAAATGCTACTATGTTAGATGATGTTCTGGCTACTTTGGATCTGCAAGAGCATTCTCTAGGAGTCCTAGCTATTTTGTAAGTTGTCATTCTTTTTTTCTTTATGGGTAAAGTTATGTTGTACGTCTTTCATGATAGATTTATTTGTTAAAAGCTATTATTCTCATCATAAATGAATTATTAGTTATCTTGACAATGAATTTGTTGTGTATATGTATATATATATATGTATGTATATATATATATATATATATATATGTATCTTCCTATACATATATGTATTTTTAAATATTACTGTGTGTGTTCATACATATATACATGTATGTATAAATCCCTCCTATTCAATAATCAGTTGAATCAACTCAAACTGCTCAAATTATTAAATTTTCAGACATTAAAGGTTTTCAGTTGCAAAAATTATACGAGTGTGTATTTCTTTAGTAATGAATTATTAAAAAAAGTGTGGAATTTTAAATAGGAATACATACTATACTTTTCAGAGAAACAAATCGAATATATTGATGTATTCCACATTTTATGGTAAGAAAGTTTTATAAAACCTCTGTTAAACTTTTATTATTTTGGGTTTTTTATGAAAAAAAAATAAAGTGAAGGAACCTCGTTCTTATCAATGAATCTAATTCATTAGCATAATATAAATAATTTAATAAATAATGCGTATGTAATAATTAATTGTGAATTACTTATTTTTTTTACTAAGTTATTGTAATATAAAATGGAAAGAAGATTAGTAAAAGTAGAGTAAAAAAAAAATATTTATTTTAGATTTTCATAATAAAAAAGTACAATTTTTCCCCCTATAAAACAAAACTTATTCTTAAATGAAACTATTTGCTGGTTCACCATAGCTCATAATAACAACATGAAAAATAACATACTGTATAATCATGCATCAACACATTTTTTTAAAAAATTGAGGCTAATGTAATGATTGAAATGGAAAAAATTGTGGCCACTATTGAATTTAAAATATTTGCCTGCATTGAATAGAATAATTTAGAGGTGGGAAATTTATTTTAGTATTTTAGAAGTGAGGATACCAAGCAAACAGAAAATAAATCTTACCAAAGGGAGTTACAAATAGTAAAAATGAAGTAAACAACATTTAACCCCGACCCAGCTGTATGGGAAATGATACTGAAAACTAGAATGCTACAGCACGTACCACAAGCCAGCTACCTTGCAGCTGCTGTTCTAAGAAACTGCTATCATGGCCTGTGATATTTTAGCTCATGACAGGGATGAGCAATGTTATAGAGGAAAGCTTAATAATCGCAGGAGGGGCTCTAAAAATGAATCTTAATCTTTAATAAAATGTTACTCGCCTTGTTTATTTTCATACATTTAATTTAACAAGATTAAAAATTCTAATTGGTTATTAAATATAATTTGATAAATGGAAAAGAGATGGACATAGCTGTAGATGTTAAATTATGATATAGACTAACTCTAGCTGGCTGTAATATGCTACAGCATAATTAGAAATTTTATGTAATACAGAAAAATGTTGTAGTTTTAAAATTTTGTTATACTTAATGATGAAAAAATAAGTTGTATGAAGTATAATTTTTTTCTTTTATGACATGAAATATTATAGTAAATCAAGGTTATTCCTGCTGTCCTCTTCCAATAATATTAAAAAGTTTTTTTTTGTTTTTTTTTCATGCAAAGATTGTTATAATCATTTTTAAAATTATCAGAATTTAAAGTCCATTTCTTTCTAGAAGTGCATTTATTCATAGTAATTTAAATGTCCATATTTTTAACAGCAAAATAAATTACTAATCTTTGATATATTTTAGCTGTTGAACTGAAAAGATTAAGTTGGACATCTTAAATTATGTTAAATGAGTAGATTTGTTTAATGCAGATTGTCATATTTATAGTAATACTAAAAGTATAATATTTAGTTCTATTTTGTCTGTCTGTTAAGATGCTTAAAAACTGTCATAATCAAAATGTTTTTATTGTGAATACTTTTATATATTTTGTACAATAAACTTAAATATCTTAATTACCTTATTTGGTACCTAACAGTTAAAAAAAATTCTAGTGCTTTTAAGACAATTATAATCAGAGAATAAACTAAAATTCTACAGACATTTATCATAAAAAGTCTTTTTTTTTTTTTTTTAATAAATACTAAATAAATATATTTATAAATATAGTATCTTCTACTTTGGTAGATTAATATATTATCTCTTAGTTCAATATAAATATCAAACAAAAAGATAATACAACTCTTTTTAATGTAAAAAGTTGTCAATTTAAATTTTTAATAAAATTTGAAACACATTGTAATTTTTTTATAAGTTTTATAAAGATATATATATATATATATATATATATATATGTTGTGTGTAAGTTTAACTTTGTAATTATCAAATTTAGTTTGCTAAAAGTAGTTTCTCTTTTTTTATAAACTGGAACATTTTATACTTAATAATAAATTTATATATATAAGCTACATTTAAAAAGCAGGTTATGATTTTAAAAGTTTGACATGGAAATTTTATAGAAAGCTATGAAAGTTAAAAGATTTATTCATGTATGTGAAAAGGTGAATAAGTTGCTAAAATTAGTAGGTAATTTATTTTATCATAGTTTTAAATTTATTCTTTTTCCCCATAAAAAAATGTAACTTATAATAGGAATTGTAATTGTGTACATATTATTTTATTTCTATGCTTGTAAATATATATTACCCACCACCAGGCACAATATTCATGGTAATAAGTTTCATGACAATGAGCTAACAAGACCAGATAAAGTAATTGTAATAATTTTTATTTATTGCCAATTAATTTTAATTCTAATGTTTTAAAACTAATCAAAGAACTTTGTGCAGATGTTTAAAGGGGATCAAAAAAAAGAAATTTATTGTAAAAAAATGCTTTTTTTTTTTTTTTTTCCCACATCATCTTGCCTGATTCTGAATTTTGTTCTGAAAAATATAATAATACAGACAGATAATTATTAAGATAAATACCTTGTTTAAAAAGAATCACATTTTACTAATCTTTAAATGCATTTTGCTCATATCATTCCTAGAAAAAAAAAAGTTGCACAAACATTCCAACTGTTTCTGATGGTTAAGTTTATTCAGTTTAGACAGCTTTTCTGAACTTTTCAATTCAAAAAGTTGTCCAAAAAAAATTGTTAATCCTCCTTAGATCATATTTCAGTATCTAAGATTAGGCCAAGTGGTAGGGTGCTGCTCTGTAGTGCTGGAGTTCATGGGTTTGAATCCTACTAGGGACATGGATGTTTATAGCCATTCGGAAACAACTTAATGCAGTAGTTCCCAGTCTCATTAGCCTTTGTGTAAACCATAGAATTTAGTAGACCATAGCATTCTAAACCAAACCAATATCTAAGATTACATTACGGAAGGAATTAAAATGTGTTTCTAACCTTTTTTTTTTTTCCAGGGAGAAAGCATTTAATTAGTAATTTTTTATTATTTTTAAATTTATTTTATTCATCTTAATAAAGGATTTATTTTCAGGTGTGTTAAGCTTAGTATTCCAAATAATATGGTGTTTGATGCATTATTTGCTCAAGTCCAAGAGTTTATTACAAGTTGCAATGGAGAACAAGTCCGTTTTGCTCCTGACATATGTATGTATTGCTTATTTCAGTCATTTTTATGACATATTATAGTTTTTAATTTAAAAAACAAGGTTACTTTTATATATTTTTTCTGTTATTGTAAACATATACTTTTAGAAAACTTTAGAAAAGTATGAAATTTTGTGTAACTTTTTTAATTAAACATATTAAATATTTTTTTACTTATTTGTCATTCCATTTATTTATTCTAAAAAAATATTGATATTATCTGTGTTACTTTAAGAATTGAAGCCTAATAAAATGTCATGAGTAAAATTTATTTGATAGATTCCTATTCACTGGGTTATTAGATTATTTTGGAATGATTGTCAAAATAATCCAAAGGAATGTAATGTTCAATTTGTAATAATTTCTGCTATTATATGAATTTTTTAATACCAAAATGGTTTTAATAATTTGCACTTCATTTTTTTTATTTATAAATCAATTTTTTATGTAAATTCAATATCTTTTATACAGGTTTATTAAAACTGATATCATATTCGCTAGAAATTCATATTTATGGGCAAGTAACAGATGTAAGATTTTACAAAATAAAAGTCTTTATTTTTGTTCTGGTTTCATGTGGTAGCTCACTGCAGATTTTTAAATTGGTACAGTTGCTCAATAAGTTCATAAATTTGGGGGCATTTTTCTAGATAGTTGGTGATCACTGTCCTGGAGTTTCATCTAATAAAATATATCTTTCTTCTTTTAGACTGGTTCATTTGCAATACAACTTCAATCTGGGAATAGTTAGCTTTACCATTCATCTATAATGTTAGTTTTTCAAATTTCAGATATTAACTCTTAACTTCACAGTTTTTATGAATGGTAAGCTCTTAGCAGATTGATTTAAAATACTTTCATGCAGAAAGAAGGGTGGAACAGATGCACAAGATTAGCACAACAATAAATATTCCTTTGCTCAAAAAAAATTTTTTTTTCCCATCTTTTGTTGTAGTGATCATGGCAAACAGAATTTGCTAGTAATTTTTTTTCATTTTGTACCACTAGCCAAATTGTAAATTCTAATTCTCATTAAAAAGAAGAAGGGGGGGTACTTTGAAATTCATCAATGGGCAGTCAAAGGTTGGCACCACTCTGATGTCCCAGTTGAGGTGGTAAACGAAAATCATTCTGTTTCAGGTGGTAAGGTATAAAGGACTGACTGGATATTCATATTTAAGGAGGTGATTTCATATTTGGCGATAGACTAATTAGCGCTGCTTTCTAAATAAATTTCTTAAGCTCTTAGTCACATTTACCCAATACCTCCTCCTCTAATTTTTTTATTAATTGAATTATTTTTGTGTATTGTTAGAATAGTTATATATTATCACAACATCTTTTGAACCTTTGATCTTTCATCTTTTCTCCAGAAATCTTTGTATCGTTGGGTACATAATAATCATTATGACATTTTCATCAGAAGATATTATCAAACTTCCATTGTATTCCTGCATTGTCATAATCATCACTTGTTTCCATCCTTTGTTATTCCTCTTTAAAACAGGGTTTGCACACTTCTTAAAATCTCCTTAACTTTAGCGGATCCTGAAAAAAGCACAATCAGAGAGTTAACCTTGCGAAAGATCACTTTTTTTTGGGGGGGGACACATTTTTCTCTCTTTTTTTTTTTTAATCTGTTCAGCTATTCACTTAATTTTTATCTTTTTCTTTTCCCAATCCTTTCCAACGATAATGACCACATAAGTAGGAATGTATTTAGATTCCTGATTTCTCTGTCAATGCTTTTGTTTTTATAATGCCTGTATAACACTGTCGGCCTTTAATGTTCTTTTCTTCGGAGCATGTGCAGCTATACATACAAACATATATATATATATATATATGCTACTTCAGCAACAATTTACTGCATGGTGCAATTTTTAAACTGCTGAGACCTTCTAACTGTAATCCCTTCCTGTATCAGACTGATAAAATAAATTTCTACATTGACTCAATTTCCACATGACCTCTTGACCCTTTCTTACCATCTTGATTTTGCATTGAGTTCAACTTGGAAAAATTATTGAAAAAATAATTTATTTGTTATTTTTAATTATAATTCTCAGTTCTCACATAGCAACCATTTGCTACACAAATAGAATTATAGAAAAAAATTTTGCACATTAATGTTTATATTGACAGGATGTCTATAAACTGAAAAATTATGGAAATTTTAGGGAAATTCAACAATCTAAAATATTTAAAGAAATTTCAAGAATTTTTTTAGATTAAAAATTAATGTAAATCATCAAATTTTTGCACCAGCCAGACACAGATTTTAATTCAGCTTTTCTATTGTAGTTGTGTACAAGCATGTCCCAAAAAGAATGTTCTGACACAGACCTTACCCAATCAGTCATAAGACACTCGACCGCTTTCAGTTGAATATCAAGTTTCTGTATTTCCGTATTGACAAAATTTTCTCCTTTTCCATGCATTTATTATTATTTTTTTTTAATAAAGATTCTTCAATTAAGAACATTTAAAAGATTTTGTAGTGTAGATAAATTGGTGATAACTTATATGATGCATGTCCCTCTTAAAATGTCAGAAAATGTGAAAGATTCTGTTCATATATTGATTGGTTGGTTGGTTGGAGTGCTACAGTTTACTGTTTCACTACATGAGGGCTAATGAGATTGGGACCTACTATTTAAAGCTGATTACAAATGGCTATAAACATCCATGCCAGCAGTGGGCTTCTTATCCATCCAGTCATTATTTGTATTTATACATCGGAATACAATGTGGAATTGAGTAAAATTGGAAAGATGTTTGTGATGTTCAGGAATGCTATATGGCGTTTACACCAATTTTCTCAGTATATAGGAAAGATGATTTCACATTAGAGATCCTTGATTGATTGATTGATTTATATGTCTGTTTGTTCCACATCAGGATATACTGAATGAAAATTAAGAAATTGATGTCAGGATGAAGTACATTATATAAATATATCACCCAGTCCTAAATTATACTGTAGTGACACACATCTCTGAGGATGTCAAAAAACGATGTAAATTTATTTCAAAGAATTATATTAGACAGAGAAATTTTAAAAACAAAGGAAAGATGAATATTTTTTAATTGATATTTAATGTAACAGCTGTGATTAAATACATGATATTAATCAGCAATCAAAGCATCATTTTTCCTCACTAATTTTTCAATTTTTAATTTTATTTAGGTAGTTTTGAGGAAAGTAATTTAAATGCAGTTACTTTACTAGAAGTACATAAATCTGAGAAAATTAGTGTGTCAAGAAAAATTGGAATGCTCTTTTATTTTTTGTGATCACCTTGATTAAAAATATAGAACATACATCTATGTCAATGATGTGGTGCTTTGTTAAAGTAGTATGTGACATGACATGTTTAAATGTATTGCTAACCCAAAAACCCCTAACCACATCGTCTCCACAGTTGGTCAAAAATGGTGTTTCTGCTCTTACACCCCTGAGAGAATAATAAAGGTGTTTGACTGATTTTTCTTCTAATTTAAGTATGCAATAAACCAAGACTTCAAACTTCAGTAGTTTTTACATAACATAAAATACTACTTTAAGCTACAGGCTAACTACCAATGCTATTAAGGCTAACTACCAATGACAATGTAAACCAAGATATAAACTGTATTAAAAATTAATTTTGTAGCATCTAAATGTTTCAGGCTCTTATGTCATTTCTTTGTTTTTACAGTTGCTCAATTATGTCATTTATTGACCAGGAGTCTGGTTGAAAGGCAGCAGGTAATTAATTTTAAATTTTAAACACTGTAGCCTTATTATAAATTTTATGTAGATTAGAATTTAGTTTTAAAAAATGTAATATCATATGTAAATTTCATAACACAGTTTTCTCTGTCTATGAGAAGAATGAATATTTATCAATATTATCCTTCTATACAGCTAAAATCTTTCTTTTATTATAAAATGAAGCTATTTTATGGTTTTGTTCACAAAAACATTTTTATAGGTGTTTTTAATAATTTACATGTATTTAAAAAATACTTGAAAACAAAAAGAAAATAGAAATTTTTGTAAATTTCTATATTTACTCTATTTAAAATGTTAATTCTATTTGTGTAATTTTTATTTCAGTACATGAGAGGCATATCTTTATTATGCAAGGCAATTCAAAAAATTCAATTGTTTCCATCTCAACTTACATCAATACATGCAGATTTATGTCAGGTATGTTCCATTAGTGAATTATAAGATATTGTGTTGTTTTTAATCTTTAGTATCTTTTACTCTTAATTTCCCAGGTGATGTCTTGCAAACCACTGGGGGGTTATATCTGTTTTTTTTTTGGACGTTAGAGTGGAGTAGGAGATTGCAGTCATGTGAATGTGACATGGAGTGATATCTAAGACTATTTTTAAGCATAGCAGTTTCATAGACCATACCTGGGCTTGTAAATTATAAATTCATTACTCAACTCTTAATTGGCTATGCATGTTCTAGTCCTTAATTTCTAGGGTAATGCCCTAAAATGGCTTAAAATCTTTATGCAAGGGATTTTGAGTCAAATAGTGACAATTTAATATAACAGCAGCTATTTGACCAACAAATTTTATGTATTCATTATGTATTGAATATAACAGAACTAATTTTAGAAAAATTTTACTGTCAAATGTATAATTGTGAGAATTATTTCCTGCAGATTATCTAATATTTGATCTTTATTTACATATGATTGTAATTTTCTTAGGCTATTTAACGATACTAAAAAACAATCTACTTGTATGATCATTATCTAACTAGGACTGAAAGAATCGAACCCTAAAAATAAGACTTTCCCAATTTGCCAGTTTTAGGTAAAATCAATTAGTTATGTGGAAGTATAGTATATGTTGTTATTTATATATTTTTCCTTTATCATGGTTATTTATTTATTTATTTAATTTCTTATTTTTAGCTTTGTTTGCTGGCAAAGTGTATGAAACCTGCTCTTCAGTTTCTTGACATAGATATTACAGATATTAGTAAAGAGGTCAGCAAAAAAATTATTTTCCCTTCTTAATTTTTTTTTTTAAATATCACTTTTCTTTATAAATGATTATATATTGTACTCTTTATTTTTAGAATGGTAATTATGATGCAAAACATTTTCTTCTGTTTTACTACTATGGAGGAATGATCTACACTAGTTTAAAGAATTATGAACGGGCCTTATACTTTTATGAAGTAGTAAGTATTCTTTTTCAATGTTTAAAAACAAACTTTTTTGTATATTTTTTAAATTGGAATTCAGTTTAAAATTTTAGTTTCATTTGCTTATATTAGGGTTTGAATAATCCCGTTTTTTCCTCTCCCCCCCCCCCCCGTCTCTCTCTCTCTCTACCAGCATTTATATATATATATATATATATATATATATATTTTTTTTTTTTTTTTTTTTTTTTTTTTTTTTTTTTTTAACATGGTTAAAATGTTATATTGCAAGAATACTTCAGGTAATGATTTCTTATTAGCCACATCCACCAAAATTTTTAGAATCATTCATTATCAAAAAATACATTTTAGAAAGAAAATGTGTAGCAATTAAGATAGTAACAAACATAATTTTTGTTTGTAACCACTCTTTTTTCTTTTTATCCCGCTCTTAAACAATCTTTCATGATATAAATTTTTCCTCCTTTTAAACAAAAAATTACTCCTCTTTAAAGTTTTTAAAGAAATGAAATGTGCAAATTTCCAATAAAGTTTATTTGAAAGAAAATGTTCTTTGAATTAAGATATATAGATTAAAATTAAACTTTTTTAAACATAAAGTATAAATGTATATATATATATATATTGCAAGTGTATGATTACTGTTTATAGTATTTTGACAATTTAGTAGTAAATCTGTAATCAAATTACATCTAATTCACATTTTTATGTATTTATTTATTTTTTTAGGCTATTACTACTCCTAGTATGGCTGTTAGTCATATTATGTTAGAGGCATACAAGAAATATATACTTGTTTCTTTGATATTGTATGGAAAAGTTAGTATTGGTCTTTTGTTTTTCTTTTATTTATTCTTTTTTAACAGGTTTTTCATTCAATAATAATTCTTCTTTTATTTTAATAGATCCCTAATTTACCTAAATTTACTTCTCATGTTGTTGGACGGTTTATCAAGGTAATTTCCATTTTATTACTCATTCAGCCATTTTTCATAGTTATTTATTCTATATTTGAAAACAAAAAAAATTTTGAAAAATGTTTACCTTTCAAGCTAATGTTTTCTTTTGCAATATCTGATGAATGTCATTGTAACAAAGATTTACAGTTCAACAAATTCAGAGCAAAACTGATTTAGAGGTGAAAGCAAAGTGAGTGACCCTCCTTCGACCCCATTGGTCAAGAGGGGTTGCTAACTGCAGAGTAGCCCTCTTCGGCCAAGGCAGTGCTGCCCAACGAACTTTTTCAGAGATCTGCAGGCCCCCCTCAGAGAGAGAGCAGGGAAGGAGGAGTGTGGAGCTTAATTTCTTCTATACTAGTTTTTTTTTTTTTTTTTTTTTTTTTGCACCATTTCTTTTTTACACCAAGACGCCATGTTTGGCATATCTTTAACTGAGTGTGGTCCCATTGGCATAATGGCTTAAATAGCATTTTTATTTCCTATTTACACCTTTATTTATATTCAAAATAAACAATTCAGCAAGAGGAATTAGTTTTTTTTTTTCTTTCAATTTTGTATTTTCTTATGAGTACTCTACTATACATGCTGCTGGCCTATTCAGCTGTCAGCCTCATCTCTAGGTCAGTCTCACGCTGGCATTGTTGAAATGTAACTCTTTGTTACAGTCATCATTTTCAAGTAAAATGTAAAGGCATATTATAGCACACTTCATATTAGATGTAAAATAAGAAATAACTTTCAGCTAAGGTTAACTGGTAAACATGTTCGTTAATATGTAAGATCAGTCAGTATGCTTAAGTATATATGTTATATTAGAAATATTTAATCTTCTGTATAATTTGTATCCATTTTCAACATGTAAGATCAGTCAGTATGCTTAAGTATATATGTTATATTAGAAATATTTAATCTTCTGTATAATTTGTATCCATTATCAATTCTTTGCTATAGTTTATATTTATTATTAAATTGTAATAGAATTGTAAATACAATCTCTGTGTATCTGTTTTTTCTGTAATTTACATTTGAAGTATTTTCTGTTTTGTAAGTGGAATAAGTTTTTTAAGTTATATATATTAAGATTCATAATTTTTCTCTGAATATTATTAAATCTAACAACGATTATTTTCTTCATAATAAAATGATAACATTGGTTCTTGAACTTATTCATATATTTTTAAACCAGTGTGTATTTTCTATATTAATATTTTAATAGTAAACAAAAAATGATTACTTCTTGCATAATGCTTTAAATGTTGTTAGTTTATAATTAATGAAATATTTTTAATAAAATTTTATTAGCCTCTTAGCCAAGCTTATATTGATTTAGCTGCTGCTTACGGTACAAATAATCCTGATGAAGTTCGATCAGTAATTAACAAGCATAATGAAATTTATGTTAGGGTAAGTAAATCATAGTATATTTCAATATTTAAATTTATTGTATATTTATTGTTTCTATTGGTAAATATGAAAATTATTCATTAATGGTTTCGAGTATCTTAAACATTGTATTTGTTACAATGTAGAACAAGATTGTGGAGACAAGTACTAATCAACTGGAAAATACTTCAAATAAAATGTTATTTTACAAGAAAAATAAACTATTTTAACCCATTCAGAACTTTGATCCCAAAAGTTTCCCTTCAGGACCTGTGGTCTCATATATGTGATTAGGCAGTTCTTTTGCACTCCAGGGTACATTGGTGTGATTTTGTTACATTTTTAAATAAAGTTCCAGAAAGAGTTGACCTTTAATATATACGTGTAATTCTAAGGTGGTTTTATTATTATATCATTTTGTAATCAAAATATGCAAATAAAAGAACACGTTTAAATCTTCTTAAGGGCTGTGATTTATTGCATGCTCAATGTTTATATTTTAATTAAATGGGAAGAGGATAAAATACTTATTGATTAGATGTAGGAATAGGATTTTCATTTACGAGATAGTGTTTTGTATATTTTGGGTCAGTTCTGTTTTAGCCTTCATTACAAAAAGAATGAAATACTTTAAGATTTTTAAATTGATGGAGGAAATGAGAAAAGTTGTTTTTGTAATACAAGTAACAGTAAATCAGGCTCTTCAAATAACATTGAAATATTTGATTATGTGGATATTAATGAGACCAATTAAAGTGCAAATGAGTGGCAAATGGATATGAAATAGTTGAAATTCCTGTATTAATTATTTAATTTGTTAAATTTATGAAATTTGCCTGGAGAATATATCATTTAGTTGTACTTGTGTTTGAATTTCAAAATGTTCTTCTTTTACTGACAGTGAACATAAATTTTATTTCCAAAAACACAATTTTCTTATAATCAAACCATTTTCTTTAAAAATATTTTTTGTGTATCACAAAATTTTATTATAGAAGATCCATGTACTATCAGTGACCATAATCTGTTCATTTCAGCATATTGAACTAAAGTTATGATATTTTATAGTTTTTAATGAAATTATGCTTAATGAGTCATAGCCTTTTATATTGCCCATGCTTAGGGAAGCATTCCTTTCTTCCTCTGGTAGTCTTGAATAGGTTATGTCTGTAACTTCTCAAGTAGCTTTATAAAAATTTAGGCTACTTTTGTAAATTTGTATCTATAATTTTTGTCATGTTCAATACTGTCTTTTAAAGAACTGTATGAGAATTAATTTTTCTTTATCAGCTGTTGAAAAAAAAAAAGTTTTTCTTTTGAGCAAATAAAAGTGGATATCCTTTATAGTTTGCTTCTTTTTATTTCCCCCTCTTGAATTATTTTTTATTTAACATATACTTTACAGATTGGAATTCTGAATCGCTGACTTGTTCAATTTCTAAAAACATAATTGATATTTTATTTATTTATTTATTTTTCTGTTTAACTTGACAAATGCTCAGTAAAAAGAGGTTTCAAATTTGACATACATCTTTGAATGGAAACTAGCAGCTCTCCATTCAGCATTTTATTTGCTTGCTTACATTAAATGGAATAAGTTTCCACAGAGTGGGGTGTTTGGAAGTCTGTATCTGTGATTAGTTATATTTCATGTTACTTGAAAATTATACATTAGCAAGCATTATATGTTAAAAAGAATACTTCCATGTCGATGAAAATATAAAACTTTGAACATTAATATGTGTATGTATTGATATGTATTATTTGTTGCAGGATACCAATTTAGGTCTTGTAAAACAATGTATGTCATTTTTATACAAGAAAAATATACAAAGGTTAACTAAAGTAAGTATTCATGTTAGTATTATTCCTATTGCTATAAGTTATGTTTTATAGAAAATTTATCTTAAGTTTTTGTCTACTTTCTAGACTTTTCTGACACTTTCTTTGAGTGATATGGCAAACAGAGTCCAGCTGTCAGGTCCTGCTGAAGCAGAATATTATGTTTTAAAAATGGTAAATTTTTCTCCAGTATTTTTATTTGTATGTCTACTAATGAAACTCACATTATTTATGTAAAAAAAAAAGTTGTTTAGAATTTCTTTCTTATTTTATAAATTTCTGATGCATGGATAATTTTAAGTAGTTTTCTGTGGAGCAAGAAAACAAACTTTGAACAAAGTATAAAAAATTAATAATAATTCTATAATACTGAAAGGTGTTTAACAAATTTTTTTCCAATGTGAGAAACTTTTCTTTATCAACATCTTCACTACTGCAATGTCATAGGTTTTCTTGACCTTTTTATAATGGGAGCACAATATAGGCAGTCAACATTACACCTTATGAAGGGACAATATGTGACAACAATACTTGATACAGGATTTAAATCTACACACTCAAGTATGGTTGGCAAGCTTTGTAGCCACTTTAGTGATCAAGCAGCTGTTTAAAATATTGGATGATGTTATATCAGGCTTTATTTGGTCATCTCCTAAAAGTATTGCTTAATATCAGTATTGCCTTTTTTATTCTATTAGCTATGTAAGCATAATTTTCTCTCGTATAAATTTTTGTATTTTTAGGCACAATAGCTCAATTGGTAAATGCATCAATCTCATAACCAAAGATCTGAGAGTTCAGGGTTTGAGTCAGCCAAAGATCTGTCATATTCATTAATGGCGGCTGATATAAACTAGGTTCATGGTCATAATTTCTTTTTAGTTCATATGATATTTCTTCTAAATTACAAGGATACAGGGGGAAATAGCAGTGTTTGTTGTGTGTGTAGCATTTCTTGTAGATGCTCCCTAGGTGGTGCTAAATGAGTAACAACTTGGGAAAAAAATATTTTAGTTTTAATAAGACCTGTTTTGTTATTGTTTTTTTTTTTATATCTTTGTCAACTTAACTTCATTAAACTGTTTTAAGGGGTTAGGATACATTTGAACTTGTCAAAAAGGGGAAAAAGTTGAATGTATTGCAAGTATCAAAACAAATATATAAAAGTTTAAAATCAAACTGGTTTTAGATATAAAATAATTATTGTGGTTAACATTATTTTTAAAAAATTAAACTTAAAATTTATAAATTAAATGTTAAATTTTAAATTCAAAAATACATATAATTATAAAAGAAAAAAAAGAATGTCTTGTGTGTATGATAAGATCCGAAAATATGCATATAACCAAGAAATTGAGATAAAATTATATGCATATTAGTGTATCATTTGAGTTAAAACCAGAATATTTGCAAAAAGTTTTGATAAAGTTAAAAAAAATTACTGTAAAATATAAAAAATAAAAATGTCAATTTTTAAAATATATTTTTAAGGGTAAAAACAAATAAAAATTGTGAATCTTACTTTTTTTTTCTGGATTTAGGTTGAATGTAATACAGAATCGCTAAAGCAGTGAAATTTTTAGAAGATTATCGCATATAGTTCTTTAATAACTGCACACAAACTCAAAATTTGTCATTTTGAGTAAAAGCGATTCAAAGTTTTTCCGCCAATATAGTCCACAAATAGGTAGTCTTATTTAAACTCTTATAACACAAGACAAGAAAAAAGAAATCAGTTTGGTAAATGTAAAAAGCTGTTCAAAGTATCGAGATCTATTGCCGAGATTTTAAACTAGTATCACCATCTGTTTGCAAGTGGCATAACTAAAACTCAAAAAGAATACTCATATATATATATATATATATATTCTCTTATTTTAATTTTAAAGTGTTTGTTATATTTTAAAGAATATGTTATAATTTTTTGGTATATTTGTGATTTTCAGTACAGACTTTAATTATGTAGTAACAAATTTGTCATTTTTCTTGTTTTACTGCATGATAATGAATAATTTTGTATAGTAGAGCTTTGCTAATTGATTTAAACATTTCACAATCTATCTTTTTGAAAATGAAAAGCCTATACTTACAAAAAGAAAATAATATGCAAAATTTCAAATGTCTGATAATTGATTTAATATCAGTTGGAAAAGTTACAGATAAAAATTAACTATAAAATTTGAGACTAAAAAGGTCGAATAAAATAAATATTAAATAGTATTTAAAAAAAAAAAAACGCTTTTATTTAACAAAAAGAATATGCACTATAAAGTCGCATAGCCCATCATAACAATTGGCCCTTATCTTATAGAAACTCCTAATGCAATTTCTCTATATCAATAATTTACAATTTTCACATAAGGGAATTTCACATAGTTTCTCTTTCATGCGCTGTTTTAAAATTATTTTTTTTACTTTTTATAGTACATTTTTATTTTTTTAATAAAAGCAATTTAAAAAAATGTTTTTTGTATTTATTTTATTTAAAAATATATATAATTCATAGACAGATGACAAGACTGGAAATTTTTCTTGTAGATATGAAAGAATTATATATGTTTGGGTATTAGTATGTATTTCAGAATTTTAATTCATGCTTTGGTTTTTCTGTGACATTTTTAGTCACTGTTTTTTGGAGAGATTTTGTTAAGAGAAATACTTTTGGTGAACATGCTGCTTAATGTCATATTAAAATTATTAATTTAGAAATCAAATGTTCAGTCACTACCCTAGTTTTCCTTGTATTGAGTCATTTTTTAATGGGTGTTTCTTTTGTAATGCTTTTTTTTCCTAGATTGAAGATGGTCAAATATTTGCATCAATAAATCAAAAAGATGGAATGGTTATTTTCCTTGATAATCCTGAGAAATACAACTCCCCTGCTATGTTTCAGCATCTAGAAGACCAAGTATGCTATTTTTATTTGTGTGTGTGCTTGTGTGTATATATATACTGAATTTCCTAGCTTTTGTTCTTATCCAGTTCAGATAAATATTAGTTTTGTTACTGTTGACCACTATTCATTTTTTAGACAGGAAAAATTATATTGTTATTGAAATTTTATAGGGGGAATTTTTTATTTGGGGAAATTTTTATTTTCTTATACTGTAAGCTCTTAAAAATATAAATATTCAACTATTTTTTTTTCTTTGTAATGTTGTTCATACTTTGTAAAGGTTGCCACGCATCAGGGAAAGCTGGGAAATCAGAATTGTCAGGGTTTTTTATAATTCTGTAAAATATTGGATTATTCTGCAAAAATCAGGGTATTTTCCAAAATTTTACAGACTTTAGGTGAATGTTTTTTGTAATCACCAAGAGTAATCACTGAAACCAAGATTAAAATTTCAAATTTTAAAAAAGTACCATGTATTAGCTGAGAAATTTTGAGGTTCTTTTATAGACTTGAAGTGGGTGGAGTAGCTTATAAATGGATCTATTGATAGTTTATGTACTATCTATGCAGATATAATATTTTCTTTTTTGGCAGCTGTTTTTGCTGTTTGCGCCAAAAAGTCACCAAATTGGCAAAAATTAACAAAACGGTTTAAAAAAAAAATAGGAAAGAGTAAAATAATTATTTTATATGGTATATTAGCGAATATAAGCCTGTCTGTGTGTAGGCCAAGGTATGATTTTCCTTCAAAAATTTACCTAAAGTTCAAAACTTGTATTTAAGCCAAAGTAAAAAAAAACAATTTCTAGAATGTTCAAATATGTCGCCAAATGGCCAAAAATATTGCCTAGCAGGTTAAGTGGGATAAATATTTTCTCAACCAATTTGCTTTAGATTAAAATGCTAGACAAATGCTTCTCAAACCTTTTTCGAAACAACTCCTAATTTAATTATCGCAGAGGTAGAGGATCAGTCGCATCTCAAGATAAATACTAGGGCATCTTTTAACACATCTTAAAAATGGCGAGGAAAAACAACTTACATTTTAAATTTTAATTAACTTCATGCATTTTAGTTAATTTCAAAATTTATGCAGACTTCTCTAGTTTACTGCCGCAGAGCATGGTTAGATCATCATGGCACTAGACCATGCGGCAATGGTATTTTTACTTACATGCTAACAAGTTTCAATTCTGGTAACCCTATATAAAGATAATTTTTTCTTAAATTTAAACAATATAATATAAGCCTTCAAAAAGTACTATGTTTGGCAATTTATCGATTGCTTCTGAGTTACATAGAATTGTGTTTATTGTAAGTTTAGCCGATCTGCTACTGTTTTAGTACTGTTATTTTGGATCGATTATAACAGAGATAAGAGTAATTTTAAATTTACTTTATAATTTTTGTTTTCTCATTTCAAAAATTTTAAAAGCTTTATTTACTTTACACTGTTATGCATTTTCATTTTTGTTATTTACTTTTTTTATTGTTTCATTAATTTTTACTAATTTGGCAACTTTTTGTTGCCAACAGCAAAAAAAGTTGCTAAAAGACTCATGTATTATTACATCTGTTCCATGGAATTGTATATAAGCCTCGTGTCTTTTAAAAGCTCCCAAAAATTCTCGGCTTATACTCAGAAATATATGGTAACTTATATATATTTTTTTTAAATATCAAGTCTTAAAACTAGGTATTTATGTTCAGCTGTCACTAAATTTAGCATTGACTATTTTTTAGGTTGTCTTATTTTTCTTTATTTAAAAAGTTTTTAATGTGCTTAATTTTTTTAATATCTGTATAAAATTTGTAGTAATTAAAAAATTGATATTACTTAATTTCATTTAATTGTATGTACATTTCAGATGAAAAAATGTATTTTGCTTGATGAGAAGCTAAAATTAATGGATCAAGAAATAACAGTTAATCCAAAATATATCCAAAAGGTATGCCAATTTTCTTTTAAAATATTTTATTTTTTTTTATTATTCTTTAGTTATAATCTGTTGAAAATTATCTTTTCAGTCATATTTTATTTTACTCTAAAACTTGTTAAGAGCTAAATAAATTGCTATAAGTTTAATTCATAGTTCAAAGAAATCTTTTGATTTTGAAGATGTATATTATATATCATTCTGTATAAGATTTATTGTAATGAAGCAGCGTACTGAAGGATGCTGAATGAAACTGTAAACAAAATGACATATGTATATCATATTCAGTAAAATGCTGTAACATAAAGAAATGGAATATAAAAAAAAAATTGTTTACAGAATAGATAACACAGGGTTGCTATGGGGCAGGATAAATTCAGGAAATTTTTTTTAAAAATGTTAAAACACTTAATAACAAATTGAGTATAATTGCCACTTGAGAAGGAGGGGAGAGTAATTGTGATATGGATTTGAAAAGTCATAAAATTTTATTTTTAATATCAAAAAAAGTCATGAAATAGATTTTCTCAAAAGTAGTAGGCACCCTGAAATAAATTCATATGATGTTATTTTACTGCATTTTATGTAATTTCTGAAAATATTAATATATTTTGGTTTTAAGAATTATTTTCCAAATCTAATTCAATACCTACAAAATTGTTAAGACAATATATTTCTAGCAAGTGTATCCTATATTTTTAATTTTTTTTAACTTTGCCCTAGATTAAGTGTTAAAATAAGTAAAAAAAATCTTACTGTCACATTCATCATTTCTGATATGGCCAGATTAAAATATTGATGCATTAAAATTTTAATGAGTAATTTTTTTAATATTTTGTATAACTTTTTTTATCTTTACCTCTGTAGATGGAATACAAAGGTTTTTTGGTTGTTTTTTTTTTAACAGTAGTATGCTTGTCAGTGTCATTTTGCCTCTGTCATGTATATTGTTTTATTAAAAGGTATACATACATATATATATATATATATTGTATATATTGGTTATTGTTCTTGGCAACGTCAAGGTTCTGATTGTTTAGTGTTAAGTTACCTATAGATTCATGTATTAACTTTATAAAATTTGTTACATTAGAGTTCTGAAATCCGGGAGTCATTTGAAGGCACTGTTTCAATTGGAGATGTTCATACTCAACCTTGTAAGTATTTTCAAAACTTTAATTTTTAGAATATATTGCTATAATCTAATTATTTTTTTAATTTTTCATTTTTTCTCATTTTGCAGCTTCAGCATGCATATTAAGTTTACTTTTAGTTAAACATGTAACTGGCAAATTTTATAAGGTGTAAATGCATTTTCTATAAAATGAAAGAAATAGTGTTTTTTGCAAAGTTGACTGAAACATCTCTTTGACAGTAATCGAATAGCCTAACATTTTCTGTTTCAAAACTGCTATATTTTTATAGTAAGAAATTCAGTCCATAACTATCTGACTAGCACTCTTTTAATACTATGTTAATTGGATTTTTTTTTTTTTTCCTGCAGTAAGTTTTGAGAGTTTAACAGCATATTTTTAAATTAAAATGTTTATATATGTGTGTGTCTGTGTATGTATGTATGTTTATATATATATATGTAACTAATGAAATTATCTTTCACTGATTACACTCGAGAATTAGCACCTATTTAAGTTGCCTTGGTTTCCTGGGCAAAAATAACTCCTAGTCAAAATGCACTGTGAAACCATTAAAGAAAATAAAGTACAGTGTTGTGAAACTTCATATTTATTGCGTATCGAAATTCATTGGTCTTGCCTACCATCTGTACAATGCAGCAGCTTTGCATAGAAGGGTCCAAGATTATACATATTGGTCATTAATGTTGGTCCTACAGCAAGCAAATCACATAATTTTGTTCTCTTAAGACTTAAGATGTATCAACACTTTTTAGGAGGCAAGAGTGAACCTTCATCTTTTTATCTTTCTCAAAATCTGCACAGGTGGTAATTTAATTATTGCAGAAGGTATATTATTTTCCTGGGATAGTTGAAAAATGTGACCAGGGGACATAAAATTAGCATTTATTACAACATTAGCTTTGAGAAATGAATAAAAAGAGTTAAAATTGGAGAACACTTCTTTATGGCTGAGAAGGTATAAAAAAATGAGATGTAAAAGAAGAATTTTGAATATCTGTTTTAAGAGTAATAAGTTTGATGTGTTATGTATATAGAAATGTGTGTATGTATGTATATAATCTTTTGTAAATATGCAGAATTCTGTATAGGTAAAGATATTAGTTCATTTATGGACCCTTTGACAACTATTTTATTGTAAAACAGACCCATCGCAAAATATCTTAACAAACCCTTCACAACATATTTATTATAAAAATGAACCTTTCACAGAATTATTTCTGTTGAAAATAGATTTTTTTTTTAATCTGTAGTGTTGTAAATATAGGTATAATTTAAAGTTTAATATACATGTGGTTTTTAAGACTTTTACTAAAATGCAAACTTTAACTTAGTACTAATTTTAGATTCATAGATTTGTATAATTCACAAAAACAGGATCTTATTTTTTACAAATGCAGTAAATGGGACTCTTTGAAAGAACCATGTTTAACGCTAATTTTGGGTTCCCTAAATTATGATTAGATAGCAAAAGCAGTACCTTATCCTAAAGATTTGGACACACCCCTGGTATGTCTGCATGTCTCTCCACTATATATTCCAAAATGGATAGATCAGTTTTCATGAAATTTTGCATATTCATTTAAAAAGTTTTTAAATATAAGTTTGTCACTTTTTGACTAAATTTATTTTAACTATTTCTTTATTTATTTAGCTTATTTTTTATTTTTACTCCATTTCAATTTTACCATTTTTTCCCATTTTAGTGTATTCTGTTATAAAGAGTAATAGTTTAATTGTTTGTGCTGTTATAAGTATTTAACATTTATTGTTGTATGTTTAATATTTTTTATAGGTATCTTGGTTTTCTTTAAATTATTAGTATTTTTTTATCACACAAGGATAAAGCCAAACATACCACTTTTTCCTATCTTAAGTCTACAAGAAAAAAATAAATAAATAAAATAAAATGTGTTACTTTTTGTGGAAACAAATTGTTTATATTGTTGGTATGCAATATATTTTAAAAACTAATGTAGATTTTGGAATATATATATGTGTATATATATATATATATATATATATATATATATATATATACACACACACACACACACACATATATATATATATTTTTTTTTTTTTTGGGGGGGGGGGAATTTCCCAAGTTGAAGTCTGGAAGCAAAGTAGCTTGTTCTGAGATCAAATCCTGTACATATATAACTCATGTTTTGCTGCTGTAATCTAATTCTGTCAGTAATTTTTCACCACATTTATTGGTTCATATGGGAATCAGAAAGGAATGCTTTTTAAATAATGTCTCTTGTATGAACCCTTTGAGCATTTTTTTTCCTTCCTACCTTTTGCTCTATGTGTTCTTAAAACTTAGTGACAGAAATTTGTATCTTTGTGGAATATAAGACAAATAGCAGTCCTTATAATCTTGTGTGTGGTGAAAGTGCGTAGGACCTTTTGCATGCAGCTAATTTTTCTCCTCTTATTCATTTATATTTTTAGGTATAATTGAAGATGGGAAAAAAAATTCTTTCTGAAGAGCAAATGTGAGTGGTTAAAATTGGATTCCTGGTTATTGGTTTATATATGAATCATAATGGAGAGCTTTTAAAATATTTTCAAGACGTTTGAGTCTTCTTTTCTTCTTAATCTTTATGTCCTTGAAAAATATTTGTTGAAGTCTATCTTTGGAATATAAGAAAAATGAGCTGTCTTTGTATGTGACTGAAGCGCATAGGACCTTTGACATGAAGCTAATTTGTCCCTACTCATTAATTTATATTTTTAGGTGTAATTGAAGGCAGGAAAAAAATTCTTTCTGAAAAACTTGAAAATGAAATGTGAGCTGTTAGCAAATTGGATTGCATCTTTTCTGCTTTTATTTAAGTGTCAGAAAATTCTGAATATTTTGGAAAAATTCTGTGGGATTATAAATTCTGGTATTATTAATATTTTAACAAATGCAAGTTTATTTACTAAAAGCTTCTGTCAGTTTTTACACAAAAATGTTTACACAAAGATTCCGATTAGCAACCTACATTCTGATAGTTAATTTTTAATGATGTAGGACATATAGTATCTTTCTAGTTACTATCAAAAAAAGTTTACCTGATATTGATCTTTAAAAAATGCTTGCCTAATTAAACTGAGAACTTTGTTATGAAAATTAGATCACTGGGAAACTTGAATTATTGAATTAAGATTTTAAAAATATAGTAAGTCACACACACTTTCTTTTTTTCTTTTTAAATACAAAGATTCCTTTATTTTTAGTCTCTCTATCATATTTTGGGGATTAATACTGAAATCTGCAATTAACAATCTGTTCATGCTTTATTCTCATCTTGAAATTAAAAACTGTTTGGGCTGTAAGATAACCTCATTAAAATAACTAAGTGAATCTTTACATGCATATAATTTTTTTGTTTTAAATTTTTATAACAAAATATGTATTTTTCTTTATCTATTGTAAATCTATGCATAAATAAGTATAAATCTGTATAAATTTTTACAGTATTAATGGTAAGCTAATTTATTTTTGTTTGAAATAGGTCTAAGCAATTTTTTAAATGATGTTTTTATTTGACAGATTTTTAGGTACTTCAAGGAAACTTAACTTTCAGATTAACAAACTTCAATATTTCATTAAGTATTTATTCAAAAGTTTTTTGAAAACTTTGGGTTTTTTTATGCTTGCATTTTTTTCTTGGTAATTCTATTTAACAGTTATAAAATTATAAAAGAATCATTGCCTTTATACTATAGCTATATATATAAAAACTAATAAAAATAATGTTTTGTGGGTTATACTTGCTTTGTCATTTGGAGTGGAAAAGTATAGCTGCATGTAGTATTGTATGTATCAATTGGGCATGTTCAATTTGAATTCCATAACAGCTAGGAGAACATAATTCAAATGTAATCATTGTGCTAAGTAATTTTTAATGAAGTTTAACTTAATATATCTTATATTTATGGACAAAATCTTTATCCAAAATTGTTGAAAAGACAACTCTGCATACGCAAAGTAATGCAGTCTTATCGAATCCATGAACAAAACTTTAGTACATGGAGTTACAGGAATAGTAGGCTTGTCACTTATAAAATTGTAATGCAGTTTGCATGGATATGAATGTATGAACTTGAATAAGTGTGTTTGTAATAAAGAAACCTTATTTTTTATGATTAAACTACAAGCGAACAATGGGTTTTTTTATTGTGTTAAAAAAATTAAATCAGATAAAGGAATAAACCTGAATTATTTGCTGTATACCCACAAACTCAAACATACAGTAATACCTTATCTTTAATTTATTTTTTAACAGTGCTCATAATTCAAATTACTCAGATATCAAATCAACTTTTCCCACTGAAATTGATTAAAATGCCTTTTCTATTCCAAGAACCTTATAGGGGGGGGGTAGGAAATACAATGTTTTGGTCCCACAAAAAAAAGTATTTACTTAAAGATCAAAAAACTTAAAGATCCTGGAGGATAAAGTTTAAATTGAATAACTCAATGTCAAACCAGTTTTTGTCATTAAAATTAATTGAAATAAAACTTTGATAGATTTTGCCTAAACCCCTACAAAACTTGCTGTTTTTTTTATTATTTATTTATTTATTTATTTATTTATTTATTTATTTATTAGCAAGATCCTATGATACCTTTTGATAGCATGCTCAACCATATGAAAACTGCATGAGCAGGTCAGCAATTGCTTACAATGACTTAGAAAAGTGGGTCCACAGCCAATGTTTATTTAATGTTTATAAAATTTTTCAATTCTCTTTTAGGCTGAGTTGAACAAAGTGTATGCCCAGACTTAAAAAGTCGGGGCATGCTTTGTTCAATATTATCTCCAGCTTAGTATTCTAAGCATTAAGCCCAAGTGGTTTGCTTCATCCAATTTAAATTTGCTGTTTTAGTCATAAGGTCCACTATAGGATAAAGTCTTCTTCTAAACTCTCTAAACACTTCTCTTCTGCTGTTGTCCATACACATCACTTGCATCTCAGTGCTGTATTCATTCACTAGGATATTTCAAAGGTCTACACCTTAAGGTGATGCACAAGTACTTGTAATTCACCCCTTACCACCAGAAATCCTATTCAAATACCAGTATATAATAGCAATAATGGTTCTACAAACATAAATATGTTACTGACAATGTATACAATTCCTATACCTAGTTATGTCTGTGACTGTACTTTTTGGTGTAAAAATGAATGGCTGGATTTCACAGAAAATACAGCCATTCCATCTGTTTAAACAAGAAACATTTAAATTATTTTTAAAGTAAAAATGGAGTTGCAAACTGTAAATAGGGATTTTGTTTAAATAAATTTAGTCATGAAATTTTAAAGAAATATTTCTCAAATTAACTTTGTAATTCTCTGAATTTATTATTATTATTATTATTATTTCAAGTGGTATATATAATAAAAGTTTAACTGATCTATATCTAGCCTTTAAATTTTTCTTTCAAATGTGAATTTTAAAACTTTTGAAACATTTTTGCTTAAATTAACTCTGGTACTCTTTTAAAAGGTTAATTTTTTTGTTATTCAATAATCTTAGAACTGTACTTAGAGTTAACAATAAAAAATATATTGAAATTGTGCTTCTGTATTTGAGAAAAATATGCAACAATTTTTAAAAATTTTGAATTTTTATTCTATATTATTACCGAGATATTAGGTACCACAAAAAAGTATCCTGAAAATAAAATCTTATGCTATCTATTCAATAACTACTTCTTAATTATAGAAAATTTAATATAAATCTGTAATATATCAATTAATTGGTTTAAGTGCTTGAGAGCCTGAAGCACTTAAAGTAGGTCTTGTCACATTAACGAAATTTTTTTTTATATATTTGTAAAAATATTCTGTTAATGTGAACAAATTGCTAGGAAATGTTCAACAACAGTCATACATAAATTACAATAAATGAATTTCTCATCTTTATTTTAGCATCACCATAAAAGATGTAAGTTTTACTTCGTCACTCAGGAAAGTTTACTTGGAGGATCCACGATGCCTTTAAGAAAATTTTACATGACTTAAAAGATTTTTTGAGAGTGAAGTGGAAGTTTTATGTTTAACTCCTATTTAAATCAGCATCTGGGAATTGTATTTTTGCAATTTACTAATGCTACAGTTGTGTAAAGTCTTTTTTTCCCCATCAATTAGATGTATTGCATTAAATGTTTTTCATCATAATAAAATTTTCTAAAAAAAATAAAGGAATGGAATTATATTAATTTATTTCTCATAACAATACATAAAATTCAGCAGGCATTATAAGATTTAATGATGGTTCTACAATTATTGGTATCTTGGTATAAATTTATTAAATGGAACAAAAATGTCTTTATGAAAACCTTTCCCAAAACACCAAGCTAATTGACCAAACTTTTGTTTACAAATTTTTCATCTGAAAATTATTCCTCTAAAACATTTACAATTTTATAATTAATTGGTTTTATATTAATTTTGAATTATTTTAAACAATTTTTTGATGTATAAAATTTACCAAAAGTAAGCTATTTTAATCAGCTGATATTTCATTTACAAAAGGTCAAAAGATATATTGCAACAAGTTAGTGAAAATGTTTAATTGACTCAATAAAAGTTTTACTTTGCTACTTAATTTGAGATTTGTGAAAGTGTTTTGAAACTTGCATCCATGAATATTATGAATAAACTCTGATAAAGTTTAAACCTTCTTCAACCAAACATGTCAGCTGTAGGACAAGATATAAAAATATAGTGTTTATGTGGTAAGTTGTTTTAACTGTTCTACAGAGCTGTTTCAGTGAGTTCAGTTAATTACTCTCCTGACATTCCTGTGATGTACTGAGGCCTCGATTTTATGAGTCTTTCAATAGCAGAGCTCATAATGCAAATTACTGATATCTCTAATAAAATGTTTACCATTGAAATGAAATAAGATGGCATTAATTCATTCCTAATTTTCCTCCCCCTGCCGGAAAAAAATGGAAATTTGTTTATTACATGTTTTTAACTTTTCAGCAAGTACAAATTAAAAAAATTTTTACACAGGTAGGCATGTCTTATTTTAAAGCAAAATAGTTTCCATTATTTATAACTTATGAATGAAAATTCTTTTTTAATAATAGTAATATGAAGCAAGTTAAAGAAACAATTCCTCATGTCACTGAAAAAATCCTTTATTTTCTGATTATTTTCAAACAGAAAAATATATTAAAATATACATAAAAAGTAATGATGATAATGTTTTAAGGGCTCAAATAAGTAAACTAGCCAATCAGACTGTTAATATTAATTACATGATGGTGCTTATTAATTGAAATTAAGTTTAGTAAACAAGTTAGATAAGAAAAGTTGGGCTGAACAGGAATTAATTTAGTCTTCTTGAAGTCACCAAAGGTTGCCACAATTAGAAGAATAGGCCATTTCGCCAAAGGTAATTTTAAGGATAGAATTGCCAGAAATTTATATTAGAATACAATAACTTTATAATTATTTTATAGATTATAATTGTATTCTAAAATAAACTATGTTTGGTTAAAATATTATCACATGTATATATACATATATATATATATATATATATATATTTGTATCCATACATTTTTTTCCAGACTCCTTAAAGGATGCATTGAATAACTTCCCACTTTTTTTTTTATTTATATTTCAAATAACTTTTTTATTTATAATAATAAACTAACAACATCTATAAATAAATAATAATTCTAAAAAAAATTCTAAAAAAAATAAAATTGTAAATTTTAAAAATAAAAAATTTTGAAATCTAAAATAATTTAAAAATTTTTTAAATTTTTTTTAAATTTATAAGAAAAATGTAAAATTGTTATTGTTTTTTGTTTTTTGTAAAATTTTCACATTTTTGTTGTAAAAGTTATTACTATTTAATAAAAAAACATTACAATAGAATATTAATTTATTTAGTATACATATTACTTTAGATTTAAAAACTTTTTATCAAGTATAGATAGAAAACTATACTATTATTAAAATCATGAAATCAAATTAATTCTATATTTTCTCACAAATTTTTCAAATTTTTTTTTAAATGCATTTATTAGAATATTATTTAATAAATTAATATTATACAAAAAATTATTAAAATATTAAATTAATATTATTATAAACTACTTAAACTATTTATATATATATATATATATATATATATATATATATATATATATATATATTATTTCACTGTCATTTAAGCTTATTCTAGTTTCACTAGCTTTTGGCTTTTTTTTTCTAATGAAGCTTATTTGTATTTCAAATTTTGACTCTTAACTAACTCAAAGCAAAAAAAAATGAACTCTGTATTAGCTTGCAATTTGCTTTTAACTGGTTCTTTTGTAATTACAATTCGTGACAATGATATTTGTGGAGAATTCTATAATTTGCCCGACACATTTCTGGATTTGATTGAAGAGCCCCATGCTCGGAGGTAATTTTTCTCTTTCCATTTGAGTGGGATTTTTTTCTTAACAATGTATTACTTCACTAATTTTCCTTCATGTAGTGGATATTAACCATTTACTAATAAATTACTAGATCACTAGTATTTTATTCCCTATCCGTAAAAAAAAAATATTTTAAGATCTTAATGTGTCAACATTGAGCATTTTTAAGACTAACATTTTTTAATATATTTCTTATAACCCTTTTTTTATTTATATTCCCTCTTTCTGTGGTGCTTGGGTGGTTATTATATTTTAATATATTGTTTTGGATATTTATAACCTTTCAGATTATTTATTTAATGTATTTTTACACTTTTCATTCCATTTTACAGTACATGTGGAGGTGTAAAAAATTGAGTACATTTACATCAGTGTTTCCTCTAAGAAGACTTCATTTGGTTACTGTTATATTTTTTTGGAAGTCATCTTAATTGTATATTCTAAAACTGCATTCACTTAAAATGAAAATATCTCATAGATTTTTCATAGTATGTTTTCAAGTTAAGGTAAATTATATATGTATAATAAGAACAATTTTCTGCAGAGAAAATTACTTCATGTTTTGTTTTGTGTAACTTGAAAGTACTACTTCATATTTCAAGTTTTCTGTTTCTTTTTTTCTTCTGCAGGGGATTCTGTTAAAAATGAAAAAGCTGAAAGTATGAGATTACATTAAGTTCTCATATTTATGTATTAATAAACTATAGATGGTATTTACCATCAACATTTCATTTCTCTCTTTTATTGTTCTCTGTAGAACAGAGGTGTAGCTAGGGTTTTATTTTTATTTTTTTCCAAAACCCATATTTTACCCCTCCTATTTCCCAAAAGGCAATTTGAAGGGGGGGAGGGGGTTAAGGCTACTTTCTTTAAAATACTTTCATGTGATATTTCCAAGTTTTTTCTAAATTTATAAAAATAGAATAAAGTAAAATAATTGAGGAACTAATGGTAGCTTGAAAATAGTTATTCTAATACAGTGGTGGACTTGCATAAGATGATAGAGAGTCACATTTTGGTTTTAATTAAAATTGTACAAGAGTGCTATATAAAATATGCAGAAAATATATAATAATTAAAACAGGATGTCCAGCAACTGTTAATTATCAAGGAACTTGGGAATTCTGAAAATATCAAGAAAATCAAGAATTTATTTATTTATTGGGGAACTTTTTAGGGGAAAAAAAGGCTTGGGCTGTAACGAATTCTGTTAGTTAAAATTTATATAACATACTCTCCAATCACAGACCTCTTGTACATTCTTTTAAAAATACTTATTGTTAAATGAGAATATGCAGAAAAGAAAAAGGGAATCTTCAGTCAATAAAGCAATTGAACCAAAGAGAAAAAATCAAAATTGATTAAAAGGCTATATTTAGATATAAAAAAAAAAAAAAAATCAATAATCAAAGAAGAATCTAATAAGAAAATGAATGCTTTCATGGAGCAAATGGAATTTAAAGAATTACGATGTACAATTTTTAATATATTGGTTGTATTGTTCAACTATAAATTATTTTTTAATTGGGGAGTTTTTTGCAAAAACAAAGTTTGGAAAATAAGAAATTCTGCCAGTTGAAATTAATTAGTAATAGTCTCACGAGTAAATCACAGAACTCTTGTGCATTCTTTTAAAATGTTTATTCATTGTTAAATGAGAATATGCAGAAAAGATAACTGGTATGTTCAGAAAATAAAGCAAAACAAAAAATGTCAATAATCAATAAAGCTAATAAAATTATTGCTGTCATAGAACAAATTGAATCCTTAAAATAATGATGTACAATTTTTAATTACTATATTAAGCTGCATTGTTATTAAATAAAATAAAATTTGAAAAAGCAAAACTGAAAGAGTGGATATAGGGTTTTTTATTATTATTGTTATTTTAATGAATTTTATTAATCCTCTGTTATTCTGAAAACCCAAGACAAAAAAACAGAATATTTCTAAGCTTTAGCATTGGGATTTTGTTTATATTAATATTTATAATAATTTTATTCAAATATAAATGTATATGTAAATATAGTTTTATAAAAGAATTCAAAGGAATCGTGTATAAGAAAACATATCGTCATACTGATGGATTGAGCATGCAAATGTTTTTATCTACTTTTTAGTGCAATTAAGAACTAAAAACATTTTATTCTAAAATTTCAAACCTACCCTAGCTATACCCTTGTAGTAGATCTTTGTATGCAGATTATAAAACCTCTTTATATTTAATTTTTATGCCATTCAGTTCTTTAATGTTGATACTGAATTTAAATTCATATAATTGCAGCAAGTGTTTAAAAACTAAATATATTTTTCAGTTTTTTTATTAATACAATCAAATGTATTTTTGTGTGTCTCTGTGTATTCATGTACTTTTATTCAGTGAACTTTTTGGTTGAAAAAGGAAATAAAGGATTGAATAATTAAAAATCATAAATTTTATTCATTTATGTAACATTTTATTCTTGAAATATGTCAGTTAAAAGCATTTAAAATGTTTTTCTCATAATTTTTTTTAAATCTAGATTTCTTTATTTGAAATTCTTTAAATCTCCTACTGTATCAATACTTATTTTTAATTAGAAATTTGATGTGAACTGGTATGTACAGTGTTATTTTAGTTTTGTTTCTTGATTCATAGAATTGTAACTTTCTCCTGCAGAGAACCACTCCATTGTACATTTAAGTCTACTTTATGTATGAAATGTGAAAAATTTATATATTCCTTGTTTGTGTATGAAAAGTTGTAAATAAAAATGAAATTAGTTTAAATTCCTTTGCAAAGATACATTTCTTTGAAAATGAAATATTATATATTGGTAAAAACCTATGCAGTATTCAAGCGGTTATCATAATAATGGAAACACCTGTGAATGAAAGCAGCATTTAATGTGTTATGTAAACATTAAAATAGTATGTATATCAACTACGAGTTTTTAATATACAGTAGAACCTGCTTAAGACATTCTATTACTGAGGTCCTGATTTTTACCACATATCAATGATTGTAAAATTTCCTGTTTATGAAGATTTGCTCTGAAACATTTTTTTCACTTAAGAAGTTTGTTCTCTGCTGAATCACCCTTTTAGCTCTATTGTTTTACTTAATTTTTGAATTAGCAGAAACAGGATTCTCCATCCATATAAAACATAAGAGAAAAACACACCTGGGTTGACATTGTTCATGAAATTGGACAATAGAAAACCATTCTCAGGTTACTGCTTACTTAAGACTCACTGGGTGAATCCCCAGATCCTGTAACATTTTAAGAAAAGAGGATGTAAGTCAGTAGTTTGAGTCTCAATTCTATGCCATAAAGTGCCCTCCCAATTAAAACTAACCCCTCCACCATATGACTTCTATAGTGGTAACCAGAAACTTCCCCTTCATGAGTATGCATGCAAAACTGTACCTTCTACACTAAAAGAACTTTTCTGTTATGTTATCTCCAGTCGTATTCATTTTAGTAGTTCAATATTCAGTATTGTTATTAATGACTGGAATTAGTTAAAAATCCATTAGAGATCTGTTTTAACTTTTTCTGTATAGCCTGGAGTTATGCAAAAATTATTCATAAACCACCAGTAAGTTTTTAATAAACTTTCAAAGAGTCTAAATTGAAGGAACCCAACTAGCTAAGCTTAAAAAATATATAAAATGTAAGAAAAAACTTTAAAATAATTAAAATCTGGCCATACATCAAGATTTTGTACTCATTTCCACCTTTGCAATCCACTGAAATTCTACTGGTCAATTCTTGCAAGTCTGAAATTTCATTGGTTCTCTTGATCTCAAAATAATCACTCGAAAATAGAAAACTACTCATTCCATCTTTTGTGTTGCAGAGTATGGATGTCTTTGGCCACAAAACATTTTGTGTTTTTTATTCCTAAACTTTCTACTCTCTAGTTTTTTGTGTTATGAACTCACAAATCCACCCTTTTATCTTATCTTTACTCTTTTATATGTTTATTTTCCACTCGTCATTTTTATGCTTACTGTAAGAAACCTCTGGATTGAAGGGCTCAGCCCATAAAATCCAGTTGACCATCACCTTTAAAATCTTTAAAGCCAACTAGCTGAGCAAATGTGGGCAAAACATTCCTATTTGTTGTAGGTGCTCCTGTAAAAACAAAATAGTGAATGGAAGGAGAAGCTGGGTAAAAGAGATTAATGGGTATTGAAGAAGATTATAATGTCTAAAAAGAAAACTACAGCTAAAGTGGCTGCAGAGCTCAGTCATCATCTGGGTTCTTCAGAGTCAATAATTACAGTCAGGAAGCAACTATAGAAACAAAACATTTAAAGCAGAGCAACAATTCTCAAGTAACTTATCACAGATGTTGTTGTCAGACATTGTCTACAATGGTGCTACAACCACAAAAGTTGTTCACTTGATAAATGGAAGACTGTTATATGATCAAATGAATCATCTTTCACACTTTTCTTCACATCTACACTTTTCTACATTCTTTCTTCCTGTTGTGTCCCAACAACAGGATGGATGAACATTTGAAGGACAAGCATGTGATCATATTTCCTCCTTCCAAATGTCAAATATGAAAATTGATCTGTCATGGTATGAGCAGCCTTGTCATGGTTTTTTGTTGGACCAATCATAATCCTAAAAGAATCACTGGGGAGAAGTTTTAGTTGACCAGGGCCATCCTATAATGCAAACTTTTGTTTCTTGCAAAGGGACTATTCCAATCATGATATGTTAAACAATGGATGAAGTGAAACATCTACCTTAGTCCACACATCCCCTTGACCTCAATATAATGGAACCAATATGGTTTATTTTAGAGGGTTCAATTTGGAATCAATACCCTCATCTTGCATCTCTCCAGAACTTTCACCATATCTGTATGAAAAAATGGTATATTCCTCCAAACACTATTCAGTACTTTTATGATTCAATTCCCAGAAGAGTCTAAGCTGTATTACATGACAAAGGCAGTCTTATGCAATATTTATAAAGGGTTCCTTATATATCTAGTGTGTTTGCACTTTTGATAACCACCTATACTAATCCTTTGTTACTACCAATATTCATTTCATTAAACTAAAGCTGCTTTTTTTGTCCTGTAATTGGCAGATTCCAGTCATGTCTTTAATGGGACTTCAAGACAAGAGGTAACTTAGAGACCTACTTCTCTTACTATCAGAAGTATCATAATTTACATGTTAAATACACAATTTGACATTTTTCTACAAAAAAATTTATTAAAAAAGAACATTTATTGCTATATATTGGGAATTCATATATATTGTCCAATTGCATTCGGTCAAAAATTTATGCTTCATCAAAATTGTAGAGAAACATTGACTATATATTGAGAAACTTTTGCCTTACTATCCTCTTCAAAGAATGCAGTAATTGATCTTTTTAAAAAATAAAATAAAAAAGTTAGTTGCTCAACTATACTTTTATAATTCTGTTATATTGTTATACATATGCTATCTAATATTTTATCCCTCCATCCAGTTGATGAAATTTTATTTTATTGCATAGATATATATTGTATACAAGCATGTGTGTCCATGCTTTGCTACAGTGATTGACTAGAATGTTGAATTACCCACAAAGTTATTCATGTGATCACAGGAAATGGATAGCATGGAGGGAAAAATTGCTGGTAACTTGCAAAGAAATTATAAAATGTAGCAATCATTCAAAATTGTGTGAAAATGATGGTTTGGACATAAAAGCAAAAGAATGGTTACAGTGCATATTTTTTCACATATTGCATAAAAGTTGGCAGGAACAAAAATAGTAAAAAGTGAACACTATTACTCATTAAAAATATGTTGTTTTAATAAAACATTCGTTTATACATTAAACATAAATTTTTTAAAATAAATATGATCAATTTATATACATTTGAGACCATTTTATATTTCAATTACAATAACATATGAACTTGTGAGTAGCATGTTTTAAACAAAAATGAGAGGGCAGACAGAATAAAATCATCAAGGAAACTATATACTTTAATGATGAAAATGTACTAAATGACAAGAAAATTAATTGTTTTTAATGTGCTTGAAACAGTATGATTTTTTCCAAAATTGTAAATATGTCCTTCAAATAAAAATAAGGATTAAATAGTTATAAAAACTATTGCTAATGAATTTTGAAAAGAGGTTTTGTGGCTTTCAAATGTACAAGAGGGAAATATATTGAATTAATTCAAAGGTTTAAACATTTCCTATATGGGAATGATATATATTTATAACATTAAAAGTACCACATGACTGTCTCAAAAAGTTTTAAAATCAAGTTAATGTAATTATATATATAATTCAAAAGGTAAAGCATTATTTTGTATAATATAGTTTTAACAATTGTAGTCAGCTTTTATAGTTCTACATTTATAAACTAACTCTTATTATTAAAGCTAGTGTTATATTTTTAGTCACTCACCATTGAAAAACAATATTGGTGTCAATTTATGTTTAAATAAAGGATTACTTTTCATTAACGGCAAATAGAACTTTAAATTTGGGATGATATTAAGACAATGTATCCTGAAATGTTACCCTCAGAAAAAATATTTTTAACTCTTTATGAACAGAAGATAGATATGTGCCTTAGACAAAAACACAAACTATATGATGATTGGCATTAGAAAATAGAGGTTACTCTACACTATCCCTTAGTAGATGATATACCAAAGCTTATAACAAAGACAAAACATTGAATTTCATATTAAAGACACTGCTCAAAACAATTAAAGGGAATTGAGGGGGATCTGCAGCTAGAGAATTATTTAGATGATTGATACATGGTCTTAGACGTGGTAGGCTATATGAGAAAAAAATTACAAGTTTAAAAGAAAAAATCAATTTTATTGAGCATTTGGGGGTACAAAAAAAGAAAGAGATCATGCACATGAGAAATCAACTAATAAAAAAGGACGTTTCCTTGAAAAACGTCGTTTTTAGTGGAGGGTATGATTTCTCTAGATGGCCAGTAATGTTGAACACCTCTAAAGCATGGAGACAATGGGACTATTAAGCAGGCACTGAGGCATTCTGTACCATTTCTTCAGAGGTGACAGGCGGCTAGCTCGTCTGCATAGCATGTCCCAAACATGCTGTATTCGGTTCATGTCCGGAGAACACGCTGGTCATTCCATTTGTCTGATTCCTACCTTTAAAAGAAATTGTAATACTAGACTCAAGACTAGAGTTGGTGTTACATGGGCCCCTGTTTTTTTCGGTGGCCGAAGACGGACACCCCGAGAGAGGGTGGGCAAGCCCTGTTCCAGGGAGATTCAACAGGAGGGGGCAAGAGATGCCACCCCCGCCCGCGCCAGCTGCGAAAAAGGACATTTTATCCCGTGGAGGCGAAAGCTTGACCGGGGGGGATTCCATTCCGGTCCTCACGAAGAGGAGTGCAGAGATGTCCACTCGGAACGAGGGAGAACGGTCTATTCTTGTGAAAGGAGCTGAGACCGAGAGATGTATTTTCCGCTCGGCACCATTTGTTTTTTCCTCGGTCTTATTTCAGCCCTGTTTTTTAGTATGATTTGGAGTGTACATATGTTTTAACAAATCTTCTTAATAATAAATGTTTAATCCAGATTTTTATCGCTGCAGTGTTTAATTGTCGGCAATATAAGCTTTAATCGAACCCAAGCTACCTGCTCCAGTAACAATAGGCGAGCAGGCATAGAAACGAGGCGTACAGACATCAGAAAGTGCAGCCGGGGATGCGCGAGGCATTACAGAAATTTTCACCCAGTTAGCACGATGTGGCTTGTAATTGTCTGCCATTAACATAAAATCATCTTCAACTGCTGCAGCAAAAGGTACTACAATAAATCTGAGGATCTCAGCTCTATATAGGCAACCGGTCAGAGCTCCATTTCGAATGATGTGTGATAGGTGTACCCATCAATGGAAATGCCAGCATAGACCATCTCTATAACCTCCCCTTACTGAATCTGAAACTTCTGTGGACGAGCTCAGAATTGTTTCTAGTGCCACTTTCCCTCCAGATGAAAATACACTTATTATTACGATGAACAGAAAAGTGGGACTTGTCAGAGGAAAGAATAATGCACCATTCATTTTTCCACTATTCCACATGTTCTGTTCCCATTCCCTGTGGACATGACGGTGCATTGCCAATACTTCCTAGAGTCTGTAGGAGGTGTTGGCCTTGCTCTTAACGTAACGTATACCACTGTTCGGGGAACATACAGACCTACAGCGTAGATCTGGTTTTGGACAGTTTGGGTCGAAATTGTGCCTGCAGATAAACAAAAATGTTGTTGAAGAAGAGAGGCATTCATATTTCGGTGTCTCGAGACACCGAAATAAGAATGCCCAATGAAGATCTCTAGCGGCTCAGATCTGAGCAGTTAGAGATCTTCATTGGGCGTTGTTGCACATCTCCGACCTTGCCCTCTTTTTTGCCTTGCAGTTTCAATCTGCAAACAACGATTCCAGATCTTGGAAATTACACTTTATGAAACTCCAGTTGCTTCTGCTTGGTTTCTTCTATCCAATAACTCTTGAAGCTTCTGAATCCGTTAAATGGCCTCCTAAAAGCCTCCCTCATTAAAACAATGCACTTACTAAATGTCAATCTTTCTTTGTCTTTAATTCAGATGAAAGCGAAATTTCATTCATTGTAGCTAAAGCATTGTTTTTGACGTCAAACTCAAATTTGCATACTCCGAAGTTTGTGAATGAGAATAATTTTCATTTAAGACTATCTTCATTTGCATTTATAAATTTGTTAAATGATCTACTTTATTCCATTTCTATTCTTGCTTTTGTTTGTGTACAGTGTTCACGAACTATCTCGAACCTGCATCCCAAGGACTCATTAATGAGAAAAATATGCCTCCTGCATAAAAAAGGAGAGAAAAAAGAGTCCCTTAAATTTAAATCTTAATTGTCCTCCTGTTATTACAAACTTGCTAAAAATATCTACTATAGCAAGTAAATGCAAACTGTGGGTGTAAGGAATTTGGACCTACGACCTGTTTTACGCAGGTGTGAACCCTTCACTATATCTGCAACATCGACCCCATTAACCCCTCCACTCGGAGTTCCTTTTGAAGGAATAGGAGCCGGCCGGCCAAGGGAGGCTGATAAGGTTAAAAGGAGGATACCCTTTATTGTTTGTTATTTAAACTTTTTAACTTTTACCCTTTTATACGTGCATTTCCTCACCAAATTCTTTAAATGTTTATTTCTTTGTGCTTTCAAAGAGTATTGTAATTTGTATGAGTATTTCGATATTTATATGTGATTTTTGTATGTGCATGTATTTATTAGGATTTAGATTTGATTAGGTTCAAGTTTTTTTTGTTTGATACATCTCGGCAGATTTCTAAGTGTTTTACCTTTGCACCTTATTATGAGAAGGAAGGGAAAACAGAGTTTCGGTTCTGCTGCCACCGTTTTGGTTGTGGGTAATCCCCTTTAGAGCGCTAATTTCAAGTCGGGGGGCATGTAAGGAATTTGGACCCATGACCTGTTTTGCGCAGATATGAACCCTTCACTACAGGGTGTCCCAAAACGTCGTTTACAAACTTAACATGCTGGTCTGTCATATCATGATGAACAAGATTTACATAGGAACTTGTGTCCGAAAAGGCAAACTGCGACCGCTAGGTGGTGATAATTGCAGGAAAACGGGAGAGTGGGAAAAAGAATCATTTCAGGCCTGGACGTTGAAGGATAAGGATGAATTTTAGTAACGTAGAAATGGCCGACATGCATTACGTATATGGCTCCGCTGATGGAAATGGACGAGCCCCGGCACGGATGTACCTTGAGCGCTTCTCACACACGTCAGCCAAGTCATGTTTTGTTTGGACAATTGCACCGCAGATTGCGTGAATCAGGAGATTTCGAAGTACGTAGCTATATCGGTCGAGAACGTACTACACGCACGCCTGTCGTAGACGAAACGTGTCTTGGGTGTAGATCGTTCCACCATAATGCGCATACTGCACAAGGACATGCAACACCCTTACCACTTCCAAAATGTACAGGCATTGTGCGTTGACGATCATCCCATACGCATTGCATTCTCACGCTGGTATTAGCAACAGCGGGTCGCACAGCCAGATTTTCCATCGTGTATTTTGTTTTCTGATGAATCCTGCTTTACACAGGATGGTGCCTGCACAACATGGGCGCATGAAAACCCAAGGTGTACACGTGCTCATGCACATCAACAACGTTTCACCGTAAACGTTTGGGCTGGTATTATCGGTGACATGTTGATTGGCCCTTACATTCTACTGAATGCCTGGACGGAAATACCTATCTCATTTTTTAGAAAGAGTTTTCCGGATCTGATGGGTGACGTTCCAGCCGCTACACGCCGAAACATCTGGTTTCAGCATGATGGAGCGCCTGCCCACTTTAGCTACGCTGTTCGAGAATACCTCGATAGGACTTATCCTAATCGCTGGATCGGTAGAGGAGGACTAGTCGCATGCTGCCGCGATCCCCCGACCTGACTCCCCTGGATTTCTACCTGTGGGGACACATGAAGTCCATGGTGTACGAGACACCCGTAACATCGGACATGGATCTTATCGCCAGGATCGCGGAAGCGGCAGCACGTGTCCGTGACACTCCTGGCCTATTTGAACGGGTTCGTGAATCCATGTGCCAACGTTGTGAAACGTGCATTGCGGCGAAGGGAAATATTTTGAGCATTTGCTGTGATGTAATCATCATCTGTAGTAAAAATCATATTAACACACTTTTTCAAGCTAATTTAAATAATCAAGGTTCACACTTGACTCTCAAGAATTGCTGAATAATCTAAAGGCTCTTGGGCACAAAATCATATAGTGCTTCGCTCTGGTCTGCGAAAATCATTGAAAGATGTATTTTTCTTGTAGCCTTTGATGTAAAGCTCTTGCTTTGTAAAGATGGTATGTTGACTGGTGCACTTTAAAACCCACTGAAAGTGAAGTTTCGCAGTGTTGGACTAGCTTTCCTTATGATGGCTTGACTGCAAATTACTTAGGTATTCTTATTACCCAGTAAGCCTGGGCAATTCAAATAATAGGGCCTAATTTCCTGTGTAATTGACAAGAGAAGTTTTTTATGGCTACATATATATATATATATATGTGTGTGTGTGTGTAGATTGAATTCTATAAAAAAAATGTATAATAACTTTGAATTATTACAGTCAAGTCTTATATTTCAACACAGTGAAATCAATAATTCAATATTACTTATTAATAATCGCAGATGAGGTATTATAGGCAGCTCCAGAAGCAATGCTTTCATTCTCAATGAAACACACATCCTTTTAATTTATTTACCTCTTTTCCTTTTGTTTAGTCCTTGCAATCTCTCTTTGACATGCCACCTTCACTTACTATGTCATTGCCCTCATTTACATACAAGTGTTACTTACCCTTGGCCATTTATATTATGTTGTTAACACGGGTTGTGGAAGCATATTCATGTCCATGTTCAAGCTATGGTCTACAACAAACAATGGTTCTGGCTACAGCTTTGTTATCCTCTTAATTCTCTTTATACCATATGGCCCACCAGCATATCTCTCCATTCCTGCCAGTCCAGTGCAGCAGTCCTGGCTTTACCCCAGTTCGACAACCTAAGAGAATGCCATTCTTTGATACCATCTGCTGCCAGGAGTATTTAGGTTGACCACTTTTCATTTTCCCACCAGGTGTTGCAGTTAGAGTTATAAATGTTGGGTCCGATGGATCATAATATATGTCCTACCCACTGCCATCTGTATTGTTGTTGTTATTGTTTCTCATGTCACTTGGGCAAACCCAGCATGATCGAGCCAGCAGGATCTCGTATTAAGGCCAAGGGATGCTCTTTTCGTTTTAATGAGAACCATTAAGGTGAAATAACGACTTCGCTCAAGTAGGTCCTCATAATTTTGAATCAGGGACCAAGCAGAAGACCCACAGACTTGGCCTGTCACCCCCAGGGGTATAGATTGAGAACTTGGAGGACACTGTGACCACGAACATATTTTACATGCCCCAGTCACCTTTAACAAGCACGGCAGATCTTAGGCCGGCTCGGGTTCCGAACCTGCAACCTTTCAATTACAAGATCGTTGCCTTTGCCAACTGAGCTATAGCAGCCATCTGTGTTTTCCTATTATTGACGTTCCAGGTTTACAATTAAGTTGTTTGTATATTTCAGCATTTGATATTTTATTAGATCAGCATATTTTAAGAATTTTCCTAGGGCATCTAGTCTAGAAAGTATCAAGTTAGTTTTCTTGCTGTTTAGTTAGTTTCCAAGTTTCACATCCATACAGTAGGACTACTCTCCTTGTAGCCCTAAAAATCTGAATTTCAGTTTTATTTGGGTACTACCCAAGATCCATATTTTTATGTTGCATTTTATAGATTTGTTGTTTTTTTTTTTAATTCTTGCAGTAATCTCTTTACTAGTCCTTCCTTTTGTTGTTATATAAGTTCTAGCCTTGTTATAAGAGCCAAAATAGGTGATTCATAGTTTAACGGAAAGGAGAAATATCAACATTATGTTTCAGATTAATATTTCATTGGTTTTCTAACCAGTTCAAAAAATAGGAATATAAAAGAAACATACAGCATCAGATACTTTATTTTATACAACAGAAAAATTGCAGTTTACAAAAGTAAAGCACAATGCTCTCTCCAGCAGCATTTTGGACATTTCTACATATTTTTGCTCAATGAATAAAGTTACTAACTGAGTTCAAATTGGTAGAGCACTTCATTTTAGTAATGTACATAAACACTGCAAATCTACAGCTGACGTGAATTCAAAAGCCATTCATGCCATGATGGAAGAACCTAACCGTGGTATAGTCACACCTTGCTGACTTTAGCACTTAGAATCAAACCATAGATTGTTTAAAATGATAGTTTAAAAAACTAAACTCCTCAGTGCAACAGCCCTAGGGAGCCAGGGCCTACGGTGCCAATCCTCGTTTCCAAGACCAAGGACCTGGGGTGCGAAGGATATGTTCTGGTTAGGTGGTCAACCTTATGCGTAACCCTCAGTGTTTAGTTCTCAAGCACACTTGGTCCTCAGTTTCTCTACCCACTGAAAGAAATGAAAGGCTGAGTCAACCTTACCCAGTCCAGGGAAACCTGATAGTTTAAGAGGATCATTTTTTGAAGATAGTACAATAGGATGGTTTAACTTAGTTAAAAAAATAATATATATATAGAAAATATGTTTTCTGTAAAATATTCCAACTTGTATGCCAATAAATAGGTTTGGTTTCTGAATGCATACACATGTGAGCACTAAACTTAATTTTCTAAACAAAATTTTCTTTTTAAATATCAATTAAGGATTTCTCACATTGTTAAGAAAATAAACCTGTAAGATGAAGTTTTGTGAAATGAAACACACTACAGTCAAACAATATTGCACTAATAGTTTTCCTGCTATTGAGGATAAACATAGAAACAGTATCTTCGATAAAGAGTTTCCTTACAATGCAAGTTTAATAAGATCTGTCAGAAGTTTGCAAACAAGACTAACTTTCTTGGTAGAATCACAGTGTGATTTGATATACACTCTGCAAACCAGGATTGGCAGATTGGGCCCAACCCAGTAAAACCTGGGTGGCTACCAACAAAATTCTGCTGGGTTTTTACTAAAAGAGGAATTTAGTATAAGATTTGAGATTATTTCAAAAATTTCTAAATTACAAGAATTTATATAAATTGCAGAATTTTACCACTGTTTTCAAAATGTTTCATTTTTGTGTCAACAATTATAATTTGACTTTGTAATTATTTCTATCTATTTAACACTAGATTTACGGACCGAGCTAATTTGACTTGTTAAAAATTTGATCACTAAATATATATAAAACTTTAATATCACTTTTCAGAAACATATGTTGGTTTTTAGTTAAGTAATAAAATATAAACTTTCATTCCTCTTCCCCGCAGATCCTTTCTTTTCACATTATCAAATGTGGTATACCTATTTTCCTGGTTGTGAGCCAATTTGACTCATAGAATGTATATGAAAATGAATAAATATAGTAATAAATATAGTGTAAAGTAAATATAAATTGTAAAGTATATAAAGTATAGTATAAAGTAAATATAGAGAAGAAGTCGAGAACACTTCTATTCCTATGACAGATATTCATGCTACTGACGCACAGAAGAATTGTCAAGTTCAACAATCATACAAAAGAAACAGATGTAGAAACCATTGTGCTAAATGTAATAGAAATGTTTTCAGAAAATGTGTTTTAAAAACAGATTTTATATGTAAAAAATGTTTTCCATGAATTTTTTGATAATAAACATTTCATTTTAATTAATTTGGAACTATTTTCTTTGCAAAAAACTTCAATTTTATGTATGAGTCAAAATTGGCTCACTTCTGTAAAAATAGGTATATGATCAACATCCATAAATCTAGTGTTAAGAACTTGCTTTAGACATTTTTGATGAAAATAAATCTTTTATACAAAGAAGTATAACCAAAAATATGTATACAAATTAAACCCTAGCTTATAAAAATATATCTAAATCATGAAGTAAAAGAAATTTACAATAAATGTTTGGTATACTATTATGCTTATGTACAGTAATTCATAATGATTACCCACACAACCACATAGAGCTTATAGTCATCTAATAGAGATCAAAATTCATCTATGACATCCAGGACGTGCTATAGAACTCTATAAGATTAAAAAAAATAGATGTCTAACGGTCGTGTGTGATTTCGACGTCTGTTAGATGGGATCTCATTTCTTTTCTTTGAAGTCCATTTTTCTCCTGATCTTTGAAAGAACATTAATATAACCAATTTATTCAAGAAACATGGCCAGTCTGTGACAAGACTTAATGAACTTTGTTATTGAAGAAAAAAAAAAACAGTTAAAAAACTTAACCTAAGAATTCATATTGCAAGTCAGTCTTTCATCTTGCAAGCTAAAAGTGACTTTTTTTATAAAATAAAAATATAAAAATAAAAATAATGACCATTTTTTAAAAAGTTAATAGATTTACAAAAACTCTGAGTACTTTTAAAATTCCAAAATATCTACTATCCTTCTCTTATCTTTCTGTCTAAACTATCTTTCTGTCTAAAAAATATTAGATGAACCTGCTAGTTTTATTTATGTGTACTGTTTTTATCAAGTTTTTTAGTAGCACAAAGACTACACCCTAGGCTTAAGGTCACAAAACTATTAAAAAAAATTAAGGTAATTTTATTTTAAAAATTTTAAGAATGAGGATAATTTATATTTTCATAAGTCAAGTATAAAAAAGCAAGAAATTTGAATAATATTTAACAAGTATTGACAAATACACAGAAAAACCTAGGTGGGTTTTTGTTCCCAAATCCAGGGGTTTGCCAACCTTACTGCAGACAAACAGTTTCTCCCCAGTGTGAGGATAAAAATGAATATCAAAGCAAAATTTGTGAAAAAATGATTTTTTTATATACACTGTTAAGCCTATGATTTCTGCCTTGCATGGGACCGATAATGAGAATTTAAATTGCACTTATGAGAAAATGCTTTGTTACATATATCACATGCAAATGGCTTTTCCCCAGTGTGGGTCCGATAGTGAACATCTAAATCTTTTTTTCTAGAAAATGCTTTTGTACAAATACTGCAAGCAAAAGGTTTTTCCCCAGTGTGCGAATGAAGATGACAATCTAAGTTGTATTTTTGAAAAAACGTTTTGCTACACACGTTGCAAGTATATGGCTTTTCCCCAGTATGATTTCGAAGATGAACTGCCAGGTTGGAATTGTCTGAAAATGCTTTCTGACATACACTGCAAATGTATGGTTTCTCCCCAGTATGGGAACGATAATGAATTTTGAGAACAGAACTACTGGAAAATGCTTTGTTACACACACGACAAATGTATGGTTTTTCCCCGAAATGGGAACGAAGATGAATATTTAAGTGACCTTTTTGAGAAAACTCTTTCTTACATACACTACAGGCAAATGGTTTTTTATTTGTGTGGGAATGAAGATGGCAATCTAAATGGGAGAGTCTCGAGAAAGCTTTTTGACACACATTGCAAGTGAAAGGTTTTTCCCCGGTGTGGGAATGAAGATGTTTATCTAAGTGGCTTTTGTTACAAAACGATTTTTTACACACAGTACAAACAAAAGTTTTTTCTTTAGAGTCTATGGAGCTAAAATCATTGAATGCACTTTTATCCATATTAACAAGAAACAGGATTTTCACTAATATGCCTTTCTTAATTTGTTTTCAAAGTGAACTTGCCTAGACGTTTGCAGCAATTTTAGAATTTTATCTTGACATGACTACCTTCAAAGTGAACTTGCCTAGACGTTTGCAGCAATTTTAGAATTTTATCTTGACATGACTACCTTCAGGGATGCCTCCATTATATTGGAGTCAAGGATTTGTCTGCCAGCCCATTGTGTCCTTTTGGAGAGTTTATAGATTTTAAACACTGGACAACATGTTCTTATTTGTCTAGCAGTTTTAATCTTCCAAATCCTAACAACTATTTCTTGAGGGCTAATTTGTATTAGGCTATGTGGGGGGAATGGTCTATACAATCCACCATTCAAAGTAGTTAAAAAAAAAATATTTTCAAGGTATTTTTCAGTGAAATTAAATAATTTAGCTTTTAAATAATGCATAAACATATGGTTTATGAATGCTAAACATAACAATTTTTAATTCTAATATATATATGTAATGATATTTTAACCAATTATAATTATATTATGTTATAATATTTTTGACAATTCTATACCATAAAAACCACTTATCTGATCTTTTGATGAAACTTGAAACCCTAATAAGCCTGTTAGCAAATACTATTTGCCAAACTATATTCTGTTTAAATCAGCAACAATAATATAACCATTTATATAACAAAGATGACAAGACCATGTGACCAGAGTATAAACTCTTACTTGGGTCACTAGTCCTTTTCCCCCAATTATAAGTCTTAACACATCGGAGAGCAGTTAAGTTTATCTACCCAATAAAACTTACCAAAATGACACTTTAAAATTTTTTGTTTATTCTTTCTACATAAAAATCAACCTGACATCATTCTAAATAGGATGGCATAACTGGACGTCTCGTATATATTAAATCATTTTTAAATATATATTTGATACTCACAGATTTTGAATAAAATCATATACCTCTATTGTAAATCACAAGGACTAATCATCTTCATTTCTATTTCTTAATATGCTCACTAATACAGATATGTAACTGCTGCTGAAAAATTATTTCATACACGAATGATACATGATCTGATATTTTCTATTGTAAAATCATATATTAGAACTTTACACCTTTACAGTTATAAAAACTTCTTCCACTGCAGTATAAGCTCTGTAAGCACAAAAACATCCATAGTTGAACTGTCAAGCACCAACTGTAGATAAATGGTCTAAAATACAAGCAACCTGTAAAATAATAAAAGAGTTAAGATATAGTACTTTATAAGTTTTGTTCAAGTATAGATGGTCAGATGTGGAAAGTAAAAAAATAACCTTGTTAGACATTACTTAGTACTAACTTTAACTGTTAGTAATTGTTAATGAATAACACATATAAGGATTGATGTATTAATTTCAACTTATAAGATGTAGGAGTAGTAGTCCCCTCATTGGAAAACTTCTTCCTATGCCCCTGAATGAGAAGTTTATTAAAATTTCCCACCAATTAAAGGAAAACAAAATTATTTTTGTATAAAACCCTTCATCTGTTTTGTGTATTCTCATAAAAATATTATATAATCAGTGGCATGCGGTAGGTTTTCATGCAGGATGTGCAGATAACATGGATTTTCCAATAAATCTTTAATTATTGAGAGATCTGAGTTCTCCATTCTGAAACGGGTTATTTATTATGAATCTAAATTTAAAGAATACAATAAATAAAATATTTACCTATGAGTAGTCGAGTTATAACTATAAAAACAGCTAAACTTATGAGAATTCTACTAGCACTGAAGCAAAAATCATGTCTTTTGTTGTATGGTGTCATATCGGCATTGAAAAAGCAACGCTTTGGGCTTCCACAAAAAACTTAAATGTTCAGAAAACATAGCACCACATGGCACCCGCCGCTGCGGTGCCTCATCCGGATGCTCATTGGTGCCGAGAAACCGAGCATCTATTCCACGTGCAGAGGATTTCACTGCACGCTGGCACAATAGATCGAACTGTTTCTTGTTCAGTCAGTGGATTAAATTATATTTATTAATTGTTTTTAACATTTGGAAATCATATATTCTGCAAAAAACATCTTGACAATTTTTAAAAACAAAACCAGGGATATGGTGTTACAGATATAACTTATATACTATCTGTAAGACACAATGAATGGTAAAATTTGGACTGTTTTGTTAAAATTTGTTTCTTTAAAACAAATCAACATTGCTTTTCAGCGAATTATTTCAATAAATATAATACATCACCAAAATTATTTTACCAGAATAAAAACATTTCACTTTATATTGATGAAATACTTCTTTTATATTTCCATGAAAACAAAATCTTACAATATATAAATTTAAACATTAATAGTCTGCAAAATCGTATGGCCAGTTAATTAGTTAAAAAACCAAAAGCCCTTCAGCACGTAAGTCCCTGCTCTAATACAACGCTTAATAAACCGTACCTTCGGATGATTCTGAATGCCAAGTGCAGGAAAAATAGCTGCACTTGCCTCACTGCCATAGTATGCTGTTTTTCTCCAGTAGCCCATACATATAAAGCGTGATTTTCAATTTAGTGCGCAGTGCGTACACACCAGAACTTCCTATGTTCGTTTGTGCGCTATGTGGTGCAGCACCTAGTACCGTACGCACTGCGGGAATACAAGCAAGCAAATCAACATATTATTTGAATATATTATAAATAACATTTAATATATACCATATAAAGATAGGTAGACATAGGTGTAGAAAATTATTGTCCCTCATAATTTTACCAGGGTGTGCAGTGCACACCCTGCACATATGGACCGCATGCTACTGTATATAACATTCTTTTCATGATAGGCAATAGTAATTTTGTATTATCATCCAATGCTTTAAAAACTTACTCCCATCATGAATCAAATGAAAATGCAACAGTATAAGAACGATCATGGTAAAGAGAAACAGTCCCTAATTTTCATGAACTTATGAGGTATAATCTTATTATTATTGTTGCCAATGCCCCTTGGATGAGCCAAGCACATGAGCCAGAGGACACACTAATCAAGGTGAAGGGGTGCACCTTTTCTTTGATGAGCACCACTAGAGTGAATCAATGTCTTAGCTTAGGTGGGTTCTTGTAATTTAGAAGCAAGAACCAAGCTGAAGAACCCTAGGCTTGGCCTGCTACCTCCAGAGGTATTGTTTGAGAACTTGAGGACATTGTGAACATAAAAATATTTTACATGTCCTAGTCACCATCAACATGGGAGATCTTAAGCCAGCTCTATTCCAAACTTGTATAACATTCCAGTTACAAGATTGTTGCCTATGTCAATTGAGCAACCATGACTATGTGGGATAATAACATAATTAATAAGCAATATAAAATATGAAAAAGTGTAAATTTTATTCTAGCATAATTTGGATCCTAAAATAATTATTTTAAAAGTCATCTACAACTTTTGTTAATGGCAAGACATTAAAGTATAAAGCATTGTTAAAAAGACTTACCATTGATTTATTTGTCTTAAGACCATACTGTGCAACAAATGAATATGCATAACTAATTTCCACCAGAATAGTCGTTTTCTTTCTCCAAAACATTGCAAGAATACCATCAGTCCTTTAAAAATTCCTGACAACCCTAGGTTGAAAACAGGAAAAGAGATTTAACTATTAGTATATTTAAGGCAGTTGTTTTTAACCAGTGTTCCAAGAAATACTGGTGATCAATGAATTTAGAAAAAATGTTTTTTTTTTAAGGAATTTAAAATTAAAGAAAAAGTATAATGGCTTAAGAGAAAAAAAAAGGAGGAAGCCTCTTATAACATAAAACAAATCTGTTTTCACATGATGACAGTCTGTATGCAAACAATTTAATGAAAAGAAACTGAAGTATATATGAATAACAAATAGGATATTGTTCTTCATGTATGAGAAATTGTTTTGACATAGGCAAAATAACAGCTCAAAATTTAAACTCACATATAACAGCGACAGCACCACTTTTTAAATTTATCCATTTTTAAAAAGTTCAAATTAAGTTTGGCGATGGTAAAAATTTTTTTTATTTGAGCAGCACAATAAAGCACAGAATTCTACGTATGTCAAAGGAAATCAAAGAAAGAGTAGAATAATCTCACAATGCAGAAATGAGTCCTCTTATAATTATTCTAAGATATAAAAAATTCTTATATTAATAATTCCAGTCTTTAAGAGTACTCGCTTACACCACACACTCCATAATTTGTGCCCCTTTAAGAAATGTTAAGCGGGCCATCTGTGAACATGTTCGTAAGGCTCGACTATGCCATTATAGGGATATTGCTTCCAGAAAAAAATGGTCTTCTTTTTTGGATAGGTAAATATGTGGCACCTTGCCCAGAGCTATTGGTGTGGCCTGTTTCCGCCTTGAGAATGGACATGATTTTCTTCAGGCCCATCCGTACAAAGTTGGTCTCGCTGATTCACCGAACTGTGTTCTTTGTGCTTCAGGCCCAAAGCATGGAGATCACCTTCCCTACAGGATGTTATTTCTTCGGGTTCCTTTTCAACTCTCCCCTCTAATGGGGCAATTTCTTGTCTGTATTGGACTGCAAGGTGTCATATGCTCGAAAGAGTTCAGACAGGCGTAATATATATATATATATATATATATATATATATATATATATATATATATATATATATAAACACCACACATATTGCTTTTTGTATTTCAAGGCACTAACACTGACAAGTTACATATTATTTTCTTGAAATTTTTTTAAGAATTATAAAAGGTAAATCTAATATGGAAGGATTGTTTTATCAGATATACAGTCAGTAGATTATTTTTTCCAAAATGTCCTAAATCTTCCTAAATGTACCTAAATCTTCTTTAAAACTTAACTTATATTTTCAGAGAATAATAGTCTATATTGCCATGTAATGATTTTTCTTAATATATAGGTAATTATATATATGCAGCAGTTTTAGAAGCAAGAACAATGGTAAATCAATAACTATAGATCTATAACAGTAGATTAATAGCTGTATATATATAACAGTAAATCAATAACTGTAGATTATAACAGTAGAAACTTACAATATATAATTACAGATATAACCTTTCCAAGATTTAAAATTTTCTTTTTCTCCTACAAGTCTAATACATGAAATTGATATCTTTGTCTTCATTGGCTCAACAACTGCAGAAAATTATAAAAATTAATTCATGGATCATCTTAAAAAGCTTTTCTTCAACTAGTCAGGGGCTGACCTACAAGCCCAGACGTGGGTTCGGTAAAACCCTCCGAAGTTTGTCGATTTTCGGCAACAATTCTGAGAGCATGCTCGGTGAGTGATGTCAAATAGAGGAATAAAACGCCATAAAAACGACAATGTGTTACTCTGTGATAGCGATGACTTCATTTTAATCCCAAACGACGAGCAGAGTGCCCATAGATCCAGTAATGAGATCGGTTATGGTTATTATCAGATAGTTTTAAAATTCAAATTTTACAGGAGAGTAAAATATCATTTATAGATTATAGATTTTTGTTATTAATTTATATTTATTACTAAATTAAAGATCTGCTTGAGATAGGAAACTTATAATCAAAAGTTAAAAAAATGTATTTGAGGTAACAGGAAAAATATACGAGCCGTTTATAAGACAAGCGAATCCGAATAGTTTTTGAAACTATAAGTTTAGTGCTGCCATCTATCGGTGATTAATCCGTCTAATTATCAGGGGTGATTGCACCTCGAAGTTAAAAACCCTGAAATTTATATCATTCGTAATCAAAAACTGGAAACTAAAAATAATAATAATAATTAGATATAACAAATAATTGAATACTACTAATATTAAATTTAAAGTATTGTTGGTAAATTTCTGAAAAACTTATGAATTATAGAATTCAAAAGTATATTTAATACACTGGAATAGATTATTTCAAACGACTATAGCAATTTTTTTTTATAAAGAAATAAGTCTTTTTTTAATTCTCTGAATGTATACCAATAAATTTATAACACTTCTTTAATAAAATAGAACTCTTAGTTTCTAAAAAAACGTATATAATAGTCTGTTCTTTGTAAAATTAGTATTTTAGTGTAATTTTAGATTATACTTTCTAAATAAGCATGTTCTTTACATAATTTTTTGGTAACAAACATTATTAAATATTTATTATCTTTTTTACTCAATATCTTCAAAAATGTGTATATATATAAGATGTTAAGTAACCTTGAAATCCGATTCGATTTCGTAACCATGTTTATAGTGCTGCCATCTATCGGTGATTAATGAGTAATTATCTGTTTAGATGTTCCGAAATGCAACCAAGCACCACATTTTCAAGCATACTTCGGAATTTTATGATTCTTTTGAATATTTAATAAACTGAAAAAGATTATTTAAAATTGCTATATCAATATTATAGAAATAAATATGGCTTTTTAAAAAACTTTTCTGAATTATACATATTATACATATAAATTAAAAACTTCTTTTGTAAAAGAGAAATTTTCCAATTTATAAGAAACTGTACTTCATAATTGTTTGTTTTTGAAAAATTAATGTTTTAATTCAGTTTTATGAAATTTTAGATTATGTTTCCTAAATTAATAATTCACTTGTATAATTTTTTAATAATAAAAATATGTTAAAATGTATTTTTATTTAATTCTATGGAATATAGAATATATAGTTTATTTATTTTTAAACAAATAACTACACAATGCTTTTTAAGAAAAATAATTATATGTTTTATTAAAATATTCCAAAAGTGAAATATTTCCATAAATATGAATCAATTAAATACACACAGTTTTATATAAACATATTTTTAAATAAATTTTATTATATAAACACATTTTTAAAAATTCTATACATATAGTTAAATATCCATGTAGACAAAGTCATTTTGTCTTGCAATAAATTTCTTATATAAAAAATTTGTTATAGAGAAATAGGCAATGAGGAATTTGCACATGTGGGGAATTCGAACAACTTAGTGTTTTTCTGGTAATTTCAGACTCGTAGATTCCAAAAATGTTCTCAAAAATGTAAAAAACTGGGTCCATCATTTAAAAAATTAATTTTAAAGTTAAGCGAAAATCACGTGACATCAAAAAGCTCCGTGATTGGTTGTGATGTCATCGTTCATGCAGACCAATATTTTTGTATTGCTTTTAAGCGCGCACTATTTTCCGATTTTGTTTTTGCAAGTTCCTGAAATTTTCTAGCTATCAAAATTTATTTTTATTTAAACCTGAAGGTTTATTTTATCGATCTAGATAGCTTAGTTATCTCAATTTGTCATAAATGTCTCTTCTACCTGGATTTACCAATCAGACAACCTCCCGAAAATTGACAGCATGTCAATGTTTTCTTTCTTGGCAAAAAAACCGGATTTTATGGGAGCAGAAATACGAGGAATTAAAACCCAAAGGTGTGTAAAATCATTTATATTTTTTTTCCAATTTTACTTAACATGTATTAATACTTTATTCATGCTAAACACAGCTCTTTTGTTTGTAAACACAAACAAGTCAAATAAATATACATATATCATATACATACACATTTGTAGTTGCATCGTTTTTTATAAATAGAGACGGATGTAATATTAAAATAAAAATTAGAGGAGGTATTTTTTGTGAGACCGGTCTCATTAGCCTTCGTGTTGCAAAAAGTAGACCATAGCATTCCAAAACCAAACCAAAACAAAATCAATTCTTAGATATTTTAAATATGATGAAAAGAAATTTAAAATCTTTAAATGGCTTTACTTAATTATTTATACATTTTTAAATAGCAATACAATTTTATTGCCTTTAATATTAATGTCAAATTAAAAAATGTATAAAATTTCTCAAATTAAATTTAATTTTTAAAGTAATATAATTATTAAGTATTTTAAAAATATTATACTTTTTTTTTTCAAATTAGTCACCAATTTAATCGAAAAATATCACTGTTACATTTGATACATAAGAAAGTATGAATCTCTGAAGAAAATATTTATAATCCCCCGAGTTATTTATTAGATAATTATATGCTTTAGATATTTATATGTTTTTCGATATTTATATGCTTTATAAAATATTTATTGTACTTGAACTCTGTGATAATACTCGAACATTAGCAGTTTTAAAAGTTAAATAGCAGTGGTTAATCAACAATCCTTTTAAAGGTATAGATGTATTTTATATACTTTAATTGTTCTAAAATAGTAATATTTAAACAAATGCAAGCATTTATTTACCGAAAAATGGTCTTCACAAACCCATAGAGATGATTTATATGATAATTTGAGGTTTAATTTCTCATCCCTTTTCATCTCAGTTGTCCAGATTTTACATGTATGTGGGTCTTTGAAAGGCTGAAAAATATCTTCTCATTGCAATTAGTTGTTGTATTTTTACAGAGTGGCACAATACAATATTTAGAGTATGATTTTTTAATGCCAGACATAACAAAAAAATGCTATTATATGCGATACTTTACACAAAAAACAAATTTAAAAGTCGCCTTTTAACATGTAAACAGCATAGGAGCTCGGTGTCGACGTGAACTTTGACGTCACAAACTCGGCGGAGATAAAGTAGCGTTTTTGAGAGACGTTAAAGAGTCCGCTATAAAACCCATTAGAAATCACTCATTAGGCCCCCAAATGAAAGAAAAATAGCTACTGTCCTGCTTACTTTTTTGTCTTCTATCGTTTAAAATCAAAATTAGAAAACGTGAAAATTCCTCATTCTGTATAATTCTGCAAAAGACTAATTCTTTTTTATAGTATTCTTATTACAATAAAACTAGTGTTATTTTTAAAATTTAAAAAGACATAAAAATTACTATTTATTTTAATTTAAAAAATGTGTAGATGCTATTCTAAATGTAAGTCAAGAGTATAGAATGTGATCTTAAACATTTTCCAAACTTTATTTCAAGAAATGGGGAAAAAATTGAAAGTTTAAAAGACATTTTACATAAAAATTTTTAATATTCATAAGTATTACAATTCATAATCATTATCTCATTATATAGATATTTTTTTAGTAAATATTAATAAAAAATTAATGTTAATGAAAAAAAATTCAGTACAGAGAAGTTTGTTATAGGGAGAATCAATTGTATTTAACTTAGAAAGAATTATCCTTAAATTACATAAAAATTTTGGCAGAGAGGAAAATGTTCTTTAACAGTGCAATAAAATGACACTTTTAAAGGCTTTAAAGGTGATGTGGCAACTGGACCATATGGGCCGAGCCCTTCAATCCAGAGGCTTCTGTCAGTAAGCACAAAAATGACAACGAGCGAAAAATAAACACATAAAAGAGCAAAGAGATAGAAGGGTGGATTCATGAGTTCATAACACAAAACTAGAGAGTAGAGAGTTTAGGGATAGAAAAACATAAAATATTTTTGTGGCCAGTGACATCCGTACGAAAAAAGCCAAATATATTGAATAATAATGATCAAAATCGAAAAAATTATGAAATGACACGGAAAGATGGAGTATGAAAACTAGAATATAGTTGAACCTATCTATAGCTGAAGAGACCATATTGTACAGTCCACAGTTATTTGTGGCATAGCTTATGGAGATACTCATCAATTCCCATAGACTATGTTAAATTCAGTGTTTCTCCGTTTCCATGACCCTTTGTGTTCGTTCTGTGGTGCTAGATTAAAAGTGGCTAACTTCATTGCTACTGAAAAAATACTTTATACAATCAGTAACGGCTATATGGTCACCCTCTTATATGGTCAATTTTCTAAAGTCCTGTCTAACTTAAAAGGGAACATGTGTTAAAAGTGCACCGCTTATACAGTCATTTTCTTTTTCTTGTTACTGGTTATATGGTCAGTCAGGGCCGTAGGCAAGGGGAGGGATTTAGGAGACTGGTCCCCCTCCAAAATTCTAAAATACTGTTTCGTGGAAAGAAAATGGACCATGTGTGTGTCATCTGTCTAGCTGTGCATAGACAAAAGTGGGCTTAGAACAGTGACATTGAGTTAAGGAGTAGGTGCAAATTGGATTCGACATTTAAGAACACATTCACTAGCACTTTTGGCAACTTATCACCATATTGTTGCACAATTGGTACTAGAGAACTTGTAATCTTGATCTTCAAGGGGCTAATCTGAACGCGGATAGAATTTTAAGTTACCGATCCGAGGCAAATTAAAAGAAAAATATATTTATACATTATATATCCATCTCCTTTTCTACTTTGCTTAAATATTATATCCCAAATTTATTATCTTGCGCCCAGAAGATCGGCGGTATATTTACTTCTTATATGTGATCTAGTGTTTTCAACTTTGAACCTTAGAAAGAATAATTTCAGAAGTAGACCGACAGATGAGCATTTAGCATCGTTCCTTAAAATCAGTACATCTCACTTCAAACCTCCGTATAAGGAACTTTTAAAAATGAAATCGTAATTTCATTCATCTCATTAAAGTATTTAAATCATTAGGTACTTGTATAGTTTTTAAAATTTTAGAAAAATTTATCTTGGCCTGCCAAATTTATTTTCTTTCGATTTTTGGCCCGCAGCTGAAAAAGTTTGTCCATCCCTGCTTTAGAGTCTATCAGATGCTATATGTTTCGAGTTAGTAACCTTTAATGTTTTAAAATCTTTACCATCAACAAGTCATTTGAGCAGAGATCTCTCATGTTTCCTAGTACCTCTAGGTTTCTTGAGAGTTAATATGTTAGGAAATATTAGATAACTTGTAAATTTCCCATATTTTAATCCAATATTTCACTCATCCCTCACCTCAAAGACAAGGCCGAGTTAGCGTGTGTCACGGAAGGAGCATATGAATGTGTTGACGGCGAGCATGCTTACGTCGCGGTGAGCGGAGCGACAAGCAGGACTGCCGGACAGTGGAGATTGGCACCGCGGATGTTACCCGGCAGGTATAAAAGCCAATGCTTTCTCCCAGTGAAGTAAAATACGGTGGTTGTAATCTGAGTCTGTGATCGAGTTCGATGTGAAGCAGAGACGCCTGCTGTACACAGCCGAGGAGGTAGATGGTGGATCGGCGAAGCTGTCATTAGAGTTACCGCAGTTGGACTTATGTTTTTTTACCGCTGTTTTTCTTTTGTCAAGCATGTTTTTTTATTTTAAGGTATGTGAATAGCAACCTTATTTTTGTACAGATACCAAGACTGGTATGTTCCATTAAATATTATGTAATTATTATTTGTTCTAGCCGTAATTATTTTTTAAGCTTCCACTGTGCACAACCTTTTTCATATATACCGATAACTTAGTTATCTATCTCACACTTTTAAGAGTGGGAGGTAACATAATAGTTTAGTGGGGCTGTTACTGTCTGATCTAAATAAATGTCCAAAATACCTTATTTTGTTCAATTTGATAACTTTAACAATGTCTGGCTGTTAAATACTGATCTTAAGTTTTGTTGGGAAATTAAAAAATATATATTTCTTCCTTACAACATGACCTCATAATTAGTTAATGTTATTCATCCGATGCGTTTAACTTTCAGTCAGATTTTTTTAACTGTGACTGAAAACTGTATGTAAATTACCTACCGCATGTATATATTTAAGCCTGTTCTGCGTTGTTGCTGGAGGTACTTCTAACTTATGCTGCTGTGTTATAGCTTGCCTATGTTACATGTATTATTTTATGCAATAAGTCAATGCATGTATTATTTTTTATTAATAAAATTTTAACTAAAAGCATTCGAAGTGGAAGTGTTATGAAACCCAAATACTTCATCAATCCCCTGACGCCTCTGCAAATTTAGAAGTGTTGGAAAATTACATGAATTGACTAATTTTCCATCAAGTTTCATGAGATTCATATATAGCTTCTTCTTTGATTATTGATCTTTTTTATTTTAATTGCTTTTAAATTAATTTTGATTTCTCTTGGACTTTAATTGATTTGTTATCTGAAGATTCATTTTTTTTTTTGTTTCTAGATATTCTCATTTAACAGCAAATGAACATTTATAAATGTGCAGGAGGTCTTTGACTGGAGAGTATTTAAAAAAAAAAGGTACAAATGCATTAATGTATTATAGACGCAGTGTTTTTTGTCGCCGTGTTTTATGAGACAATGAGTGGGTTGGTGTGTTTACCTTGACATTGGTGGTGAGGTATGGCAGCTTTAATGTGTTCTTGCACCCCATTGGTGCATGTGATTTCTGATGTAAGTAAGTGGCACTATTTGAGAAATTTGCATCTTAGCTGTTCTTTTGATTTAGTCGCCTAGGTCAGGTTGTATTTTTTATTATTATCATTTTCTGGGATTTTGTAATTTAGTTATGGTGGGTGTAGTTACAGGGTATCTGCCAAAATAAAATTTTTTCAAATCCATGACTTTTCATGACTTTCCCTGATTTAGCAGATCATTTTCCATGACTTTAAAAATCTTTTGTTACAGTATATATGAATAAAACTTCTGATGTACATACAAATAAAATATATGCTTTTAGAGAAATTACAGGAATTTTAACATAAAAAAAACTATAAACTTACTTCATAAGTGTTAATAAACTAATATACATAAAAATAAATTGTTGTATCTACATACCTAAGTTTAATCATATAGCAATTTTTCAATCAAAATGTTTCCAATTTGAATTTAGGGTACTTTGGTATTATCCAGGTGACCATGAATAATAGCCGAATATAACCCTATAATGTGTATATACAATATCCCTAGAGATAAACTTATACTTAGTGCAAAAAATCTTAACTAATTTTCATTAAAAAATAATTATTATTATATTAATAAAATTTTAATCTACAATTTAAGAAAAAACCAGAATAATATACATTTACCCACCCATTAAGCTTTCTTGCTTTGAGTTACCTTGGTGAACAAATTTTACTTGGTCAATAGGATAATACATAAATACCAAACTCAGTAACTTCAGCCAAATGACAAGTAAAAACAGAATTAAACAATTCAATGCATTTTATTTAATCGGTAGTTTAGCGAATCCATGACTTTTACTCATTTTACTTGAAAAATCAAGATTTTCCATGACAAAATTAATCTATTGTCTAAATCCATGATTTTCCCTGACTTTCCAGGTGCGCGGAAACCATGTACTTATTGCGGTTCTTACTATTTTCGAAATTGTTAAAAAATAGCAGGATATTCTTAGGTGTGAGGTGGGTTTTGCATTTCATTCTAAACTCCAAGTGTGTAGGAACAATATTCCGAATCTGAGGTTTTTTTTTTTTAAATTTGGTATTTGGTGAAAAAGAAATATTCCAAAGTCTTTTTAAGGTAGGTAGGAGAGTTGAAGAATGTTTGTGGCGCTACCCTTTCCAATTTTCATCTGTTATTAAATTTACATTGCATTTCTTTTATTACAAGGGGGTTGAGGGGGGACCCCCCTCACATGTTAGATTTTTTATATTAGTGCTTATTAAAATGCTATATTGTGTTTGTTTTGTTGATATATATCATAAATATTACTAATCTGTTATTTATTTTTTAAATAACATAAAAAATGATAATTATTATGCTAATTTTATTTTAATAATGCTTTAAATTGTTAATCTGTTTTTTTTTTCTTTTAAAGTTTAGTTCTGTTAATGTCGTGTTCCAAATATGCCATGTGACCGCCATGGTTTTTTTTTATGATCTTTCAGAAAACATGTACCACCGTTATGTTTTTCTACTTGGCAATTTTTCAAAACACGCGTTTTTCTGTTGGTTTAAAAAAAAAAAAAAAAAAAAAAAAAAATGGCAGACGGTATTAGCATCTATAATGCATCTGTTGCAAAAATATATATTTGGTTTTGGTTTGGAGCACTACGGTCTACTTTTTGCAACACGAGGGCTAATGAGACCGGGACCTACTGCTTAAAGCTGATTCCGAACGGCTACGAACATCCATGCGACAGTGGGATTCAAACCCAGGAACTCCGGTTCCGAAGGCCAGCACCCTAACCATTCGGTCATCATTCGACTGAGAGGAGTAGTAAAATTTTTAGTTTTCCAGAATTATATGTCAAATTTATGTTGTTTGGCACACACACACAAAATATATATATATATATAAATAAACTATGAGAATATAGTTTTCACCATGAGTGGGATCGATAATGAACATCTAAATTATGTTTTGAAGAAAATGATTTCAGACATACACAGCAAGCAAATGGTTTTTCCCCTGTGTGCGAACGAAGATGAACATCTAAGTAAGCTTTTCTAAGAAACGCTTTCTTACATACACTGCAAACATATGGTTTCTCCCCAGTGTGATAACGAATATGAAATTTCAAGTGAGAACTATTAGAAAAGGCTTTTGTACATGCACTGCAAGTATATGGTTTTTCTCCTGTATGTGACAGAAAATGAACATCTAAGTCCCTTTTTCTAGGAAATGCCTTCTTACATACACTGCAAACGTAGGGTTTTTCTCCAGTGTGGGAACGAAAATGTAGAGTTAAATGAGATTTGTGAGAAAATGCTCTTTCACATACATTGCAAGCATATGGTTTTTCTCCTGTATGGGAACGAAGATGAACAACTAAGTTGCATTTTTGAGAAAATGATTTCTGACATATACCGCAAGCGTATGGTTTCTCACCGGTGTGATAACGAAGATGATCTTTTAATATTTGTTTTGTAGAAAATGCTTTTGCACATATATTGCATGTAAATGGTTTCTCCCCTTCATGAGAATGAAGATGATCATCTAAGTAGCATTTTTCAGAGAATGATTCCTTGCATATGTTGCAAGTAAATGGTTTCTCTTTGTCATGAGAACGAAGATGAACTCTCAAAGCCGAGCTATTAGAAAATGCTTTTTTACAGATCTTGCATGTGTATGGTTTTTCCCCAGTGTGGGAACGAAGATGAACATCTAAGTGGCCTTTTTGAATAAATGATTTCATACATATATTACAAGCAAATGGTTTTTCTCCAGTATGGGTACGAAAATGGACATCTAAGGCACATTTCCTGGGAAATGATTTCTCACATACACTACAAGCAAAAGGTTTTTTCTTACAGTCTATGGAACTAAATTTATCAAATGAGCTTTTGTTCATATCAACAATAAATAGAAATTTGATTAATATTACTTTTGTAAGACATTTCAAGTCATTTTTCAGTGAAAATACTCTGTTAAATAATACATTAACTCATGGATACTAAATAGTACATTTGACTACAACTCATCTCCACAAAATAACTATTATTTCAAGAAGATATATATATATATCTTGAAATTGTTTTTAATTATGTCTGATACCCACAGTTCTTTGTATTGTCCAAATCTATGCACAAACTTCTTCCATTGAAGTAAATTTCCTCAAGCATAAAGATAGGAATATAATATTCAGTTCAACTGGTAAGTAACAGTCGTAGAGGAATGCTCTAAAATTAATGCAACCTGTAAAGTGATAAAAGAAAAAAGATATAGTACTGTACAAACTTCATCTACAGGTAGTTTATAGTTTGGGGATTAAGGGTGCTAACATACTACAATCAAGATATGTCACAGACAACTTTTGCATCATTATAATGATACCTGAAGTTACCAAAGAAATGAATTTAGTATAATAAATTCCCCTTTCTAGTAACTTCTTTCATCATTATGATAGGGAAGTTGCCTAAGACATATCTCTCTCTCAATATAGTAACATTTAAAGTTTCACTTTGTTAGCTCTTGGTCAACCTCAATTTCAACTGTAACCATTCAGAAAAAATGCTACACACAATTTTTTATGTCAATGTAAAAGTATTTGATTTCTTATATGTTTTCTTCTAAATTAATAGCTTTATATTTATGATGTTATATTTTTAATCTGATATTTGGGGTGAATTTTAAAAATATGTTCATTATTTCAGTCATTTTAACTATAAAATGCTTCTAGGAGATTTTATAAAATTCTCCTTAATATGTGCATATATATTAAAAATATTAGAAATAATACAAATAAACAAATATTTAAAATTTGCTTTATCAAAATGACAAAGTAATATTGATATAGCATAACAGCTTACATATAAATTATCATATTCTGAGATGTTTTTATTTAGGAATCAAATATCTAGAAAGGTGTTAGCTATTAACTAACTTCAGATATAATTGTAATTCCTAACTGTTTTTAAATTATGAATAGTGTTTAATGTTACTCATAAGGCCATTCATTCTATGTTATTAGCATATAACACCCTTTATTTTTATAGAAAAGCCATTTGTTAATCTTTGTTTCTAGTGAGTCAAGTACATTTTAAGAATTAGCACATGATATATTTTAGCATTATGTTTAGAGTACACCATTTGTAATGACATATTTCTTAAATGCTTCAAAATTTTTAGTTTTGTTAAGTTACTATGTAAAACATATTTAAAAAATTAAAAGTGAAATAAAAACAAGAAGGTGGAGCAGAACTGCTATATATTACATAAACTCCTATTCAAATAGCTAGAAAAATAAATAACATTTTTCAATATGTGTTCACACCTCGTCTTCTCAAAAGTTGTTTCTAAAGAAGCAAAAAAAAAAAAAAAAAAAAATATATATATATATATATATATATATATATATATTTAAAAGATATTCCAATACAATGAAGTGCAGAAATTACCATTTAAATATAAAATTTCATAAATACAAAATTTAAACCAGTTACACAGCCTTTTTTTTTTTAAACAGAGCCCAAACTTTAATCTACAGTACAATAAACATCCAATCTCAAAGAAAAAAAAATATTACACTCACAAAAAGTATATACATTAGTCATACACATACATCTATAGTTTTCTATGCAAACATTTGTACATCCTACAACAGATCAGCCCTGCTGTACTTAATTCCATTTTATCTTGAAATATATATTTGCAACCACAATGTATCTTAATTTATCCTACAATTTTGCTTCTTAAATTAGGAATTCAAACTTGAACAGTTGCTTCAAACTGATTTGGAACTACCCTGCAAGCAGTGAGTTCAAACACACAGACTTCAGCTCTGAAACATAACTTTTTACCTGTTTCCTGATGTTAGAATGTTTGAGTATAAAGTTAAATTGTTCCAACTAATTCTCCTATTCCTTCAATTTTCTTGTAGAAATAAAAGAATATTTTTACGTTTATAAGTTACAATTATACTTTTTTTGTAGTGTATTATATATATATATATATATATATATATATATATATATATATATATATATATATAGATTATATTGTACGTTATAAAAGTGCACATGGATACTGTGACGAGAAATGAATAATTACTTTTCATTGACAAAAAATTAATAGAACGCTAAGTCCTCAGATCTGCCATAAAACATGTACTAACTGATAAAATATTTCGATTTATTCTGACAGAGGAGAATAAAATTTTGAAATTGAAATGCATGTTCAGTGATGAATGATTATATGTCACTTACTCGATAAAGCTAATAATATGAACAAGTCAAACGTGTAATAAATTAGAATAATTAATAATCCAAGATTACCTCATCAAGGCTATGATAAGCTAAAATTTCACATTCTTAAAACTTGAATAAGAGATTGGATCGCTTAATTTGACTTTTGGAGTACGTGATGCAGACAACAAATTACACAAGTAAACAACACTGTTCCTGTTGTTGCCAAACGATCTATAGTAATTACCATTAAAGTTGTAAATTCATTTCATATTTTTCATTTTTTTTTTTTAAATTTGTGCTATAAACAGAGAATTAGACAATCTCTTCTAGATAAAAGTATTTAAGAAGTTTAAATTAATTTTTTACCAATCATACAATATACAATCAAATCTGTCAGGAAGTAGCTATCATTTCCCATAGTATTCCTTTTGTTCCTCCAGGGAGGTAATACATCTTTTACTTTTATGTATTTGGCAACATCTGTTTTACAGTTTTGTTTATTTTTATCGAAGGATGCTCTCTTGCTAAAAATCTGCTTATTTTTGTTTTTTTCTTTTCTGTGTTAATGTAATTTTTTCCTTTAGAAAGATAAAGTGAAGTTACCATATACATTTAAGCCTCTGAGACATACCAATTAATGTGCCAAATCTATTTTATTGGGTTTAAAAGGTATACTATTTAAACTAGTAACAAGAATATTATTTAAAATCTGAAATGTACAAACTATAATTTTTTTTAAATGTTTGCTTTTACAGACTTATTGTTTGGAAAGTCACTATTTAATAGCCGGTTTTATTTTTTCTCTATATAATTGTATATTGAGATAAATCATTACAATTAAACATACATTATTTCCTTACAAAATTACAAATAAATATTTGGTAGACAAACATTTGGGCAAGTAAGATTTCGGAAAAAATAGTTGATTAGCAGTTTAAATAATTAAACCCTTCATTTAGTAGATCTTCCCCCCCACACACACACACACCAACAACACCAAATTAGAACTTGTATATGAAACCATATGTCTAATTTTTAACTTAAAAGTATACATGAAAGTAGGCGAAATATATCATGTATTATTACAGTAAGCTAAATTATAAAAGGTAGTATAGTTTTAGATTGTATGGTATGATAGGGCTGCAAAATCTGTACCAAAATGCAAATTTTGAACCATGTTGCTCAGGGTTCCCACCGTCATGAAAAGTCATTGAAAAGTGCTTAAATTTTCTTTTTGTTTTTTAAGGCCTTAAAAGTTTTTGAATTTTCTTTGAGGTCATTGAATTTAAGGTCTGGTGCTTGATTTTTCTTTTTTAAGTCAATGCAAAATGTTAATTCATGTCTGCACTGGAAAATTGAGAAGGATCGTTATCAGCAATTGTTGGCGTGTCATGGGACTCATCTTTCATGCACTGCAAACTGCACTAGCTATTGTCGCTGACTTGGAGGGAGGGGGAGACAAACTCAGACTTCAATGTCATCCCAAATTAGAAATTCGTGCTTTTCATTCGATGAAAGTAAGGTAAGGACTTTGAAAGAGATTTTTTAAAGGCCCGTCCCACTATGGTCCACTGCAAGCCATTACCACAGTGTGGAAGGGCTTTGGCTTATCATGGCCGATGGCGGCAGATGTTAAAATATCCTTGGCAGACGATGGCTTCCAAGGCGGTTTTTCTCCAAAGATCAAAGGCAGCCAGATATGCAACTAAAGTGAGCAGTAGACTCTATGGACGAATCAATGTGCTTGGCTCATTTAGTGGCCCAGTGTGGGAATGACCCGTGAACAATCGTTCAATGTCATCATCAGGAAGTGGTGAACAATTGGCCATAGTGTTTAGGCTACATCAGTGTTGTTTTGCTTTTTTTGTGCCATTTTGTGCCTGGATGCCTGAGTAGCGAAGTAAAGTTTTACTTATTTTCTTTGATTGCTTATTTCTGTTAGTTAGTGATGTGAAATATATATAAAACAAAAAAGTTTGGAATGCTTTAAAAAGAAACTGTATATTTTTAAAACAGTATTTGTGTGCTTATAGCCCTTCCTTTTTTTTTACACCATTTCAAAAGCCTGATTTTTTTTCTAGGAAAAGAGTGAACATTATATATATAGCTCTACTGTTTTGGGAAGTTATTTTAATTTTTTTCAATTATGAACAGCGTATCAAAGAGGTGCTTGAAAAAAATATCAGGTTTTGGAAAAGTCATTGAAAAGTGCTTGAAATTTTCAGAAGCAAAAGAGTGGGAACCATGTTGCTGCAAAACCCCCATTTCCATAAAATTGTGCCTATTTTCATTTACTGCTAATGTCAATAAATTTTTTAACTCTTACTGGGTAGGAAGTATAAGCAGGGCACGGTTGTTGATTGGAGGCAGTATGTTCGCGAAAAGATGTTAGATTTTATCGAGAGTAGTTCAGTTTTTTGGCCAAAATTGCCAAAAAAAAAAAAAAAAAGGCCACCGGAAGAGAGTAAATGGCGAATCTGTTCCAAATCATTTAATCAAGATATATTTGTCCATATGTTTATTAATGAGTTTCGATTTCTTCTTTCTCAAACACTAGGCCAACGTAACATTATTTTTACAATCATCTCTATCATTTTCTTAATTCCTCTAAGTAAACTGCTCAAGAACCTCTTCTGTGACAAACTGTATAGACAAAATTCATCTATTTGTGCTAACCTTGTGTATAAAATCCTTTGTGTATCCATTCAGCATGCATTTAAAGTTGTCTAGGTAACTCTTGAGGAAATTGTGTATGGTGATGTAGATAAACCATAAGAAGAGTTGGGGTAGGTCATATTGATCATAAGTTGAGGTCAAGATTAAGATATGTTTTTTTCTCTATTCAGCTTGATGACCATAGAATGTATACAATTTTCTTTGAATATTGAACTAAAACAATTAAAATATTTTTAGTTACTAAATTCATGTCATAGTACTGTAATTTTGCACGTATACATGGTTCGGCTGAATGCTTAAAATTCTTAAAAAGTGCTTATTTTGTAGATCCATTTTTAAGGTCCCTAATAAGTCCTTAAAAAGTGCTTAATTTTCTTTTCGTAGCCTTAAAATTTATAATTTTTTCTGAGTGCTCAAAAAGTGCTTATTTTTCCCCAAATATCGGTTGCTGAATTTTTATTTCCCTTGGTTATTAATCGTCAATCGATTCAACAAAGCTAAAGATAAGAAGAGTTAGACCAATTAAAAAAATGTATAGAAGAAAAAAAAAATGAATTTCAAAATTAGACATAGTTTCTTATTTTTTCGCCCTTCTTATATTTTTTGGTTCTCATCTTCTATTATGAATGGAAATAGTTCTTCAGTTACATTTTTAAAATAGCATTGATAATTTCCTGAATCTTGTTATGAGTATGCCATAATTAAAACTTTTTTAGTGCAGATACTGCATCTTCTTTTCTGTCTCCCTGTGTGTGTGTGTGTGTGTGAATATATTTACCTGTTTATAATACAGAAATACTTTTTATTATCTTATTTTACATCTATGTTGCTGTAAAAATACTGTTGCTATAATGTGAAATTTGTTTATCTTCCACCACAGATAGTACTTTCTTAACTTTACAAAAATTTCAGATTTTTTTTAAGGAGGGGGGGGGCATTTGATCAATAAGGACTATTGCTGTTCTAAAATTTATGTTAGGCAAGAAAGATGTCTTAACATAAAGTATGAGATATTAACAATTGTGTTAAATTGATTGATATATTATTTAATGTCATTTTACAAATCATAAAGCTCATGAAAAGCTTCAATTTTTTAGCTTTAGCTGTAGGTCAGTTATAGTACAATGAGAATTAAGGTGCTTAAAAAGTGCTTAATTTTTTTTCTGTGGAAAGAGTCTGAACCTTGGTATAATCTGCAGACTATCTGTTTAAAAAGCAAATTTCTTCAACCGTGGACTATCTGCTGGTTGTTCGTTGCTCAAATCATCAAAATCGGAAGAAGATGAAAAAAATAATGTCACGTGAATGGCTAATATCAAATGCAAACAAAAGCATGACTCATGAGATGTCAAGAAAACATCGTATCGTATGAGTGTTTGATACATGGAAAAAATACAACCCATAAATCAGAATGAATCAGTAGTAGCAAGTTGCACAATATTAAATTGTGTCCTGTTGTACAGAAAAATATCGATAGTTAAACATTAAAAATATGAGAAGAAAGCAATCCAATCATCATGGAAAAGTACAATGACCTGCATTAGGAAACAATTTACGGTACAGATGCATTATAGCCGCCGTGTTTTTTTCTCGCCAAACTTGGCGATTTTTGGGGCGATGACTAGGTTGCTGTATATGCCCTAACTTTGATAGGGGAATATGGAACCTTCTATATGTTCTTGCATCCTATTGATGCACGTGATTTTTGACGTCATTACCCGGCTATCTATGCAAATTTTCTGTACTAAATGTTCTTTTCGTTCCAGTAGTAGGTTGTCTCGTAGGTAGGTAAGTTATTTTTGGTATTTAGTTATGGTGGATGTTCTTATTTCTGTTTTAACTATTTGTAGCATTGTGAAGAAATATCAAGAAATTCTTAGACCTGAGGTTGGATTTGCATTTCATTCAAAACAGCACGTTTGTGGGGATGATGGAATTCCAAATTTGAGTTTTTTTTATGTATTTGGTTAATAAAAAGGAGCTATTTCAAAGTTTTTTAAGGGAGGTAGGGTTGTTAAAGAGTAGTTATGTTTGTCCTAAATGTGGGGAAAACATGAAAATTTAACCGGAAAGGGGTTGGTGTTTGCTCTTATCATTTTCTGGGATTTAGTTAATTTAGTTATGACCAGTGAAGTTATTTCGGTTTTGAAATTGTTAAAAAGTATCAAAATATTCTAAACCAAACAAGATGCTTTGGTTTGGAACATTTTGTTTTTGTTCTTATCATTTTCTGGGATTTAGTTTAGTTATGACGAGTGCAGTTATTTTGGTTTTGAAATAGTTAAAAAGTATCAGGATATTCTAAGTTAATTGGTTTCGAACATTTTCATTTTGTTCTTTGCACAAGGAGGGGAACCCCCCCTCACATGTTAGATTCTTCATAATATTAGTGCTTATTAAAATGATATAACAGAGAAATGCAGGCTGCTTTGTTTCTTCTGTTAAAATTCATCTCCAAGACTATGGCAGAAGAAATGATTTCAAAGGTTTAAGTAATTGAGTCTAATCAAGACTTTTCTGCACTTTACTATACTTAGGTTTTTATTCTTAAAAAGATTTAATATTGTCATACTAAAATACATATTTTTTCACATATAGTCTATGGATATCTAGTGATATGGACTATCTGATGATTTATGAAATTTTTTAAATAAAAAATCGCACCCACGGACTATACTTGCGAAATTACGGTATATACATGGTTTCCGCGCACCTGGAAAGTCATTAAAAATCATGGATTTAGACATTGGATTAATTTTGTCATGGAAAGTCATGATTTTTCAAGTAAAATGAGTAAAAGTCATGGATCCGCTAAACTACCGATTAAAAAAAATGCATTCAATTGTTTAATTCTATTTTTACTTGTCATTTGGCTGAAGTTACTGAGTTTGGTATTTATGTATTATCCTATTGACCCTATTGCCAAGTAAAATTTGTTCACCAAGGAAACTCAAAGCAAGAAAGCTTAATGGGTGGGTAAATGTATATTATTCTAGTTTTTTCTTAAATTGTAGATTAAAATGTTATTAATATAATAATAATTTGTTAAAATTTTTGCACAAAATATAAGTTTATCTCTAGGGATATTGTATATAAACAATATAGGATTATATTTGGCTATTATTTATGGTCACCTAGATAATACCAAAGTACCCTGAATTCAAATTGGAAACATTTTGATTGAAAAATTGCTATATGATTAAACTTAGGTATGTAGATACAACAATTTATTTTTATGTATGTGAGTTTATTAACGCTTATAAAGTAAGTTTATAGTTTTTTTTTAATGATAAATTCCTTAATTTCACTAAAAGCATATATTTTATTTGTATGTACAACAGAAGTTTTATTCATATATACTTTAACGAAAGCTTAAAGTCATGGAAAATGATCTGCTAAATCAGGGAAAGTCATGGATTTGAAAAAATTTATTTTGGCAGATACCCTGTATATAAAATGTGTTAGGATATGATAGCAATTTTGATGTTTTTATACCAGGAATATACAATTATTTAATTTTCTGCTATTATTATTTTATGTATTTCTTTCATTGTAATTTCATTTTGTTACCTTTCAGTTTATTCTATTCCCATGAAAACATTTTGTTTGCAAAATTTAAAGGCATTTGAAATTTTATGTCACATTAATTATTTATATTTTAGTAGGTACCTTGGTTCTCTAAACAGTCTCACTAAAAATGTTACTTTTATGTTAGTGTAGAGCAAGGATTAATGCCCAGATAAAGTTCTCTTTGAGTAGTTTATAACTTATGAAGAGTGTTAAATTTAAATAAAATGTGTTAATATCATTTTCTGAGAATGGGTTGTTTCATTTACAAAATAGTTTATATTAATATTGGTTTAATATAAAATATAGTATGAATTTTTAAACAAATATAAACTTAATTTGGGATCCTCATTTTCAAAATAGTTCATATTACTAGTTTAATATAAAATCTAGTATTAGTTTGGAAATAAATATAAACTTCATTTGGGATCCTCATTTTTAAAGTAGTTCATATTACTGGTTTAATATAAAATCTAGTATTAGTTTGGAAATAAATATAAACTTCATTTGGGATCCTCATTTTCAAAGTAGTTCATATTACTGGTTTAATATAAAATCTAGCATTAGTTTGGAAATAAATATAAACTTCATTTGGGATCCTCATTTTCAAAGTAGTTCATATTACTGGTTTAATATAAAATCTAGTATTAGTTTGGAAATAAATATAAACTTCATTTGGGATCCTCATTTTCAAAGTAGTTCATATTACTGGTTTAATATAAAACCTAGTATCAGTTTGGAAACAAATATAAACTTCATTTGAGAACCCCCTTTTCGAAATAGTTCATATTACTAGTTTAATTTAAAATCTAGTATCAGTTTGGAAATAAATATCATTTGGGATCCTCCTTTTTGAAATAGTTCATATTACTAGTTTAATTTAAAATCTAGTATCAGTTTGGAAATAAATATAAACTTCATTTGGGATCCTCTTTTATGAAATAATTCATATTACTAGTTTAATTTAAAATCTAGTATCAGTTTGGAAATAAATATAAACTTCATTTGGGAACCTCCTTTTCGAAATAGCTCATATTACTAGTTTAATTTAAAATGGAGTATCAACTTTGAAATTAATATGAACTTCACTTGGGATTCTCAACTGTCCAGACTGAAGGCTGTGGATGCTTTAGTTAATTTACAATATAAAGTGTATATTGAAACTGCATTATGTAATGCAAAAATGATTTTATGGCACTGTTTTTAAACACTTAGTTGAAGTTAAGATTAATCAGTATCTAACTCAGTTAAGCCAATTCTCCCAACCTCAAGCAAACATACGTAATATTTAGAATTATATAAAGCTTGTATGGTATATATTTTTCTTCTCTTACTTTACAGGTTACATTTGTTTTAGAGCATTTCTCTACAGTTGGTACCTGACAGTTTAGCTGAATAGTGTATTGATATTTTTGTATACAAGAAACTTATTCAAAAGTTTATGAAAATTTTAAAAATTATAAATTCTTAATTGAAAATGCTGAAGTTTATAACATACCTTTAACATTGAAAATTTCAAAACAAGGTTAACTCTGATACAGACAAATTTTTAAGCAGTATTACACATCTGTATGACTTAAAATGTTAGAAATACAAATGAAGATTGGTCTTTGTGATATTCAATAAACTTGGATAATTTTATTTATGCTACTGTTGATATCTGACACATATTCAATAAAAAATTTCAATAGAATATCTACTCGAAATAAAAAACTGTTGTATAAAAAAAATGTTTTCATCTACCACACAAGCTAGGAACCATAAGCCTGTGTAATTTTTAAAAGAGTATTTTCACAGAAAGTTTTCTTGAAACTAAACTTAGAAAGACTTAGTCATATTCTTTTTGTTTTTGATATGGATAAAAGCACATTCGATAATTGTAGTTCCATAGACTCTAAGGGAAGTTCTTTTGTTTGTAGTATATGTAAGAAATCCTTTTATAACAAATGCCACTTTGATGTTCATTTTCGTTCCCACACTGGAGAGAAACCGTTTGCTTGCAGTGTTTGTAAGAAAGCATTTTCTCAAAAATGCCACTTAAATGTTCATCTTCGTATTCATATAGGGGAGAAACCATTTACTTGCAGTGTATGTCAAAAATCATTTTCTCAAAAATGCAACTTAGATGTTCATCTTCGCTGCCACACAGGGGAGAAACCATTTGCTTGCAGTGTATGTAAAAAAGCCTTTTCTACTAGTTCAACCTGTAAATCTCATCTTCTCTCTCACACTGGGGAGAAACCATTTACTTGCAGTGTATGCAAGAAAGCATTTTATACTAGTTCAGACTTCAAGGTCCATCAACGTTCCCATACTGGGGAGAAACCATTTACTTGCAGTATATGTAAGAGAGTATTTTCTCGTTGTGCAGCACTTAAAGTTCATCTTCGTTTCCACACTGGGGAGAAGCCATATTCATGCAGTTTTTGTAAGAAAGCATTTTCTGTTAGTTCAGACTTTAAAGCCCATCTTCATACCCACACTGAGAAGAAACCATTAATATAATATTTAGACTGTGTATGATGTAACACTAAAGTTCTTTGGATTTTTCCATACTGGGGAGAAGCCATATTCATGCAGTTTTTGTAAGAAAGCATTTTCTGCTAGTTCAGACTTTAAAGCCCATCTTTATTCCTACACTGAGAAGAAACCATTGATACAATATTTAGACTGTGTATGATGTAACACTAAAGTTCTTTGGATTTTTCCACACTGGGGAGAAGCCATATTCATGCAGTTTTTGTAAGAAAGCATTTTCTGCTAGTTCAGACTTTAAAGCTCATCTTCATTCATACCCACACTGAAAAGAAACCATTAATACAATATTTAGACTGTGTATGATGTAACACTAAAGTTCTTTGGATTTTTTATGAACCAGTATTGTAGGGTATGTTGTTCTTGCTTTTTGTATGTATGAATAAATTTTCTTAAAAGTTAATTTTAAATGGTAATTTTTCTAACCAATTGTTACACTGTATATGTGGTTAAAAACATGTAATCATAATATGGAACTACATATAGCTCTAACTTAGATTGTTTTAATTAACCAAAAATGATGATTAAAAATTTAGAAAAAAAAATACCATACTTTAATGAAATATATTTACATTTCAATGTTTACATTGTCATTGGCTATTATATTCTAATAAGGGTATGTATGCAACAAATATCATTATTAAAATATTAAATTCTTTCTAAATATATGAAGTGATGACTTGAGTCATAGACAGAAGTGAATTCATGACTTACTCAAACATGGACAAAGCTGAGGCACGATTACGATATATGATGAATAAATAAGAACAGTTGAAGTGCATATCCAAGGTTGATAAGCTGGGAGTCAGAATCAGGACAGCTGGAGTGTTAGCTGACAGATATTTTCTTGGATATCACTTCATTGATCCGGGGGAGCTGACCAACTTCCCGGTTAAATTGCTGCTTAGATTTATGACAGTTATTGTTCTCTCTGAGATCTAATTGTTAATATTTCTTAACTTATTGTTGGGACTCTTTTGTTCCAGTAAATGGGGGGTTTTCAATACAATAGGCCTTGGGTCACATTGCTGGTGCTCTTATGAGCCACCCCACTCTAAATCTAATCTAATCTGGCTGAAGGACTTCTCTTGATTAGCCGAGGTGGGAGCTGAGGAACATCTCAAGAACCCTATCCTCCACTCCCCACATTTCTCTTTGACCAAAAGACTCAGTGCTACTCTCTTTCTCTCTTCCCGCCTCTTTTTTTTCTTAAATCTCCCCTCTTTTCATTTGCTTGTCATTTAATTGTTTTTAGATCCATTTTGATTTGCTTGTAGTATTATATTTTGGTGTATAGCCCTTTTTTCTATTTGCTTACTATGTGCCTTCTGGATCGTCGCCTAGATATATCCTAGGATCTTATATTAATATCCCATGGGAACCTCTTCAAGTTGCAGGTGGCCACAGGTCCTGACCTTTTGACATGTGACCCTTGTACACTGCATATAAATGTGCCACTCATCAACTTATCCATTTCATTTCTTTAAAATTGGCATCTTGTGGAGTCCATGATTCCAGTTACTCCTTCTGCCTTCTCAATTTTCCTCTAACTTATCCATTTCACTTCTTTAAAATAGACATCTTGGGGAGTCCATGATTTCAGTTACTCCTTCTGCCTTCTCAATTTCCCTCTAACTTATCTATTTCATTTCTTTAAAATTGGTATCTTTTGGAGTCCATGATTCCAGTTACTCTTTCTGCTTTCTCAATTTTCCTCTAACTTATCCATTTCACTTCTTTAAAATAGATATCTTGTGGAGTCCATGATTCCAGTTACTCCTTCTGCCTTCTCAATTTTCCTTAAGTCCCCATTTGCTACAGACACATTTGTGTACATGTTGTCTCTAAGATCTTTATTATGCAGCTTATCTTTTTGCAGTGTTAATCTTTGATTAACTTACTGTACAAATATTGTTAGAATTGGTTTGGTTTGGTTTTGGAGTGCTACGGTCTACTTTTTTGCAACACAAGGGCTAATGAGACCGGGACCTACTACTTAAAGCCGATTCTGAATAGCTACGAACATTCATACCATAGTGGGATTCGAACCCATGAACTCCGGTTTTAATTAACACTTCAAAAGAAACTTTTGTCTGAAAAATTTAAATTAAATATGCACATGTTACAGAATTCTGAAGCAAAACCCTGTTGTTCTACAAGTTAGATACCTTTTTGAAAATTGTATATTGTATTTATATTGCTATGTTCTTAAAATAAAATCCACATTTATTTTTTATTTATTTATTTTTTTAATGTATAAAAGAGGATTTTATCAAAGTGTTAAACTTTTACTCATAGTGAGGAAATACCTTATTCTTACAATGAAAGTTAAAAAGAAGAAAAATAAAACATTTTCTGAAAAGAAAAGTTTTATACTCCTCCTCTTCATACATATTAGAGTGGAATTTATTTTAAATGCTTATTTTCTTAATCAACACTCTAAGAATGCCAGTTATATTGAATATTTAAAAAGAAATTTTTGCCCAGAAAATTAATTTGAGTTGGTGCATTTTTAATATATTCTGCAGCAAAACTTTTTTATTGTCTTTAAAAATAAATTTTAGATCATATTTTAATTTCAATTAGTGTTATAAAAGTTCTCAAATGAAGTTCTAATTACCTTTTTGTGTTATCTTTCAAGAAGAAAAATAAACTTTTCGAAAAATTTTATACTCCTTTTTCATACATATTATATAATTTATTTTATGCTTATTTTTTAATCAACACTCTGAGTATCCTTATATGAATACTAGAAAAGAAATTTTTGCTCAGAAAATTATTGAGTTTGCACATTTTTATTTATTAAAATTTTTTATTGCCTTAGTGAATATATATTTTTAGTCATATTTATAATCAATTAGTGTTTATATAAAGTTCTAAAATGAAGTTTTAATTACCTTTTTGTGTTATCTTTAAAGAAGAAAAATAAAACATTTTCGGAAAAGAAAAATTTTATACTCCTTCTCTTCATACATATTATAGTGGAATTTATTTTAAATGCTTATTTTCTTAATCAACACTCTAAGAATGCCAGTTATATTGAATACTTAAAAAGAAATTTTTGCCCAGAAAATTAATTTGTGTTGGTGCATTTTTAATATATTCTGCAGCAAAACTTTTTTATTGTCTTTAAATGTGAATATATATTTTAGAAATCATATTTTATATTTCAATTAGTGTTTATATAAAGTTCTAAAATGAAGTTTTAATTACCTTTATGTGTTATCTTTAAAGAGGAAAAATAAAACATTTTCGGAAAAGAAAAATTTTATACTCCTTCTCTTCATACATATTATAGTGGAATTTATTTTGAATGCTTATTTTTTTAATCAACACTCTGAGTAATGCCAATTATATTGAATACTAAAAAAGAAATTTTTGCTCAGAAAATTAATTTGAGTTTGCACATTTTTATTTATTCTGCAGGAAAACGTTTTTATTGCCTTGGAATGTGAATATATATTTTAGAAACCATATTTTATATTTCAATTAGTGTTTATATAAAGTTCTAAAATGAAGTTTTAATTACCTTTTTGTGTTATCTTTGAATGAAGATTTTCTCAAATTGTCAAGCATTTTATTTATGGTTTCATTAAGTTATAAGTGAGAAAAGTAGGAATGTTTGGTGCCTTTATCTTATTCCAAATGGCTTTAAAAGTCACATTGGAATTGAAAATATGGAATCCAATACAGACTCTAGCAACATACCTATTATTTGGTCATAATTCAATAATCAGTTGGAGAAAAATGTATGAAGCTGTCTAAATTGTAATTTCAATAAACTGTTTTTTTTTTTAACAAAACAAAAGTTTTATTGTTGAAATAAAGTATTTTAGATTAACTGATGTTTTTTTTTTTTATTTCATGTTGAATACCAGAAAGAATAAAAATTCTCGGAGATCTCATCTGGAAAATACCTTAATGCAAACACTTCTTACTTCCATCTTCCTCTAAGACAAGGGTGGGCAAATGCTTTTAAGCTCGTGCCAAAATGAAATTTTCAAAATGTCTCCCCTGGCTGGAGGACTATACTGCGTATGCTGTGCACATGCGAATGTTTTCGGTGGAGTTTTTTCCCTGCCCAAGAAATTAATTTCACAAAAACACTATAAGTATCATTTTAAAGCATTTGGACAGAGAAATTTGACAGTTAATAAAAGATAATAGTAATAATAAATTGTCTTACTTAGGTGTATATGCGAACAATTTGTGCCCAGTAAAATATGTCATTTAATTTTTAAAGAAATATGATCTATTATATTAAATTAATAGTCATTAATAAATCTGTTAATGAAAGATTTTATTTTGATATTTATTTATATCTTAATGATACAAATTATTTTATTTTGATCATAGTTATTACATTTTTATATTTATATTACATTTTGTAAATATAATAGTCAATAGAATTATAAAAAGAAAAGACAAACATCAAACGTTAAAATAGAATAGTTTTAGTTAATGCAAAACGAGAAATCTGGAATATTCATTTGATATTTCTTCAAAATTTGGATCCAAATCACTTGTAGTAATCCTTAATACAGAGTGTAGATTTTCTTCAGTGATTTGTGATCAGTATTTATTTTTCGTGTAAATCATTAACAAAAAAGTTTTATTTATATACATGGTTTCCACACACCTGGAAAGTCAGGGAAAATCATGGATTTAGACAATGGATTAATTTTGTTATGGAAAGTCTTGATTTTTCAAGTAAAATGAGTAAAAGTCATGGAAAGTCATGGATCCGCTAAACTACTGATTAAAAAAAATGCTTTGAATTGTTTAATTCTATTTTTACTTGTCATTGGGCTGAAGTTACTGAGTTTGGTATGTATGTATTATCTTATTGACTGTATTGCCAAGTAAAATTTGTTCACCAAGGAAACTCAAAGCAAGAAAGCTTAATGGGTGGGTAAATGTATATTATTCTGGTTTTTTTCTTAAATTGTAGATTAAAATTTTATTAATATAATAATTATTTTTTAATAAAAATTAGTTAAGATTTTTGCACAAAATATAAGTTTATCTCTAGGGATATTGTATATAAACATTATAGGGTTATATTTGGCTATTATTCATGGTCACCTGGATAATACCAAAGTACCCTGAATTCAAATTGGAAACATTTTGATTGAAAAATTGCTATATGATTAAACTTAGGTATGTAGATACAACAATTTATTTTTATGTATGTGAGTTTATTAACACTTATAAAGTAAGTTTATAGTTTTTTTATGATAAAATTCCTGTAATTTCTCTAAAAGCATATATTTTATTTGTATGTACATCAGAAGTTTTATTCATATATACTTTAACGAAAGCTTTTTAAAGTCATGGAAAATGATCTGCTAAATCAGGGAAAGTCATGAAAAGTCATGGATTTGAAAAATTTTATTTTGGCAGATACCCTGTATATATTTTATATAGCTATTTATATATTTTCCATTATTTATATGTACACTACGCATACAAATACTGTTGATTTCAACAAAATCGCCTATAAAAGATTAAAGAAATTGCATGCAGGATTTTTCAAAGGGCCAGATAAAGTAATTAAAAGGGCTGACTTTTGTCCACCTTTGCTCTAAGACATGCCATTCATCTGTAACAAGATCATAGACATAAATTATTTTAGACAATGGGATATTGAAATTTATGCTGTTATTATAAAAAAACTTTGCTCTTTGATTTTTAATATCAACATTTTACTGCTGATGAAATAAAGTATTTTAGATTAACTAATGTTTACTTCACCTTTATTTAAAAAAGAAAAAAAAATTTCTTGGTGTTCTAAGCTGAAAAATATATTAATGCCAACACTCTTCCATTTGCTTATAACATCATACAAGTTCCCACGGTCCTTAAAAACTCCTTAATTTTAGATTTCATTTTTAAGAGCCCTTAAAACTCCTTAATTTTTGTCAAAGGTCCTTAAAAACTCCTTAATTTTTAAATTGGAATGTGATCAATTTCTCCATCAACGCGATCCACCGTCATCATGTGATTTCCTATCAGTTTTCTTATGGGACAGTTTTTTTTAAGTTACTTATTATTTGACCAATAAATAATCTTTCGCATACTGAAAAGGTTTAAAGTCAGTTTCCCTTTCCTAATAGCTAACAGTCATGCAGATTTTAATTACGCAAAGCTTGGAGGTTAAGGGGGGGGGGTCTAGATATTTCAGTTACTTATGGAAGTTTATTTTTTTCTTGCATTGAATGTAATAGAAAAGTCTAAAACTGTCTTCTTTCCTAAGGAACGTTGTGTATAATCAGCTAGTATATACATACATACATTATATATATATCAGTCATTTTTAAACCCTCAGAAAGTACAGTTTATAATGTTGTTTTTATTCACAATTTATTTCTAGTTTGATCACTCAAAAAGCTTTAGATGTACATTTTTCTAAATTAGTTTTTGTCAAATAGATTTATCTTATATTAATTTTTAGGCATTTTTAAAAACTTAATTCTGAAATATTGTAGGGTATTTATTGAAATTTCCTTGTCTGGATCATAATCATTAAAATAGGTTCCTCAGGAAATAGGGTTTATGTCGTTATGCTGTGTATTTCAAGTAGGTCCTTATAAAATGTTACTTTGGTCCTTAGAAAGTCCTTCATTTTTGTTCTAGAAAAACAGTGGGAACCCTGATCACAGTCATTATTTCAGACAATGGGATATTAAAATTTATGCTGTTATTTAAAAAAAAATAGTGAAATAAATTTGCATATGTTTACAACTACGTTTATTAGGTAATTTTACTGTATTAAATTATTTAACTTGGATGTAATAAATTAAAACTTACTTAATTATAGAATTTTTTAAGGTAATTAATATATCCAGAAACCCACATTTTTCAAAGGAGGGAAATTTATAGTAATATACCTAAAATAATAAATTTTTTTTCAGTCTTAAATATACTTAAGCCTTTTTAAACAAAAAGGCTTTAGTATATATAAGAAGGACAAAAATTTATTAAAATTATCTGAGGTTAAAAAAGAAAAAGTGTACTTTTTATGGCTTTTAAAATTACTAATAAAGAATGCTGTATAAAGAGTCAAATTGGAAATAAAGAATAAACATTTTAATTTTTTTTATTATCAACATTCAATTCCAAAGGTTTAAAGTAATTTTATGAAAAAACAATAATTCATTAACTTTTTCTAAACTTCTTCAGTTGTTAATGAAGCCTTTATAAACTTTACAAAATTATTTAGAAAAGAAGTTAATTGATATGCACAAATTGTTGTGGTTTTCATATTTTAAATAAAAAGGGCATTATCTGCTGATTTAGGTACAACTATAGTGAAAGTTGGACTGAATTAACTACTTAAAGAATCTTATGTTAGGAGAGATAGATGGTTTTATGAAAATTTCAAAAACGAAAAAACTTGGAAAGGGTAGTGGAAGGAGAACGGAAAAGAGTACTGGTTCAGGTAAGGATAGAGAAATTTGTAGGGAAATGGGTACAGCTTAGGCTAAGGATAGAGGAATGGATGGGGAGAGGAATAGTGAAAGGACGACGAAAAAGGGCAAAAACTATCCAGGCTCATTTTGTGGTAAAAATTAGTTTTATACCTTAAAACAACAAAAATGATAATAAAAAATTGACAAAGTAACATGAAAAAAATAGAAAATGAAATTAAAACTATCAAGAACTTAAATAACATATTAGCAATGATACAAAAAACTGCCCAAGATCATAAATGTTACTTGAATAGTTTTAGTTTATATGTTAGTCAATAGATGGCACTAGTGATCTAAGTAATTTTTAGGTGAAACCTTTGCAGCTGTCCCGATCCATAATTGAAGTTTTTGCCAGCTTCTTATACCCAACTCGATGACTTTACCGAATAATATTTTTAATATAGAGATGTTATATAATTGTTTTTGAGCCAGATATTGTAACAATAATTGAATGTACCTATTTATTGATTCTAAAGTAATATACAGTATACTTTTGTAGAGGAAAATGAAAAACTCTAATTTTCAGATTAAAAAAAAATTTGCTAATTTGTCTTTTCTTCTTGCTGAAAAAGAAAAGTGGATGTCTTGGTATATTTTAAATTGGTACAACATGTTTTCTAGGTCAACCTTTACACATTCAGTTGATTATGAAATAAATATTTTTATTAAGGTCTAGTTTTGTTATGTACAGCACATACAATTTATCGAAAACAAGTGAAAGAGATTAATGAGTCAGATCATAATAGTTCACATAATTTTCTATCCACGAATTGGCAACTTTCGTGCTAGTTCACACGTGGTACGTTTTACCACCAACAGAGTAGAAACTGAAGTACACCGGTATGCTTTCGTTGGCTTTCACTCGAGCAACAAATGGTATGCTACCTTATAGAGAAGTTTAGGATACCAATGCATTCCTTTCTGGTACTGGTCATTCTTTGGGATTAAATTTACAAAATGGAACTTCTGGAGGAGGTGAGTCATTGCGTCTTTCCAGTTACTAGTAAACTCTGCAGGCATAAAAGCTAAATTTGTTGACAAAGTGTTCCTGATTTGCTGGAAAGATATTAGCTGTTGCATGTAATGAACTGTGTGTTCAATGTTGGACATGAATCGCACTGGCATGAAAGCAAAATGAGCCAAATTTTGATCGTCCAAAAGGGCGTAACAAGATGCAATGACGTTGTTCACGACGATATTGCCCTCTTTCGTTAGAGGAGCGAACGATCCAGTCTTGCTGCCCGAGGTGATGTCAACAACTTTTTCGAGCGCAATGTCCTCACCATCCATAGTGTCTCTTTTCACGTATACATAATCACCAATTTCAATGTTTTTGGCGAAGGTAGCGTATGCCTGCGCAACATCGAGTGTTCGGTTGTTGTCGCTGAGGAAAACCAGGTGACTAGGGGTGACCGTGATCTTCTCCCCGTTCTCGGTCAGGAGGGTGTTGAAGAGTCGGTTCTGGCTTTCGTCCCTGTCCAAGAACAAGAGGACTTCGCTGTATCCCAGGCCGCCGTCGGGATACACCACAAGCACTTCGTCTCCGATGCGCAGGTCGGCCATTTTCACCAGTCCGTCTGGAGTCTGGACGGTAGCGTCGCCGTCGAAACAACCGCCAGATTTCGAAACCTCTGAAGACTCTGTAGAAAGAAAATAGAAATTATTGTTTAAAACTGAAATGAAGAGTATTATACATACAGTGAAAATTGTTTAGCAATAGAACCGCGGGAGTTTCGGTCTTAATTAAAACTGCAAGCTGGGTCGAATTTGCCCGGATTAATATGAATCTTTGTTGTTACATCTTTGTACAATCTTTGTTGACATTAAATAATAATTATAATGGATAAAGAAAATAGTAAGATATCGCAATAACCAAAAGTATATATAGTTAGTAAAATATGTAGACCATTTTCTACATATCGGTATTTTACAGTTCGAACAAAAATCTACAGTTTTGTTTTCACACTTGAAAGCTTAGTCAAGAACCCTTTTCGCACAGGCGTAGATTCTTAAATATTCTATTTTCATAGATTTTTATGTCTTATTTTAAAAGTCTATTTTCATAGACTTTTAGAAATTTGCGAAAAAATTAAATTTAAAATAGCTTTTTAAAAATTAAAAAACAAAAATTAATTTAATTTAATAAGTTACCTAACACCTAAAAATTATTATAAGTTTCGTTATAGCCCTATGTATGTGTGTAGAAAATTTACGCAAACCCTTTAAAAGTAAACCACCGTCTTCTTATAATTTTACTAAAGTAAGCGGTTTTGTTTTCTTTCGCCACATGCAGATGGCGCTGCCGCGGCATCTGTCAAAACGACCTACATGACACTTATCCGATTTAGAATCGCTATCTAAGGAGATTTGCGGTTGTAACAGGCATACTTTATTGCCCTTTATTTCTTGCCCCACACGTGGCTTGTTATTCCCTATTTAGGGAATTCCCCGACATTTTTAATGAGTGGTTTTAAGAACTTTTCAATCTGTTTCCACACTTATTTTTAAAAATATGTCTATAAAAAAAAGTTTAGAATATATGAAGAAAAACAAATTTACTGTATAATATTGTTAATTAAAATAATTTTTACAAGTTTTAGGAAACAGGTGTTTCTACGATTATTTTTTATTTTCTTATGTCTGGTATTACCGATTATATTTCCTGTACCATCAGTGGTATATGGTACCATGTTGGGAAACGCTGATTTTAGGGGTCTCAGGAAACTTATTCCTTGAAAATTTTCGATTTAAAAAATGTTATAATAAAAAATATAGATAAAAACATAGAATAATTAAAAATATATAGATTGAAATTTTCTACTCATTTAAAAAAAGACATAAAAAAATTCCGCTTGGTTTAAATGTTATGATTAAAAATATAAAAGAGGAAAAAATCAAAATTATGCTTTTTTTTTAAGCAGAGAGAAAAGGAGGGCTGATTATATAAGTTGGTGGATATAAAAAAAAGAAAATTAGTGTTCAAATTATTAATTTAAATGATTATACTAAATTCAATTATTATTTAATATTTACAAATATTTATACAAAATATGTATGTAATGTATCTAAAATTACTACACTTAGAATATCTCTCTAATTTTCTCCTTCTCATTCTTTCATATCTAATTTCCCAGAAATGTCTTATTTAAAGGAGTGTTCGATAACTTAATTCTCTTGTAGTTTCCAAAAGCTAACTCCGAAATAAATGCAAATTTTTTGTCCACTAGGCACATTTTCTGGCTGTACCAGATGAATGGTCCACTTTCTCAATGATCTAAGTTCCTTTCTGACTATTAAATTCGCTGACTAAACTGCGCTCTCCTGGGAAATAAACAACCCTGTAATCAGTGGCGTGCTGTAGGTTTTCATGCAGGGTGTGCAGAGAACATGGATTTTCCAGTAAATCTTTAGTTATTGAGACATCTAGTTCTCCATTATGAAACAGGTTATTTATTATGAATATAAATTTAAAGAATACAATAAATAAAATATTTACCTACGTGTAGTCGAGTTATAACTATAAAAACAGCTAAACTTATGAGAATTCTACTAGCACTGAAGCAAAAATCGTGTCTTTTGTTGTAGGTGTCATATCGATGTCGAAAAAGCAACGCTTCCACGAAAAACTTATATGTTCTGCAAACGTAACACCACACCGCGCCCGTCGCTGCGGTGCCTCATCCGGATGCTCATTGGTGCCGACAAACCGAACATCTATTCCCCGTGCAGAGGATTTCACTGCATGCTGGCACAATAGAACGAACTGTTTCTTGTTTGGTCAGTGGATTAAATTATATTTATTAATTGCTTTTAACATTTGGAAATCATATATTCTGCGAAAAACACCTTGACAATTTTAAAAACAAAACCAGGGATATGGTGTTACAGATATAACTTATATACTGTCTGTAAGACATAATGAATGGTAAAATTTGGACTGTTCCGTTAAAATTCGTTTATTTTTTGTCTAACAAAACAACATTGTTTTTCAGCGAATTATTTCAATAAATAGAATACATCACCGAAATTACTTTAACACACTAAAACATTTCCCTTTATATTGATGAAATATTTCTTTTATATTGCCCTGAAAACAAAATCTTACAATATATAAATTTAAACATTAACCGTCTGCAAAGTCGTATGGCCAGTTAATCGGTTAAAAAACCAAAAGCGCTTCAGCACTAATACAACGCTTAATAAACCGTACCTTTGGATGATTCTGAATCTCAAGTGCAGGAAAAATAGCTGCACTTGCCTCAGTGCTATAGTATGCTGTGCTTCTCCAGTAGCCCATACATATAAAGCGTGATTTTCAATTTCGTGCGCAGTGCGTACACATCAGAACTTCCTATGTGTGTTTGCGCGCTACGTGGTGCATCACCTAGTACCGCACGCACTGCGAGAATACAAGCAAGCAAATCAACATAACATTTGAATGTATTATAAATAATATTTATTATATACCATATAAAGATAGGTAGACATAGGTGCAGAAAATTATTGTCCCTCATAATTTTGCCAGGGTGTGCAGTGCACACCCTGCACATATGGACCGCACGCCACTGCCTGTAATCCAGAAGTGTTTCCAAGTATTATTTATTATTCTGATCTCGCCAGAGAAAGATGTCTGTTCCCTAGTCTTAAATAAAATAAAGTTCTACGTCGGACTTGCTGCTTCTTTTCATGGTGCCACGACTGCTTAACACTTAGGTTTGGTTGCTTAGACTGCTCATTGCCCATTAAGCTCTGGCAATTAAAAATAATAGAGGGCTTAATTTTATGTGACCGGCGGATTAATTTTAGTGGTGTTACATGCATATAATGTAATTATATTACTATAAAATGCTTTTAAAATTCAAACTTTTATTAAAAAAGTTATGATTTTGCTAATAATAAATGAATATGTTTGTGATATTGAGATTTTCTAATGACTCGACTAACATCAATTGGGTTTTATTTCAGAAATAATAGCAGGACCGTAACTAAGTCATTTGGTGCCCGTGACAAAAAACTGGCTTGCGCCCCTTACATCCAAATGCCATAAAATATTCTACGGTTGTAAAAAAAAAAACATATTTTGCAGTTTAATTCTTCTCGGCTGTCCCATAAATCTTTCTATAACATTTTCAACGTCTATTGGATCGTTATGTATTGGCATCATAATAGAGAAAATTTACTTAAAATGTGTAGGAATATATGTTATTAAAATAGTACAAAAAGGAGCATTTATTATTGAAGTATATTTTTTACAATTAGCTATGTTTTGTTTACTTATTACTTTGAGTTGATTTCCTTAGAACGACAATTTTTAACTTTGCACGATTTCTTAAAGCCTATTTAATATTTTTACACAAAATTTTCAGCATTTCAATAAGATGATGTTTTCTTATAATGGAATGAAAATTATTGGTAGGAAAGTCATATTTTTTGTTTTAGAATGATAAGTACGAGTCCAAATTATCTCCCCAAAAATGGGTAAAATTATAAACATGTTTTAAATATGCTTAAACTAATGGAAATTTTTTAGTTAGATTCAATTTTATAAGCATATTTTTTATTATAAACTTCCAATTTAACATTTGTACGCAAAATATTTTTTGTAAACACGCGCGCATTAGAGAAAACAGTTTTAACAACAATAAAAAAAAGTTATTGATAAAAGTTGAAGTTATTTTTATATATAAAATTTTTCTGTCCGTGTGTTTGTAATATAACTCCTCTTATACAACCGGAATGATTTGGATGAAATTTTGTCTGCAATTAAGTTGATTCAAGAATGGTTTATATTCACAATTTGATCCGGAAAAAAAATGTTTTCTTATTAAAAATCCAGAATTGCTGTCTTATTGAGATTATTTTGATGTTGCTCGAAACCCTTCGCTGCCAACGTATCTGTGGCGCAGTGTTCGGCGCAACGGGCTTCAGTACGGAGAGTCCCAGAATCGAATCCCCGTACAGGTGATGTGGGGATTTTTATATAATCTAATTACGTTTGTGATGACTGTTTGCGTGAAGTATTTTTAATTTTTTCCTTACTTTTCTATCAAAATGGTACAATTTATAATTTATTTAAAAAATTTTACAATTTTTGGATTGACAGCGTTAAAACAGGACAACGTCTCTCGGGTCGTCTAGTAAATTTATATATTTTTAAAAGTAATTTTTACGATCCTGCTTCCAGGCAATAATTTGCCCCAAACCAAAGGAAGTTCAGTCATCCTGAACTCAAAGCATCGGTAAGTATGAAACTGAACTCGTCGGCAAAACCTTATTTGATTAATTAAATAGATAAGTAGTGTACTTTCACACGGCTTCGGGGTAGGAGGAATTTGCTCGCCTTTGCTCATTAATGACTGCCCGTGGTCAGAAAATGGCATGGAGGGGGGAGAAATCCTTTCTCTGTCAGTCCCTTATCCAAAAGTAATAAAGAAAATAGGATACGACCGGTCGGGCAGAAACAAATAAATAAAACAATCCGTGAAGTGGTCCGCCATTCAACGAAGACGATTGCTATACATCAACAATTTATGAGAGATATTCCGACACTTATTTAATTGCAATAACAGAAAGGATTTCATAGGTGCAAGTTATGCCGTTGAAGGATAAATCTTGATGTCATTAGGGGACCGTATTGATATTGAGCTCCGTTAATCAGAGGTCTGTAATAGGGGATTTTTCTTTGCAAAGAAGTATTGACATGCATTGTTAAAAAACTGATAGTTGGAAAAGAAAGGTTTAGAGCTCTGTGGTCTACTGTTTTACACACGAGGGCGGGACCTACTGCTTAAAGCCGATTCCGGACAGCTACCCAGACCCATGCCAGCATCGAAATTCGAACAGAAAAATAACTTACTGAAAAAAATTATATCAAATAAAAAGCCCCTTCAGAAAGTTAAGGGGTTTTATTTTAAAAACAAACTGTATTTTACACATTTAACAATTACTATGTGTTTTGTGAGAGTGTTTACCGATTTTTTTTACTACAAATGAAAAGGAAAATAATTTGTTCTGGATACAGAAAAACTCGATGTATATGCTAGCAATTTAATTAATAAATCAAATACAAGAAAGATCTAAAACGACATTTTAATTAATATTTTACATCAAATTACAGGGGAAAATGCGCGATACTGTTTTTTAATATATGATATGGCTCATTTATAATTTAGTTCATAATTTTCTAGCATTATGACGGCATTCTTTAACCATCTCATTTACTCATTTCTTATTCTAAATTGCTTAAATATCGTCTGCATTATTTTCATACGTTTTATCACTGAATTTAGATATTACGTAAATAATTTTTTTTTATATATTTGGCTTAAATAATAGATTAGGTGCATATGTAATAAATTTAAATATCGATTATTTTTTGTTGCAATGAACATTTTATCACCGGTATTAACAACAAATTCTATCTACCTCCAGGGTGTAGTAGAAATGATAGTTTCATTTTTTTACTTCCATTAATTACTGTGGAAAGAAATGGGAAGAACTTAACGATAATTTCGACGTAGCTTAGAAAACTTTAAATTATCTTTTTAAATGAATTCAAAGTGATTCTAAATTGCCTTCACAGTATCGGGAAACTTTTAGAGGAGTATGAAGATAAACAAATTATTGAGCGTGTACCAGATAATTCTCTATCAAAAAACAAACCAATTTTTTTACCAGCCTTATAAGGTACTTTACAATTCTTGAAAATTAAAAATTTTACTGTTAGTCTTTTCATAAAAGGTGGGAGTATTTTGGTTGAAAGTGCGCAGAGTCGAGATTAAGTAGGAGGGAGGTTGTACTTGCCTGACTTTACTGAGCAGTGGACGTGCGACCTGGACTCGTAGTAGACGAAATCGAATCCGGCGTCTACGGCCAGTCTGGCCAGCATTCCCAGTTTGGACCGATCTCTGTCCGAGGTGGTCAAGTCGACTGCCCTTCCTTCTTCGTGGAGAGAATTCCTGGCGTGGAACCCTTCCTCGTCGTAGGCCTCCGTCACCCGCAGTCGGATGCCTGGCCACATGTTCATCACAGATATTGCCAAAGTGTTCACTTTCTCCGTCAACCGCTGAAACAGAGAACATTGCCCCCTTTAATAAAACGCTCGGAGTATAATAGTTAGTTTCTATCTATCTACCTGTCTATTTCTATCATCTATCTACATCTATATGTATCTATATCTATAGCTATCTGTCTTTATCTATATCTATCTGTCTATATCTATCTATATCTATCTCTGTATCCATCTATATCTATATCTCTATATCTATCTATCTATATCTATCTATATCTATACCTATCAATCTCTATATATATATATCTATCTATATCTATACCTATCTATCTCTATATCCATCTATATCTATACCTATCTATCTTCTGACATAGTAGTAAAATAATATAGAGTATCTATCTATCTATCTATCTATCTATCTATCTATCTATCTATATATATATATATATATATATATATATATATATATATATATATATATCTCCATCTATCTCTATATCTATCTATCTCCATCTATCTCTATATCTATCTATCTATATCTATCTTTATATCTATCTATCTATATCTATCTATATCTATACCGATCTATCTCTATATCTATCTCTATATCTACATCTATACCTATCTATCTCTATATCTATCTATCTATATCTATCTATCTCTATATCTATCTATCTATATCTATCTATATCTATACCGATCTATCTCTCTATCTGTCTATATCCATCTATTTATACATACCTATCTATATATCTTCTGAAATAGTAGCATATTAATATATAGTAGCTATAAATTGTAATAAATTATATATTTATACATTATTAGTTTCTAATAATCTAAATATAACACTAGAATAAAAAAATAAATTATATAACACTCAGAATCCATTTTATTATTCTTTCTCTAGACATCAATTTACTAGACATCAAGTTAAATTTTTTTCAGGTTTAAATTCTACTGTTAATTGTCTTCAATTCTATGAATTTATATATATATATATATATATATATATATATATATATATATATATATATATGTGTGTGTGTGTGTGTGTGTGTGTGTGTGTGTGTGTGTGTGTGTGTGTGTGTGTGTGTGTGTGTGTGTGTGTGAGGTCTGAAAAAGGGGTAATTGGAAATTACATGAGTTAAAAACGGTTTTAAAAAGGGAACTCTTTTATAATAATAAAATAAATGAAAAAGACCCACGCTCGCGTAAGCTTTTAGGATAATCCAGCCAGGCGGAAGCATTTTGGAACAATTTGGTGAGCTTGCAAGCAGATAACAGTGAGTTAGATCTAGGACATGGAGAGGTCAACACCTTTTCCACTCTTAAAATGAAAAAAATGAAAATGGCGCAAGTTGCTTTCAAATAGAACTATGATTTAATAAACTTATTATTGTCAAGAAAGACTTTTCCATTCGCCTTAACACTGGATAACGATACAAGTCGACAGGATTCGAACCTGTGCGGGGAAACCCCAATGGATTTCGAATCCATTGGGGTTTTCCCGCACAGGTTCGTGTGAGTAATCAAGAAAAGTCGGCTGAAATTGGGAAATTATTAAAGAAGGCAAGAAAGTTCTTAATAGTCAAAATTTAACTCGTCTTCTCTCGCCTCTGCGCCAAGTAATATTCGAACTATCGAAAGGTGCTTAGAACGAGCCTATTATTTATCTTTAGGTACGACCGATCTTTCTACCTTTGCGATTCTCAAACTGGATGTCAAACACCTAGGGTACCGCGACCAAGGCTTGAAAACCATTGGCTTATGATGCAAATTTACGTTGGGGAAAATTTGAATTGTTGCCTTCTACAGAATGGTATTTTGTATACTCATTTCTCTATTTGTCCTTGATCTTAATATTATTTTGTTCAATTTTATTTGAATTGGAATTGTATTTAAATTTTTGGAGGACAAATTTTTCTGTAGACTGCAAGGTCATCACACATAGCTCGGTATGAGAAATAAACTTTTGACTTCGCTAAACAGACGCGTCTTTTTCAAATAGAAGTAGATCTACTAGAGTGTCTCTAAACCGGTGCAGACTGTGATATAACACCACATAAAAGTTTGAACTTGTTCTTATAAATAATTCCAAATCCCTTTTAATCTGGCAATTTCATTTTTAGTGGAAAAACGTGATAAAAACCACCTGCAAACCGTAGATTAGGGAACCAACAAAGGGCTTGTATATCCATCGAGGTTTCCATTTCATGAAGTGTAATTCATCCTGGATAAGTTCCATTCTGAAATTTATGCACAAAAGAAACTTCTCTTTTCATTCCATCCATATCTATAAAAACAGACTTTTCGCAGTTCCCGAAAGCTTCTTTTTCAACAACCCGTTATTTTTATACAGCTTGAACTTTCAAATAAACTATCCCTGGAGGTTTTTCTTTATAAAAACACCCCACAAAAGTCGGCGTAAGCCGTACTTGATACCCGAAAAGAGCAATTTTCCACTTCAGTGCATCCCCGTCCCCAAAGTAATAAGCCGAAAGCTGACGGCACCATCCTCCGTTCTGCAAAAGGACAACAAATCTTCGGAGCCAAATATTGTGCTAGGAGGAGTAGATATCCCTCGCCCAATTGAGAACCACTGATTTGTAAAATGGCTTAAATCTCCCATCATAATCTACTAACAAACTTCTTTATTCCAAACCCTTACTTCTTTTTTTTACTCCGATTGTGGGGAGCAAGTTTAGGAAAGCTGGACTCTGCGGTAGTTCTTTGCCGATCCTTGTAGTTCGAAAGCGAGTCCCAGATGGTGTCTGACAAGAAATTCGGTTCGCAAGTCCTCCAGCAGTTCAGGGTATTAAGATCAACAATAGAACAGATATTTAACCTGAGACAAATCATTGAGAATGCTAGAGAATTTGATATTGAAGTCCACTATTTATTTATTGACTTCAAGATAGCCTATGACTCGGTGAACAGAAAACTGCTTCTACAGTCAATGAAAGAATTCAGTTTACCTGAAAAGCTTATTAACCTAACCGCTATCACCTTGAGTGACACTAAACTCAGAGTCAAGGTGCAGAACAATTAATCAAAACCTGTTGTTTTTTCAAATGGTTTGAGGCAAGGAGATGAACTTGCATGATTTTTGTTTAATCTTGCTCTCCAGAAAATCATAAAAGAATCTAACATAGACACTAGAGGAAATATATTCCATAAATCTGTGCAATTTTTTTCATTTGCAGATGACATCATTTTTATAGCACGGACCAAAGAGACTCTCAATCAAGCCTTCTTTTCTTTAGAAAAGAAAGCAAAGAAGATGCATCTTTTAATCAACCAGAAAAAGACCAAATTCATGACAAATACTAGTTATAGTGAATCCTATTTTGAAATAAATGACTACAGATTCGAAGCTGTTAAGAGCTTTATCTATTTGGGTTCCGAACTAAGTGTTAACAGTGAAAGTGAGCTGGAAGTTCGCAACAGAGTTCGGTGGATTGACTGCCTTGTAATAGACTTAAAGATCCTAAAAATCAAAAACTGGAAGAGTCTATCTCACCGAGACTGGGAGAGGTGGAATCTTGCTAAAGCTAAAGAAGATGGCTTTAGTTTTAGAGGGGTTTATTTTAACCCTTTGGCAGTTTCATTTTTTTCCAGAATTCGGTCAAAAAAAAAAAAAAAGTCATATTTTTTATTGTATTTTTTTTGTTCATTTTACATTTTTAAGTAAAGATATGTTATTAAAATTAACATTTCTAATATTTTCAAACATTTATTACAACTTTTTTCTTTCTATGAAAGCATTATAGAACTGAAGTTTACCTTTAGTCTCATCGATATCCAAGTTAATTTTTGGAATTCCAGTGAAAGCAAATCTAGGAGGCGGATTTTAAAAAATTGTCTTGCTTAACTGATTCCATCTGTATTACTATCAGAGTCACTACTATCCAGGTCATTTAGCAAACTTTCACTATCATTTACATATAATTCAGTTTCTGATTCCGAGTCAGAGTTCGAATCACAAGAAATTAGCTCCACGCGCTCTGAATTATCCATTATTTAAAAGTAAAAATATAATGTTCGACTCTTACATCTATAAAATTATCAGGCGGTTAGTAAAATATAACCAGAAAGCTATACACTGAAATATAATAATTCGTCTTCTGATACAAAACATGCGAAAAAGCCCGCGTTTTTGAACTAATCAGAGTAGAAAATACAATAAACTGCAAACTATCATTTACTTTAATAATTTGTTACTAAAATTGGAAAAAATACGGCCGAAACAGTGCAAGCGAAATAGAAATCAGATTGCCCGTACGGCCTACGGGCAAATCAGTAAAGACCCGAAAGCTGTGCCCGGTCAAGAAGATTAATGTCGTTGAAGGTATTTGTGCATGTATTTGACGTTGTTATTTTTAGCTAGTATTGCCGTGTCATCCGCGAACATGGCTAGTGTAGTGTTGTGGTGATGTGGAATGCCACTTAAGTAAATATTGAAAAGAACTAGCATATAGCCCGTCATATGATGGAATCAGTAAAATTTTTAATTTTCCGGAATTGTAAAGTACCCTATGAGGCAGGTAAAAAAATGGATTGTTTTTTGGCTGAGAACTATCTGGTACACGCTCAATAATATGTTTATCTTTACTGACCGCATGTTAGTTGCCAAGCTTAATTTATATTGTCATATTACATGATAGGATAAACAGCAGAGCTTTTAGTATTGACAGGGATTATTTGGCGGTATATATGAATGGTGTCCAAAATTTAGAGAATCGATTGCAAACCGTGTGGTTATGTATAAAAGACAAACACACAAACTTCTTAATTTTCAAACATATATAACTTAAAAGCTAGATATTTATTAGTCCGTGAAATAGACTCCTAGACTTTTTTAAAAAGAATTTGTTGTTCATACGGGTGATAAAATTTTCATTGCAACAAAAAATAATCGATGATTAAATTTAAAATTATCACATATGTGTACCTAATCTATTATTTAAGCCAAATATAAAAGAAAATTATTTACGTAATATCCAAGTTCCTTAATAAAATGTATAAAAATAATGCAGACGATATTTAAATAATTTAAAATAAGAAATGATTAAATTAGATCTTAAAGGAATGACGTCATAATGCTAGAAAAAAATGTTTCTTTCGTCTACTTATAATGAATATAAATTGGAATTTAATCATCGCCTGCTTTTAACCGGGGAAAATAGGGCTTGAAATAATGGCATTAAACGATCGAAAAAGGGGGTAAGGGGTGGATTTCAAGCGTTTTTGAACTCGCTTTGAATTTGCTAATCCTAACTCATCAAGAATCCAATATGGATGCCTCTATCCATTCCAGGCCCAACCGTTTCAAAAATCCGAGGACAGACGGAAAGATAACTTAAGCTATTTTTATATAGGGGATTGGAACGGCTTAGAGCCTTTGTGGGGGGAAAGGGTAAGAAGGGAGGGTTAAATTCCACTTCTCCACCGTTCGCAACAGTCATCCTTTCATGATCAATAACTACAATTTGTCGCTAACTTTCCAAAGCCGGCACCGTGCAAAGGTTTCGGCTTTTACCCCAACATCGCAAATTGTTGCTTTGAAAAGAAGGCAGCTATCACAACAAAGTATTATGTCCAAACGATTGTTGTGGTCAAATCGGTGTGGGACTGCCTCTCCTTTTGTGAAGACCACCCGTACTGAGCACGGGCAGATACCACAAGTCACGTGGCTTTTCAGAGATGACCACCGAAATTCCAAAAATGCTCCGTAAGAGAAGGGGAAGGTCTACCCAAAAAGGAATAAAAAAAAGTCTGACGAGAGTAGAGCTTTCCAACCTTTTTTTTTACTCACGTACCTTCTGTTTGTACATCATGTTAAATTGTACCGCTTTGTAAAAAGGATTGTATTTCGGGAAATTTGTTATTGCGAGTGTATTTATTTATTTGCACTAGCATATAGCCCGTCATATGACGGGATCAGTAAAATTTTAAATTTTCCAGAATTATAAAGTACCCTATGAGACAGGAAAAAATGGTTTGTTTTTTAGCAGAGCATTTGAAAGCAATTATCTTGCAACAAAAAATAATCAATGATTCAA
>CM063500.1:104969692-104977192 GCA_032207245.1 Pardosa pseudoannulata | reverse complement strand
CTACCCTGGTTCACTGTACAATATAACGTATTAAAGGGATTTCTAATATTCAACACAGTATTTCACTAAGCTCGAGAAAACAAGGAATTCCCGGAGAATAGAAATACGCATATATTCAGCTCACTGAAAAATCCTCGGATTTAACGGTTTCAGGTGGCAACACGCATGTAGGTCCCAGGCTAGAAGCAGAATATAGCTGGTAGATAGAATATGCGTTTGTTTAGCAATATGTTATCAGTGAATTTTGGTTGATTTTGACACATAAGCGAAGTTAATTTCTCGAAGCAATGTCTTTAATGTACGCACACCGTTAAGGCACGCCCGTTACAGATGATGTCATTTTTCGTCTAACTTGTCAAACATCAAAGGGCACCACTTGCGTTTGGGTTGGAGCATTACGGTCCACTGTTTTGCTCACTAGGGCTAATGAAACCGGGAACTGCTGCTTAAAGCCAATTCCGAAAGGCTACGAACATTCATGCCATAACGGGATTCCAACTAGAGATGTAAAAAACCCGGTATTTTGAAGGGGTGGAAATAAACCCGGGAATTTTGGGGAATAAACCAGGAATTTGGGGAGCTTTAGGAAGAAATCATTTTAACAATGTTTACATTTATTTTTTCAACAGTGACTATATAAGAACTAGCATATTATTTTTCTAAAGATTTTTTTTAACTTTTGGTAATATATATATATGTATATATAAATATATATATATATATATATATATATATATATATATATATATATATATATATATATATTCAAGAAATAATAGCAATGAGCTTTTAAATAATTTTATAGTAGTTATTATGTCATTAATTACGCTGTTAGTTATAGCAAACACATAACTGATTGCTTCAATTTTAATTGCTAATATTATAATTATATACATTATTTTTTATCATTATTTATTATGTAAATTGCTTTATGCTAAACATTTTCCCCTCCTTTTATAATATAAAAATAAATATCTTTAAATTTAAAATAACAGTTTATTATTTTTTTTGTAGTGCATATATCATTTAAACGTGTCATCCAATGACACTTGCATTTTATGTCCAATTTCTACACACACACACACACATAGATATATATATATATATATATATATATATATATATATATATATATATATATATATAGAGACAGAGAGAGAGAGAAAGAGAGAGAGATGTTAGCCAAGAAAAATAATGATTTATGGGTTTTGTGACACTACAGATTATTGCCTAATATTTATGAAATAATGAAAATATGTAATGTTTCCCAAAGGAAAAATATACTCATACTTTCATGCTAAACATGATACCTTGCCACATATAGTTAGTTAATCCTAATTCAATTTTTTGGCTGTTTGGCTTCTTTACACGTTTATTCATTAGTTGCCAGTTAACTATTAATATCATCATTTATGAAATGTAAAAATTGTCTTGTGCGATTAGAATAAAAATAAACAAAATACTTCAAAATTGCCATGTTTTGGAAATTTTCAAAATTCCCAAAAAACCCTGTTTTTTCCACTGCTCACAACTCTAATTCCAACTCCAGAACTCCGATGACATAGAGATAGAGTACGAGATTAAAAAATAACCAATTAAGATTAAAAAGAATAAATAATTAAACATTTAAAACTTGTTAGACTGTTGGGGATTGTTAGATTGTTAAAGATTATTAATTCCAACTAGAAAATCGAAGATGACAAATAGGTGCATGGAATTTAAAAACCAGTAAAGGAATTTATACTAATTCTTCAGCTATATAGTGTTGTATTTCTTGGTGCCTCAAAATACTGGTTTGGGACCGAATGAAGAAGGGCCTATTTGGTGTAGGGCCCCAAGAAGATTCAATCTGGCCCTGATATCAGTATAAATATTTGTGCCAAATCATGGAGTAAGAAGCAAGGAAATTGCAACGATATATTTTTTTTCAGTGCATTTATAATGCTACATCTTTTCATTTTCCTGAGTCAAGCCTTATTTTCGTCATAAATACAGTTTATCTTTCCGAAATACGTGAGCGGCGTCCATGAACTCAGAGCTTTAAGTCAATTAAAAAAGAAAGAAGCTTCACCCTTCCTCCTTCGAAAGGAGTTTCATTGAAGAACACGATTTCCCTCAAACTCGTTCCGCCTTCACCTGCTACAAAATAATCGTCCTAATAAAGCTGATTCTCCTCGTCTAGGTCCGTTATCACTTTATCTCTTTCCAATCCAAACTGCCTTTGCTCTGGATAGATATGATTAGTGGATGGTCCAAGCCAATCCTGTATCTGCCTCTCACCTGTCAAACTTTAACCATGTTGAGTAGGGTTTGTTTTGCTACACGAGACTGAGACCTACTACCGAAAGACAATTCCAAACGGCTACTAACATCCTGATTTGGATGGATTCCCACTTAATTATACTAATGGGGTGAACTTCTAAATCATACAACATGAAGAATCTCCGAAAGGTTTAAGGGAAGTTCGAAGGAAAATATCTGAAAAATCTATCTCCGATAGAGTGCATCCTCTTTTTGCTTAGAATACCCAAATAGGCCGCTTGGGTACTATAAAATTTCAATAGGTTAGATCCCAGAGTGGCTTGAACTGTAGCTCCAGTGGTCAATTTAGATAAGGGGGAAAGCAAAGAAAAGCGGGATTTTGCTCTTGACTTTAGATCTGAAAGTCCCTCTGAATTTTGGCCGGCATGATCGGTTTTGGCTCTAAATTTCCTTCTGTACGATTGAACTATCAAATTAAAGGGAAATCCTGACAGTATATTCCTTAAGGAGGCCGTCTTCTGGGGTTTTATACAAAAACTTTACATTAGTTTACAGATTTATTTCTCTTTTTCCTTACATGTATGTAATATATCAAAATTTAATAATTTTGATATATTACATACATTAAACTATCCATTATTAAAATATTCATCTAAAATTCTTCTTGAACCCTTTCTCATTCTTTCATACCTGATTTCCCAGTCGTATAAATGTCAGATTTAAAGGAGTGGTCGTTGACTTCAATTCTTTTTACCCGTCTCCCGAAGCTAGCACTTGAATAAATGCTGCTTTTCTGTCCACTCGTCACATTTTTCAGTTCAGCCAGCTAAGGCAACGATCTCGTAACGGAGAGGTTGCGGGTTCGGAGCCCGAACCGGTCTGAGATCCTTTAACGTGTTCGTTAAAGGGTACTGGGGAACGTAAAATAGGTTCGTGGTGATGATATCCTCCAAGTTCTCAATCGATACCTTTGGAGGTGGCAGGCCAAACCTATGAGTCTTCTGCTTGATCCCCGCTTCAAATTTACGAGGACCCATTTGAGCACAGTCGTTCTTTCTACTTAACGGTGCTCATTAAAACGAAACTGGCACCCTTTTGCCTTAATACGAGTAGCGTATGGCTCAATCGTGCCTGGTTTGTCCAAGTGGCATCAGAAACAATAGCAACAACAACAAGTTTAAGAAGTTTTGAATTACATCTTCTTGGTTCCTGCTTCAAATTTGCAAGGACCCATTTGAGCAAAGTCATTCTTTCACCTTAACGGTGATTATTAAAACGAAAAGTGCACCCTTTTGCCTTAATACGAGTAGCATATGGCTCAATCGTGCTTGGTTTGTCCAAGTGGCATCAGAAACAACAGCAACAAGTTTAAAAAGTTTTGAATTACTTGGAAACCTTCTTAGAATTTTTTTACAGTGTGAAGACTCCCCTTTGTCCGAGCACGCGCCAAAACAGCTGATCGTAGTGCACCTGTACCTGGACAATAGCGTGGCGTCGCAGAGTCGGGGATCTTGACAGTCGGACTGAATAGGCGAATACTCCCCTGATGGATCTCGTTAATGAATGCTCGGGAATTCCGTGAAGAGAGAACCAGCGAATGAGAATTCAGTTAAAAAGTATAACTGTAACTTTGGCTGGAGTTCTCATGTAACAAGGGATCTTAACTGAGAAAAAAACAGTGGCGGGACCATAACTGAACCCCAGGTATAAAAAGTCTACAATTTTCTCAGGGCTTTTCGTCATTTTTTCGGAAATGTTTTGACCTCGTGGAGGCTTTCGTCTTTTACCAGCGACAGCTTGCTAGTTCAGGAGATTCGTAAAGTCCGCTCACATAGGGAGCGGCAGAATCTCGATACCGAACGGGGGATAAATTGGGTTTGACTGCACCCTGAAAAGCCTCCCCATTTGTAAGAGATTATTAATTTTCTTGTTTTTCTTTCGACTGTGATTGTCGTAAGGAAGTTTTATCGGCAACCATCCTTTGCAGTTCTGGATGATTTAGGAATTAACGTTCCTTTGTAAATAGCTGTATTTAATCCATAATTAAAGTGAATTTAAAATTTTATTCTTTGACTGTGATCCATTATTCACGTTACCTCTCATTTGAGAACATCGAAGGCGTTACAACAGACGTAACACTGAAAACCCTCATAACTTGATTGAGGCACGAGGTTAAAATCTGAACCCTGAAATTTTCAGCCATTACAATACTGCCTTTGCAAAGAAGTAAAAAGTCGTTAAAGTTACAAACCTTGGTAACAATCTTCTAACTGCCAGACGCGCTGGGCAAAGATTCCCACGGCATGTACGACCCCCCCCCAAGAGGGGGCAGCGGGACCCTGTTTAGACAACTTTACGTCCGTGTACACAGATCCTAAATTGTGGGGATTTTTATCTAAGGTGAGATATGAGTCCAAGAGATGCTCTTTTATCTTTATCCGGTGTTTCCTGCCTCAGGAAAAAGGCAAACAGCTAATAACCAATGGATCTTAAGCCGTCTCCAACCTGATCGAGATAACGAGATTTATTCAAGTCTTTTTTCCCACGCGCGCGACACATATTGGACCGTCATCCTACGTTACATCTGATAAAAAGAGAAGTTGGAACATTTATGGCATTTTTCTCTATCGCCTAATTTTGTTTTTGATATAAAGAAGGGAGAAATCCGAAGTTTTATGCAGTTATAGAGAGAAGTGAAATGTAATTTGATATCGAAACAATGATTTGGACTGGGAAGTAAATTTCAAATGCGTACATAGATCTTGCATTGGAGGACGGGGCCAACACAAACGGTCAATAATCGACAAGCGTCTCTTTATTTCATAGAAGATCACTTGACGTATGATATCACAAGCATAAAGCAAGTACTGTGTTTTTATTAAAATGCTGAACGAAACTACTTTCAATGCTACCGGAAAATAAATATTCATTACTTATCATAGCCGAGATTTTAGTTTACTTTTGATAAAGGATTATTACTTTTGATAAATCATTTTGAAAAGGATTTTATAAAGAAATAACCCCCAGAATACTGTCATAATTCTGTCTATAACTGTCATTGTTCATATTGACAAACCATAAAATGTTATGAAAACCGAATAAATAAAAACGCTATATAATTTTAATTCCAATTATATATGTTATTTTACAATGAAGTGATAGCTAACACTCATCAAAACGATTTAACACTAGATTTACGGACCGAGACAATATGACTCATTAAAAATTTGATCACCATAAATATATATATATATAAAACTTTAACATCACTTTTCAAAAGCATAAGTTGGTTTTTAGTTAAGTAATAAAATATGTGTCAACTTTCATTCATCTTCTCCGCAGACCCCTTCATTTCGCATTATCAAATGGGGTATACCTATTTTCACGGTTGTGAACCAATTTGACTCATAGAATGGTTTAACAGTTAATCGCGTAACATGAAATTTATTGGTTCTATCAGGCCTGGGCAACAGTCAAGTCGCACGTGATTTGTTTCTGTTCTCATTCACTCAGATGGCCTCTACAAATTTTCTACAACGTTTTAGATTTAGCAGCTATCATTGCTTGGATTCGGTATAAAGAGACGACTCCAGTAAATATTTCACGAAAAGATTTTATTTTCCAATTGGCTGAAGAGCTAAGAAGTAAATATAGAGAAGAAGTCGAGAACACTTCCATTCCAATGACAGAAATTCATGCTACTGACGCACGGAAGAATTGTCAAGTTCAACAATCATGCAAAAGAAACAGATGTAGAAACCATTGTGCTAAATGTAATAGAAATGTTTGCGGGAAATGGGTATCAAAAACAGATTTTATATGTAAAAAATGTTTTTCATGAATTTTTCTGAAAATAGACATTTTATTTAAATTAATTTGGAACTATTTTCTTTGCAAAAACTTCAATTTTCTAGTATGAGTCAAATTGGCTCACTTTAGTAAAAATAGGTATATGATCAACATCCGTAAATCTAGTATTAAATATGTATTGCTTTATGAATTACAATATTACCAAGTTGAATTCTGGTATACATAGAAATAAGTGTTCTTAAGATTTTCCTATCCGTTCTATTAACGTTCCCTTTTAAGTGAATAGCTAATTTTTTTTCTCTCTAAAAATTATTTAATAAAAAAGAAAATTTGTAGACACTGATATCACTTTTTTAATAAACTTTTTAACAAAACATGAAAAAGCTAACTCCCACGCAAGATGCCGAACGATGTTCGAATGGTAGAACGCTACTCTTTGGTTCCGGAGTTCGAAGGTTCGAATCTGGCTGCTGGCATATATGTTCGTAAAACTGAAACAGAAAAAACTAGAAACACTCCGAATGCTTAAGGATTATTTAAAGACCTTTTTTTGTTTTGCCTAACACTATATCTAATAAAGATTTAATAAAAAATCGAAATTAATACCCATTCATGAAAAAATTTAGGATAGACAATGGAGGGACTGGACATATTCTACATTTTAGAACGGGTTGCAATGCCGAAAATCCAAAAGAGGCCAAAACAAAGAGATCTGCACCAAGATTTGCGCAAAGTAAAATAAAATCGATGGGAAGTTTGTCCTAGAACAGGATTGGTGGACGCCTTATGTGCCAGTTTGGCGTAAAGAGCATGAGCAAGTAAAATAATTCTAAACAGTCCTTGTAAAAGTTGCACTTAACAATCCTCATTTTGAATATCATTAATAAATATTAGATTTCAAGTTATGTTAGACCGCTCCGATGTCAAACTTCTTTATTTTGCAACAGATATGTTGCTGCAGACGGCACACCTTAACAATGCTGACACATAGGAAGAAAAAGGCTGATATACCACGCCCGGCTGGGAATCTTTAGTTCTGATCGACAACTGACCACCCACTTTTGCGTAAATCAACTTCGAGAATCAGAGACCTTGCACAGATTTCAGTACAAAATTATGCTTCTTATAATTGACATGGTAGTTTGTTCAACTGTGCAGCCGAAAACAAAGCAAAAAAAGGATTTAGCAAAAACACCTAACAGAGGTGATATTTCAGTTTTGAAATTCCCAGGGCTGTACCCAGAATTTAGTTTCTGGATGAGCTCAAACTACAATGTCTCTCCAATGACGTACCACTATTTTTCAACTGAAATTTATAAAATTTATTAATGAAAATTTTAAAAAAAAAAAAAAAAAAAAAAAAAAAAAAAAGGATTTAGCAAAAACTCCTAACATAGGTGATATTTCAGTTTTGAAATTCCCAGGGCT
>CM063500.1:104949692-104954692 GCA_032207245.1 Pardosa pseudoannulata | reverse complement strand
AAATAAATTGGTATTAATATGTTTCATATTACAGCAAAAAATACTGTCGTCTTTAAAACGTTCGAAACCCACCCTTTCTCCCCTTTTTGAGCTTTTAATGCCCTTATTTCGAATCCTATTTTCTGCAGGGGATTAAATTGATCAATTTATCTCATAATAAATAGGTAAAAATAAAATCCTTGAAATATCCTCGAATTTATGAAGCGGTTGGACCTGGAATCGATAGAGTTAGGGTTAGTTTATTTTACTCCTGATCTATTGTAAATGAAAATTTTACTTCATTGTGCTCAAAAGCAGATTGCGAATGAAAATGTTAGTTTATTGCACTCATGATCTATTGCAATTGAAAATGTTAGTTTATTTTACTCTTGATCTATTGTAAATGAAACTGTTACTTTACTGTACTCATGATATGTTGTAAATTAAAATGTTAGTTTATTGTACTCATAGTATATTACAATTGAAAATGTTAGTTTGTTGTACTCATGATCTATTGTAAATGAAAATGTTACTTTATTGTACTCATGATAGATCCCGAATGAAAATGTTAGTTTATTGTACTCATGATCAATTGCAAATGAAAATGCTAGTTTATTTTACTCATGATCTGTTGCAAATGAAAATAAAAATGTTAGTTTTTGTAATCATAATGTACTGCAAATGAAAATCTTACTTTATTTTACTCATGATAGATTGCAATTGAAAATATTAGTTTATTTTACTCATTGTCTGTTGAAAATGAAAATGTTAGTGTATTGTACTCATGAGAGATTGCGAAGAAAAATGTTAGTTTATTGTTAGGTCCTACTCTATAAAGCGGTTAACGCTTTATTTCCAAATCATAACTGGTGTGGAAATGTAAATGTCGTTTTTTGACATACATTAAGATAGTAAATTGAGTTATGTATATTAAGTAAATTAAGAAACTAAGGTTTTGAATATGATCTCAAAGCATCAATGAGCAATGAAAACAGTAATGTATGTTGTTTTCATCAGAAGTATAAGTTTCTGTTAGGTTTGGAATGCTATGGTCTACTTATTGACTACACGAGGGCTAATGAGAACAGTACCTACTGCTTAAAACCGATTCCAAGCGGTTAAGAACACCCATGCCACAGTGGGATTCGACACTATGAGCTCTGGTACTAAAGTGCAGTGCTCTACCCATTCAGCCATTGTTCAGCAACGTTGGAGTTATTATATGAGTTTGAGGTAACACTTCTATTTTTAACTTTAGTTTGAAAATTTTTACATTCCTTATTTGATTTCTTCTGTGTGGTCAGTAAAGAACGATTTTACTGCTTACGCACACGCACACATATATATAGAAATAAATTTATCATTCGAAAATAAAACCGTATTTATAATTTGGCATTTTTTATCACCATAATCATAATTTATTTATAACTGTAAATGGTAATTATTTAAATCAAATCAGGTATTTTCTATGACATTTTGATTCCTTATCACAATTAGTATTGTTTCAACAATAAGGCAATTTGTCGCAACTTCACGAACTACTATAATGCCCTTCCCATTTCGTTTTCATGTTTACAACAGCCAATAGACAAACAATAAACTGCCCTTAAGTTTGAAACTAAAGCCAGAATTGTCATAATTTGAGAATTTGCCCTACTGTATGAAATCGCTTTATTGTTTATTATTGTCTCCGGAATGAGTTTAAGAATCCAAACAATCAGAATTATTTTGTCCAAAGGGAAAGTGATCATTCCTTTTTCATTCGGCTGGAAGAAAGGGAATACCGTTAATCCCTCCGATCGCATCTTTGACGTCACGGTTGCAGCGTCGGCACGGATGAACCGCAGACGAAATGAAAAAAAAAAATTCTCTAACGATCACTCAGGTTCTCTTTTTTTCCGTCGAAGGTACTTTCCCGCGGCCTCTTCGACCCGCAAGAGGAGGCGAGGAAAGGGGCGTGTCCAAATGGCGTGATCGCGATTGGTTACAGCATCCCGGACCTCGTGACCAGTCATAAGTGGAATTGCCTCAGGGTGACCCCTGACTGGCTCGGGCCTTTTCTTTTGCGGTGAACAAGCCTGCAACAAACACCTCCCTTTTTCTTCCTCCTTGGACTCGCGCCCGTTTTCGGCACGTCGGGCGTCAGGCTCGAACGGTATGCGTGCGTCTTAGAACGATATGTTTGAATCGTGATGGATGTACGGGGTATGACGTCATGTATTCATCATTCGTTCTCTTTGTAATATAATCAGATATATTCAATTATTTATATACACTGGAACTTCTTTCAGTATCGCTCCTGCATTATTCGTTTTCCGGAATGACTTTTCGATTTATTTCATCAAAACTTTATTCCCATTGGACCAATTCTATTTTTTAGAACATTCCTTGTTCCCGGATTCTTCGTTTTCACTTATCTGTTCTCGAAAAAGTTCTTTGGCTTCCCAGTACAAGTACTTTCAAGTACTTTTTTGGTGGTATTTTGAACTGGATAAATAATTTTTTCTCTAGTTTTTCATGCTCTTAAATTCTTTTTCCCGTGTTTATCACCGTAAATTTCAGCCTTATCCCTTAAGATACCCGAAGTATCGTTTTTTAAGAATTAGAAATGAACATGTCTGTCCTATCGCTTTCTCTTTTCAGAAGTATCACTTTTGTAAAATTTTGAACTGGACGAATAAATTTTTCTCCAGTTCTTCATGCTCTTGAATTCGTTGTTTCCCGTGTCTATCACCGTAAATTTCAGTCCTGTCACTTAAGATACCGGAAGTATCGTTTTTTTAGAAATTAGAAATGAACAGTTCTGTCGTATAGCTTTCTCTTTCCAGAAGTATCACTTTTATAGAATTTTGAGCTAGACAAATAGATTTTTCTCCAGTTCTTCATGTTTTTGAATTCTTTGTTTTCCGTGTTCGGTACCGGAAGGATAATTTTTGTAGAATTTAGAACTAGAGAAATTAATTTTTTTCCAGTTCTACCCTTTCTCGAATACTTCGTTATCCAGTATCTAACGTTAGAAATCTACAATCACACCATTTTGTCCTTCCAGAAATAACGTTTTCGAGGAGATTAAAACTGGAGAAATCATATTTTTTCTCTGTTTTTAAGACTATTTTAAGGTGATGTGAATGACAAAAAATTCCCGTTCTTACCGTTTTAGAATTTTTTTTACTACTGTTTAATTTCACCTGACCAGTTGACATTCTATTTCTATTTATCCCTACCTTATTCCCATTTTGAGTATTAGTTATTTACATAGTAAAACTCTTTACAGTCAGATATTGTATGCATTGTACAAAGAAGATATCGATTAAAAAAACCCCTAAATATTAGGTATACTGTCATGCACATTATATTTTATAAAAGGTTAAATACTTCTAATTAGTGATGTAGTAAATTTGCATTTACTGCAGAGAAAGCTTTTGAAAATGGGTTGGAAGAATTTTAAATCGAGAATACTCCTTAAGATAACATATTTTGAGTCTGGGAAAATAGATTTGCAGGGATAAGAATGGGAAAGAGGAGAATTTTTAAGAGATATTTATAATCATTTATAAGTATAATCATTTTGATATAATATATATATATATATATATATATATATATATATATATATATATATATATATATATATATATATAGGTATATGTATATATATGTATATATATATATATGTATATATATAGGTATATATATATATATATATATATATATATATATATATGTATATATATATAGGTATATATATATATATATATATATATATATATGTGTATGTATAGTGTATATATATGTATGTATATATATTTATATATACATATAATATATATATATTTATATATACATATATATACATATATATACATATATATATATATATATACATATATATATATATATATATATATATATATATATATATATATATATATGTGTGTGTGTGTGTGTGTGTGTGTGTGTGTGTAATATGGTTCACAGTTTATTTTTGGTGAGATACATGAAATCCATACAAGAGTCAAGCACTTTTACAGCATCGTGCACATAGACAATGTGATCCCGCACATACACTTTTCAAGTAGGGATTTCTCAGGTAAAAAGACTACGAATAATCCCTAAGCACAATTGATCACGTGATAAAAAAATACCCATGTTTAAAGAGAACGCGCTAACTATTGGCTAAGGCAGTACAGACAGGCTGAATTAAGTCTATAGCGTGTCAGGAGGGAAAAATCAGAATTACCGCCCGAACCCCGAACTTACTTTATGAACAAAAGTTATTAAATTAATATTAAAATACGTAAATAAGGGATTTTAATATCACTCACACACACACACACACACACACACACACACACACACACACACATATATATATATATATATATATATATATATATATAGAGAGAGAGAGAGAGAGAGAGAGAGAGAAATGTTTTGCATTTAAATTTTATAATCTAGTGTTATATCCAAGTTATTAAAACTTAAAGTATTAATATGTAATTTATTAGAACATTTAGTTACAATATATTTGTCGCTATAGGACATAATTATAATTATATACATATATATACATACATATATATCATATACGTAAATGTAAGTACATATATATGTAAATATATATGTGTGTGTATTTATGTGAAGGAGAGAGGGGAGATAGAGAGAGAGTGAGCGACAGAGATTAGAGAGATATAGAGATAGAGAAAGAGAGAGGGGGGATACCGTGAGAGAGTGGGCGAAAGAGAGGAGAGGGAGATATAGAGATATAGAAAGAGAGAAGGGAGATAAAGAGTGAGAGAAAGGGAGAGGAGAGAGAAGAGAGTGAGAGAGAGAGAGAAAGGGAAATATATATATATAGAATATATAGTTACAATATATTTGTCATTATAGCATATATTATGTGTATAAATAGAAAGATGGATATACAGATATTTAGATTGGGAGATTATAAATATATATATATAAACATTATTGAGTTTTATAAAAGAATATACATTCTAATGGAAATAACTTCACCGGAA
>CM063500.1:104914692-104942192 GCA_032207245.1 Pardosa pseudoannulata | reverse complement strand
TTTTTTTGTGTGTATATTTAAAAAGCAATACATCAAATAAGATTGCAAATAGGTTCAAAATGATACATACATCAATTTTGACATGTGTCAAATATTGTGAAAAAGGTTATAGAAATGTGAGAACTATGTAATCGTTCGTTTAGCGGCAACCACTGGGCACTTTAGAAGTTCATAGATTGCACAAAGAATATTCTTTATGACTATAAGGATCTATGATGTTTCCATAGTCAAAGAAAGACCTCTGTGTATGCAGGGCCCGACTAAGATACTTTTGTGCCCAGGGTACAATCCAATTTTTGTGCCAATTATAACTCTACATTGCCCTAGCGGACAATTTAGGAAATTTCCAAACAAAAAGGAGATGCACGCTATCGGAGGCAGATTTTCCTAGAGATTTTCCCACAGATATTGACTGAGATGTTGACCCAGGTGTTAAGGATCTTGTACATATAACTTCATGCTAGCTGACCCTTCAGTTTGTCCTGTCCCTATGATGAAGTGGGAACCCGTCCTCCAACGTTATCTTAATAAAGGTCTTTAGCTAAAACGGTGTCATTTTTATAGCCCATGAGTGCAACCACCCATCGACAAGTCCGTCTCATTACATATATATTGTTTATTTTCTACATATCGGTATTTTACAGTTCGAACAAAAATCTACAGTTTTGTTTTCACATTTGAAAGCTTAGTCATGAACCCTTTTCGCACAGGCGCAGATTCTTCAATATTCTATTTTCATAGATTTTTATGGGTATGAAATTGGGAAAATTCATAAAATTTATTTTAATTTCTTTATTTACTAGAAAAAAAAATAGGACACCAAATAGTTTTTGGGTCAAAATGGCCCATCCCGTCGTTCTAGTGAATTGAGCAGGGCCCGACTAAGATACTTTTGTGCCCAGGGCACAATCCAGTTTTTGTGCCCTCCACCCCCATGCAAATTTATACCGACAATTTACCATAATTACAGTCATATAAAAATTATAACATTGAATTAGCAAAACAGATTTAAGAAATTAGCATTAAAGTAATATTCCAAATCAAAAACACCAAATTTTTATTTTATGTAATCATTATTATTTCTGTTTAGCCATGCTAAAAATTAAGGATTTTTAAGGACCTAGAGGGACCTACTTTTTTATTTTCTACCTTGTCATACTCACAAGCTTTGTGGTGAAGAAAATAAATATTAATAATAGAATTAAAAATAATTTAAATTGATGAGATGAATTAATTTGTTTATAGTGGTACGTTGCTAATAATCTGTCTTATAAATATGCAATAACCCATAGGATAAAAAGAGCACCAGGTTCGTTGAGGGAATTGATTATCTGGTTAAATAAAAGTAAAATTAAAGTAAATAGAAAACAATATAGTTCATGACAAACACAATTACCTCGTACAATAATTTATTAAAACGTAACGAAAGGGGAATTGTGCATCTGGATTAAAAATTATTTTGAAGAAGTTCAACTGAACAAGATATCACGAGGGAAAAGAAATTACTACAGTGACATTGACATAAAATTCAACTATTATTCACAAAATAATATCAAAGATATTGATTGAAATTTATCAGGACTAAATATTTAGCAGGTAAAATTTAAGCACAGAAATTGGTATCAACTACTGCAAATTATAATAACCACATTATAAAATGATAAACAAAGGTAAAAAATTATAAATCTCTCCAGGAGAAGAATACAAGAAGATATGCATACAAAAAGCATTAACTAAAGCAGTAGTAATATACAGCTGGAATAACAAAAGAAAAGTCATCAAGTAAGCAGCAATATATAACAATTAGTGCATTAGTAAATTAGTACAATTAGTAAATTTTCGTGTCCACGTCACGTGTCCTAATTGCCCATACGATAATCAGGCCCTGTGTGTATGTCAATCTCTCTTAGTCCCATATGTGTAAATGTTGTCAGAGAGAAATTGTGTTAAGTTAATGTAGTAAAATAATGGCAGAGATCATGTGGGAAATCACCATTATCTCATGCAATCAGGCTTAACTTTCCTTATAAAATCAGATTCATTAATCTCGTCAGTGACGAGTAAAAAATGTTTATGGTCGCAATGTCCTCCAAGTTCTCGAACGATACCTCTGGAGGTGTCAGGCCAAGTCTGGGGTTCTTCTGGTAGGTCTAAACTACCATGACCCACTTTGTTTTTGTTATCCTATGGCAAATTTTCTCATTCTTTTTTGGATCCCGTACCAGTTGCATGTACATCATGCTTAATTGTACCACTGTGTAAAAACTAGCATACAGGCCGTCTTATGACGCGATTAGTAAAATTTTTAATTTTCCTAAATTAAAAATTTCTTTAGTTGGAATTATCTTCTATTAACATTTTTCTTGTAGTCAACGTATTGTGAGGGACTTTCATTCACAAAGATCTTCCTGCTTGCTTGCTTTTCAAGCTTTACGTAATTCTGTAAAAGCAATGTATTTCCATGTGGCGTCATTGTATTTGCTTATCGTAAAAGTTGAAGTCAATGTTATAAGTAATAGTAAAGTACCCTATGAGGCAGGTAAAAAAAAATAGTTTGTTTTTTGGCTGAGAATTTTCATTGCAACAAAAAATAATCGATGATTAAATTTAAAACTATCACAAATGTAGTTAATCTATTATTTAAGCCAAATATAAAAGAAAATTTACGTAATAGCTACTAATATCTCAATAATCTACGTAATATCTAATAAATCACGTAAATCTAAGTACGTATCTTACGTAATATCTACGTAATATAAAAGAAAATTTACGTAATATCTAAGTTCAGTGATAAAACGTATGAAAATAATGCAGACGACATTTAAATAATTTAAAATAAGAAATAGTTAAATGAGATGGTTAAAGGAATAACGTCATATAATACTAGAAAAAAATGCAATTTTTTTTACGTATAATGTGATAAATTGATGAATTTAATCCCTTGCTATTAACCGGGGATAACAGGGCTTGAAATAATTGCATTAAACGATCGAAAAGGGGGGAAGATGTGGATCTCGAACGTTTTAAAGACGACAGTATTTTTCAATGAAGCATATTTATGTCAATTTCTTTTAGAGTCGGATCGATAGTTTAGGAGACAAAATTAAGCGAAATAAAGCGAATAAAGATAAACTTTACTCACTTTGAATGTTGCTAACCCTAACTCATGAAAAATCCAATATGGATGCCTCTATCTATTCCAGGTCCAACCACTTCATAAATTCGAGGACTTAGGCTATTATTATATAGGGGAGGAGTGTATTTCATGAAATTTGTTATTGCAAGTGTGTTTATTTATTTGCATTAAGAATTTTATAGGGTTGCCATGTATTCCCATTACGTAATAAGACAAATGGCATTGAAACACCCCTAAACGTCCTGCTGAATTATAAACTCACGAACAACTGAAAAATTATAACTACTAATGACTATAAATTAAAAATCTCCATCAAACTATTATCACTATCAAATTATAAACTCACTATAACGCACACACAGACACAATTTAACCAAAAATAAATTAGATTGTTTCGTTTGAATTCTACTTGTAAAGTTCTGTCTGTATTATATTTTTAAATATAGTCTTTATAAATTTTTGTGTCTGCCATATCGATTATTTTTCGCATACCACCCACGAGCAACTCCAGTACCACCAATGGTACTTATACCACAGGTTTGTAAACGATGTCCTAGGGAGTAATATTGGCCGCCAATATGGTACTCCCATAATAAAAAGGCCAACAAATATTGGCTTAAAATTGGCTGATGCTAGAAAATGTACTTGGTTATTTAAATAGTAATAATAACTTTCCTTAAAAGTTAGTATTTTGTTTTGCTTTAAGAACTTTAGACAAGTCATATTGACTTTTTTATAGTTAATTACAATGCATATTTTCTTATAAAATTTTTACATCTCGTATACGAATTATACAAAGACTACTGTATAATATGCAATAGAGTTAATTGTGAAGTTGTGACGACTTGTACCTTGGAGCGTTACTGTCAACTTTTAGCATCAAGAGGGCAAACTAGACTGGGAAGCGAAATTCCAAACACTAAATCTTGGAACATACTTGGCGAAAGAGAGATGCAACCAAGGTAGGAGGGTTGAAATTTCAGTTGGTACTAGTTAACCCTCTGACTGCTCAATTTTTAAACCGAGATCTCTTTAAAAATTGCTTATTTTTTGCATAGTTTAAGCATATCTATCTATCTATCTATCTATCCATCTATCTATCTATCTATATATATATATATCTATATATACATATATCTATCTATATATATATATATATATATATATATATATATATATATATATATATCTATATATCTATATATATATATATATCTATATCTATATCTATATATATATCCATATATATATATATATCTATCTATCTATCTATCTATATATATATATATATATATATACATATACATATATACATATACATAAACATATATATTTATATATATATATATATACATATATATATACATATATATATACATATACATAAACATATATATATATATATATATATATATATGTATATATATATATATATATATATATATATATATATATATATATATATATAATATATATATATATATATATATATATATATATATATATATATATATATATATATATATAAATATATATATATATATATATATTGGAGAATTGAAATACTAATTCTTTTCTAGAAAAGATTTTTTATATTGACTTTTATCATGAGAAAATAAGCTTTCAGAAAAACTAATTTCAGATGTTATCACATAAAACATTTATTTTATAATAAATATCAACTTTAACATAGTTTCTATTTATAACATACTATCTATCATTCTGTTATCTAATATAACTATAATAGTTCTAGTCATATAATTCTACTTACCTAATTAAATGTCTAATACTGTGTATAATTTATTTCACTGGTTAAACAGTGAAAAGGCAGAATGTGCTTCTTAAAAAAGGAAGAAAAACACATGCCCTCGAAAATGGCGGGTTGAGCAAATTTTGCTACATTTGAATTGCCCGTGGAAATCGCGGAATGAGCAGTCAGAGGGTTAAAGGCGAATTTTTTTTTTTTTAGGCAGTTGAACTTTAGTTACTTTGAGATATGGAGGTAGAGGCGTGGAAAGATTTAATATAGTTAAAATCAATACCGAGTTTGATGTTAAAAAGTTATGTTGACGAAAAGGAAAAAGTCAAATTATAATGGTACAGAAGAATTATATTAAGGAACAGGAAGTTTAAAAGACTATTAGTCAGTGTTCTCGAAAAGCTTACTCATCCACTTAAACGTGGTTACATTAAAATACTGTAAGATCATTTAGCCATTAATTGAGAAAGAGAAGAAACAGTACATACTATCCTTACTTTTCACAGTATGTCTTCAATTTTGTATAAACAAATACCTGAATTAAGATCACTTCTATCAAGTGATCCTTAAATTCAGGATTCAAGTAAAAATTTGGGATCCTGGTGGTTCAACAGAAAGGCTACTTTTCTGAACTTCTTGGACCGTTCTAGTTCAGAAATTTCAGGCCATTCTCACGCATTGAAATTATTGAATTGATAAAGTCATAGTAGCATGGATAAAACAAAAGTTCAAAATATTGATGGGTGAAGAAAATTAACCCTCCGAGTGGAACACACCGAGGAAAAAAAGTCTCCAAAAAGTACGCTAATGTTTTATTGTGTCGGTGACCAAAGTGTTCTATGATTTTTTACTTCACCCTTTGTCGACTAGATTGGAATACGGGAAACCCACCCTCATTATTGTCCCTTTACTTCCGGTTATAAATAGGTATATAAATAGACATTATAGATTGTTAATTTTTAATACACATAAAGCTCGTCAAGTCTCGAAGATAATCACATAAGAAATAATGGATTCTAAAAGTACAAATAAAAATATTCTTTAAGAGAATGATTTATATTTTGTTACGAAAGTCATCAAAGTTATTTAAGTGGTGCAATTAGAGATACATCCGAAATAATTCGAAATAGAGATTTACAAAGCCATGAAAAGCTATCAGCGCCTATGTGTCTCAGGAAGTAGGAGTGCATCCCTCAATAAATGTCAGTCAAAGAGGGGTACAGTTCCTAAACAATAGAACTGACCCTCCTACCTCAAATTTCCATGGGGAAAACACTGGCAGAAATGTACAATACATCCATTTTCGGAACGTTTTTGGAGGTCGAAAATTGTACGTGACAACCGCTTTGGCGGAATTGTACGTGCGAACCGCTTAGAAGGTTAAGAAAATTTTATTCATAAATCAAAATAAAAAGCCGTTTAAATTAAAAGGTTTTAAGCGTTGCATTATTTTCTTTTCAGGTCTACTCTTTTGGAAATTCTGTGACCACCTGAGATAAAAAGAGCATCGTCTGTAACCACTTGAAGTACACTAATACAGTTGGCATGGTACCTGCAGAGAGAAGTCTTTCGAAGCAATTGTCCGCTTTTCATGTCAGCTGGGGAGTGGAAGCACAAAGGGTCAACAGTAGAAGAGAGGGACGTTGCCTTCAAATCTCCCGAAATCGACCTTTTACGTCTTTTCAGGTAGTAGCCATAATCATCATCGTCAAAACTACAAAAATTACAGCGTTCACCAAAATGGTGATTAAAAAAAAACTAACCTTGTTTTGATGTCACTGTCGTTTAGAAAGACTGATGGCACTATCAGTGAGAAAAGCTGACAAGTTTAGAACCGCGAAATGGGCCATTTTGACCCAACCACTATTTTTTGTTCCGTTTTCTCTAAAAGCTACTGACGAAATTGAAAAATATTCCCTCAATTATATACCCATAAAAATCTATAAAAGTGTAATATTGAAGAATCTGTGCCTAAGCGATACAGGGTTAATGACTAAGCTTCCAAGCGTGGTAACAAAACTGCAGATATTTGTTCTAAACTGTAAGATAGCGATATGTAGAAGATGTATAAAATATATATAAAATAAAGTTGCTCAAACGGTGCCCGAACCTTGTAAAAAACCTCGACTGGTGAGAAAATTAATAATTATATTAAAGTTGTCTATATATTTTTACAACTACGTATATTTTTATCATTTATTGTAATAATTGGTTTGGTTTGATTTGGAAAGCTACGGTCTGCTGTTTTTGCACAGGAAGGCTAATGAGATCGTGACCTACTGCTTATAGCCGATTCCGAACAGCTACGAACATCCATTCCAAAGTGGGATTCGAACCCACGAACTCTGGTATCGACGATCAGCGCCCTAACCAATCGGCCAGTTTTCGGCACTATTATAATAATTGAATGTCTAAAGATGAATCAGTGTCTTTGCGCATAAATGCAGTGTCCTTTTTGAATAACAATAAGGATTAATATTAATCGGGGTTAGTTTGACCCAGTCAAGAGTGTGAGGTATACAGACATTTCCGCGGTTCTAGTTTAAATCTTCTCTCTGCAGGTCCGTTTCTGGAGACAAAAAGAGTTTCGGGTGGGGATCAAGTGCCTGTTTGCAAGTGTTTCTTTCGGTCAGTACTATTTTAAAACGCATGGAACTAAACTAAACTAAACTAAACTCCTCGGCGCAACGTTCCTAGGAGACCAGGGCTACGATGCCAATCTCTGCTTCCAAGACCAAGGTTCCTGGATTGCGAAGTATATGTACCGTTTAGGTGGTCAACCTTACGTGGAACAGCCAGTGTTTAGTTCCCAAGCATGCTTGATCCTCAGTTTGTCTGCCCACTGAAGGGATGAAAGACTGAGTCAACCTTGTCCAGCCCGGGGATCGAAACTTGGACCTGTGTCATGGAAGCGCTACCGGGATTTTTAAAATATATAGACTACAATAATATTAATTAATCTTTCAAAAAGTACATCTGCGTAAATTTTTTGTCAAATTCAGTTATTAATGCCTTTTTTCCCCATATCGCAGCTGGGATGTCTAAAGGTAATTTCTGTTCCCATTCCTCCATCATGGAATGCGTAAGCAGGAATTTTTTTTAAATCAGGTTTCTGCGGTACGTGTTAGCGTGTTCGAAAAATTTAGAACCCATGAGGTAGTGGATGAAAAATCGAAAAATATTTTTTCTTCAATTGTTTTGTCCCTTTAAAAAATTACTGTTCAAAGCCCTGGATAATTCCATCTTATAACAATTGCTTGTATCATTAATCTGTATTGCGCTTACGTATTCCCCTTACAATTAATTACATAGCAACACTAACACCCACACTAATGATACCTAATAAATGTCGAGATACTGAAACACAAACACCGTTATTAAATAACATCTGGTGACCATCCAACTTTAAATCGAGAACAACGATGGTCTTTCTTTTAACCGAATTGGTGATAGATGGTCCTTGATGACTTTCAGTGCTTTATAGTATTATCTACAGCCATCAGTCATGAAGATTTAATGACATCACTGCTGGACTAAAGTTTAATGAAGCACAGATAATTGAAAAATCCAACAAGCTGTTTACTCCGTTAAATTGACTGTAGCAGTTTGAACTCAGTGGGCAGACAAACGCGAACACAGTTAATTACCGAGCACTGAAAACTGCATGATAACGCGATGTCAGGTTGTGAGAGGAAAGATGGTTTAACACGTAATTTCCGCAGAATCACGTCGGAAATTGTTACTTCCTATTAACTCTACCTCCACCAGGTGATTAACTCCAAAAAGGGGGGAAATTGGATTTCTGCAGCTTTGTGCCTACGATGCTTCACGCTTGTCTGATATCGAGTTAGTCAATCATCCATTTTCTGAAAGCGATAGCGACTTGTGGTTCGGGAAGACGGGTTTAGCAAGACATTTCCGATGTATCACTTTGGAAATTGCTACTTTCCATTAACTTTAACCGTAACTTTGATACAAAAGGGTCAATTTGCTTTCTGTAGACTGGTTTCTTAGGGGATCTCAAAACCCTTAAACATTCAAAGTTTTCTATTATATATATATATATATATATATATATATATATATATATATATATATATATGTACATATATACATATATATATACATATGTATATATATATGTATATATATATGTATATACACACATGTATATATATGCATATATATATATATGTGCATATATATATATATGTATATTTATATGTACATTTATACATATATATACATACACACACACACACACACACACACACACATATATATATATATATATACATATATATACATATATATATATATATACATATGTGTGTATATATATATATGCATATATATACATATATATATAATATGTATACAAACACACACACACACATATATATATATACACACACAGGTATATAACATATATACATATACATATATATATATATATATATATATATATTGTGTGTGTGTGTGTGTGTGTGTGTGTGTGTGTGTATGTGTGTGCTCAAAGTTTCCTATTTATTTACTATTTTGTTATATTTTGTTTAATAAATGGGTTTAATAAAAACACAAAATTATAAAAAAAAACAAGTTACAGATGGCTAAAGGCTAAACTAAAACTGCACTAAAAAAAGTAAGATAATTTTTATGAATTTTATGAAAAAAACTTTTCTATGATATTTTTTATTTAATTTTTTATGTCCACAATTATTAATTATTTTTATTGTACCACAGCTATACCACGCATTAATCAGTAATAATCGGTAATGACATGCGTATCACCAGGTGATATGAAAAGTAAACAATTATTAAATTATACTTCCAGGTAATCCAGAATGAATAGAAAGGAATATAAGATATTGCACATCCATATTGAAATTACATCAAGTCATTACATTTAAAGTAACATAAAGCATTCTGTCCCATGGATTCTAGAAAGTGAAGAAGGAAAATTTGGTATTAAAATAAAATATAGGCATTTTTAGCTATATTATTTCATTTGAAATTTTTTAAGCATATAGATTTATTTTTTATAAATTGGATAGAAAATATGAATGTTATGTTTTGTTTAATTAAATGTATCGAAAAGCAGTATTAGTTCAGCTTTGTGAATAACTAGTGATACAATTTAAATTAAGATTGAATATTAGAATTTAAGGAGACATAGCAAATTTGATTATAAAAGTCTGCTTTATAGAAGCCTGTTGTTTGATATCTTTTAAATGATATTTAATTTCTTTTATAAATATAACAGTAATGATATTAATTGCATAATAATGTTAATTTGTTATTGATGCACAATACATACATTGTTTTGTATCGTTTACTCAATACTTAACTTCTTTTAAACATCGAAATAGCTATAGCTTAATGATACTGCATACTTTTTCAATCTTTTAAGTGATACTTGTGTTTTAAATGTATCGAAAAGCAATATTGGTTCAGTTTGAGAACTGTGCTTAAATTTGATCAAAAAATCTTCTTCATAGCAGCCTATTGTTTGGTATCTTTTAAATATTTAATTTTTTATTAAATCTAACAGTAATGATATTGTTAGCATAATAACGTTCATTTGTTATTGATACACAACAGCACTTACATTATTTTGTATCATTCAACTTCTTTTAACTTCTTTAAATATCGAAATAGCTATAACTTAATGATACTACTGTGAATACTTTTTTGATTATCTTAAATTATACTTATCTTAACAATCTAATTAGTTAAACTTAATGATACACCTTAAAAAAATACAGTTTTGTATCCAAGCAGTGGCATGGGGAAGGGTGTGTATCTGTGGAAGTTGTAATCCCCATAACGATTTCTGTACTGATTTTGATGAGTTTAAGGGAGAGAACCCCATGATGGGGAATTTCTTGCTAAACCGCTGGTTCTAAATGAGATTTAATGTCGTTCAAAAATCAAAATAGCTATATCTTAAAGGTACAGGACTTCAAATACATTGTTATGTACCGTTTAAGCAATACTTAATTTCTTTTAAATATCCAAATAACTATAACGATGCACCACTATGAATGCACTGTTTTGTATCTTTTAAGTGATAATTAATATATTTTAAAAATAAAAATAACTATAACTTAATGATACAGAACTTCAAATACATTGTTATGTATCTTTTAAGGGATACTTAATTTCTTTTAAACATCAAAATAACTATAACGATGCACCACTATGAACACATTGTTTTGTATCTTTTAAATGATACTTAATATCTTTTAAAATAAAAATAGCTATAACTTAATGATACAGAACTTCAAATACATTGTTAGGTATCTTTAAGAGATACTTAATTTCTTTTAAGCATCGAAATAGCTATAACGATGCACCACTATGAATACATTGTTTTGTATCTTTTAATTAATACTTAATATCTTTTAAAAATTAAAATAGCTGTAACTTAGTGATACAGAACTTCAAATACATTGTTATGTATATTTTAAGGGATACTTAATTTCTTTTAAATACTAAAATAACTATAACGATGCTCCACTATGAACGCATTGTTTTGTATCTTTTAAGTGATACTGAATATCTTTTAAAAATTAAAATAGCTATAAATTAATGATACAGAATTTCAAATACATTATTATGTATCTTTTAAGGGATACTTAATTTCTTTTAAACATCAAAACAATTATAACGATACACCACTATGAATACATTGTTTTGTATCTTTTAAATGATACTTAATATCTTTTAAAAATAAAAATAGCTATAGCTTAATAATACAGAACTTCAGATACATCGTTATGTATCTTTTAAGGGATACTTAATATCTTTTAAACATCTAACTAGTTACAATCTACTGCTTAGAAATCTTCTCTCGCATGGCCAATTTGCACTTGCATGTATACTTTGTATCGGAATATTAAAAGTTTCAAAGGCTAAATTGTATACTAAAATCATTAGTAAAATTAAAATTATGTGAGATGAATGTTAACGATTCCACTTGTGTCGATTTCATTTATATTGCTTCCACTGAAAGAAGTTTTCGTATTCTGAACACTTTAGTCACGGAACTTTAATGACTATTATGACAGGTACAGAAAACAATTCGCTTGGCTAAAAAAATTATTTTTTGTACTGATACACCAATTCATTCCTCATCACAGTAAGATTGCATAATACTCTAAAACATCTGCTTATTAAATTAATATTGAGCGAAAACATACATATACATACATATATATATATATATATATATATATATATATATATATATATATATATATATATATATATATATATATATATATATATATATATATATATATATATATATATATATATATATATACATATATATATATATATATATATATATATATATATATATATATATATATATATATATATATATATATATATATATATATATATATATATATATATATATATATATATATATATATATATATATATATATATATATATATAAAGTAGTATTTTCTAAACCTATTGTAATAGAAACAAGATAAAGTGAAACGAAAATTTTTAGTATTAAAAAGTGAATAAGCTTGATTCTTTTACAGTTGTATTAAAAACTGGAGTTTTATAGATTCTCTTTTTTTACCTTTTTCTCCCCAGAAATTTCTAAAATTTAAATTTTTAATAATTAACAGAAAATTTCGAATTCTATCATAATATTTTGCTCTAATGACAATGGAAACATTGTTTCATAATTTCTATTCGTGTGAAAGTTCAACTGAAAAAGTTATATGACTGTATTCTGAACAGGAACCAAAATTATACAACTTTAGGAAAAGAATTTTTCCAAATTTTTCATTTTTCTTCCATATATTTTGAATATATAAAACAATAGACATTTGTACATATGCATTTATGTATAAATGTAAAATTATATAAAAACATTTAGATATTTGAACGTAAATAAGTAAGTTTATAGAATTAAAGGCACACAGGCATACAAATAAATTGAATTGCGTAATTATACACACACACACACTATTCACACGATGTTCAATTTTTATATTTAATTAAACTAGTCTACACTACATAAAGTATTACGAGTGTTCTTAGAGGGCTTAAAGAATTCAAGAAGTAACGTAAAATATATAAACCTTTATTTCCCTCTACAAAATGGAAATAACTTCGAGGTTTCTCTTTTGTACGAATAAAATTGCAACTTTTTACTAGCATTATATCCTAATAATTTTTCAAAAACCTATAATGTATGACTGTATAAAATATTTTAAATACTAATTTTATATCCTTATTAAGTCAATTGTATCAACTAATAAAATTCAACACGGGTAAGTACATAACAAATATAATAAAAGCTTTTGAAGAATAAATAAATATATTTGACTTTGGAGGTGGCATTGAAAAATTGTTGCCAACTTATTTAAAATATGATATGAAGTTATTAATGAGTTTTTTATACAGCTTTCAGGATCTATAGTAATCATTTCTCATTTTAAAGTTATAACTGATTTTTAATGCAATTAAAGATTCATTTCTATATCTTATTGAAATGTAAAAACTTAATTGAAAGGGATAATCCAAAAAAGTTTTATTGTATGTTGCATCCTGTATTTGTTACCACATAATGCAATATAATTATTACTGATATTAACTTATACTTTTTTAAACATATATATATATATATATATATATATATATATATATATATATATATATATATATATATATATATATATATATTATTTTATGAATACTTGAGACACTCCAGAAAAATTTCTAACTATCAGTTCCCAGTGAAATTTATCGACTATTTATCTTATTGTATATAAAGCGAAAGTTAGTTAAATATGTTATGTTTTGAAACGTGGAATCTATTAGTTCTGTACTTAAAAAATTTCCATAGTTATTTTGTACTCGAAAACATAATTTTCATGTTACTATTGTTTTATTTTAAGTTTTTCTATGATTGCTTACGAAAACAGCAAAAATGGCTAAATGATACCCGATGAAAATAAAATAAAAAGTTATATTATATCTAAAAGGGGTGCACATTTTAAATAAAAGTACTTACTAAAAATTAATAATTAATAATTTTTAGAATAAGTAAAATTTTCAGTTGTGCCTTTAGCCATATTTACGTTTATATACTATTAATATATTGAAATTTCAATCAAGTTTAAACCAAAAATAAATAAATAAATAAATAAATTGATTTTCATATGCATTTTGTAAGCGAAAAAATGAAAATTTTTCACTATTACTATTGTTTTACTCTAATATTTTCTCACGGAAGGTACAAACAAAGGATAAAAGATATCCAATAAATTCTAAACATTTTAAATAAAATTGCTCATTAAAGAACTTAATAACCAATCATTCTTAAAACAAGTAAAATTTTCCTGTGAAATTTTAACTATAATTACGTACATATACTACTAACATTCTAAATATTCAAGCAAATTTAAACCCAAAAGAGCATAATAAACTAATTTTGTAGACATTTTGTGCGTGAAAAAAGGAAACTTTTTCACTATAACTATCATTTCATTTTAATATTTTTCATGAATATTCACGAAAACAATAAGCAAAGAGTAAAATATATCCCATAAATTTGAAATATTTTAAATAAAAATATTCATTAAAAAATTAATAACTAATAATTCTTAAAATAAATAAAACTTTTTGGTGACACTAGGTATATTGACATAATGTACTACTCATATACTTAATTTTCAAGCAAATTCAAATCGAAATAAATCAATCAATAAATTTATTTTTATAGACATTTTGTAAGCCAAAAAATGAAAAATTTTCATAATTACTATTGTTTTATTGCAACTATCCAGAAAGCAACAAGAAAAATCTTTGTATCAAAGAATGAATTTGCCTTTAAGGAAAAAGATACCCCATAAATTAAAAGAAAAAACTAGGTTATGTGTAAAAGGATTGGACACAAAGCCTTTTAAATAAAATTAATTATTAAAAAATGAATAATCAATAGTTTTTGAAATAAGTAAAATTTTCTGGTGAAAGTTTAATCATATTTATATACGTATGATATTAAGATACTTTCAAAGTGAAAAAACAAACGAGTTTAAATCAAATAAATTATATTAAAATCAATTAGTTTAAAACAAATAAAACAAATTAGTTTTAAAATTCCACAGTCACCTTAAGGGGACATAACAGCTTTCGTGGCTAAAAATTTTTCCCCGCAACAAACTTTTTTTCTTTTTATTGGTCAAAAAATAAAACGATTCTTTTTAGAGTGCATTTTTTACAAGTTGATTAATAACACTCTAACTTTTAAAAAGATATTTTCTTTTGTCGTTTCAGATAGTTTATATATTTTTTTAACTAACCAAAGAATTACACACCAAATAAAAAAATGATACTGTCTTACTCGGAAGTTAAATTTTGCAATATGTGTATTTGAAACTTTTGTATCAAATTAAAGTTCAATACAAGATATTCTGTAAATTAAATTGTAACTGTAATTGATGTTTTAAAAACTAAAAAAATTAAAAACTGTTAGAAAACGGAAAATTTAAAAAGATGCTAAAACATTTAGCATGTATTATGCTATAAAAGGAAATATATATTACTCTTGTTAATATTATTTGAGTTATCAGTGTAAACATGATAATTAGTTTTTATTTCTTATAAAAATTTATTTCCTAACTTGCCTGTTTCATAAACTATTTTGCAAGTGAGTAGATTTCTAGTTTTCTTTTCTGTGTATATGCTTTGTGTCTTTTGAAAATGCTAATAGCTTACAAAAATAAAATATAAATTGAAATTTATTACAGTATTAATATAATTTTAGCTCACAAAATAAAAGTGATAATTAGTTTCCATTCAATATAAACATTTATTTTCTAACTTGCCCATTTTAATATTTAACTCTGAGTAGATTTATATATGTTTGTGTACATATTTTATGTATTTTTTAAAATCTTAATACATACTAAAAACATTAACAATGTGTTATAAGCAAGAATATTGCTCGTATTAATATAATTTTAAAATGTCAATATATGATAAAAAATTAACAATATATTATAAAAGCAAATATATTATTGTATTAATGTAATTTTAAAATGTTAATATATGCTAAAAAAATTAATAATATGTTATAAAAGTAAATATATTGATCGTACCAATACAGTTTTAGTCCTCGGAATAAAAATGATATTTAGCTTCAAATCAGTAGAAGAACTTAGCTTCTAACTTGTATGTTTAAAAAGTTATTTTTCAATTGAGTAGATTTCTGTTTTTTATTTTGTATATATTTTATGTTTTTTTTTAATGTATAGTTTCTTCTATATAATAGCTTCTATAAAATTAGACCCCTATTAATGATCTAAGAAAAATATATTTGTTATAGAATCGAATATTTTATTTTATAGCAAATTAAAACTAAGTTTGTTAGTGAAGACTTTCAGCTCTAAAGATACTATCTTCTCTTAGCACTATAACACCCCTCGGAGTGATTTCGACTTTAAGCAATGTCTGTCATATAAAATAAGAATATGTATACATGTATGTATATATACATCTATATGTATATATGTATGTTTATATATGTATATATATGTATGTATATATATATATATGTATATATATATATATATACATATATATATATACATATATGTATATATATGTATATATATGTATATATATGTATATATAAATATACATACTTATGTATATATATATATATATATATATATATATATATATATATATATATATATATATATATATATATATATATATATATATATATATATATATACATATATATACACACATATAAATACATATATTACACACACATGATATGTATATATGTGTGTGTGTTTATATATACAGGCAAGGATACATAATATGAGCATACATGAATGCACACACACAGAGATAGATATATACATATGTTATATATATATATATATATATATATATATATATATATATATATATATATATATATATATACAAACATATATTACACACATATATATGATATGTAAATGTGTGTGTGTGTTTATATATACAGAGAGAGAGATACATTAAACATATATTATATATGAATATACACACATATACACGCATATATGCATATTTTTATATATGTGTATATATGTAATATATATATATATAATATATATATATATGTATATATATGTATATATATGTATATATATACATACATATATATACATATATATATATATGTATGTATATATATATATACATACATACATATATATATATATATATATATATATATATATATATATATATATATATACATAATATATAGATACATATATATACACGTGCACAAGCTGGCGTTCTTTGCAGTGAGACTCATGTCATTCTAGTTTTAAGAATTCGTTAAATATTTAATGTAACGAGCCCGTAGTATATCTGGATTCAGTGAAGTGAAAAATTGTCGCTTACCTGAGTCATGAGACGGTCTGCTCCTGTTCCTTCCTCATCTTTGAAGATGATATCCGCGTTATAGTTTGGCACAAGTTGCTTAAACTTCGGATGGTCTCTGGTGATTTTGCCCTCGGGCAGTCCGCTTGCCCCGAGCGTATTCTCCGGGACATTGGGAACGTGCTGCTTGAAGACGAAGGCATTCAGCTTGCGGGGACTCCGGCGCTTGGTATACATCCGACCCGGCCCGCAGCCCACGGCTGACCCGCAGCTGAACACGAGTACCGCGGCGATCAGCACTGCACCGGCCGCACAAAAGATTCTTGGCCGTCCACTAGCATCAAGCCACGGCATTAACATCGGACCCTTGCCGCTCGCCGATGGTCACCAACATATCTCTTCAGTTGGAACGCTGAGGAATGGCTGCTAATCGAGAGTTACTGGGGATGGGAATGCAGCTTCTGCTAGCATCATCCGGGATGAAATTAACGGATTCTGTTGTACATTCAAATTATTTATTGTCCTCCTTCGGCAGTCACTTGAAGGAAATAAAAGAAAACAAAGAGAGATTTGCTGGTGGAAACAACTGTCGATTTCTACTGGTTATGATCTCTCCAAAATGCTACGAAGTATTAAATAACTGGTCAGTTTTCTGAATAAGTTGCTGAAAGAGGACATGCATAACCGTAAGACTTCAATCTAACGTTTGTTAAATTAACTCTTCCACAAGAGTGGTGTGATCTCTAGTTGGGGAATTAAATTTACCGTGTCATCACCAATTAAAGGTACGGGAGAGAGAAACCCCGATTGGCTCTCCAGCTGGTGACACGGTCTCTCCCAGAATGCCTCCCCCTCTCGAGCTGCACTTCTTAAGATCTGTCACTACCCCTCCCCCCTCCAGCTCGCTCCCCCTTCTTCTCACAGGCGCTATCTATCGCACTGGCGTTTTCCTCCTCCCCAGATTCCCCGCGCTTTCCGAACGAAAATATGCGGTGTGTACAATCTTTTCATTCATATGCGGTTCGCCGTACACGCACCTGGTTAAGCGTAAATTGCTTTTAAATGACTCCGCGACCGAAGCTCGCGGATAAATAAATAAATAATCAGGGTTGTTTAGCATTCGGGGGACTTCAGGTTTCTTTCAATTAAATTCCGAATAGATTTTTTGTTGAATCAAATAGGGTAGGTGCCGCTTAATGTGATCATTTTTGGAACAAATGCGATTTGTTAAAAAATAATAGATTGGTAACAATAAACGGAATTTATAAACACAAAAATTTAATTTTATTACTGTAACATTTAGTTTTACAGTTACAAATTTAAAAGACAACGATTATTCAAATGGTATTTCAAGCAAATTATTAAAATAGGCCAATTATAATAGTCTTCCCGAGTTGTCTGTTTTGTTTTTCTGTCTCAGCAAATTATTTATAAAACTTCTATGCCTAATTTGTTGTTTAAAAAAGTCCTCATTAGTGTATTTGTGTTGACTTAGAGAGTCTCTAATTTCAGTCAGTTCTAATCAGTTGGAGGATCGTCAACGAGGTTTTTAATTTCGGCTTCAACTTGATGTGATGCTTTTGCACCGGTTCCTTCGATAAAGCAAGATACATGAATCTTCTTCAGTCATTGGTGTAACTACTTGAGAGTTCTCATCTACGGACAAACCGTTCTGCAAAGTCCTTTTCAGTCCCAAGACTTTGAGTCTCTAATTTCAGTACCATTTGGAGGATTTTCAAGTTGGTTTTTAATTTCGGCTTTATCTTGATATGATATTTTTTTTTCCAGTTTTCTTATATAGAACAAGATGCATACTTCTTCAATTAGTCATTGTTGTAGCAACTTGAGTTCTCTCATCTACAGACAACCGTTCTACAAAATCATTTTCAGTCCAAAGGCTTAAAGAGTCTCTAGTTTCAATATCAGTTGGGAGATTGTCAACAAGGTTTTTGGTGGGGTTTGGTTTGCAGCGCTACAGTCTACTGTTTTGCTCACGAGGAATAATGAGACCGGCACCTACTGCTTAAAGCCGACTGCGAACGTCTACGAACATCCATGATAGAATCGGGATGCGAACCCTCGATCTCTGATACCGAAGAGCAGCTTTCTACCATTCGGCTAACAAGGTTTTTAATTTCGACTTCATCTTGATCTGATGCTTTTTCCTCGGTTGTTTTTTTATCGATAGAACAAGATACATACATCTTCAGTCATTTTTGTAGCTACTTGAGTGTTCTCATCAATAGACAACTATTCGGCAAAGTTATTTTCGTTATTTCTGATAATACGACTACTTTTTCATCGAATTCCGGCACGTCCATACTTTTGTCCACTTTAACAATTAACAAATCTATAGAGCAAGAAACTGCTCTTAACTTCTTGTCTGTAGGAAATTTTTTTGAATAGTCATTTTTGCTAAGAGTTTGCACTAAGAAAAGGGTTCTGATATGATTAAATGGACAATTACTTAACCTTTTCTTTTGTATTTTTTATATTTTGTTGACATGAAAGGAAAAAAAATGTACGATTCAATAATGGTACACAAAAGCGATAATGATAAACGATGGGGCCGATTTCTTTAACGTGTTAATATACAAGCGTTCGGAACTTTACAATTCTAAAAGCATTGAAAGAAAAATAAGCTATCAACGTATATGTGAAAAAACGATTTTACAAGAACAGTATCCATTCTAATCCCTTTTCTCTGTACTAAGACATCATGTTCAATTTTTATTGTAGTTTAAAGAATAGATTTAAAAAATAAATAAAAAACTTAAAGAATTTAAATTTACACTAAAAATTGAACTTGGTTCCTTAAAATAGAGAAAACGAAATAGAAGGGACACTATGTTTGAAAATATTGTTTTGTAAGCATAGTATCCATTCTACTCTGTATTAAGATATGTGTTCAATTTTTAATGTAGATTTAAATTCTGACTTTAACTATCCTAATTTCTATAAATTTATAAATGAAATAGAATTAACGATGCATCGATTGTACGTACAACTAGTGCTTCAGTGACCACAAGCACCATTCATTGGAGGTCACAGAAGGGGGGTTGAGGTCACAGCGCATCTTCCTCCGACTACCATTGACCTTTCTACAACGACAAGCCGTTTTCCAGTGGTGTCGGGCTCTTTCGACCTGGAATGTCACTGGCTGGAGTAGAATAGTCTTCAGTGATGAGTCCTGTTTAGAACTGAGCTCCGATGACCAGCGAAGATATGTCTGGAGATGTCCTGGACAGCGATAGAACACCAACCTGACTGTCTTCAGGTATACAGGCCGACAACCACGAGTGATGGACTGGGGTGCAATTTCATTTCATAGTAGAACCCCTTTGGTTATCATTTGTGGATACTTACAGCACAGCGGTACGTCGACGAAATTACACGCCCCGGTATACTGCTTGTCTTTGTGATTGCCAAAAGCTACCTTGGCCAACAAGGCTGTCGGATCTCTCTCCCATTGAGCACGTTTAGAGCTCAATAGGAGAGTCTCAATAGTCAAGAAATAAGTTCCTCACTTTTGAAGACTCTAGGATACGTTCTATTGGTTCAAATGAGATACAATTTGAACTACAGAGTAGTCAAATGGAGCTCTATACATTACATAAAAAGTCTTAGTACAAAAATCCCCCTATAGGTGTAACACATATGGTAGTTTCATTACGTTAAGTCTAGCATTAGATTCTTGTCTGCACATCATACCTCCGTCGCAAGAAAAAGCGCTACTGGTGGTACTGTTTTACCAGAACCACTCCGTTGCAGCTCTAAAAGAATTCCGTCGTATGAAGCCGTTACGGAGAAGTCCAATGTCTTTACGTGCCCTTCACAAGAGGATCGCTCGCCAGATACCACACCTTGAGATTTTTGTTGTGGGGTTTTCTGAAGGATGAGATCTACCGTTAAATGCCAGCATCTGTGCCGGATCTAAAGGACAGAATTAGGAGTCATGTTCTTGATATTCCTGGAGATTCATTCCTGTCAGATGAGGAAAATATACATCTGTGATTACAGCTTATTGTTGAGCATGAAGGGAGACAAATTGAGCACTTTTAATGCTACATTTAATATTAATTAGCATTTATAAAGCATATTAAATGCGTTTATGTGTATCATAACGCCCCTTATAGGCGGATTTTTGTACTAAAATTTTTTATGTGATAAATGTCAAGCGTATCATTTGAATTATCAGTTGTTCCAATTGTATTTTATTTGGACAAATAGAACGTATTCTATAGTCCTCAGATGTGGGGAACTTATTTCTTGCTAACCCTCTGTAAGAATAAAACCAAAAGTTAACACCAATAGTAGTATTGTACAAGGCGGTAGACAAGGGGGGATTTAGGGGACCGGTCCCCCTCCGAAATTCTTAAAGACCGTTTTGTGGAAAGAAAATGGACCATGTGTGCGGGTGTGTCATCTGCCTAGCTGTGCATAGACAACAGTGTGCTTAGAACAGTAACGCTGAGTTAAACCGTAGGTGCAAATTGTATTCGACAAGTAAGAGCAGATGAACTAACACTTTTAGTAACTCATCAGAATATTGGTGCACAATCAAAAAAAAAAAAAAAAAATGTGAAAATTTTTGGCGAAAATTTCAAATAGAGCATATTTTAAAATATATAGATAAAATTTTGAACATTTTCATTTTTTTCAAAATTATTCTTTTTCTTTGGTTATACTTTTGTTTAAAAAATTAGAATTTAATACCATGCACAGTTTATATCTTTTTAATGCTAATTTTACTATTAAATTCATTGTGTAGTTACTACATTACTTATTCAAGGCTATAAATTTGTTTATTTTATAATTTTTAAATTATTTTGATATTTTAAAATCACATTGTATAATATAATACTTATTGAGAGTGTACATACATAAGAAAACCTGTAGTTTTATTGAAGTATCATTCACAAAAAAACAATATTCCCTTCCGAATATAATTTTTGGCTACGGCCTTGGTATTGTAAGTGTTAGGTGCAGATGTTATAAATACTTGCTTCTTTAAAATAAAGAAGTTTGGGAAACCTGAATCGAAAATTGAATGCTTCTATTACTTCAGTCAAGTTATAGTAATAATTTTCAAGAAGATTAAGCGTCATGACAACAAAACGAAACATTAAAAAGTTGGATGAAAATAACAAGCAAAACAAATGTAGTTAGTCTATGTTTTAGGTAACCTAACCTTACAGTAGGCATACCACATCCAATCAGGAGAGCTTACTGGATGGCCTTGGACAACTATGTAGGTTTTGCGAACTTGTACTCCGCATACATTTGATGCGGTGGAATTGCATAGGTGTGGAGCTTGCATTTTCCCAGCTCGGCAATAAAATATTGCAATAATTTTATTTTGAATTCATTTCTAGCGAAATATTTTTCGATGCTAACCGGTACTAACGAAGTATCAACCAGGGGCACTTGGGAATTTACTGTAAGTGCGGGGCTGGAGGAATGTACGTGAAGATTTCTTCAATATAAGCAGTGTCTTGCAGCAAAGCTCACCAGAAATTTTTCTTTTCTGCCTCCTCCCTCGGCGAGATCCCCTGCGTGGGAGATCCCCCCAGGGGTCTATTCGGAACAACCACTGTCATAACTTGTCGGCTGTCAAGAAGAGGGGTGCTCGGGGACAGGTATTCGAGATAGATGGCGTATTACAACTGTGGGAAACAGAGGGGTGCTGAAAAGGCTGCACCCACTGCTGGAGATATGTACCTGGGGTACAGATGTAAAAAACCCGGAATTTTGAAGAGATAGGAATAAACCCGGGAATTTGGGAAGATACCATTTTAAAAATGTTTACATTTATTTTTTCAACAGTGGCTATCTAAGAACTAGCATATTATTTCTAAGAGATTCTTTTATTACTTTTGGCAATATATATATATATATATATATATATATATATATATATATATATATATATATATATATATATATATATATATATATATATATATATATATATATATATATATATATATATATATATATATATATATATATATATATATATATATATATATATATATATATATATATATATATATATATATATATATATATATATATATATATATATATATATATATATATATTTATATATATATATATATATATATATATATATATATATATATATATATATATATATGTGTGTGTGTGTGTGTGTGTGTGTGTGTATTCAAGAAATAACAGCAATGAGCATTTAAATGATTTTATATTAGTACTTATGTAATTAATTACCCTGTTAGTCTTATCAAACACATGACTGGTTGCTTCCATTTTAATTGCTAATATAATAATTATATACATTATTTTTGATCATTATTTATTATGTAAATTGCTTTATGCTAAACTTTCCCCCCCTACTTTTATACTATAAAAATAAATGTCTTTAAATTTAAAATAAGTTTATTATTTTTTGTAATGCATATATCATTTAAAGTTGTAATCAAATGACACTGTTGCATTTTGTGTCCAATTCCTACGCACACACATTATATATATATATATATATATATATATATATATATATATACATATATATAATATATATATATATATATATATATATATATATATATATATATATAGTATATATATATATATATATATATATATATATATATATATATATATATATATATATATATATATATATATATATATATAGAGAGAGAGAGAGAGAGAGAGATGTTATCCAAGAAAAATAATGATTTATGGGTTTTGTGACTCTACAGATTATTGCCTAATATTTATGTAATAATAAAAATATTGGATACTTTTTAAAGAAAAATTTACTTATTCTTTCATGCTAAACATGATACCTTGCCAAATATAGTTAGTGAATCCCAATTATTCAAATTTTTTTCACAGCATATAATAGTTAAATTTTGTGAAAATATCAACTTTTGATGTTTACAACAAAGACAGAAAAAATGGTGGTTCTCATTGTGTCATAGGAATTGGCGACTGCAAAATACTTCAAAATTCTCATGTTTTGGAAATTTTTCAAAATCCCCTTCCCAAAAAACCCGGTTTTTTTCCCAGGTTTAAACCGGGTTTTTTCCACTGCTCACAACTCTAACCTGGGGGATAATCGTTGAGTTGGCTTCAGAAATATGTCAGAAGAGGTAAATTGTTTGGGAATCGAGCAATTCTATGATTTGCCCTTTCAAATATTCTGCATCTTGGTTACAAAATGATTGCGTATGAAGATATAAAGTCAAAACATTTCTAAACAATTAACTGTAATTAACTGTAATTTTTCTCTCGCTATATCGAAATCCATGCCACCTTATTTGTGAGGCTTTGATCACTTTTAATAAGTTATGATCTCTGTATTTTGATTGTAATTCATGGTTGCATCAAATTCTCCAGATTCCATTTTCTCTTACTGCACCAAAATTTTTTCTCTCGAAAGTCATTTGATTCTCTTCTTTCGCTTTCTTTATTGTCCAGCATTCACTGACATATAAAAGATTGGTCTTGCTAGCGTTTGTATACCTGTATTTTTGTTTTGCTATTTATGCATTTTCGATACCATAGCATAAATGGTAAATATATAGCATGACTGAAGCTTTACAAAGTCTGTATTATTGCACTTTGCATCAATCAGCTGATGTGTCTAACATCAGAAGAATATAAAACAGATCCGGATATGCCATATATCCAACGTTGTTTTGTTTATAACTCGAGATCTGTTGTGTTTATAGCTGCAAAATTTTAAAAGCGGTTTTTTTATTTGTTAAAATGGAGTCCCAATGTCGTTAACATCATTTATAAATCTCCATGTTCATTGGTGATCATTTTCAGAGATAGTCAACTAACTTCTACATTAAGCTCAGGTTGTGCAAAACACAATGATGAATATGCAATCAAAATATTTGTAGGGTAGACTGTGGGAGAATTCACGATAATTTTATATTTATAATTGATTAAAAAACACATTTATTATAGTAAATACAATATTGATTGATTTACTGGTATTTTTATAGATATCGTGCGTTTAAATGGCTTTATGTCTACTGGGCAGGTTGTAGGTTGAATAGGGTACCTGGGCCAATGGATTGATCCTCAATTGATGATTAATAATCTATAAATTAATGATCTAGTGTCCTTCTTTTAAGTAAAACAACAATTAAATAACTATGCAGGTCTTTAAGTTAAATACACACATATTAAGTTAAGTTTATGTCTACTGGTCGGCTTCCCTTTACTAGCTTAACATCCCTCATTTGCCTCTGGACCTACTATACCACCCCCTGGAAGACTTCAGCACCCCTGTGGTACCACCCCCGTTAGCAACCTATGTTTTATTACTGCTATGAGGGTCAGCCCAAACATTTTTGCCTCTGGGGGCAATTCAAAAAATTTTGCCTCTCTCCAAGCTTTAAAGAATTTAAATTTGGAAAACATTTAAAATAAAATTCAGAACTATAAAAGAAATGTAACTCCCCTCACAAAAAAAGGCATATAATTCATATAATTTAATTAAGACATTAATACTAAGGCAAAAAAATGTCTTCTTGGAAAAAAACTTTACATTTTAAACTAGTTTACAAACTAAAAAAGTACTTACTATGTAGAAATAATCATAACTTTGTCTATTTCTGTTACATTTGATTTCAGTCCTTATTTATTTTGAAGATTCAAGCAACCTAAATATATTTTTTGTGGATTGTGTTTATTTTTATTTATCTATTTCGTTGCAGTACAGATTTATTTTTGCCACCTCCGAATTTTGCTTTCGTAAGTAATCGGCTATCTAAACTACCGCTTACGGCCAGTCTTGTTTATTTTAACAGTTCGTAAAACCAAATACTTAAAATAATATCAACCCGATATTTTTGTATATAATTTAACGTCTTTCTCCGAATAAGAAATAATTTATTATTTATTTTAAATGTGGTGGATATTCCTTTGCCGCTCCTAAATTTTGCCGCCGTAGGTAGTCGACTATTTAGCCTACTGCTTAGTAGCCCTGCTTATTTTAACAGTTCATGAAACCGATCAATTTATCTAAAACAATATTAACATTACTTTTTATATCCTTTAATGTATTTCTCCGAAAAAGAAATAATTTATGATCTATTTCAATGGTGGATATTCCTTTGCCGCTCCTAAATTTTGCCACCTTAGGTTTTGGTTTGGTTTTGGTTTTGGAGGTCTACGGTCTACTTTTTGCAACACGAGGGCTAATGAGACCTGGACCTACTGCTTAAATCCAATTCTGAACGGCTACGAACATCCATGCCATAGTGGGATTCGAACCCAGGAACTCCGGTTCCGAAGGCACCACCGTAGGTAGTCGACTATTTAGTCTACCCCTTAGGGCTAGCCCTGCTTATTTTAACAGTTCGCGAAACCGATCAATATATCTAAAACAATATTAACGATACTTTTTATATCATTTAATGTCTGTCTCCGAAAAAGGAATAATTTATGATCTATTTCAATGGTGGATATTCTTTTGCTGCAGTGGGTAGTTACCTACTTTGCCTACCGAATAGAGTTAGCCTTACTGCTACTCTCTTCAAAACTGCTACCACCCTTACTTTCCCCAGCGCTAGCTTCTGGAAGCGATCACCCTCAAAGTTCTGACTTTTTACCTGCCGTTTAAAGAACATTAGGAGTTGACCATCTTTCTAAACAATCTCGTTGACCTGGGCGTGTCCAGCGACCAGGTATAAAACGTCACCCGCCCTCCACTTGCCGTTTCCCACGCGGAAAATAGGATTGACCCCTCGTCCAAGAAAAGGGTTCCTTTGTCCCTCTCCCCAACAACATGATTTTGTCATTCGCTCTTTGTCTATCTAGTTTTTAAGGAGTTCCTACAGTCTTCCTGGAAAGAATCTTGCTAACATCCATGAGAAACCGCGACAGACATGGGCGGGTCCTAAAAGGCATCCAAGAATTTGCAGAATTCTGTCTGGTTCGGTTTCCATAATCCAGAACAGTAAGGGTACAAGAATTCGGTGGGTAGAATTTTCCCATGACGTAGGAATTTCCCTTTGAAAGTAAAATTACCCCGTTCTCCATGATTTTTAATAAGGAAAGAGAGATGATTTCTTCTTGACTGTTTTTAAATGTTCCTCTTAGGGAATTTTCGACTTTTAAATATTCCAAGATTTAGGTTTTTTTATTATTGTTTTTTTATTTTTAAAAACTTTG
>CM063500.1:104887192-104909692 GCA_032207245.1 Pardosa pseudoannulata | reverse complement strand
ATTTTAATTAGTTGATAACAGAACAATGTTTCGTGCTACACATAACCGCAAATCAATCAACTTTAAAAAATAAAACAAAAGATTGCAAGAGTTGTTTAGGAAAGTGCTAACATGTTTCTTTTAACTCCCGAAACTTCTTTCTATTTGTGTGGTCTTTCGGTTGTGTTGAAAGCTCTTTGTTGGCTCATCAAGTAGTTCCCAGTCGGTCTATTTTTGTGTGGATTACATCTTTGAAAAGAGTTATCTGACCAGCACAAATCCTAATACTGCCTTCTTAACAGTGAGTTCACATCACTTACTTTGCAAAGGAGAAAGATGACAAAGGCTCGCCTGAAGGTTCTATCCGGAACAGCCAAAATTTTTTAAAAATCTATAACATTTATATAATAGAATAAATTACAACAGTAACAAAAATGATTATCTATAACTCAAGTGTAATGCGAATCACTTTCCACTTAAATCCATACTGTTATCATAATGGTTTTATTCCACTTCAAAAAGGTAAACAAAGTAGTAAGTGGTAATTTTTCCCTCTCGATAAGTAACAGAAATCAATATAGGTGAATTAGAGCCACGATTCTCAAACTGTGTGCCGAGGCGGTGTGTGCCACTCTAGTCCATAATGGTTCCATAATGATTTTATTCCACTTCCAAATGGTAAACAAAGTGGTAAGTGGTAATTATTCCCTCCCGCTAACTAACAGAAATCAATATAGGTGAATTAGAGCCGCGGTCCTTAAAGTGTGTGCCGCGGTGAAATGTGCCACTCTAGTCCATAATGGTTCCATAATAATTTTATTCCATTTCAAAATGGTAAACAAAGTGGTAAGTGGTAATTTTCCCCTCTCGTTAACTAACAGAAATCAATATAGGTGAATTAGAGCCGCGGTCCTCAAACTGTGTGCCACTCTAGTCCATAATATTTCCATAATGATTTTATTCCATTTCAAAATGGCAAACAAAGTGGTAAGTGGTAATTTTTTCCTCTCGTTAACTAACAGAATTCAATATGGATGAATTAGAGCCCCGGTTCTCAAACTGTGTGTCGCGGTGGTGTGTGCCACTCTAGTCCCTAATGGTACCACAATGGTTTTATTTCATTTCAAAACAGTAAACAAAGAAATAAGTAGGAATATTTCCCTCTCGTTAACTAGCAGAATTCAATACAGGTGAATTAGAGCCGCGGTTCTCAAACTGTGTGCCGTGGCGGAGGATGCCAGGAGGGCCACTAAAATAATCAAGTGTAATGAAATTCTTGATAAAATTATTCTATTTTAGAAATTGCAAAAGTAATTATGAAGGTAAGTGGATTTCTACTTTTATCACTTGGTGTAAATATTTTAAATTTTAAATAAAAAATATTGTTTCATGTAGCAAAACTAAATAATTATTATAAAGTTAAAACCAAATTGATGATTAAAAAATTGATTCTAAAGAGAACAGAACATTTTGTTTTATATAAAATTAAAACCAAATTAATGATCTAGACAAGACTGATTCTAAACAGAACAAAACTTTTTATTTATTTTTTTTAATAAAAAAAAGGCTGCTAATGAAGCCTTCTCAATTCGAAGGGTATTGACCCCTTAATGCATAAAAATTTCTATATTGAGAGTGGGAATTAGAAAAGTGTTTTTTAAATAGAAGAGTTCCGTATTCGGAGCTGTCTACTATAGATGTTTTACTGTATATATATATGTAACGTTCGAAATTTCTCTCGCCGTCACATAAAAAACCCCTAATATTTTTAATTGCCCAGGCTTACTGGGCAATGACTCTAAGTATTATGCAGTTGTGGTTCCATTACAAGCTCAAGTAGCGAAGTCCATGGTAGAACTTAAACTTTATTTTAGACTAAGAAAAGACATGTTTTTCCAACAAGAGCAGAGTATGAAATGATACATTAAAAAACTTTACCATTACAAATTTCACCCAACAGTGACAGATGACGCGGATATATTCCCATGACAGAGTGGCTTAGTCAGCGTTATTACAGTCAGAAAGGAACTTAGATCATTGGAAAAGTGAATCATTTTTATCGAGACAGCTGGAAAATGGGGACAGAAAATTTGCATTTATTACAGAGTTAGCTTTGGAAGAGTAGTAAAAATAATTTTAAGTCATCTAACTTTCCTTTAAATAAGATATTATGTAAAACAGATATGAAAAAATGAGAAAGAGTAAAGGAGAAGAATCTTAGATAGGTATTTTAAGTGTAATGGTTTTGATATATTACATATACATAAAGAGAGGGAGGGAGTGAAGCAGGGGGAGAGGGAGTGGGCGAGAGGAAAAAAAAAACAGGAAAAAGATAGAAATACAGCGAGTTAGATAGATAGAGAGATAGAGATAGATAGAGAGAGAGAAAGAGATAGAGAGAGATAGAGAGATAGAGATAGAGCGAGAGAGAGGAGAGAAAGTGAGAGAGAGAGCGAGAGAGAGGGCGAAGATAGTGAGAGAGAGAGAAAGAGATAGAGAGATAGAGTGAGAGAGAGAGCGAGAGAGAGGAGAGAGAATGAGAGAGAGGAAGAGTGAGAGAGAGCGAGAAAAAAGAGATAGAGGGATAGAGATAGAGATAGAGCGAGAGAGAGTGAGAGAGAGAAAGAGATAGAGAGATAGAGATAGAGATAGAGCGAGAGAGTGAGAGAGAGAGAGTGAGAAAAGAGAGTGAGAGAGAGAGTGAGGGAAAGAGGGTGAGAGATAGAATAGTCTTTTCTTTTATACAAAATATTTTAACCAATTTCAGTAAGAAAGAAAATCGATTTTTTTTTTGTTCTGTAAGCTGCCACTTAACCAGGAATAAAAGTGTATTTGCTCATCGGCAGAAGGAAGCAAAAAGGAAAAATTCCTCAATCACATTATCCCTTGTAACATAACCGTAACTTCGTTAATTCTATTTACGAACTATCCGTCTGGAATTGATTTTTTCGAGAGGCAGAACAGGAAGGTGGGATTGAATCTCTACGAAAAAAAAAAAAAAAAAAAAAAAGAGAGGAGGGGGGGCTTTCTGCAATCTTAGAGGATAATACGCACCGAAACTCCCTCCGATCAAAGGTCAAATCTCGCCAAATAAAGTGCTGCAACTTTGTAGAACTTTTGTAGGCGTTCTTAAATAGCTAGCACACCTACACTTGATCTCGGCTTTAATCACTTCTATTGTTAGAGGCTGAAGGAAAAAAATAGATTGAATTAGTTATTGCTGGTCGGCTTTTGTTCTTTTGGAAAAGCCTGGGTTATCCGCAGATTTGTTCTTTCTCCTATTTATTACTATCATCAACGCTAAAATCTCGCGGTTTGTTACAAGCTTGTAACATTCTGCAGAAAACCAACTTCCAGATACTTTTGCAATTTTTTCATGCCAAAGAACTATTTGTGTATCTCATAGGCATAATATAAGTTTTCTATTCAGTCACATCCTATTAATTTATCAAATGAAATACAGTCGTCTCTTGATTTTTTTGGGAAGTGTGAGCTATTTACAAATTTATTCCTTCTCTTTTTATTGCTATCGTGTAAGACAGCGTTAATGCTAAAAGCGCGAGGTTTGTTACAAACTTTTGCCTTTTGCCGAAAACTAACTTTTAGAGACATTTGGAATTTTGTCATATCAGAGAACTATTTACATATCACAAAGGCGTAAGATAAGTCTCTAATAAATCACATCCTATTAATTTATCAAATCTAACATGATCAACTTTTGTTCTTTTGGAAAAGTTAGCCATTTATAAATTCATTCATTCTCTTATTATTACTATCGTGTACGAAAGCGTCAACGCTAAAAGCTCGTGGTTTGTTACAAACTTTTGCATTTTGTCGAAAACCAACTTTCAGATACATTTGCAATTTTCACATACTAGAGAACTATTTACGCATCTCAAAGGAGTAAGTTAAGTCTCAATGCATACAAGAAAAGTATATACATATTAGAAAGGTAGAACATTTCAGTATAACATATGTTAACGCTATGGAGCTGACTATGTACTAGCGTTAAAGATAGAAATCTTGTATTTAAAACTAAAATAACACCTAGTTTTATTTTGTCATTGTCAGTTTTAGTTTGTTTTGGGGTAGTTATTTTCTTACCATTTGCCAATATTAGTTTAAATAAACTTAAATACTTATAAAAATAATAAAAAATATATAAATTGATTTTCTTGTTAAAACTATTAAAACTATCCTCTAACTCGCATGTTTATAAGAAATATTTTGCACATAAATGTTAAATTTTAAGTTTTTATAAAGAACATATCTCTGAAATGGGTTGCTGGATGGTACTAAATTGGTAACAGCTTTACAGCCTTGTATTGGCATAAAGGCTTACAGTGCCTGTGTTGCCAGTTGCTTTAAGAAAAAACTTCTAAAATTGGACTTAATTTAAAAAAAAAACAAAAAAAAAACATAAGAATCATTTTGACATGTACTTATGTTGCATGTGGATAACTGTTCACAGCCAAATGTGAATCATTATCAAAATTAATACTGTCATTATTATTTGGATTATTCTTATTATTCTGCAATACTCGTTTAGACCTTAATTCTATCATTAAAGCCTCTATAATCTTCAAAATTATTAAATTCGGCTTCGAATTCTACTTCATCTGTTTAAGCAGTTAAATAATTATTGTGCATTAATTCGAATGCATCGGTCTTTTGTTTGAACAAATGTAAACGCATTTCGATTTCTTCTGAGTCAGAATTTTCATCTATTAACACTCTCTATTTTAATATTAGCTCTCGTAAATGAAGAACGCTGAGCTGCTTTATTTCGTTTAATAATTTCCATCTTTATCATCTTATTTATTCAAAACTTATAAAACTTTGTTCAATTTATCTAAATTCCCAATCAGGTATCTTAAATTAGTCATTTAAATATTCAAAATAAATATACATACAATCTTCAAAATGGAACTTACTAAATCTGTCCATCTTCTTGCCATTTCCAATTAAAACGCTCACCTGGAGTCACCAAATTTTGTTTTTTTATTCAAATACTGCATGATATAGATGGTTTCATGAAAAAACGACAAGAAGCACCAAAAAGTTTCTTTTATTAATTTCATATATGTGCTTTCCGTTATCTTACGCCGAACGATGGCCGAATGGTTAGGGTGCTGGCCTTCGGATCCGGACTTCGTGGGTTCGAATCCCACTATGGCATGGATGTTCATAGCCGTTCGGAATCGGCTTTAAGCAGTAGGTCCCGGTCTCATTAGCCCTAGTGTTGCAAAAAGTAGACCGTAGCTCTCCAAACCAAACGAACCAAACCAAACCTTTATCTTACAAAACTCCCAATCTCATTAGAAAAAAAACTTATTCTTTCTTTTCAAAAGTTGCCCCACCACCAAAGAAATTAAAATAAAGCTAATGACAAACGATAATATTTTTAAAACAAATATTCAAACCATTAACACCAGAGGAAATATCTTCAGAAAATCAACTGAACTATTGCTTTTGCATATGACATAGACATTATCACCAGAATACCCGCGGCATCAAAGCAGTCCTTTCTATCTCTAGAGAAAGAGGCTCTAAAGATGGGCCTTAGATTAAATGAAAATAAGACAAAATATATGCCAAGCACAAAAAACTGGCTACGTAAGTGAATATCTAGAAACGGAAGGATATAAATTTGAGGTGATTGATTGCTTCACCTATTTAGAATCTGAGGTAAACAACAAAAATGATTCTAGGACAAAGATCCACAAGAGAGTTATGATGGTAAATAAATATTTTTATGGCCTACGAAAATATATAAAAACAAAATAAATAAAAAAGAAAACAATAATTTTACTTTATAAATCTCTGATAAGATCAGTTTTAACTTATGCATGTGAAACCTGGGCAACAACTGTGTCAGATGAAAAGATACCGGCGACCTTTGAGAGAAAAATCCTTAGAAGTATATTTGGAGGAATACAATAAATAAATAAATAAATAAAATAAATAAAATAAAAACATGGATCAAGAGATCAAGTTTAGAACTATATAATTTATATAATGAACCTGACATAATAAATTTCATCCAATTGCAACGAATAAAGTGGGCAGGCCATCTTACCAGAATGGACAATGACCGAACAACAAAAAGGGTCTTCGATGGCCTACAGGACGAGGAACACCCAACTTGAGATGGACAGACTGCCTGGAAAGAGACCATCAGGTACTTAAAGTAATAAACTGGAAGACTTTGGCCTCCAGAAGGATGTCTTAGAAAAAAACCTTATTGAGAAGGCCAAGGCCCATCCTGGGCTGTCATGCCACTGATCAAGAAGATTAAAACCATTGGTGTACGCAACAACTTACCTTTCTAAAACAAAAAATATTACCCTCATAGCAATAATTTTAGTTCAATTACAAGAAAACATCAGTATATTGAAATTCTGGAAATCGTTTGCAAAAATATTCAATAGGTCTTAAGTAATCTTGCGCACAACATTAAAAAATTTGTGTTCTGAGAAAAATCAAGTTAAATTCTTAGTAAACAACTGACAAGTCTACAGCTAAGCACAGAAATCTTTAGAGTGTCATTTATATTTTTGATCATAACTTTTAAACAAAGCAGAATTTTTTTTATACCCTTTTTTAAGCATCTCAATATATAACACGACTTTTTAACACTTCGCATGCGAGCAACGTATTTTTACTTTTTTTGTAGTCTGTCACTGGAGCCCGGGTCACGTAAAAATACTATTTAGTAGATTTGTGGTGGATACCCGCTAACAAACACATATCTACTAAATACGTAAAATTATATGTATGTGTGACATTATATGCGTGTTGTTTGCGTTGCTATGCAACGCTTTGCATTTTTTCCCACAAGTTACGATTGTCGAGTTACTCGGTCTTTTATTGCGTTGTCTTCTGCCGTGTTCCTCTTCACAAAGGAAAATGGTTTGAACGGTACCATACTGTAAAGAACTATTAACGTGTTATCAGTTCTATTTGTATTTGTCATGAAAAAATATTTTTGAATACATTGTAAAATCTTAACAATCTTTTATTTTTGTTATTACTAAAAATATTTGTTTTGTTAAATAATCATACAGTATATATTAAAGTGTAAAATAAAAAACAAAGTAGTTTTCGATTGACTGCGATTTTTCTGAATAACTAACCTTTCCCATGATTCACGAAAAAACGACCGCTGCACGCCTAAGTTGGCGATGAAGTATACCCACATGCCAAGTGTTAAAATTAAAAATCTTGGAAGTTTAAGGTTTCTGAGAGCGATTAAACGTAAAACTCTTTATCGGATGACAAATGAGAATATTATGCAAACATTTTATCATCAAAATCTCGCCTTTTTAAATCATTAATCGTGTTAAAGGAAACACATCGCAATCATTAGCTGTTTTAGGATATCTTATGTAAATGGCGTCTCTTACCTGTTATGAACATTCAAGTGATTAATCTTTTAAATTTATTATGAAAGAGGAAGAATTTATAACTCCTATATGCATGAGGATAAAAATATCATCTCTCATTTTATTTATGTGGATTAAATTTATCATTTCTATAATCAATTATAAAATGAATAATTATGTAACAACCTCTTTGATAGTCTTAATATTGTTTTAAAATTTATTGTTAAATTTTCTTAGATAGTTAATTTGCTATTTCAGTTTCTTAACACATTGTGTGCGGGTACATTTAGCAGGGGAATTGTACCGGGAACGGGCGTTTTGAGCGTCAATTTAGTTATTCAGTTAAATCTCAATAGATCGAAAATTGTTTCATTTTTTAACCAACTTTTCGTATTTTATATTGAAATATATAAACAAACAACCATAAGATTTTTTTAAACAAAACAAAAAAAAAATTTTTAGTGGATAAATTTATAATGGTATCGTAAATATGAAAAATCAACTAGAAATAGTTGTATATAGTTTTAATTTTATTGAATTATGTTATATATAAACATTTTTGCATTTTAAAAAATAATGAAAGACAAAAACATTCGGCTTCATTTTCCTGTATATACCGTTATTTTTGTAGACACAAACAAACCATGTTACACTAATCCGTATTAGTACGTGTACCGCATACAATGTTCCGAACGATGGTCGATTGGTTAGGGTGCTGGCCTTCGGAACCGGAGTTCGTGGGTTCGAATCCCACAGTGGCATGGATGTTCGTAGCCGTTCGGAATCGGCTTTAAGCTGTAGGTCCCGGTCTCATTAGCCGTCGTGTTGCAAAAAGCAGACCGTAGCACTCCAAACCAAACCAAACCAAAACCCGCATACAAGGTGTTAAGAGGTGGAAGTTAGGAAATATATTTGTAAATTATAACTGTTAAAGTTATGAAATTTCACAAGCATATACACTGAGGTATCACTGAACGCATTAAATTGAAAAAAATTTTAAATGCCTGGTAAAAATTTTTTTAAACTTAATTTTTGAAATGTTTTGCAAGTTTTCAAGATGTTCCTCAAGAATTAGTTTTTAAAAATTTTGATTTTACTATTACCATATTATTACTTAAAGCTATATTTTGAACAAATGATTTTTTATTACATTATTGTCTGGATAGATTAGATATCTTTGGAAAATACTTTTATGCTTATACCCAAGATTTTCATTAAGAATTTTATTTTCTAACTTAGAATTAGCTTTAATAAAGTCGAAATTTCAAGCGAATACTTATATTTAATATGTGTATTAGGAGTGTTTATTAAACATTTTGTAGGAAGCTGTAAAATTAAGTAGATTCTATCGAACTTTTTGGTCAGAATTTTATCTTAAAGAAGTTTTGAAATTAATTCAACACAGAGCACTAAATTTTAGGTTTTGGTTATATCTTATATCTAGTAAATATGACTTTGAAATAGCATTATCGATACAAGAGAGTTTTGTCATTTATATTTGCAGAACTTTTACGCCGAAAAATAAATTTAAACTGAAATCTAAATTCCCATTGCAGATAAAAAGAAAAAACTGAAAAAAAAAATTTAGGGTAACTACTGCAGATATGCGATTTATTAATCTAGCATTATCACACATATTACAAGTTTTTTACTTTCACATTTCCCCACCATTATCACGTGAAAATTTTTGTTTCATTATATCAGTGCAAAATGTTCTTAAATTTTAAGCTATATATCATAAAAATATTAACTTGAAGTCTGTCCCATCTTGTTTGCAAATCACAATATGAAAGAAACCCTGGTTTAGAGCCTAATGTAAATTTACCCCATTAAAGATTGTAAGCAGAAAATAAATGACAACTTCCTTATTTTTTGTCAAAACCTAATCTCAGCTCACTGCATTTAAAATAGCTCATTTTGCAATGTGTTATACTGTACTTGGGTATTACGCGCCATATTTTAGCATACTATTTAAAGTTCAGTCATAAAATCGGCTTAATTTTATTTCAAATCATACGCAGTTAAAAAGAAGAAAGTCTACTTCCGAGGTTGCATTTCCTCTTCAGATTAAAAGGGGTTTGCAGGACTTTAGAGTTCAGAGCTGAAATTTTTTCCCAACATTAAATCACCATCACAAATAAAAAAACACACACTGGGGAAAAAAATCTTTAAAATAAGTTTAGGGTAAATATTAACCACCAGCAGCTAGCTATTGTATTAATTTGGCATTTTTGCTTACATTACAAAATATTATCTTCGCGAAACAGATATTTAATGTGAAGAAGTTTCAATTTGTCCGACGAGATTATATCTGGCTGGACTTCAGAAAATTGTAACTCAATATCGTGACAGCAATCTGACCAAAATGCAACTATTTTAGAAGTATATAGTTTCATGTGCAAAATTATAATTCGGGAAAAAGGTCTTAGTTTGTTTCTGTAAAAGAATTTGCAGGCTATTTCAGACTTATGTGGTTTTGGTGGAAATTTCTTTTGTAGTTTGGCGAATGAGTAATTACTTTTACCAACTACTTTTTTATGTAGTCAACATTTCATGGAAATAGCCGATTTGTCCTCTATTTTATGTTACAGATCGAGAGTACAAAACATTATATTCAAAGTTTGTATTATATTTATTCGTAACATTCTAGTTCTTAACTTTAAAACAGTAATGACTTTTATAAAAAAAATTATTTTTTTAAACAAAGTAAACTTATAAAATATAATCTGATAAAAATAAAAGAACAAATGCTAAAAATTGCATGGATTTAAGGTAAAAATAAAAAAAAAGGTATAAGGCAAAAATAAAATAATCTTCCACTTAATAAAGAAAAAATAATGAATCCTTAACTTTATGTATCTACCAAACAATCTAGCTTTGATCGAATCTTGAGAAGGAACTTTATTCCTAGAATGACAGCTATAAAATAATGATAGGACTTACAGGATAAGTTTAGTTCTTAATGGTTCTTGTGCTCAGTTTACTGAGTGCTTATGTAGTTTATTGTACCTTTACCTCTTGTTTCAGTATGCAGATGAATTTAAATATCGCAGTTGTCTACCATAAGGAAAATCAATCTTTCCTTTATAACAAGTAAAGGAATGTATGCTTAACAAGTAAAATGTGGTGTTAATTTCTGAAATATCTTTGTCGGATTGACTGTTGAAGTTCTATAAATTATCTGAACTTCAGATGTTTACAAAACGCCTACAATAATAAATGACACTGAAGTTTTTAAATATTTTACTTTCTACGTATTGATACATATAAATACACGTGGCCTCAATTCTGTTTATATACATAGAAAAAAACATACATTTTAAAAGAAGTTTCAGAAACATCAAATACACAGATATGGATTTCACTTTCAGTAAAAGGAATTGCAATAGTAAACACTGAATAAGAATTAACTAAATGCAATTAAATTGGTTGCCAGGTATATAAATATATACTCAAGATTTCAAAACTTTGAATATGCAAACTTCAGACGTGCTTGTCGAAATCTTTTACCAAGCGTTAAGCCTTCAAGTGGCTTAGAAACAAGAGTATCATTTCCTGTAGTCTATGAAATTGTAAACCTTACTAAATATGTATTCAACCTTGTGTGCAAAATATTCAACATAACATACTAAATTAACTTGTTTCCGGAAACAACACTACTACATACTATAATAATCACTAAAATTATATCCTATTTTACTACATAAATACTTAAAATTATACTTATTCTATATACTAAAAACTATATACTAAAGACTATACATGGCCATGTTAAAACCTTATTTACCAACATATTTTCAATAATGTCAAGATCAGTACCTGATATTGCAAATGGAATGCATTTCTGTATGTACACATGAATTTATATATTGGGTAGCTACCAGGATATGTATGTGAAAGCTATTACCCCAGATAATTGTGTGTATTAATTAAATGAAGACACCACACACAAAAATATTGTAATATAAAACACAGTCCCTCTACATAGTAGAGGGAAAAGTAGCGGATAATTTTCAACTTTTGACATTTAAAAAATTTCCACAATAATTAGTCCAAAAATAAGATATAGTTCCTTGTCCACAGTTTGATCATTGCTGTATACAGCACATCTAGAATCTTTATGACGTATTGAATATTTTTTGCGTCTTGTTCTGTAGGATGCACTCAGCGGGTTGGGACTTGTTCCTTATGCCCGCTTAAAGACATTTTTACGTAGATTTTGTAAAATTCTCCATCTGAATGGATTGAAATGCTTCCAGCAATATATCAGCAATAGACTACAGGATCTGCAAACAAGAAATATTGAAAACATTAACCACTATAAACGCTTAAAAAATACAAATTGAGTTACTTTTAGCATTAGAACCGAGGAAATTTAAATCAACTTGAAACCGCGGGCTTGGTCAAAGTGATTCAGATTAATGTGAAACTTGTTTAAAAGTACACTATATTTGACATTTTTAGACATCAAGTTATAATAATGGATAAGAAAAATTACAATATTGAAAGTTATATATAGTTAGAAAAATATATAGACAACTTTAATAGAATTATTTTCTACCAATCGAGCTTTCTTACACAGTTCCAGCAACTATAATATCTTTATATTTTGTACATTTTCTACAACCTATATTTAATAGTTAGAACAAATATCTACACTTTTGTTTTCAAACGTGAAAGCTTAGTAATGAAACTAATTTTGAAAAAGCACAAATTCTTCAGTATTATATTTTCATAGATTTTTTTTCTAATTTTATACTATTAAAAAAAGTCCAGAAATTTCCGTTTCATCAGTAACTTTTAGAAAATTGGAAAAGTAGTTTTTGGGTTAAAATGACCCATCCCATAAACGGATAAAATATAAAACTAACGGAATTTCATAATTTTAACTATTTTTTTATTTGATGTCTCAAAAAAAATTTAATAGAATTATAGTTTGAATCTTTAAAATCAAATATTGTTAAATAACACCATTACTATTCCTTAAAATTCACTTTAACCCTTTATAAGACAGTGTTAAGTATACTTCCAATTTCATTAATTGTCAAAAAAAGTTGTTTTCCAATATATTTCCCAACCCCCCCCCCCAAAAAAAAAGTCTAAAGGGTAATTTTAGATAAGCTAAATTAATTTTTTTTAAATTAATCCCACTTCAAAAATATTTTAACACAACATTGCTAGAAAAACACAGCCCTTTAAATGGCTAAGGTAATAAAGTTCTGCGTAGCATTGAGTGAAACTTTCGTCTAAATCGTACCAATAATTTTTTTTCACATAAAATTTTTTTTAAACTAAGTAAATTTATGAAATCTAATCTGATAAAAATAAACAAAAGCTAAAAATCGCATGAATTTAAGGTAAACTAAAAAAGTTATTAGAAAAAATAATCTTCCATTTAAAAAAAATTGCTGAAAGTTGAGTTGTTTCCTTAATCTCAGAAGAAAAGAGACCAACTTTGTAAACTCGAGATGTGAAATACAAAAATATAAAGAGTTAATTATAAATTGACGTACCTTACTTTCTATCTGAATCGAAGATGGAACTACATATGAGCATCTGAAGGAGGAATCGAATTGTTAACACTCATTCCAATTTTATCCAGCGTCTGCTATACATATTCCTTGATGACATTCCCTTTGGATAATCAAATGGACTACCTACAAGCATTTCACCAATACCTGATTTCACCAAAAGTAAAGTTTTTAAAAGTCATGGAGTCCACCTAAAAATTGAATTAAAAATTTTTAACTTTACCAATGGTTCATCTTTGCCAGTTTGATACATTGATAGATTAACATTTGTTACTTTTTAAAAATGCATGTGTATCATTACAAAATGCTTTATAAAACACTTCATGCCAAAAGTTATTGAATATTACGTATTCATTATGCAATAAACGAAGAATAAGGAATTAAATTTGGAATATATCTAGAATAGGCATTTAGTCAACGGGCAGAAAACAGGTTGGTTAAAGAAATATAAACAGAATAAGAAATTTTCTGAAATCAGTAGTCTTTAAAGGGAAATTAAAGTTTGGGTGAAATACTAGAATTCAACTCCGAGTTTAAAATTTATTTTTATTCCTGTAATTAAAGTGGCATTTTCCAACCGTTTTTGGCTTACGTACCACTTGGTTGCACATCACAGAAATTTTGAGATAATCTACAGCATTTCTTCAATATTTAAAAAAATTAAAATTTACAGATTTTTAAATTTTTATTTAATTGGATAATGAAAATATAATTCCTTTGCAAAATGTCCAATTAGTAAAATTTCTTACCTTTATTCATATGCTCCGGAGTGTAGTTCCCAGGATTTAGCATCTACTTTTACTTTCAGTTGTCTGCCGTAAGTAGTGTTGGTGTCACTGATGGTGGCTTTTTTTTCTGCCGGAACAAATATTTTAGTTTTTCTTCATGATTATTGCCTCTGAGAATCCACAATTACTCTTGTCCTATGTAAATTTAAAATACGATATTGTGGATGGACTGGCGAAGGAGGGCTTTACCATAGTTCAGGTCATTGATGATCCTCTGATGTACCTTAAGATCTATTTAAGGCCATAAACATCTGAAGCAACCACCGTCATATCCATGGTAAATTAGTGAGAGTCTAGGTGCTATAATCACTTTTCAGCGTGATAGGAGTAATCAAACTGCGTTGGCTCAACTGATTTCAGAGCCTTAGGTTTACCTCCCCCCCACAATGGTACTAGGAACTTCCCTGCTTAGAGCAAGTGCAATATTGAAGAGGCCACTGCACAACGCCAGATCAAATGCATTCACTTGGCTTTGGTTCTTTTGAAGAGACCTATTTTCTGTTTAGATATTCTTAAAGTAAACAATCCCATGGCTCTACCATGATTAATGTTAATTATCCTCTACCATAACTTGATCTATAATCTTGAAGTAAGGCTTCTATAAACATCTCTTGGAAGCAACCACTATCGCATCCATGGTATAGTGTCCTGGTGCTTCAATCACTTGAGTGTGATAGGAGTGACCAAACTGAGTTGGACTAATTTCAGAACCTCAGGTATTCCAATGGTACTAAGGAGTTCCCTGTTTGCACGAACTGTAATATTGAAGCGGTCACTACACAACACCTGATCAAAGTCATTAACTTGGTACGCAAAAATCTTTTAAAGGAGATGAACTTTCGTCTTGGCTCTACTTAAAGCGAACAACCTGATGGATATCATCCGATTTAGATCAGAGCAATATGCAAGACGACTTTTGGCAACTTCTCCTTAGAAACACAAAAACTATTACAAAAGAAAAATCCTGTTCTTCTGCGCGGATTTTCTTCAAAATACATCTAATTTCGAAAGAGCGCATGCAATTCTTATTTATATCTCCTGCTTCGAAGAACAGAAATTCCGCATAATAGAAAAATATCTCGGTAGTCTAAAATGTCTATTCTTATTCAGGTCTGGAGGTTTTGGGCTTGCAACATTTGTATGCGTAGAATACGGCGAACTTTTTTTTAACAATAGTGCCGCATTGGAAAGAATAATTAGTCTCCATAGCCGAAGGGTCATCACACTAGTCTCGTAATCAAAGTCGTGAGTTCGAACCCCGGTACCGACTATAGGATTAAAAATCAATGTAAATATTTATTACTTGTATATTCTACTTTAATTCGTGTTCCAGGAGATTTTCGCCTTTCTTTAACTTGCCAGAGAAGTATTCTGAATATTCGCCATATCTCTGCATTGTTTAGTAAAACTTACATCGCCTTCCCAGACAGATTTCTAGAATTTTTCCTGCTGCTATAAAAGCCAAAGCTCTCTCAGTCACAAAGGGTTCTGAGTTTTGCAGAGCTTGCAATTCTATTTCGATCTTTAAGTTAAAATAATAAATTAGATCAGCTTTACTTCCTGTGTGTTTTATTGTTTTCTACATTAAGCCTCTACGTGACAAATTCCTAATTGACAATAGACGCGTTAAATATTTTAGATTGAATACTGTATTTTAAATAAAGTTCTGTCGCCTGAGGTTTATTCAAGACTTTCCAAAGACATTTTCTAAAGACTTAGATCCTATAAAATCATCTGGATGCTTCAATTATATTTAGGCTGAACGATGGGAAAGTGGTTAGGGTGCTCATGTTCGGTACCGGATTTCGTAGGTTCGATTCCCATTGTGGTATGGAGGTTCGTAGCCACCCGGAATCGACTTTAAGCAATAGGTTCCGTCCTCATTAGTCCTCGTTTACAAAAAAGAGTGGGGATCCAAATGAAACCCACAAAATAAAATCAATATTTAGAAGTACTGATCTGCGGCATGTCACTTCGTTTAATCTGTAGACCAAGTCTTACAGATTATATCGTAACTATTTTTGGTCGATATTGAGTTTTTGGCAAGTTATGTTTCAAGAACATTTTTGGTCTGTTAAAAGGGGGTAAATTGTAAAGGTAATGTAGGGTGGTTTAAGTTTACTGCGCAAGATGTTTAAGGACAATACGCCAAGGCTTAGATTGCAGAAAACTAGACACATAACTTAAAAAAAAAAAACACCTGGATCGACAAACAAAACTTAACCATACGAAGATAACCATAAAATGGCCAACGAAAGTGCTAAAAACAGTAAAGGTGAAAACAATTTGAAATGTTTGTAAAAATAGCTGTATACAAACGCAAATCTACAAAAAACGCAAGTGAAAGGTAAAATGTTGGAATCATTAGGTGAAAAATCAATAATGCACAATATATAAAATTAACGTTTTAAAGCAAAAAACAGTAAAAGTAATAAAACATTTAATTGACCAAAACAAGCCCATAAAATGTAGAAAAGAAAAAAATAAGGGTTTTGGGTGTTCGCCGAGTAAATCCCTGAAGTTAGGGTATCGTGTACCAAAAAATGACCGTAGAATGCTGCAAGAGATAAGTACATGTAAAATAGATAGTGATGACTGACAAAAGGGATATCGGAGTTTGAGTTCGTTTAAAGGATCACACGACTCCTGAAATTCGAAAACAAAGTAATCATTTAGATTTTTCATACCTTAAAAACAACGAGTTTTACAAACTTTTTTTTTTCTTTTTTTTTTTTAACATTAGTCAGAATAAATTATCTTTACATTTCTCATAATTATCTTCATTTTTAAAAACAAAATATTTCTCTTAGAAAGTTTTAAATAAGACACTTTAACAAAAATGATATCAATGCTAACGCTCATGATTGCTAAAAGTATAATTAAGTTTGTCTTAAACTTATTGTTTTAAAACGTAATACAATATCTCAAAATAACTTTGAACCTAAATTTGTATATATTTAAAATACACATGAATGTTTTAAAATATTTGAAAGTACATTTTTTCCTTATAAATGGAAAATGTATCATTGAAAAATAAATCTATTTTCAGAAATGTACAAGAAAATTTAGGTTCAATCGTATGGAAATTATATATACAGTCTAAAAATTTCATGAAAAAACTAAGGTAACATGAGCATGTGAGAAAACACAATTTGAGAAAAATCAAGTTAAACTTTAAGTTTATTTACAGTAAACAGCTGACACGTTTTCATTCATAACTTCTCAAAAAAAAAAAAAAAAAATTTTTTCTCCAGATTGCTTTAAAATATTCAGAACTGAATTCCTTTTCCCATATTTTTTCTGAAAAATTTAATTTTCTGAGGATTTAGCAGTCGTATGATCCCTTAAAAAGAAGTTAAATATAAACGTGTCCTATACTCAAGTGGGGCTAACAACTAGCATAAACCTGGAAAAAAACGAATGTCCACTGTATTGCTGTGAAGTTTAATACTGGCTTTTTTCCGTAATATGAAACTGGCGTTTAATTTTACATTTAAATTCGGAAAGGGTATTTTCATAGGCATTAAAAGGCGACAGCTTTCTTTGCCGCATCATCCTCGACCTCGTTCCCGAAGATACCTCACATGTACTGCAATCCAGAACAAAACTTTAGAACCACGTTTATGCAGAGAGGTATCCATCTTCAGTACAGCATGTAAATTAATGTACATAGTACTTCCACACTAACGAGGGCATCAAACAAAATGGTCGTTCATTCTCAAACAGAGGTAATCCTCTATATAATAATAGCCTAAGTTATCTGTCCTCAAATTTATGAAGCGGTTGGACCTGGAATGGATAGAGGCAGCCATATTGAATTCTTGATCAGTTAGGGTTAGCAAAATTCAAAGGGAGTAAAGTTTATCTTCTCTTACACTATCGATCCGATTCTAAAATAAATTTGTATAAATATGTTTCATATCATAGCAAAAATTACTGTCGTCTTTAAAACGTTCGAAATCCACCCCTTCCCCCCCTTTTCGAGCGTTTAATGCCATTATTTCAAGCTTTATTTTCCCCGGTTAAGAGCAGGCGATTCAATTTATCCCATAACAAATAGGTAAAAATAACTTTTTTCTAGCATTATGACTTCATTCCTTTAACCATCTCATTGAATCATTTCTCATTTTAAGGTATTTAAGTATCGTCTGCATTGTTTTCATACGTTTTATCACTGAACTCGGATATTACATATAGTTTTCATTTATATTTGCCTTAAATAATAGATTAGGTACATATGGGATAATATTAAATTTATTCATAGATTATTTTTTGGTCACAAGATAAGTCTCAGCCAAAAGACAAATCATTTCTTTACCTGCCTCATAGGGTACTTTACAATTCTGGAAAATTAAAAATTCTATTTATCCCGTCATATGACGGGCTATATGCTAACATTCAAATAACAATAGAAGGGATTCACGAATCAGATATTAAATATTTAATTAGGAAAATTAAGATATACTTTAAAGACTCAAAAATTTACTTTAATATCTAATGCCAGATATCAAGCATTCTCAGAAGCATTAATGTCAGGCTTGACAGAAGTTTAAAATATACATTTATTTATCTTAATCTATTAATCTTCTCTCTCGATTTCGGTTATATAAAAAGGAAAGTTAAAGAAAAATTAAGGATAGAAGAAAAATAAATTTACTGTTAATACCCCTTTAAAAATAAAAATAAAAAATAAAAAAACCCAGTTCCCCGACCGGAATCGAGAAATTCAGTACAGATATCCCGATTTTAAAAATTTGGAACGGAGACACTTTAACGCTTATACTTTGCCAGAGAGAATATATTTCTAGATTACTTGTTGACCTAACTTACCTTTAGCCTGTCAAACCTGCCATATATCCTAACCTAAACTAAATACTGTATTACAATACGGCGTATTAAGAATTTTTAACAAATTTGATCTAAATTACCTCCAGTTTTAACAATCCTAACTTATCACGTGTAACTATCCTTTCAAACCAGAAATTTTATTTGGATTTAAGGAAAAGCTTTAGAGGATAAACAAATCACTTTTATATTCTCAAAACTTTAATTCTGTTTTTTAATATTTCTAAAATCTTTACATATTTCTGAATCATTTAAAACATTTGTTCTCAACGGGGGTGATACCACCCCCCGGAAGGCGGTGGGCGATACTGATGGGCAGTGAACTTCATTTTCAAACTGAATTTTAAAAATGCCAAATAAATTTATTTTATTAATCATAATTTATACAATTTTTACCAGTAATAAAACAAACTTCAGTAACGGTACCAGAATCTGGCTTTAACTACCATATGTTATATGTTTGAAATTGGGTTCACATTCGAAAAATATATTTAATCAACAATATACGTTTGAGTGTCTCACTAACAAAAATTTGCTGTCTAACTAATGAAGACAATTACTTAAATTTTGCCTATAATAATTCAGTACTCCTTCCCAACACTTCAAATTACTTAACTTTTACTAAGGGGGGGGGGGCGTTGAACATATTTTGACTCCATAGGAAGTGGCTGCTTAAAAAGGTTGAGAATGACTGGTTTAAAACATACCCATTTAAATACTAATTAAAATTTCTAAAACTATAAAACAGTTGCATTTAATATCATAGTTTTTAAGGAAGCTGAAAACTTTAAATGCATTTTACTGAAAATGTTTTTCACAATTTGCTCGCACTCTAGATAAAAAAAAATTATGGCACATATTCATTTAAGATCTTCACAGCAAATACAGTAGACATACGATAAAACTACCTACTTATTTTCTTATACTTTATTGTCGTTATTTCACTCAGTGCAAACATCACTGAAATATATGAATTGAAGCCTGTAAAATTCTAGTATATTTGCTTATAATATCATAGGTCTTAAGGGAACTATAAAAATTTTAAATGCATTTGACTTAAAATGTTCTTTCAACTTTCGCGTACTGTAAATAAAAACCATTGCTATATTATTAAAAAACTTACTTTCATTGTTCTTTAATTCATTTATTATATATAGTATTTGAAAAGGAGTTTTTAAGCATTTTAACTTTTTGAAAATCCGATCCCCTTATGTCATATTTGATACTATTTTAAAATTTAAATATGTATAATTATATCTATTAATTATTTCCAAAAAATTAATGAAACTCATTTTGCGTTGTTATAAGTCCGCACACAATGTATCGAAAAAAATATTAAACTTTAAAATATGTTCTCACTTTTAACTTTTTATAAAAAGTTCTTAAAAAAAGAAACAAAGTAAATACAGCAAAAGAAATTATATAAAAATAAAGAACCAATGCTGAATATCCCATGTATTTACGGTAATTAAAAGAGGTAAGGCGAAAAATTAAAAATCTTCGCTTTACAGTTGCTTAAAGTGAAGTACTTCCCTTAAAACTATGTTTTGAAACAGAAAAACGAGTGAAATTGAGAACTAACAGGCCAATTATCCCAGAAGTCTTTAAACAAATTGTGAAAATATCAGACAAAATTATTATAAATAAACTAAAAAACTTGAAAAGACAACTTTTGAAGCATTTCTAGTTAATTTTGCATGTACTGTAGCATTCGGCAAAGAATTTACTGAAAATATAACAAGCCTAGACACATTACGAAAGGTTGTACAGACCTTCAGTTGCAAAGAAAAGGGGGACAATACCTTTAAAAGACGATAAAGATAGTAAAGAAAACATTCCATTAGTTTAAAATAGCGAAAAAGATCTTTCACAAATTAGAAAATAATGGCATGCAAGCTTTCATATAACTAACCTTTGTGATTAAACATGTCTAATACATCTAGGGACTGAAACTTTAGAGTACTCATTTTGCTATTAAAAAAGCTCTTGAGAAAATTATCGTTTAAAGACAAGAATTTAAAGTTGCCTCGAATGAAAATACTGTATACATTGTGTGATTATAAACTGAAAGACAACTTCTGAAGCATTTCCAGTTAATGTTGCATGCAGCTTTAGACAAAGAATGTACTGGAAATATAACAAGCCTAGACTACATTTCGAAAAATATCTTTAAAGGACGATAAAGATAGTAAAGAAATGATATGATATTAGTTAAAATATTGAAGCAAGGATTTTTCACATATTAGAAAATAATCACTTGCAACCTTTCATATAATTAACCTTCGTGATTAAACATGTCAAAATACATTTACTGATTGAAACTTTAGAATACTCATTTTGCTATTGAAAAATAGCAATTAAGAAAATCATCGTTGAAAGCCCAGAAGTTGCGTCGTATGAAAATACTTTATACATTTTGTGAAGATTGTATTATATTTGTTATATAATGAGGAAAGGCAATGTCTATGCTATAATCAAACTACATAAACTGTACACATCCATACAAAAACTATATTCAAAGCTTGAATATATGCATCCTGCATATATTAGCTGACACTCCCTGAAGCTTCTAAGTCAACTTCTCAAAATATTTATACGCATATTGCTGCAACAAATTTAAGAAAACTAGCAAAATTTTGTCCAGATATAAGTAACAACGGCAATAAGAATGTGTTACATGAATGATAAATGCCTCAACATTACCTATTTAGTTCAAAATTTCCTATTCTGACAATGAACTGAACACAAAATTAATATCAAATGGCAGACCTTTATATTGTCGAAGCAGTTGCATTCAATATTTGGTTGAAAAGACTGAAAGGTAATACAAAACTACCTTTATAATAGAACAATCTTGTTAACATAGGACTTTAAAGAGAACTTTGTTGTATTAATATGTAAAGCAGTACAAGTTAAATTTTGTATACAGTATAATAACTGAGTAAAAAATTCATTCAGTTATAAATGTCAAGAATTTCATAGATTTCATTGTGAAAAAGACTTTGAAAAATGAAAGTGCTGGAAAACAGTATTTTTCTACACAAATACTAACAAAATATCAATGTATTATGTGGACATAAAACACTTGTACCAAAAGAAAGTCTACGAAATCTTGTACACAATCAAATATCTAATGAAGGAAAACTAAGATGATATCAACGAAATAACTTCAAAACTTAAACTATCAAAAGAAAAAACTTTTAATTGGATGTTTTAACGACTGAAGTGTACTATGATGTACAACATTAAGAACAAGAACCGCATATTCGTTTGAGCTTACGCCTTATTCAACACACAAAAGATAAAGATATGAAAAAATTACGAGTTGATGGTAGTAATAAAGCCAGGTTTAATGCTGTATAAATGAGGAATTGTTTAACAAGCGTTACAGACTTTCGAAAAAAATCTTAGTGATGATTCTAGCATGATTTCAGCATTTATTAAGTTGACAAATTCTATTTCTAATTCAGAAGAAAGAAATTTATAAAGAATGGAAGTTTAGGTATCGTAATGCATAATATGTTTTAAATGTGTTGGAGCTGTAGGTCGACTGTTGGCTATACGAGACAGAGACCCGAGACTTAAAGCAGATTCTGAACGGCTACAAACATCTATACCAGTAACAGATTAATTAAATGCTAGTCGTAAATAATTAAACTGAATTAACGATAAATTACCAAGTATTGAATATATTGATTTTCAAAATCTTTGGGAAATTTTAAGCTATTTAAAAGCTTTATAATACTGAAACTTTAATTACTTAAATATATCATTAGTGTACTGAATATGCTTCCAAACACATCTGCAGAATTATGTGCTGAAAATCTGAATACATCCAACTCGTACTTGACTGCACAGTTAGTTTCTCAAAGTACACTTAAAATCATGTATCGACGATGATGCATAAGATCGCTTCAATAATATATAACTATACAAAAGTGCACTTCATGAGCTCATGCTATTAATTTGATT
>CM063500.1:104874692-104882192 GCA_032207245.1 Pardosa pseudoannulata | reverse complement strand
AATATCTCAGTTAGCGATAAAACGTATGAAAATAATGCAGACGATATTTAAATAATTTAAAATTAAAAAAAAAAAGATTAAATAAGATAGTTAAAGAAATGACGTCATAATGCTAAAAAAATGCTATTTTTACCTATTTATTATGCGATAAACTTAATTGCCTGCTCTTAACCGGGGAAAATAGGGCTTGAAACAATGGCATTAAACGCTCGAAAAGGGGGAGGGGTAGATTTCGAACGTTTATAAAGATTTGCTTTGAATTTTGCTAACCCTAACTCATCAAGAATCCAATATGGATGCATCTATCCATTCCAGGTCCAACCCCTTCATAAATTCGAGGACAGACGGACAGATTACTTATTGCTATAGATTGTTATTTCTCACTTGAACATTTTTATTGTAAGAAATAATAATTTTTAAAAAATCTTAAATGTCCTGAGGGTAGAACACAGAAATATACAATTACATTATAACCAGTAATATTATACAAAATATTTAATTTTAATCTAAAAATTTCTACCTTCGAGAGAGTATGGCGTCGAACTGTAGTTACACGAAAATTGATCGGAAAAGTTTTTTACGGATTTCTTTATATCGCTTGCGAAAATATTAGGTTGGGGAAAGAGAAATCCATTATTTTTTCGATAGATGGCTGTAGTGACCGGTATCTCGTAAAATATCGATCAAACAATTTCAAATTTATGCTCGTTGTCAAGGTGACATTTCACACTAAAAAAATTTGCTTACTGTTTTTTGTTTGGTTCATTCAGTTGTGAGTTACAGGGTGTTAAAAATGGAAGTCAACAAAGAGAAAATTCGGTACATTTTACAGTTTTTCTTTGATAAAGGAGAAAATGCAAGCCAGGCGGCTAAAATTGTGAATGGTGTTTAATGGTGCCGATACTGTAACAGCTAATTACGTGCAATTTTGGTTTCATGGATTCCGTTCATGTATTTTTGATGTTAAAGATGTACCTCTAACAGGTAGGTTCGTCGTCGAAAATGTCGATAAAATCATAGAAATAATCGAAGTTGACCGGCATATTAGTAGTCGTAGCATCGTCCAGGAGCTAAAGATCGACCATAAAAAAGTTTTAAACCATTTGCGCAAAGTTAGATTCAAAAAGAAGCTCTATGTTCTAATCCCACACCAATTAACACGACAAAACATGATGGATCGAATTTCCGTTTGCGAAGCCTTGACCAAACGAAAGAAATCGACCCATTTCTTAAACGGATGGTGACTGGGGATGAGAAATGGGTCAAATACGACAATATTGTGCGAAAACGATCGTGGTCAAAGCGCGGTGAAGGAGATCAAAAGGTGGCCAAACCAGGACTAATGGCCTGAAAGGTTCTACTGTGTATTTGGTGGGACTGGAAGGGAATCATTTATTATGAGTTGCTTCCGTATAGCCAACTAAATTCAGATCTCTACTGTCAGCAACTGACCGTTTGAAGCTAGCGATTGACCAGAAACGCTAGAAGAGGTGTTGTGTTCCATCAGGACAACACCAGGCCACACACGTCTGTAGTGACTCTCCAGAAACTCAAGGAGTTTGGTTGGAAAGTTTTAATGCATCCATCATATAGTTCGGACCTGGCACCAAGCGATTACCACCTTTTTCTCGCATTGCAAAACTTCCTGAGTGATAAGAAATTGGGATCCAGAGAAGATTGTGAAAATCGATTACTAGAGTTTTTCGCCAATAAGGACCAAGACTTCCCTGAGAGAGGCATTATGAAGCTACCTTTAAAATAGCAACAAATTATACAACAAAACGGTGCATATTTGACCTAAATTGGACAATCCGAAACATGTTAAATAAAGTTATTAATTTTGCTCAAAAATAATGGATTTCTTTTTCCCCAACTTAATATATTCATTCATTCATTTTGAATTCCCGGATGCAATGTAATTTTTTATTCCTTTGTATATTTTTTGACGAAAAATCGTATTTTTTGACCGATTTTCGTAGGATCATAATTATTTGCTAAATTCGTAGAAACTATGATATTTTTCATAGCAATTGGCAGGTCTGGTTATTATTGAAAATAGAATTTTTGAGATGACAAAATATGAGAATATCGGAGCAATTTCTCTCTTCTTTTTTTTTTTTTCTATCTTGTTTACAACTTTTCACCTTCAAGCTTTCGCACATTTGGGCTTTCCTAACCGACTTCCAGTTGATTATGCAGCTGGTAACTAGTTCAGCTGAATAGGAAAGTAAAACACGGTAAAAAGTTCTGCAGTACATATACACAAAAACAGAACACGTGCGTCCAGTACTGCAGGGTATTTTCCATTCTCAAAATCTGGTGTTGAAGGAGTTGCTCAGCTGTTTCTTCCCCTTTCTTCCACCGAACAATTTCCCGAATTTTGACCATTCTACAAACAGCCGAACAAAGTGGGCAGTATATGACGGCGGCAAACACATAAAAGCCCAGTTCCCTCCCCTTCTCCCTATTCTGGTCGAGTGCCGACAGAATGCCTTCTTGGGAACATCAAACATGGAGCTCGTTCGAGTGGATCAATGTTGATGCTGGAAATATTCTTTTACACCGCCGTTTCCTTTGTGCCCTGGGACGGGACCACTTTCGAGTGGCCCCTAAGGTATCAGGTTATTGTGGCCCCTATTAGTCAACGATTTCTCGCTTTTCAATGATGTGGGAAAGCGAAATGAGGGATTTTCACTCAGGATATCGAATAAAAGAATGGAACTGAGTTAGAGTACAGTAATTTATTTTACAGTTGTTTACTGGACCGAATTTGAGACAGAAGAGATTGCAAGCAGAGTATTAAAATTCTAATCCTTTTTTTGTTTCAAGACATGAAGTCCAATTTTTAATATAGACTTAAATTTTGCTTTTAATTATCCTAATTTTTATAAATTCATGCACACATACACATATTATCAGAAATATTCCTTCTAATTTTACATCGATTTTAATTTTTTCCCCAGTTTTTAATTGGCAACAGTGTGTGGGGTAAAAAATGCATTTGGTAATTTAGTTACTGTTCTATGTCTATGTTGTGTAGTGATCGTTGAGTGAAATAAATAAATGTGGGTTATTTTTAGTAGATCCGCCCTTTGAGTTTTGGATTCTACCATTATTTGATGATGCATATTATCGGATAGATATTGTGATTGCATTTGTGAAACATATATATACATTTGTAATATGTCAAAATCATTACATTTTAATATCTCTTAAAACTTCTCCTCTTTCCCATTTCTATTCCTTCAAATCTATTTTCACAGAAATAAAATTTGTTAGTTAAAGAAGTGTCCGTGACTTAAAATTCCGTTATCAGTCTCACAAAACTAGTTCTGCATTACATGATAATTATTTGCCCATTCACCACATTTTCCAGCTGTCCCTGGTTCACTTTTGAATGAGTTAAGCTCCTTTTTGCAGTTAAATTAGCTGACTAAGTTGTCGGGTCCCTGGAAAAATTCTATGCGTTTTTCGCATTGTGGTCTAATCCTGTAATCCACAGATGTATTCATGATCATTTTGTCTCCTGCCTTTCAAAGAGCATGTCGTTCTCTTAACCGAATAAAAGTTTCGCAGCAAACTCTGCTTGTTCTTTTTAATGGAATGGACCGACTGCTTAAGCTATTTGTGTAAATTGCTCCTTGCACACACACACACACACTCATATATATATATATATATATATATATATATATATATATATATATATATATATATATATATATATATATATATATATATATATATATATGTAAGTATGTATAGTAAAACTCGTTTAAGAAGTTCCCGCTTAAGAAGTTTATATTTTCGATACCCATTTTCCCTCCTATTCATACAATGTTAAAATGATCCGTTTATAAAATTTCGTTCAAAACTCTTTCCTGCTTAAAAAGTTTTCTTTCATTTCTAAGTTTACTTACAGAACGCGTTTATAGCTGCCTTTCGATTATTGCTTTTTTTCTCCTCTCTCTTTGTTTGTAAAGGTCAATGTTTACGACTGAAAACGACTGTTGTCATTTTTATTTAAAATGTGCCCGAAGAAGTTTTTAAAGGCTTAAGACAACTGGACTGTTATCCATTACAAATTTCCAATAAAAAACAAAAACAAAAAACTATAAAATATTTTTTCTGTAAAATCGATTCCAGGGGTATCTAAAGCAATATTTCTTAGCTGAATTAAAGATATTCTAAGGTAATTATGTTGTTTTCCTTTATTAGCTGATTTAGTATGCAAAAAATGTAAATTTTTGAGAAAAACCAAACCTATTGTTTATATATTATTTTATAAAAAAAAATCTCTCCTAATTATCTATGTAATTATTTTGTTTTTTAAAAAATTAGTTTTGTTTTAGAAGTTTTCTTTTTCCATTCCATTAGAGAACTTCTTAAGAGGGTTTTAATGTCCATATATTTATATTTATATATACTGATATATATATATATATATATATATATGGGCACACACACATACAAATGCATAAATAATGCTTATTGCCTGATTTCCCGTTTAAGACGTTTTAATGAGTTCGGCACTTGGAAAACTTCTTAAGTGGATTTCACTGCATATATATATATATATATATATATATATATATATATATATATATATATATATATATATATATATATACATATATATACATATATATGTATATATATGCATATATAGTTATATATATATATATATATATATGCATTCATACATACCTACATACATATATACATATATACGTATATATATATATATATATATATATATATATATATATATATATATATATACATATATATACATATATATACATATATATATATACATATATATATACATATATATATATATATATATATATATATATATATATATATATATACATATATATACATATATATATATATATATATATATATATATATATATATACATATATATATATATATATATATATACATATATATATATATATATATACATACATATATATATACATATATATATATATACATATATATATATATATATATATATATACATATATATATATATATATATATATATATATACATATATATATATATATATACATATATATACATATATATACATATATATACATATATATATATACATATATATATATATATATATATACATATATATACATACATACATACATATATATATATATATATATATATATATACATATATATAATATATATATATACATATATATATATATATATACATATATATATATATATATATATATATATATATATGTATATATATATATATACATACATTCATATATATATATGTACATATATGTATATATATATATATATATATATATATATATATATATATATATATATGTATATACATACATACATACATACATACATATATATATGTACATATATGTGTATATATATACATATATATATATAATATATATATATATACATATATATATATATATATATATATATATATATATATATATATATATACATATATATATATATGTACATATATGTGTATATATATATATACATATATATATACATACATATATATATATATATATATATATATATATATATATATATATATATATATATATATATATATACATTGTGTGTGTATATATTTGTGTATATAAATATTTATATATAAATACAGTCGGAAAACAAGAAAATTATACTGAATTATACAAGTTTCGATCAAAGAAAGTTGAGCCCAAGATACGATCTTATCTTCCTCTCCGGAGTAACGTCAGCACTATAACGCGTTACTTTCAACCGCGTGACACCTAAGTCTCTAGAACCGTTTGCAATCACCTTTCTTCCGCTATCCGGGAGACAGAAAAGTTACTCTTATCTCAAGTATAAGTTTACACACGGACGACAAAGTTAAGTCTCCTGTAAAAGCGACTCATTGCTATCTGCGTACAAGCTGTCACAACCGGAACTTTCACTGTTGTTGAGAGGCCCTCCCAGCAAGGCTCTTTCTTCCCAAATAATAACCACCACATCCGCTCTCGCACGGTCCCGCCCTCCCCAAGTATCTATCAGCATGGAATCGTCGGTCCATTTTGTCACCGTAAATACCGACAGAAACGGAGTCTTTCATTGTTGAAACGGGATCCCGAAGAGTGAATTTGTCCAAGAGCATTTCGAGTGTTCTGGGTCCCTGTCAAGGGCCATGATCGATGGGGTCGCAGCGGCAGTTGATTGCCAGTCATAATCTAGACAGGAATCACCAATGCAGTATAATCTGCATTTCCTCTTTTATTTATTTACTTTTTCTCGTTGTCGACACTGGGTGGTTTAGTGTGTCGTTAGACGAGAAGCTGTCACTTCACATTTTCTCACTAAAGTCCTGAATACAATAACGTGAAGTGTCGGGGTTTTTTTAATGCATGCTTTTACGTAAGGGATGACATAATGTTTATGAAAAGGGAAATAATTTAAAAACGCTCTCAGAGCGTCTGGTATTCCTGCTAGAGGAACCATCTAGAAGAAGGCTTTGCAACCCTTGGCAATTGCAGATTACATCGCCTTGGTTGGTAGATCCAGAAAATTTGTTGCAGAAGACTTTGAACGATTAGATACCAATTCTGGTCAATTAGGCCTAAAGATAAATGAAGATAAAACAAATTTCATGAAGACTTCACGCAAATATGACATCTTTGAAAGAGTGTCACAATACAAATATCAATGATTTGACCGTAGAAATAGACAACAGTCTCGCCATGTCAAATAAATGCTATCATGCCCTCAAAAACCAATTAAAATCTTCATTTATAAACTTAAACATCTATAAAACACTAATACGACCTATTCTGCTGTATGGGAGTGACTGTTGGGCTATAACAAAAAACACGAAAAAAAATTATTAAACTTTGAGCGTAAAATTAACAAAATATTTTAGAGTAATGATTAATACCTTTCTTCTATCAAACCTTTGGTCCATGAGATTAATAACTGGAGATCCGTATATAACTTTGAAATTTATCAGAGGTACAAGCAACCTGATATTGTTAAAGTTATAAAATGCAATAGACTACGATGGCTCGGATATTTATGCCAATAAGGCATTGCAAACTCAATTAAAAAAGCTCACTTTTACATGGGAAACAGAAGGCGAGGAAGACCACCGATTAGGAGGCTTGAATCCACGACAGCTCAGTTTCACTAGTGGTACTCAAACAGGCACGAAATGGACTGTAATCACATTATTTATTTATTTACTTTGGGAGCCACATTCACAAAGCACGCGCAACCTCAGAATCCACAACACTCACTAACGAGTTACATTATTTTTAATAGATGGCGCCCATGCATCAACAAGACCGTAGCACTCCATGCTATACCAAACCAAACTAAACCCTTTCATGTCACAGCCTTTATTGTAAATTTACATATCAATGTGTTTTGTAAAGTAATTCCAATAGTTTCTTTTAGTTAAGGAGTACTTCTCACTTCAATGGAA
>CM063500.1:104867192-104869692 GCA_032207245.1 Pardosa pseudoannulata | reverse complement strand
TATACTGTACTGTACTATACTATACTGTACTATATTACACTCTACTATACTATACTATATACTATACTATATACTATACAATACTATACTGTACTATACTGCACTATACTGTACTATACTATACTATACTGTACTACACTATATTATACTATACTATACTATAATGTACAGTATTATACTATACTGTACTATACTGCACTATACTGTACTATACTATACTATATTGTACTATACTATACTATACTGTACTGTACTATACTATACTGTACTATACTATACTATACTCTATACTATACTGTACTGTACTATACTATATGCTATACTATATACTATACAATACTATACTATACTGTACTATACTATACTATATACAATACTATACTGTACTATACTATACTGTACTACACTATATTATACTATACTATACTATACTGTACAGTACAATACTATACTGTACTATACTATACTATACTATACTATACTGTACTATACTATACTATACTATACTATACTGTACTATACTATACTGTACTATACTATACTATACTATACTATACTCTGTACTGTACTATACTATATTATACTATACTATACTATACTGTACAGTACAATACTATACTGTACTATACTATACTATACTATACTATACTATACTATACTATACTATACTATACTGTACTATACTATACTACATACTATACTATATACCATACTATATACTATACTATACAGTACTATACTGTACTATACTGCACTATACTGTACTATACTATACTATACTGTACTACACTATATTATACTATACTATACTGTACTGTACTGTACTGTGCTATACTATATTATACTATACTATACTGTACTATACTATACTATACTATACTATACTATACTGTACTATACTATAATGCACTGTACTAAATTGTACTGTACTGTACTATACTATACTATAATGCACTGTACTAAATTGTACTGTACTGTACTATACTATACTATAGTATATACTATACTACATACTATACTATATACTATACTATTTACTATACTATATTATAGTATACTATAGTATACTATTCTATACTATACTATACTATACTATACTATACTAGACCTATGACGAAACTCTACCGAGTTTTTTCGTAGTTGTTTGTTTCATTTATTCTTTGTAATATTTGAAATGGATTTTTTAAACGTTATTTTACCTCTTTTTTTGAAAATTCGATTTCCTGATGTAATATTTTTGATGCATGTTAAAATTTTAAATAGGTGGAGAATGATACCTAGCAATCATTGTTTACAATACAGCAAAAATTATTAATAAAACGCACTTTGTGTCTCTGCAAGATTGTGCACAGTGTGTCGGAAAAATTTAAAAACTTATAAAGGAAGATCACACGTTTCACTTTTTATAAAACGTTCTTATTCTTAAGAAACAAAGTACAGGGTTAGCAAGAAATAAGTCTGGCCACTTCTGACGACTCTAGAATACGTTCTATTGGTGCATTTGACATACAACTGGAGCTACAGATAATTCAAATGATGCACTAGACAAGGCCGTAGATAATGGGAGGGGGGATTTAGGGGTACCAGTCCCCCTCTAAAATTATAAAAAGACCGTTTGGAGGAAAGAAAATGGACCATCTGTGTGGTTGTGCCATCTGCCTAACTGTGCATAGACAACAGTGTGTTTAGTGATGTTGTATTAAACAGAAGGTGCAAATTGTATTGACCAGTAAGAGCAGTTGATAGCATTTTTAGCAACGTATCACAATATTGATGAACAATCGGAAGAAATTCGGAAATTCTTTAGCAAAATTTCATGGCGAACATATTTTATAATATACAGATAAAAAATTCGAATATGTTCATTTTCTTTCAAAATTATTCTTTTTCTTGGTTATACTTCTGTTGTAAAAATTAGAATTGAATACAATGTATAGTTTTCAATGTTAATTTTACTATTACATTGATTGTGGTGTTACTTCATTCAGTATTATAGGCTTTAAATTTGTTCATTATATCACTTTTTAATCATTTAGATATTTTAAAACCCATTCTATTATGATAATCATTAGGGATATACATACATAAGAAAACCAGTAGTTTTACTAAAGTATTATTCACAAAAAAGAGTCTTTCTCTTGGTCCCCCTCCGAAAATAATTTCTGGCTACGGTGCTGCACTAGACATATTTTACATAATAATTTTAAGTACAAAAATCTGCGTATAGTTGGTGCTGTAATGCATATGGTATTTATTTTGTTTCCTTATGTTAAGTCGAGAATTAGGGGGTGGGGGGTCTCAAAGTATTTTAATGGCTAACACGCGATTAACCCATGTCACCAACCAGTGGTGGGACGCAATTCTTCGTTTAAACATAGATTAATCGTGGTTAGCCGTTAAATGACTTTGGTGAGATCGGACCTAAGTTTCTTGTCTGTACATCATTCCTCCGTTGAAAGAAAAAGTGGCACTGGTCAAACTGTTTTATTAGAACCAGCAG
>CM063500.1:104762192-104852192 GCA_032207245.1 Pardosa pseudoannulata | reverse complement strand
CCTGATCAAAAGCTTTTTAATAAGAAAAGAAGATCAAAAGTCCCATCATTTTATTGATCGGCAGTGCATTGCATTATAATGCTAAGATTAACTTTTATGGAATGAATTTATTTGAACAATTTTGAATTCAATAAAAATAGATAACAAAGGCTGAAAATCCCATGTATTTATGATAATAATAAAAATAGATGTCGTAATTCGAAAAATAGATCAATTTGTCGCAACGTCACGAACTACAATAATGCCCTTCCCATTAATTTTCATGTTTGCAACAGCCAATAGACAAACAATTAACTGCCCTTCGGTTTGAAATTAAAGCCAGAATTGTCATAAGTTGAGATGTGCCCTGTTGCATGAAAGCGCTTTATAAGAGAAAAATATTCTATTTAAAGGCCCTGACGTTGCTACAGGTATTATTTGACGTAACCGCAATTTCTGCAAGTTCCCTCCTCGGTCCGTCCCGTATAGCACGTTTACAGAAGGGGGACGCTCAACAAATTATCCCCGTGTGTGGTCGCGTCCCGTAGTGACGTGTAAACCCGCCTCGGAACTCCCGCGTAATTTGTAGCGATCGTTCAAAGCTCGCGAAAACAGGTTCGCCCGTCGATCATGGGCCACTTATCGACGTGTGGTGAGGGACCCACCGCGAGGAGAAAAAAAAAAAAGGGAAAATTCAAAGGGAAAAATTAAAAGAGGGACAAAATTTCGGAACCTCGGATATTTTTTTTTTTATTTTTCTGATTCGGGAAAAATGGGGTCACTAACGCCGCCGATAGGGTGGGGGGAGCACCCAAAAACAAGGGATACCTTTGTCGAGTTACTGGCCTCCGAACCAACCCTAAAACTCTCGGAGGAATGCCAAGAATTTTAATGGTTTTTCTTCGCGCCGTTACGGATTTCTTGGCCGCAGTTCGTTTGCTTCAGGACCATTTTTTTCTTCGTTATGGGGAGATATACCCAACAATTGTTGTTCTGTAAAACATATGTGTTTTGTATTAATAGTGAGGCGACGCAACTGATTTTGCATTAAAACTAGGCTATCTAGGCTGATCTACTTAAACATTTGGCTCCGCTAACCATCTTCAAATTTCCTTTTTTTTTGGGGGGGGGGGTATAATATCATTTTGGGTATTTTTCAAGATCTACTGTTTTATGTAACTGAAATATATTTAATGATATGAGAACTTTAATTATTTTACTTAAATTTAAAAACAAAATTTGTATTTTAATGTCCTATAATCTCATGTAATTTTTTTTTTAAATTTTAACTGTACAGATAATGATTAGCCCCAAGAAATGTATTTCGCAAAACTTCCCAACTGTTTTAACTATCAAAATGACTAAATTTTGCTTTTAATTAAGGCATGAACAACCAGGTGACCTGCCGCGTACCAGATAATTCCGGTGTAGGGGGCTTTGGGCAGGCCCGGTATCCCAGCAGCGAACTCTGGGTTATCTCTGATGGCAGGAGGCTGACTGAATGTTTAGATATCCTTCTATTTGTTACAAATTCCAAAAGTGGCACTCAAAGTCTTCTGGTTTGTGCAGGCTTGCATTTTAAGTCCAACTAGAACAATCCAAAATATCCTTGATTTAGTTTGAAATTACAGCCTACCTTTCGCTACACAAGAATGCCGGACGGCAGCCCGCTGTCTTTTGGTATCGGAGTCTTAGATTTCGAATCTCACTGTAGGCATGTATGGTAGTGGCCATTTGGAATCCGCTTTAAACATTACTTCATTTTCTAATAGTTCTCATGTAGCAAACAATGTTCAAAACCAAACCAAAGCTACGCAAGATAAATCATCATACTGTGAACTACCTCTTAAATCCAATTTTGGAATACTACACACATTCAATGCCTGATTTCCTACAAGGCAAATGTGGCAAGCGCCCGGGCTCCCAGTCAAAAGAGGGCCCCCAAATTAACTGCCATTTCAAGTTAAAATATGACGTGTATGTCCAAATTTCATTTTAAATAATAGACAATTTCTTCTTTTACTTTTTGACTTATTTAGTATTATTAGAGAGCTTGTTCACAAATGTAAGTTCTGGCAAAAAATGTAGAACACGCAGCTACATTCTGTTTTAGGCAGAAAATTCCTCGGGTAAGGACTTACAAAATTCTAATATACGCTTTACCTTACAGGATATTTTTTTGTAACTTTTTTTTTTATAATTTTACATATTTCATAATTTTTAAACTAATCTTGTTTTACTAACTACATTGGTTAGTCAACTTTAATGGCTCTGCGGACCTTTAAAGTTGGTTTAAGCACCATTACATCTAACAATTACCCCTTAGCCACCATCTGTTAACAGCAGAGGAAGGGGGGCAGATGAATAGAGAATGTGCGCATGACGTCAGGTGCAGCAAAAATTGCAACTCAACATCCTCGTTGGCAAAACATTTGAATTTCCTACGGATTGCGCTTGATATTGGGGTTTTAATTTTGTCAATTATTTGAAAATGGTAACAAGCTGTTGTACGTATGGCTGTACTAAGCGTTTCAAAAAAGGTGAAAATATTGGATTTTATTGCTTTCCTAAAGATTCTACATTGCGAATGCTTTGGATAAAAGATTTGAAAAGGCAAGACTGGACTTCTTCGAGAATTTGCGGCAAACATTTTCAGAATGGTAATAAAACGTTGACCTTACTGTAATGTAATAGATTATATAAAATTATTATGCTCTAAGAATTTTTGTATTATTACTAAGTTTTTTTTTCTTCATATTTCTAATGTATTTTGTATGATTTTGTGAGAAGTACTGCACCTATAAATGTAACTATTTTTTGTCTTTAAAATGATCAGGTTTTGTACATTTTTATTAGATTCTTATTTATGTAATAGTTTATTGTTCCTGTTAATATAATCGAAGTAATTATACTTTGATTATGATAGTTAATAGTACTGTGTAAAGTGTTTAATTTTTAAAAAATATATATAATTTTGTAAGTGCTAAAATAATCTATTTCGTATTACTTAGCCAGTTTCTGATGTTTCCTTCCCTTCCCTTAAATAAAATTTAGTTTTATTGTATGCGTGACCTATATCGAAGTTCATAAGATACAGCGAAAACAAGTAATGTTTTGAAAACGAAAAGTTGAGTTGTAGTTCGCACTGGTATTTGTTTACAAACATGCACTTTCTCTATAGGTTTTCCCCGGGTCCCCATTTCTCTAAGCTGGGCCTTGCACACATTCAGACCTGCAGTGGGTTCTGAACCCTCTGTCTCGCACAGAAATACGACCAGAGAAAGAGGGTTCGGCTTCCAGAATGAATACTCCTCCTGTAATATAAAATCACAAATAGGTTGGTAAATTTCACTTTTAATGAACAGCCGTTTAACATTTTTTTCTTGTTTTTACCTTCTTCTCCCCATGGATTCAAATCGGTTTTCTCAAAAACGACATAATTGGCATCTTTGAGTCATTAGCTCTGAATCCATCGTACCATTTATCTCTAATTCTTATTAGCATAAGGACAGAAAATGTAACAATGTAAACGAGAAAGTTTCCTTCAAGACGCAATTCAACTAGTTCTGTTTTTTATTAACTAGTCTTCGAAACTAGAGAGCGCTGATAATAACCATTAGTTCATAGAATATCTAGCATTCGAAGCACTTCTTTTAGAGGGTTAAAGACCATTAAACAGTCAAACCTTTAAAAAAAAATTTTAAATTTAACATTTGAGGGCAAAATGTTTTTTTGTAAAGATGCACGCTAAAACAGTTTTAACAAAAAAAAAAAATCAAGTCATATATATATATATATATATATATATATATATATATATATATATATATATATATATATATATATATATATATATATATATATATATATACATATGTATATATATATATATATATATATATATATATATATATATATATATATATATATATATATATATATATATATATATATATATATATATATATATATATATATATATATATATGTATGTATATATATATATATATATATATATATATATATATAATAATAAAATTCTAAAACACATTATTCTTAAATATGGCGGCGAACGCTCATATCCTGGCTCATTTCAATTTAGAATCGCAGTCCCGTTAGATTAAATTTTCCGCTCATTGTGATGTACTATGACTTCTAGAATAAACTAGAAGTAATTAAAGTGAAGTGATTGGTTGCTGGAATGACAACATTCCTGGAGCCAAGCCCCTTCCAGTAGTTAATAAAAAACCTAGCACACAGATTTCGGGGCTTTTCCTTTGAGAACGTGATGTAATATATCATCAAATATTTTCTGTTTCGTGTTCTTTTTCTCGACGGGGATTTGTGTGTTATCTGGTGTTCTAAATAAAAGTCTGTTTCAATCTACTCGGCTACAACATTTAATAATAATGATGATACAGTGATGACTACAGTATTTTAAAATTATGTGGAGGTTATATTAAGTTATTTCATATATATATATATATATATATATATATATATATATATATATATATATATATATATATATATATATATATATATATATATATATATATAAAACTGAAGGGTCAAACTGAAGGGTCAGCTAGCATGAAGTTCTATGTACAAGACCCTCAACACCTGGGTCAACATCTGTGGGAAAATATCTCTAGAAAAATCTGTCTCCGCTAGCGTGTATCTCCTTTTTATTTGGAAATTTCCTAAATTGTCCGCTAGGGCCATGTAGGTTTATAATTGGCCAGGCTCCTTCTCTGAGGGCGTAACCTGTAGCCCCAGTGGTCAATTTAGGTTAGGGGTTAAAAAGGGGAATGGAAAATGACGCGGGAATTTTTACCCTTGATTTGAGTTTTGAAAACCCCTGAGAATTTTCCTTACTTATGTATATATATATATATATATATATATATATATATATATATATATATATATAAATAAATATATATATATATATAAATATATATATATATATATGTATTATATATATATATATATATATATATATATATATATATATATGTAAATAAATATATATATATATGTAAATATATATATATATATATATATATATATTAATTATAAGTATTTAAGATTAGTTTATTTGAGAGATATATCAAATTTATACAAAAAAAAAATTCAGATATTTTGGTGTGAAATTAAAAAAAAGTAGTGGAAAAGTAGTAACAAAACTATATATCCTCATGTTTAACTCTCTTGAAACCTCCTAAGTCATTAGCTTCGAACCCGTCGTTCCATTCCTATTATCAGATCGACGGAAAATGTAACAATGTAACTATCCTGCAATAGAAAGTTTCCTTCAAGACGCGATCTGTTTTTATTAACTAGTCTTCCAAACTACCCTATCCGAGAGCGCTGATAATAACCATTACTTCACAGAATAACTAGCGTCCGAATCACTGCTTTAAAGAGAAAATTGAAAAAATAAAATAAAAATAATACATACTTAGGTAGAACACCTGAAGTACGGGTTAAAGAAAAGCGTACAACGAAGAAAAGAACTGAGAAAAAAAATATATTGGCTTCACAGATCGCATGCATAAATTATTAAACTCAACGCTTCTTGGCAGCCCGTTATTAACATAAGACGCCATCGTGTTAAAAAAAAACTAGTATTTTAAATAATAAGTCTGGAGAGGAGATGCAGGGGGGGGGGTGAAATGTCCGCATCTGTTAACCGCACGCCCGCCCATGGCTGGCGTAAAAATTAATAATAACTCGGCTGATCGTCAGTGCTTGTTATTCCCCGTCCTCAGTGTCATCTATCTCATGGAAATGGGCTCAACCCCCCCTCCCTTCTTTCCTCGTCTGAAAGCTATCTTGGTGTGGTAGCCCTTGCGCGATCCGTGTTCGTTTTGTCGCTTCATAATAACAAGCCTTTTAATGCGGTGTCAAGGGAGCAAATTTCATGCGACTTCCTAATTATTTTCCGGTTGGGTGGCTTTCACGCCCTGCTCTGCGCCCCTCCCATCCAGACCCCGCTTCCTTCCCGATACCGGCCGTGGAATTTGCCCATGCAGTTTAGAGGGGAGCGGCTACAAATTAATTCGACTTCGGCATTGTTCGTTAGAGGGAATAGAATCGCAAGTTTTCGTGCACAAAAATGACCACGAGTTCTTGTACGGTTATTCCAGTGGTCATTTCAATTTCAGATTAAATTTACAAGACTTTAAGAAACAATAAGTTAAATCAGTTACGTTAGAAGCTTACCTGCCACGAAAGTTAAGGTAAGTGGTTAAATTAAAGTAATCCGTTAAAAGTTAAGGCACACAGGAAATTACATTACTTCATAGGCCAAGGGAACGATTACCAATTACTTCGACTAATTACTTACATTAGCGAGAATGCAATCAGGGCCGTAGCCAGATATTATATTCGGAGGGGGACATCGCTTTTCGTGAATGATTCTTCAATAAAACTACAGTTTTTCTTACGTATGTAACTCCTAATGAGTATCATAACACAATGTGATTTTGAACTATCAAAACGATTAAAAAATGATAGAATGAATAAATTTATAGCCTTGAATGAGTAATGTAGTGACATCACACTGAATTTAATAATAAAATTAATATTGAAAAGATATAAATTGTAATTATTATTCCAGTGGTCATTTCAGTTTCAGATTAAATTTACAAGACTTTAAGAAACAATAAGTTACATCAGTTACGTTAGAAGCATACCTGCCACGAAAGTTAGGGCAAGTGGTTAAATTAATGTAATCCGTTAAAAGTTAAGGCTCGCAGGAATTTACTTCATAGGCCAAGGGAACGATTACCAATTACTTCGACTGTACATTAGCGAGAGTGCAATCAGGGCCTTAGCCAGAAATTATATTCGGAGGGGAACATTGTTTTTTGTGAATGATACTTCAATAAAACTACAGGTTTTCTTACGTATGTAACTCCTAATGAGTATCATAACACAATGTGATTTTAAAATATCAAAATGACTATAAAATGATAGAATAAATAAATTTATAGCCTTGAATGAGTAATGTAGTGACATCACGATGAATTTAACAGTAAAATTAATATTGAAAAGATATAAACTGTAATTATTATTCCAGTGGTCATTTCAGTTTCAGATTAAATCTACAAGACTTTAAGAAACAATAAGTTACATCAGTTACGTTAGAAGCATACCTGCCACGAAAATTAAGGCAAGTGGTTAAATTAAAGTAATCCGTTAAAAGTTGAGGCACTCAGGAAATCACCTTACTTCATAGGCCAAGGGAACGATTAATAATTACTTCGACTGTACATTAGCGAGAATGTAATCAGGGCCTTAGCCAGAAATTATATTCAGAGGGGAACACTGTTTTTTGTGAATGATACTTCAATAAAACTACAGGTTTTCTTACGTATGTAACTCCTAATGAGTATCATAACACAATGTGATTTTAAAATATCAAAATGACTATAAAATGATAGAATGAATAAATTTATAGCCTTGAATGAGTAATGTAGTGACATCACGATGAATTTAACAGTAAAATTAATATTGAAAAGATATAAACTGTAATTATTATTCCAGTGGTCATTTCAGTTTCAGATTAAATCTACAAGACTTTAAGAAACAATAAGTTATATCAGTTACGTTAGAAGCATACCTGCCACGAAAATTAAGGCAAGTGGTTAAATTAAAGTAATCCGTTAAAAGTTGAGGCACTCAGGAAATCACCTTACTTCATAGGCCAAGGGAACGATTAATAATTACTTCGACTGTACATTAGCGAGAATGTAATCAGGGACTGAGACAGAAATTATATTCAGAGGGGAACACTGTTTTTTGTGAATGATACTTCAATAAAACTAAAGGTTTTCATACGTATGTAACTCCTAATGAGTATCATAACACAATGTGATTTTAAAATATCAAAATGACTATAAAATGATAGAATGAATAAATTTATAGCCTTGAATGAGTAATGTAGTGACATCACGATGAATTTAATAGTAAAATTAACATTGAAAAGATAAAAAACTGTACATGGTATTAAATCCTAATTTTTTAAACAGAAGTATAAAAAAAAGAAAGACAATAATTTTGAATGAAAATGAAAATGTTCAATTTTTACCTATATATTGTCACGAAGATTCTAATGAACACACCGTTTAACTTAACAGACGAATTTATTGAAGGAAAGTAGCAACTCGGAACTTTACATGATCGAGAAGTGGCCTACAACTAGAGGGTATCAGCTTTTATACCCGAGCAGAATATTCGAGAAATAGCTAATTTACATAATAAAGAAAGATCTAGAATGTTCGAGAACATAAGGCAAAAATAAAATAACATTTTAAAATTAAAAATACATACTTGGGATCTACCGCCATGGCGAGAATTGAACCCACAAACTTCGGGTTTGGATCACGCGTTTTGACCATTCGGCCACTGAGGTAGTTGTCGAGGTTGCTTTATGCGGCAATATTATAAAATATGCTCTTTTTTTTGAAATTTTCGCCGAAACATTTTCACAATTTCTTCCGATTGTGCAACAATATTGTGATGAGTTGTCAAAAGTGTTAGTCAATCTGCTCTCACTTGTCGAATACAATTTGCACCTACTGTTTAACTCAGCGTCACTGTTCTAAGCTCACTGTTGTCTATGCACAGCTAGGCAGATGGAACACCCACCTACATGGTCCCATTTCTTTCAATAAAACGGTCTTTAAGAATTTCGGAGGAGGACCGGCCTCCCAAATCCTCTCCTTGACTACGGCCTTGAATGCAATGATTATATTTTTACAACGAGGCACAAACATACCGTATTTATCATCAGATCTTGGCTTTCTGTAATTCCTGTGGCAATTTTGGTTTTTCGAGATCGATTATATCTGATGAAATCGGATAAAATTTGCAAGACCATTCACTGTCAGTCTTTACGGTACAATAAATTATATTAAATACAATTGGAATTTGCATGTTACATGTCTGGAGAAGATCTAAGTAAAGCAGTTAAATTAAAGTAATAACTTTAAGTTAAGAATTTTCCTTCCACCCATTTCAAGTCGAATGATTACGAATTTGTTTGTGACTGTGAATCGAGTGATTGTATCTTTTAAACGAGGCACAAAATTGGCTTATCATCAATCCTTGTGTTACTGTTATTTAACTGGAAATTTTATTTTTGTGAGTCAGAAATCTGGGTTGCTATCAGATATAATCAGGGTTGCTTGAATATTAACACATTGTATACGGGACACGTACTAGTACGTTTTCTGACGATTGATACTTGAGCGCGGGTCATTTACTAGTACTTGTAAGTGTAACAACATGGTTTGTTTTGTGGGTACAGAAATAACGGTATATACAGGAAAATTAAACCGAATGTTCTTATCTACTACATAGATTCTGGAATGTAAAAATGTTTATATTTAACATAATTCGAAAAAAAAAACACAACTTTACGTTACTATTTTTATTTGTTTAATTTAAATTTATCCACTAAAAAATATTTTTTGTTTACAAAAATCTTATGGTTGTTATTTATGTATATTTCTATTTATATATTTGTTTATATATTTCATTATAATATATAAACTTATATATACTTTTCAATATGTGAAAAGTTGGTTAAAAAATTAAATAATTTTCGATCTATTGAGTTTTAACTGAATAACTATGAAGTATATTTATACCAATTTATTTTAGAATAGTTTTCGATAGTTTAAGAGGACATAAACTTTACTAGAATTGAATTTTGCTAACCCTAACTGATCAATAATCCAATATGGATGCCTCTATCTATTCCAGGTCCAACCGCTTAATAAATTCGAGGACAGAAGGACAGATAACTTAGGATACTATTATATTATATAAGGGATGATCAAATCTTTCTTTGAGTTTAACTTTGCGTAATTTTTGCATTGTTACGCCCTTGCAGAATTTTACAAGAATTTCCCCATTATGAAGAAGTACAGCTTCACATCTTATACGAGGTTTCGAAATCTGTCCTTGAGGGCTTATAAGTTAGAAACTCCTAATTTACATGATCTCCCAAAATAACTTTAAAACCTGTAGTTCTCAATGGTAATCTAGCTTTTCCCAGAAATAATTTTATCTTATTTGCGAATTATTTGATACAACTGATCGTTAAATATTTAATACAAGCGTTAAACTGCGTAACCTCCCATAAGAAGTTTTCTTTCAATAAAGAGTGAAAGCATCCGTTGGCAGTATGCAGTAGTTGCTCGTCCAATAGAAAAAAAGCAGGAAATTTGATCGATCATGTCTGTTAAAATCCTTACAGATTTTTCCTCTAACACATAATCGATCATACATCTGTCACATTTCTTATCACTGATGATCTGTCACAATTAGCTTAACCCATTAATGTTTTAGTCATTTCTGCCGAATATATGTCTTTGAATATCTTAAATATAAGTTATTATGGACAGCACAGTGTAAAACAAATATAAAAATTTAAAAATTTTGAATATCAAAGCATACTTTTATGAGAGATCACTTACATTGAAATTTATAAATTTATAGTAAATTATGTATAATTTATTGCTTAATTTATTACAGTGGTACATTTTTAAAATTATTTTCTTAAAGTGAGAGCTGACCAGATTGAATTTGTTATATGCAAAACATTTGCATATAACAATCATCAACTGCTGCTGAGATAAGTAGATTAAGAGGCTCGAAGAGAAAAAAAAAAAAAAAAAAAAAAAAAGCCAAAACTGCTGCAAAAGTAAAAAGATTAAAAGAAGAAGTGATAATGTGTGAACTGGAGGATTTTATTGTATTTTGAAATAATTTTTTAAAACATATATAAAATTCTAACTTTAAATACGTTTTATTGAAAATGGTGCTTTTTGTACTTTTGCGCACTCTAAATAAAAAACTGTTGTATGTATTATTTTAAATTTTTTTAAGATAAGTACTTTATAGTAGCACAGTTAAACTCTACCTACCTTTTTCGTAAGTTTTTATTTATTTATTTATTTTTTTTGGTATTTGGAGATTTTTAATTGAAATTGTTGTACGCTATTTTAAATTTTTGAAAAATTCATTCTGTTTGAGAAAAAGTTTTGAAAACTAAATAGGTAGAAACTCATGCCTAATGATAAGAGTTTACAAAAATTAAAAAATTATTATTGGAACTCGTAGTGTATAATTGTAAGCCTGCTCGCCGTGTGTCATCAAATTTTTGAAAATTTAGGAACAATCACTTGCATTTCCTTCCATAAAAAAATTTACTACGTAACAGAGAATATATTATAATTAGAAATATAATTAAATAATTATAGAGAACAAATGCTGAGAATTTTATTTTATTTTAATAGTAATAATAAAAGTTATGCAAAGTCAAAATACAACCAAAAAATTCTAACTGTTAAGATTGCTTAAAAGTGATTAACTCCCCTTAAACTTTTCAATGATTCATTTCATTTCATCTTTTGAAAAGGAGTTTTCTATATTTAGAAGTCTTGATGGCATTTTTTGCTCCTTTCGCAAGAGGTTTCGTAAAATATTATGCCGACAATGTTATGCGATATTCAAAATAGGATTCTAAACCAGGACTGGCTAACACAAACGGCTCCGAGAACCGCAATGGAAGTGCATCTGAACCACACTGTATGTGTGCAATATTATGTGTATACGCATATGAACCGTGGTAGCTCAGTTGGCAAGGGTAACTCTCTCGTAAGTGGAGAGTTGTGGGTTCTGAGCCCGAGCTCTCGTAAGAACCACCGTGTTCATTAAAGGTCACTGGGGCACGTAAAAGTTGTCCTTGGTCACAATGCGTTCCAGCTACAAAAAAGACCAGATTTCAAATAACACTGAAAAAGTAAAAGAATGGATTAGTAAAACTGAAATCAGAAACATAAATAAACTACAAGAAAGACCAGATTACAAATAACAATGAAAAAGTAAAAGAATGGATTAGTAAAACTGAAATCAGAAACATAAATAAACTACAATAAAGACCAGATTACAAATAACAATGAAAAAGTAAAAGAATGGATTAGTAAAACTGAAATCAGAAACATAAATAAACTACAATAAATACCAGATTACAAATAACAATGAAAAAGTAAAAGAATGGATTAGTAAAACTGAAATCAGAAACATAAATAAACTACAAGAAAGACCAGATTACAAATAACAATGAAAAAGCAAAAGAATGGATTATATGTGTTGGTAATAGCGTTGGATTATTGGGATCACATTTTGGGCTTCAACCGTTTTTTCTTGTACCCAAACCTCATCCACGATACAAATATAGAAATAACTGTTAATTATATCAAATTTAGAAAAAACGAATTGGAAAATTACCTCAGCATCCATGCTGAATTAGAAAATAGATATATAGATTTCATAGATGTTTCATAGATTAAATAGATAGATAGATAAATAAATAGATGTTTCATTTGTGACAAGCCCATCCCTAAGTGAAGAAAATTACGTTTGAATTTATTTCAATCACCTGGGCTCCAGATAAATTCAAATCAGTAAAGCAAGTCATAAATGAAGGCGATATACCCATTAAAGTGTGCATCAATATGTAATAATAATATTTAAGGTACAGACAGTAATAATATAATGTCATTTAATTAAAGAAAAATATTTTCAACTCTTAATAGATTATAACACATTAAAAAATTAAAGTTATGTTAAAATTGAAATGATATATACAGTTATACAATTCGAGACATTAAATGTAATAAAAAATATATGTTTGCGGATGTAAAACATCCATAATAAATGTAATTTTTATAATAATTTAGGTCTTGTATTTAATTTAGAAAGAAAAAATGCCCTAAAAATCAATGTAAGATTAAATTAAAATAGAAAGAAAATAATAAAATATAAATTAACTGAAAGTCCTGATAAAAGAGAAGCAAGTCTTATTGTGGCGCCATCTAGTGCGATTCGGTAGAAAGAATCTCTCTTCCCGAAAGATTTTAATCAGTATTAAATTTAAGACATCTTAAAACATTATTGGTGAAACTGGAAAAACCAGCTTTAAAATCAGTCAGATCAACAACAGACAACTGGGTTAAAGAAGAGAAAGAAAGGTCTATCAGAATCAACAATATTAATTCAATTCATTGTTTGGTGAAATTTTGAAAGTATGCCAATATCATTGATATCAGCATGCAGATAAGTATTCGCTTTAATTTGGCTGGGAAATTTGAGATTAAAAATACTAGAACGTAGATGAGGAATATTTTGAATTCAAGGGATATTAATTTTTGATATATGATACATACACATATATATATATAATAATTTAAATTCGAAAATTGAAAGCGATACATTATTACTAAAGGTATAATAATTTATAATATATTTAAAACTTTTTATTGTTGTTATTTATAAATTAACAAGAGAGCAGCTATAATTTTTAAATGTTCATAACTTGTTAGAATAATAACTAGTAAATTAATAAAATAATATTATATTTTCTGTTATAAGAGCAAAACTTTTTTCATTTATCTATTTCGTGAATTTCATCGTGTTTTGCCCATCCCTCTTCGATACAAAATTTTCTGAGTATTTCAATAGCAATCTCTGTTGAATTAAATTTATTTTTATAGCCAATACAAAATTAAGTATAAAAATCAAAACATAGGTATTTGAAAAGTGCCAATAAAATTTATTAACTCATGACAACTTTCTATTATAAAAATATATAAGTTGAAAAAATTGTTTTATAATTTACCACTAGATGGCAGCATAATACACATTTCATTTTAAGAGGAGCATAGAAGCCTTTTTCTATTTTATACATTTGTCAATTAATTTTAAACGTACTATTTAAAAACTAAATAAGAACTAAAAAATAAACATACAATTAATTGGAAAAATTTACTTTGCTTTTGAAATCTATATATACTATGTAATATTAATAAATTTATTATTAAAATTGAAATTCTTTATTAGAAGAAAAGTAATTACTTGGTTTGAAAATAAATGATAGAAATTTTTATGATCAAAATGACGTGACTTAAAGAAAATTATTAACAATTATCTAAAATTTAAAATTAATTTTTTCTATTTTTTTTCTAGAAGAATTTCACTAAAAAGAAAGAAAAACAGAATACGGTACAACTAATGCACAAAATCTATATATTAATTAAAATGATGCTTTAAATTGAATAAGAATAGCATAACATCAAAATTATTCATATATTTAGTTTGAATGCACTTTAAAGAGTACAGAAATATCAGAATTAGGTGACTTTTAAATAAAATTTTATTTTAAACTTCAGATTATTAAGTATTTGTATTTAAACATTTAGAATTGAGTTAAAGTATTAAACAAGTATTATCTGTTAATAACTAATAAAAATAAACCTTTTTAAAATCTAAAATAGCGTATATATTCGATAAATAAAAATAATTTTCAATTTATTTATCATTGTATCATACTATTCTTAATATGAAGTTCCGTTAATTCTGGTGCTGCCATCTAGGATTTTAGTATAAACATATTTGTAGTATAAAATTTTCAAAGGATAAACAGATAAAGACATAATTTTCTTCTTATTAGAAATTAGAGTGAAGTTTTGAAATAAACTGAAGAGCTATTTCTCTGAATTTAGTCTATAGATATTCTTAAAATTTTATTTTAAAGACTACAAGATTATTTTCAGATGTGTTTTACAAAAAGGGAAAGAGATGTATTGTACATTTGAGTAGTAGTACATAATTTTCTACTTTTATGTCAACATTATGAAACCCGACGGACCCAAAAAATTCGGCATGTATTTGAAAATTTTATGTCCTTATTTTAAATCCTCTGGAATTCCTATTTCCGAATTATTCATTGGTGCAGTACGTTAAACTGCAAAAATTACTTGCTTTTTTGACAGTACCGACTAAGTTTCTAATTTTAAGTTGACATCAAGAAACTGGAAGGACCCCCAAAAATGGGTATATTTCTAAAATTTTTTATGTATTTTAAATCCTTGTGAACTCCTATTTCCGAAACATACAGAATGCAGTTCGTCAAAATGCAAAAAATTACTCGTATCTTCGGAAGTAGTGCATAATTTTTCTAATTTCATGTTGACATTAGGAAACCAGATGGAGCCAAAAAATTGTTCATATATTTGAAAGTGTTATGAATTTTAAATCCTTGTGATGCCCTATTTCCGAAAAATTCATCAGTATCGCACGACAAAATACACAAATTACTAGTTTCTTGTTAGCTCGTAATTTTCTAATTTCATGTAGACATTAGGAAATCCGATGTACCCCAATAATTAGGCATATATTTAAAAATTTTATGTATTTTAAATCCTCTTAAACTCCTATTTCTGAATTATTCATCGGTGCAGTACGTTAAACTGCAAAAAATTACTTGTTTCTTTGGCAGTAGCGCGTAATTTTCTAATTTTATGTCGACATCAAGAAACTCGAGGGACCCAAAAAATTCGGTATATTTCTGAAAATTTTATACATTTTAAATCCTTGTGATCTCCTATTTCCAAAAAATATAGAATGGAGTACGTTAAAATGCAAAAAAATTTTCCTTTTATAGGAAGTAGTGCATAATTTTCTAATTTCATGTTGACATTAGAAAACCCTATGGAGCCAATAAAATTGGTCCTATATTTGAAAATTTTATGAATTTTAAATCCTTGTGATGCTCTATTTCCGAAAAATTCATCAGTATCGTAAGGCAAAATACAAAAATTACTCATTTCTTCTGTAATAGCGCGTAATATTCTAATTTCATGTAGACATTAGGAAATCCGATGGATCAAAAAAGTTTTGCGTATATTTCAAAATTTTATGTATTTTAAATCTCTTGAATTCATATTTCCAAATTATTCATCGGTGCAGTACGTTTAACTGCAAAAAATTACTTGTTTCTTTGGCAGTAGCGAATAATTTTCTAATTTTATGTCGACATAAAAAAACTCGAGAGACCCAAAAGATCGGGAATATTTTTGAAAATTTTATATATTTTAAATCCTTGTGAACTTCTATTTCCGAAAAATACAAACTGCAGTACGTCAAAATGCAAAAAATTACTCGTTTCTTCGGAAGTAGTGCAAAATTTTCTAATTTCATGTTGACATTAGGAAACCAGATGGAGCTAAAAAGTCGGGCATTTATTTGAAAATTTTATATATTTTAAATCCTTATGATACCATACTCCCAAAAAATTCATCAGTATCGTACGACAAAATGCAAAAATTACTCGTTTCTTCTGTAGTAGAGGGTAATTTTCTAATTTCATGTCGATATTAGGAAATCCGATGGACCCCAATAATTGGGCTTATACTTAAAAGTTTTACATATTTTAAATCCTCGTAACCTTCTCTTTCCGAAAAATTCACCCATGCAATACTTCAAAATGCAAAAAATTACTCGTCTCTCTGGATTGGTTTGGTATGGTTTGGAGTGCTACGGTCTACATTTTTTGCAACACGAGGGCTAAGGAGACCGGAACCTACCGCTTAAAGCCAATTCCGAACGGCTACGAACATCCATGAAACAGTGGGATACCGTTTCTCTAGAAGTAGTGCATACAATATCTAATTTCCTGTTGACGGTAGGAAATCCAATGGACCTGATAATTGGGCGTTTATTTGAAAATTTATGTATTTTAAAAATCTTGTAAACTCCTCTTTCCCAAAAATTCACCAGTTCAGTGCGTCAAAATGCAAAAAAATACTCGTTTTTTTTGGTAGTAGTGCATAGTTTTCTAATTTCACTTCGACATGAGGAAACCTGAATGATCCAAAAAATTGTCGTGTATTTGGAAATTTTATGTATTTTAAATCCTCGTAAACTCCTCTTTCCGAAACATTCCCCAGAGCAGTAAAAATGTAAAAAAAAAAAAAAAAAAAAAAAAAATATACTTGTTTATTTTGTAGTAGTGCATAATTTTCTAATTTCATTTGACTTATGGAAATCCGACTGATCCCAAAAAATGTGTCATATATTTGGAAATTTTATGTATTTTAAATCCTCGTAAACTCCTCTTTCCGAAACATTCACCACTGCAATACCTCAAAAATGCAAAAAAATACTCGTTTTTTTTGGTAGTAGTGCATAGTTTTCTAATTTCACTTCGACATGAGGAAACCTGAATGATCCAAAAAATTGTCGTGTATTTGGAAATTTTATGTATTTTAAATCCTCGTAAACTCCTCTTTCCGAAACATTCCCCAGAGCAGTACGTCAAAATACAAAAAAAATACTCGTTTATTCTGTAGTAGTGCATAATTTTCTAATTTCATTTCGACTTAAGGAAATCCGATTGATTAAAAAAATTGTCATATATTTGGAAATTTTATGTATTTTATGTCCTCGTAAACTTCTCTTTCCGAAACATTCACCACTGCAATACCTCAAAATGCAAAAAAAATACTTGTTTATTTTGTAGTAGTGCATAATTTTCTAATTTCATTTGACTTATGGAAATCCGACTGATCCCAAAAAATGTGTCATATATTTGGAAATTTTATGTATTTTAAATCCTCGTAAACTCCTCTTTCCGAAACATTCACCAGTTCAGTGCGTCAAAATGCAAAAAAATACTCGTTTTTTCTGTAGTAGTACATAATTTTCTAATTTCACTTCGACATGAGGAAACCTGAATGATCCAAAAAATTGTCGTGTATTTGGAAATTTTATGTATTTTAAATCCTCGTAAACTATTCTTTCCGAAACATTGTCCAGTGCAGTAAGTCAAAATGCAAAAAAAATACTCGTTTATTCTGTAGTAGTGCATAATTTTCTAATTTCCTTTCGACTTAAAGAAATCCGATTGATCCAAAAATTGTTGTATATTTGGAAATTTTATGCATTTTAAATCCTCGTAAACTCCTCTTTCCGAAACATTCACCACTGCAATACGTCAAAATGCAAAAAAATACTCGTTTATTTTGTAGTAGTGCATGTTTTCTAATTTCCTTTCGACTTAAGGAAATCCGATTGATCCAAAAAATTGTCGCATATTTGGAAATTTTATGTATTTTAAGTCCTCGTAAACTCCTCTTTCCGAAGCATTCACCAGTGCAGTACGTCAAAATACAAATAAATACTCGTTTATTTTGTAGTAGTGCATGTTTTCTAATTTCCTTTCGACTTAAGGAAATCCGATTGATCCAAAAAATTGTCGCATATTTGGAAATTTTATGTATTTTAAGTCCTCGTAAACTCCTCTTTCCGAAGCATTCACCAGCGCAGAACGTCAAAATACAAAAAAAATACTCGTTTATTCTGTAGTAGTGCATAATTTTTTAATTTCATTTGACCTAACTGATCGTCGGTACCGTAGTTCGTGGGTTCGAATCCCGCTATGGCATGGATGTTCGTAGCCGTTCGAAATCGGCTTTAAGCAGTAGGTCCCGGTCTCATTAGCCCTCGTGTGCAAAACAGTAGTCCGTAGCGCTCCAAACCAAACCATCATTTGACTTATGGAAATCCGACTGATCCCAAAAAATGTGTCATATATTTGGAAATTTTATGTATTTTAAATCCTCGTAAACTCCTCTTTCCGAAGCATTCACCAGCGCAGAACGTCAAAATACAAAAATTACTTGTTTCTACAGTAGTAGCGTGTAATTTTCGGATTTTATGTCGCGTTGCAATTCCCAATAGAAGTATAAATCGTGGCTTATTTAATCGAAATTACTGTGAGAATAGCTTTATTAATTTTGAGATTTAAGTTGAATTGGAAGAACCCCCCCCCCCCATACACACACACCTCTTCTATTTCTCTCCCGTCTCCTTTCCCTACATCGTTTTCCCTTTATTTTGTATAAGGAAATAATAATAAACGATTTTGCTATAGATTCCAACGTTTTACTTTCCCAAAACTAATGTGATTAAAGAAAAAAGAAATAGTTATGTCATAAAACTATAGATTGTTCAATAAGTAGTTCAAGGAGACGCTGAAAATATTTCTTTTCTTTTCCTGAAACAGACAAGTTTTTTCTGAAATCAGTCATAAAGCTGTTATGAACTTTTTGGTACATATTTTGTGGCCTCTCTCTCTCTCTCTCTCTCTCTCTCTCTCTATATATATATATATATATATATATATATATATATATATATATATACATACATATATATATATATATATATATACATATATATATTACATACATACATATATATATATATATATATACATATACATATATATATATATACATATATATATATATATATATATATATATATATATATATATATATATACATATATATACATATATATATATATATATATATATATATATATATATATATATATATATATATATATATATATATATATATATATATATATATATATATATATATATATATATATATATATATATATATATATATATATATATATCAGGTTTAAATATGGGGCTTAAGAATTAAGAGAGTTATAATTAAAAATAATTAGAACTCATTCACAATAACGTAAATAACGTAACGTAACGTAATAGGAGAAAGATACACCCTCGAGCGGAACTGTACAGAGTGAAGAAGCCGACACGGTAGTATACATAGGAATTTTGCTTAGGTAGCAACGCCAAAAGAGTCAGTTCTGAGAGGGAACTCGGGCTGATAACATCCTCCACGCTTGTCGTGGTAAAGTATGAGAACAAAGGATTTCTAAATGACATAGCTATGGAAAGAAGAATTACAATATCCCCGGTTAAACGCAAACGATTAAGTTTTTAATTTATCGCATCATATCTAAGGGAAAGAAGCAATATTTCTAGCAATGTGACGTCATCCCAAGTAATTGTTTTAAACGCAGTTTTCCACGGTTAAAAGCAGGAGATTAAAATGTTCAATTCATCACATAATAAATAGGCGAAAATGATATTTTTCTATCATTATGACGTCATTCATTTAAATATTTCATTTATTCATTTCTTATTTTATATTATTTAAAATCGTCTGCTTAGTATCTATTCGATTTGAACTGAAATTTGAGATATAAAGTGATTCACTTTCATTTCTATGTGACGCAAATTATAGCATTTTTATATGAGAACTAATTTTAAATTTAATTCTTGGTTCATTTTTATGTTACAATGAAATGCATATCAACAATATTCTAAGTACAAAAAGTACAAATTTCAGTGACTCTCATGGCCAAATAAAACCTATCATTTTATATAGTTATCTTCATATTCATATGGTTGTCGATATGAATGTGTGTTTCTGTTTCATACAAAACTATGTGGTTTGTCATAAATTTCCTTAATTTTGGAAAACATTTATTACTACCAACAAAATTAGCACTGTTGCTGTCAAAACCTGTGCTTCCTATTCTATCACGTAATATGGCAAGATCTGTTAACTTTGCTAATCAACGTACAGTAGTAATACAGTAATGCAATTTAGGGTTAAGCTTATATTTTACAATAAAAAAAGTTTGAGCAAATTTAATATAAGACAAATTCGATTATAAAAACTGAATAATGTTATAATACGCTTATGATAGAAATATATAAACATGCCAATGACTCGAACTGAACTGTGACGAATTTAGAGAGTTATTCACGAAAAATAAATCTTTGTTTAAAAGTAATATATTAAGTTCACCGTAGCGAAGCACGGGCAAACTTGCTAGTATTTATAAAATTATATTTTTCTATTAAAAGAATGTTTGTAATTTTAAATTTTTCTATACATCCCAAAAGTATGAAAAATATTAATTAATTATTTCACTTCATAAATTAAACATTATAAGTACATTTCATCTAAAGACAGATATTCTATTTTAAGTTTTACTCTTCATTAAAAGTACTTAAAAATTATTATGTGTTGATACATTTTCTAAGATGACGAAATTGTATCTTCTACTCTGATTAAATTTCAACATCAAATTAAATTTACTAAGTGAAATAGTTATTTAATATTATTGCATACTTTGTGGAGGAATAGTATAGTTTAAGATTATGAATATAATTTTTTAGAAAAAGTTTTTTAGTTCCTAAACTATTGTATTCGACAACATTTTTATAGAACAATTTTTTATCTTTAAAAATCCAGCTGTTTACTGGCCTTTATGCACAGCATGAGGTATAAAGAAAGTTTATGTTAGAAAAAATTAATTTTAAAAACTTAAAATAACAAAAACTAAAAAAGATGAAAATAAAAAATAACAATTAAATTTTAAAAAATTAGAAAATTAGTTTTAAAAAATGTCTAAAATGTAAATATAATATTAGAAACGGTGCAAAAACTGCTCAATTCATTTCAGGGCAAAGAATAATTTCAAAAACTTAAAACAACAAAAGCTAGCAAAAATGATAATAAAAAAATTGAATTAAAGTAACAAAAAATAACAAGTAGAAAGTAGAAAGGTAACTTAAATTACCAAATAAAATAATAGAAATGTTGCAAAAACTACGCAAGATGATACATGATTACTTGAATAGTTTTAGTTTATATATTAATCAATAGATGGCGCCAGTAAACCAAATATTTTTTTTTCTTCTTGAATTTTTTGCAGTATAGTACCAACGGTGGGTATAGTACTTCGAGGTTTCCATAAGGAACCCTGTCGCTCTTTGTCGAGTCCATATTTGTCGTTAACTATAACACATAATAAAACTATCTTCAACTCCGTAACATGCCGTATATATACTAATCATCAACAGGACTGGTAGCAGCTCATCGAATGCTGACGAATGCCATTTTGTATGCCATTAATTAGCTCGTTAAACTGCTGTTATGTTTGTGCTAAATGCAGTTCAAGATCGCCTTATTCGAGTTCTCTGTCAAGATTGATAGATGTCGGATATTCTTCCGTTCGAATGCAGGTGTCGGGGAACCACGACTTAAAATCCCCTTTTTTAACGTCCCATGAGAGGGAATTAGGCTTCCACACTCTGTGCTTACCCCAGTCTTTCTTTACCGAATTCCACAACTGAAAAGAAAAAAGAAAAAAAAAACCTTTACATAATGTAAGCGTTTACATAAATGTAAGACAAATAGAAAGCAATATAAAGATAGTGTGTTGCAAAATTATAAGACCAGTCAACATTTTGACACTTTCGCAACAAAGAAAGCATTCAGTGGCATCAGGGTCCTAACTAGGTCCCTTAGCGCCCGTGGAAAAAACTAGTCTGCGCCCCTACTACATGCATAGTGAGAAAATATGTAAATAGTTATTTTATTTTCTATATAATATATTTCGAATGAACTCAAATATTTTGTTAATTCTTAAAGTGTTACTAGTATATTAATTTTTAATTTTTCTTCCATTTTGACATTAACAGGCTTGCAACTGCTGAGGTGCTTTCAAAAAAGGGAAGAAAAGTGACAAATAATACAGAATAAGTGACCAAAAAGTGACTAAACATTGAAAAAAAAGCGATTTTTTTCTCCTTTTTATTACAGATTATTATTAATATTTCTATTTATTTTAACTCTAAATCAAATGATTCATGCAAGACATGATTTTAGCGTCAAATACAAAAAAAAAAATTTTGTTTAACACAACTCAACATTGTTTTATTCAAAAATTTATAAATTAGATTTGAATACATACAATACATTAATTTTATAATCCGAATTTTCTGCATATATTAATGATGTTTTGAAATATGTACATAGCTAGATTAGAGTATCTAAACTAAAATTGTGAAGAAAAAGAAAAAGAGAAATGTGTGCTTTGACGTAAGTTACTTTAATGTATTAAATTTAGACTTCATTACAAATGTAGATTTCCGGAATTTCTTTACGACTTTTTAAAATCACTAAATTCTGGAAACCATATGATTAGAGCATCACATTTTTGGTCTTTTATTAAAATATTTTGTTATTAATTCAGATTTTCTTTTTTTTTTTTTTCAACAAAAGACTTTTGCTGCGATACACCATGAAAAAAGTGACTAAAAGTGATCAATTGTAAAAAAAGTGACTAAAGGTGAGAAAAGTGACGGAATTGCAAGCCTGCATTAATAAAATTTAAAAATATTTTTGAACATTCTGAGGGTGTTATTTTGCTGATAAACTGAAAAGTTTTTTTAAGGGGAATTTTTTTTTTAAATTTTATGATAAATTTTCATAAAAAAATTGTCGAATTTCTAAGTAATAAACTGTTCAAAGAGTGATAAAATTTTTGTTAAAATATAAGAATTAAAAAATAAAGATAACTTAAAAAATAATAAAGATACTAAACTAAATTCTCCGGTACTATAATCCATATGGGGCCATGGTTAACTCCGTTTCCGAGACCAAATGCCTTCGGGTGCAAAGCATATGTCCCGGTTAGATGTTCAACCTCAAGTGTTTCGTTCCCACGCATGCTTGAGCCTCAGATACTCTACCTACTGAAGGGATGAAAGGCTGAGTCAGCCTTGCGAGAAGCGAACCACGGACCTGCGTCTTGAGATACCTCAACGCTACTGGGCTTTGATAAAGATAGCATGCGAATAAAAATTCTAACCTACTAGAATTGGAGGAATCATTAAAAAATGGATTAAATTCATTTAATGGTTGAAAAAGTGTCTGTAAGAAAAGAATGTGATCCGTAATTCTTTACCGGGAAACTGTTAAAAGGAGGAGAAAGGATTCTATTTGGAAACAGTGGGACGTGTGAAGACCCTCTTTGTTCAGAACACTAACCAATCTGCTTGAGAGACTACAATAGCACGGTGACGCAGTGTCTGGGATGTTGAAAATTCGTTGAATGGGTGGCACGCTCTGATCGGTGGCGGTAATGATTCCAGAGCATTGCCTCGAGAATCCCGGAAAGGGACAGCTAGAGAATGAGAATTCGACTAATTAACTAGCTGTAATCTTAACTGGAGTTCTCAGGTAACAGGGATAGTGATTGACCAGAAAACGGTTGGCGGGACTGTAACTGATCCCCTGGTATAAAAAGCCTGGTGTAAATTTTGCGACTCGGGGCTTTTCGACATTTTTTACGTAGGTGCTTTGACCTCGTGTAGGCTTTAGCGACTTTTGAACGGATCCAGCTCTTTAGCAATTAAATTCGGGAGATTCGTAAGGTTCGCTCATATAAGGAACGGCAGGGTCTCAGACACCGAACGAGGGTTAGAATGGTTTCGCGTTGCACCCTGAAAAATCCTCCCCATCGTGTGAGAATATTTAATTCTTTTTTTACGAATGTGATAATTGTGGATATTGTGAAGACTCCCCTTTGTTTTTAGCACGCGCCAAAACAGCTGATCGGAGCCCACCTGTTTACCAGGACAATAGCGGGGCGTCGCAGAGTCTGGGATCTTGACAATCGGATCGAATAGACGATTACTCCCCGTGATGGATAATAATGATTCCTCGGGAATTCCGGAGAGGGACAGCCAGCGAATGATATTTCAGCTAAAAAATCTAACTGTAACTTTAGTTGGGGTTTTCAAGTAACTGGGATCTTAACTGACCCAAAAAACAGTTGGCGGGACCGTAACTGACCCCCAGGTATAAAAAGCCTACAATTTTTCGACTCAGGGCTTTTCGTCATTTTTTACATAGGTGTGTTGACCTCGTAGAGGCTTTCGCGTTTTGTTACCGGAGCCAGCTTTCTAGTTCGGGGGATTCATAAAGTCCGCTCACATAGGGAGCGGCAGAGTCTCGGATACCGAACGGGGGATAAATTGGGTTTTGATTGCACCCTGAAAAGCCTCCCCACTTGTACGAGATTATTAAATCTCTTTTTCTTTCGACTGTGATCGTCGTAAGGAAGGTATACAGGCAACCATCCTTTGCAGTTCTACATGATTTGGGAATTAGAATCCCCTTGTAAATAGCCGTAGTTAATAAAGAATAAAAATAATTTCCAATTTTATCTTTATCCATTTTTCACGTCACTCGAGAATATTGAAGTCGTTACCATATGTTATCCAAGCAACAATCCTTTACATTCCGAATTGTTTTGGGATATTAGAATCCTTTTCTATATAGCCAGTATTTACTACAGAAATAAAAGTAATTTCCAATTCTGGTATGTCTGTGATCCTTCTTCGTGCTACTAGAATCAGAGGAATCATTGAAAAGTGGATTAAATTCATTTAATGATCGAAAAACCGACAGGAAGAGAAGAATGTAACCCGCAATTCTTTTCCAGGAAACTATAATAAGGAGAAGGAAGGATTCCAATCGGAGACAGTGGGACGTAACAGACCTTCATTATTTGGCCCGCATTAGTCTTTGAGCTTGACACGCTTACTCTACTTTCATACATTTTCAGTTGAACCCGTATCCTGGCACTTTCGATGTTCATGAAAATCCCTCCTGCTATAAGTTGACACTTTAACCAACTGAGGTATCACGGATCTCAAAAAGATATCTTACCTGATAAAAGGTCTGGAAACTGACACTCATGGGATCGTATCCGTGGCTTCCTTTCAGGCACATGTTGGGAGTGGGCGTGAAAGTGAACTGAAGCTTATAGTTGAAATTTCCACCTAAGCTAAGTCCTCCCCTTGCCATCTGCAAAGAGAATTTTAAAAAAATTGTGAATGAATTTCGTATTTAAAAGAATAATTACAGATTATATCTCCCAGATTTAATTCATTAATGTCTAGTTCATTTTTAGAAACAGCTAAAAATTGTTTTGTAGAATTTTTATGTTTTCTTTGGACGGATTTTCCTTTACAGAAAGCTAATGAATACTTAAAGTTTCCAATTTACAGAACTAAACATATATTTTACTTTAGTTTTATATAAAAATTTAGTTGCTTTGAAAGTTATCTTATGCTTGAGTGAAGTGTATTATTTTTCTCATTTGGAGTATATTTATGATATTATTTTTTTAAATCGTTTTACTTGAAATGACAAAACTACATAATTTTTTCAAAACTAGAGCATTATTAAAAAACTAGTTCTAATTGAAACAGAACTTCCTGTTTGTGAGGAATTGAAAAAAGGCTGTTTGGCTGTTATGCTAAAAATTGCTTTTGTATTTATCAGAGAGGCATCTAAACCTACTGTGTTTATAAATTGGGTGCCTTGGTACTCTAAAGCAGTGATCGGCAAAGTTTTAAACTTTAAGAACCACTTCATGTATGATTTTTATTTGGAGGATTAACCATTATAGGAATAAAAAAATGAAGTAAATATTGTACCTATGTATTTTCCCATAATGGTCAGCACGTGCATACACGGCTGTGGACTAAACTTCCAGGAACAATTTAGGTGCAACTGTTGACTTCGAGTTTTAGTGGGGACCCCTGTGGAGGAGTTATAGCTCACGGAGTGGCACAAGTGTAACAGTCAAGACCAGGCAGGGATGTAGTCGTGAGATAGGGGGGCAGGGGCTAAGCAATAATGTCAACTTTCACAAAAGGGGCCATTTTAATGAGCCCACCTGCAAACCCGAAGTGGGTGCAGATGTGAGAAAGTTTCACCAACAAGTGATTGGGACAGAGAAAAAAAGGGGCGTTGAACTCAGGTGTAAAGGTGTGGAAAGAAAGTGTGAAAAGGACTCGATGTCGATATTCAAGAGTTATTGGACATCGAGATCCTGTGAGCAAGCCAGAAACCCCGGGCCAGTAATCGATGCCCGAACCCGCATGAGTATGATCAGCACGTCAGCACAGACGTCCAGCAAAATAACGGCCGCACGGCCGCACCGACGTCCAGCCTGCTGACAGCCCCAGACTGCTCCCCTGTCATTACTGGAGGTAAACTTAATAATATTCATAATTATTACCTTGGTCTCATAATCTTTTGATAAAGAATACTATTTCAAGAGTATTGATGAATAGCAAAACCAAAATTAAGCGTAAAAAATTCTATCAAATCTATTCTATTAGAAGTAAAAAATTCTATCGTAATCAAAAATCTTTACGTGTGCATTACACATTTTTACTGTGATATGTGCTTTTGTCTATTGACCATCAGTACGTGGAGTTTTGGCTTTGCAAGACGGAGAACTGTGTTAATTTCAAACCGAGAGAGTCATCGAGTTTTAATTCCTGAGACAGAAGGAAATGTTTTTTTCACACAAATATGTTGTTGAAAATTGAATTAAAATTTTGCAGGGCTGTCTCACTCCGTGATGGTTATTCATTGTTTATAGAAAGTCAAAAATGAGATCTTGACAAAGATGACTGAAATATATAGTTTTAGAAGCTTACAATAAATAATCACCCTTTTTATGGGAGGAATAGGGACAATTAAAAATATTTCACGGACCACAGTTTGGTGACTGCTGCTATAAGGTACTGCGATCGTATGCCAGGAGTGTAGCAGCGAAACAAGTTTGAGAACCGCTGGAGTAGAGGACTTACGGTCACTGTTCCAATAGCTTCTCCTCCCACCCTGACGTCTGTCATAGGCTCCAGCTGGAAAACTCCATTGCCCGGGCATTCGGTGTCGAGGGCCAACTGACTGCTGAGTTGGATTCCGAGACTGAGCTGGACAGTAGAAACACTCAGCTGGTACAGGGGGATGTGCTTGATGGGACGGTACTTCAAGTCAGTAGGGGTGCAGCCGTCGTGAGTGAATTCTTGCCGAGTCTGACCCAAGATCTGGAAAAATAAAAACGTTTTCGTGAGTCACAGGACAGAAATTTTTTAAATGAAATGAATCGGAAAATCATTTTTTAAGGTTACCACACTCAAATAGTGATTTTCGTGAAAAATATCGAAAAAAATTTTTTTATTCGTTTATTTTAAAGATCAGTTCTTAAGCTTTAAAAAACAGTTTTCAGCTTGTTTCTAGAGTCATTAGAAGTCGTGATATAGCTGTTTAATCACCACCGGAAGTGTCGAAAAGATACCGGAAGTGAGCAGTTAAAGGGCTTGACTTTGAGTGTTAGCATGAAAAACGTCGTAAATAGCGTATTATAGCTTCTAAATAAATAAATAAATAAATTACTACAGCATATTTCTGAATGTTTATCAAATTATAAAACACTTAATTTATCCAATAAAATCCTTAAATTGAATTCCTGAAAAACAGTGAGTTTTGCTATACCACCACACCTCAACAGTCATAACTGCTAAAATATATTTCAGAATTTAATTAGAATTTAACTGTATGTTTTTAAGGATGTTATGTATGCATTGAACCTTAGGATGATAAATATATTCCTTTTGAGATGAGTTATGGGCATTTATTTTAGAAACTTCATTGTTTTTTTCTTGAATTTTTGCTCTAAATTACATGATTGGTTATAACTCATTTATACTTTAGAATATTTTCATTCTGGAGGTTCGATGCATACATAATGGATATATGTCTACATTTATCCAAGTAAAAGGGATATGTTTTGCGTATTTTAGTTAGCAGTGTTGGCGTAGAGTAAAAAAATGCTTGTTTTTTCACTATTTTTGACATTTTTTAAGACAATATATATGTGTTTATGTTTATTTTCATATTTTTCTATGTTTTATAACCTATTACTGCAATAACTAAAAAAATATTTTTATAAAAACCTTATTTAAAAAATTTGGATCTGAACGTGGTCAGTTTACCACTTGGCGGGCATGCGGAGTATACTTTTCACGCGCCAACTTACGCGTGCAGAGGGCGTTTTTTCGTAAATCGCGCGAAAGTTTAGTTATTCAGAAAAATCGCAGTAAATCAAAAACTACTTTGTTTTTATGAACGAAACTTTTTTTATTTTACACTTTAATATATACTGTATGATTATTTAACAATAAAAAAAAAAAAAAAAAAAAAAAAAAAAATCCAATATTTTCACGAAATACCACAAAAATAAACGATTTTTAAAATGAAAGTCCAATAATCTATCAGAGCCTATTTCTTCATCACTATCTTTGTCACAACGGCTCATTTTATCAATTTTGTATTCAACAATAAAAAAAACCAAGCTTCAAATTGACAAAACACGACTTGTACTTTCTGGAGCTAGGAATTCGATTGGGGAAGAAATAAAGCAACAAAAGACCGAGTCACTCGACAATCATAGCTTGTGGGAAAAAAAATGCAAAGCGTTGCATAGCAACGCAAACAACACTCATATAATGTTACACATACATATAGTTATACGTATTTAGTAGATTTGTGTTGGTTAGCGGGTATCCACCACAAATCTACTAAATACATATTTTTACGTGACCCGCGTTCCAGTGACAGACTGCAAAGAACGTAAAATTACGTTTCCCGCAAGCGAAGTGTTAATTTGTCTTGAGAACGGGTAGGGTATGTCTGAGTATTTCATCGCTTTTTCAAAACATATTTCTTCTATATCCGTAATCTTCATTTTACTAACTAATATTTGCAATTCAGGTTGGCACACTTACCCGGACATATGCTTTAGTGTTACCGCTGTGGTGATAAAAGTAAAATGAACCGATTTCCATTTCGTGACCTAAGAAATTAAGTCCAGAAACGAACTTAGTGAAGAGCTTGTATTTCGGTGGTTCACTCGGCTCCTTCACCCCTGCAAACATGCCTATAATGAAAAAAGAAAGCTCATTTAATATTTGTGTGAATTTTTACCATGGTTATAAAAATTCGGGTAAATTATAAAATATTAATAATATCTTTTTAAAACTAGAACCGGGGAAGTTCCAATCCACCTAAAGCTGCCGGCTGGGTCAAACTTACACCGATTAACCCCTTAACGTATTTGTCCTTGTCTGACACGGGCGAAATTCAAAATAAACACGTAATCAAATCGTTTACACTTTGTTTGTATAACAACTTTTTTTTTTGTATAATAATTATTCCCTTTCTCACTCCACTACTCATCCCCCCAACTAAAATTACAAAACTACGAAACTTATTTAGGCTTACACTATACCTATATATGCCTTTTCTGTCAAAAAAGATTTTTAAGCATCAAAATAGTCGCTGATCCTTGCTGAAACTTTCCTACCCACCGTGCTACTATACGGTATGGTAGGGCATTATTCCCAAGGGCTTCCACTAATGCACAGTGACATTCCATAGCATTTCTACCTCGAAGAACGTTTGTTTTGATGTAAGTGCGCTGCTCAACACGGGTTACTTCAATCTCGCACGATACTCACCAACTGACTTATTTCACAGCCCTGGCCACTCTACTATTAGCTGTCACAGAGCCATCTGTTATTCTGCATACACACTATGCCTTCAAAACTTCCGCATGACACATATACGTTTTTTTTTTTTTTTTTTTTTTTTTTTTTTTTTTTTTTTTTTTTTTTTTTTTTTTTATTTTTTTATTTTATTTTTTTTTTTTTTTTTTAATTTTTTTTTTTTTTTTTTTTTTTTTTTTTTGTGATCCGTTCACATATCTACAAGAAAAAAAAATAGTTGCCATGACTTACAACCCTTATATTTTCATAGGTTTTTAATGGTATATAGTCCAGAAATTAATTTTAATTTCTTTAGTAACTCTTTAAGAAAATTGGACTCAATAGTTTTGGGGTTAAAACGATCTATCCCGTGGTTCTAGTGTTAATTTAAAAAAATCTAATTTTCATAAACTTACCAGCATATATTTCAGCATTTGCCCCTTTCATGCCGAGCCTTCTAAATGCCAGACAACTCTTCCTTTTGTTATATACAGCCCGATCCGACGCGAATTCGTCTTTGTCTTGAATGGGACGAAACTTGTTGTCTTCCGTCCACTCTTTGCAGTTGAGGTTGTCCCAGAGCGCCCTCTTCTGTCGACTGCTGGAACCAGGATTCCAAGGCTCGGCCTCCGGTCCGTAATAATTCTGAGCTATTCCGTTAGCGACTGGATCTTTCTTTTTGCTGAAGTAAAGGATGGTGTCTTCCACCGAACAACGAGATTTCACTAAGAGTTGCTTAAGATTTTCGTCGACTTGGTTAAATCCATTCCTGGGCCAGTCTGTAGTGTCTGTAATGAAAATTTCAATTTAGAATTAATATTTAAGTTAAAACGTTCTCGAAAAACTGTATAAATTGAATTTTTCCTATTTCCTTATATTTAATTTAAATTATTTTATTTATACTTAACTATTTCTTCATTAAAACCGAAATTTGAACTTTATTACTTATAAACCTGAACAACATCTACAATCATTCCCATTTATTAACGCTTTGTAGTGCGACCCCAGACTAACTTGGTAATTTGCTAATGCATGCTATTTCTGATATTTTAACAGATAAGGAACTATTGAAAAGAGTGCAGATTGAACTTCACCACTCACAAACTTGAACGACCATCTATAACCATTCATATTTTTATTTTAGTTTTGCAATGCAATCCAAGACTAGCTTAGTAATTTGTTAAAGTATGCTGCTTTTGAATTTTTAAGAGATTAGGACCTAATGAAAATTGTGCAGTTTGAATTGCATCGCTCAGAAATTTGAACGACCATCTATAATCGTTCATATTTTTTCCATTTTGTAATGCAACCCAAGATTAACTTAGCAGTTAAATGTAGCTGATAGTAATTTGTAAATGTATGCTATTTCTGTTGCTTTAACAGATGAGAACCTCATGAAAAGAGTGTAGCTTGAACTTCATCGCTCACAAACTTAAACGACGATCTACAATCAATCACTTTCTTTTATTATTATAACGTTTTGTTATGCAATCCAAGATTAGCTTAGTAATTTGCAAATGTAGCTGATAATAATTTGTAAATGCATGCTATTTCTGATATTTCAACACATGAGGAACTAATGAAAAGAGTGTAGCTCGGTCTTCATCGCTTACAAACTTAAACGTCCATCTATAAACATTCATATTTTTTTTAAGCTTTGTAATGTAATTCAAGTTCAACTTAGTAAATTGTAAATGTAGATGATAGTAATTTGTAAATTTATGCTATTTCTGGTGTTTTAACAGAGGGAGAAATAATGAAAAGAGCGTAGCTTGAACTTCATCGCTCACAACCATGAACTTCCATCTATAATAATTCTCATTTTTTACGTTTTGTTCTGCAATCCAAGATTAGCTTAGTAATTTGATAACTTGTAAATGTAGGTGATAATAATTTATAAATGTATGTTATTTCTGAAATTTTAACAGATGAAGACCAAAAGGAAAGAGTACAGCTTGAAGTTCATCACTCACAAACTTGAATAACCATCTATAACCATTCACATTTTTTTTGTATTTTTATACGATTCAAGACTAGCTTAGCAATTTATAAATGTACATTTTTATGATTATGATAAATTTGTAAATGTATGCTACTTTTTAACTTTTAACAGAGCAAGAACTTATGAAAAGACTGTAGCTTATTGAGATGATCACAATGGTGAACACGGATATTTCAAAAGACATTACAAATAATGGTTATATTAATCAGAGAAAACTAGGAGATTAAAATACTAAGTGAAATTTACAGTATCTTAGGTGAACCATCAAGATGATATTTTTCACCATTTCCAAATTAATGATAATTTTAGGTGATCAATCGAAAAATGTCTGCTATTAATAAACTGTATTAATATATATTTTCATTTAATTGTGCAATTATAGATTTTATTAGATTTATTGTATTGCAATAAAAATGAACAAATAAAGATACTGTTGCAAACCCGGTTACCTCAAACTTTTTTTCCAACCCAGTGATAGTCTAGATTTAAATTAATCTTCAAAAATATATTTAGAGAATCCGCTAGATCCATTTCTTTACATTTTTACATTTAGCTGATCATTACATTGAAAATCACTGTCGTGTAGTCCTCGTTTATATTTGAGTATCAACCTGTGATCAATGCCCAGATTAAAAGTCCGGTTGACCCAGTGTACCACATGGACATACGTTTCAACTCTGACATGAGGGTAGATGTTTGTGTGGGGAGCAATAATAGCACAGAACTGTAGTGTTCAACATTAGTGAAGGAGTACTTTGCCTCGTACGTTGCGGTTTTAGTCTAATATCTTCTTCATGACCGCACGATGGAGCCTTGGTTTGCAATGAGTCAGTCAACTAGGCTCCTGGTCTTCCATAAGTACCAGGTTTTGGATTAGGTTCTCGGCTCAGAGTTCCTTGGATACGTCAGAGGCTTTCTTAAGGTGCAAGTCGTGTGTCAGAAGGCACTCGTGCAGATGGGGATTGGAGTCACCGACTCCACCGCAGACAGAATCTCCCGAGGAGCTATCCGAGATGTGGAACCTGTGGAGATACTGAGGGAAAGGTCCATGGTTTGTAAGGAGGGCATTTACTGCCATGTTTTCGCTCAGTCTATTCATTTTCATTTTCCTTAAGAAACCGTAGAGAACCCAGTCCGTAGTGGCCGATTCCCAGTAGTTTTGCCACTCGAGGAGCAACTACTTAAGTTTTTGTTTTATAAATGAGCTAGTGAATGGGAGTTTTAGTTCTGGCTCGCGAAATGTCACTTCTTTAGCCAGGTTAACGGCAATCTGTTTGCCGTCGATGCCACAATGCCCTTTGACCTAGCCAAGGTCTACTTTTTGTTGGTTAGTTTCAGGACTGCTTAAAGCCAATTCTGTACGACTATGAATATCCATGCGAACAGCGAAATTCAATCCCGCCAACTCCTGTACCACAGAGCAGTGGCCTACCTTTTGGCCATCTTTTGGTTACAATCAGATTTTGAAAGATTGGAATGTCTTTTGCATATCTATAAGTATTCGAAAAGCACTATTGAACTATAATTTAAGTTCAAAGACAACTTCGTGGTACTAACTACTGACATGCATCAATACTTGCGGTTATTATTTAAGACTCTGATTGGATAAAACTCTAATTGACTAGCCGCAGCATTCCTATATGATTTATTTAAGCAACGAATATAAGTATAAAGATTATTTTGCAGGGAAGCCTGATTAACACTCGTCCGACATACCTCCAACCATTTGCTGATCTTGTATCTTGTCCAAGAGCGCACCGACGACGGCTTTCGTCACATCACAGTCACTCTGGGTTGTCATGTTTTGCATCCACTCTTTGACTGAAGATAAGTCGCTGTGGTGTCGTAGCGCATGCGCACACGCTATCTGGATACCGCTGTTTTGCCGGCAATTACGGGACACCTGCAAATTTGTCAAAATTATTAGCAACAAAACTTGCAAAATTTGTCGTCATTTACTGTCAAAATATGCATTTTCTTCAGAACTCTTTATTTGTCTAAATTTTTAGTAACCCGTAACTTTTTCAAGTGATACAAGTCCACTTTCAGGTGACAATGGAACTTCTATAAATTCATCAAAATAAGTATATCTTAGTTGCAGCAAAACTTGAAAAAGTTTGTCGTTATTTAAGATCAAAATATGTACTTTCCTCAGAAGTTTCAATTGGCTAAATTTTCGTGACATATAATTTTCTTTTCGTAACTGAAGTTCAATTTAAGGTTTTAATAGGGCATTTGCAAATTCATAAATTTCAAAAGTATATGCTGTAGTCGTTATTAATGCCACTTCAGTTATTAACTCAAAATTACAAGCGTTTTGTAGTTTTGATTTAATAATTGAAGTGTATTATTGAAGCTGCTAATGCCACTTCAGTTATTAACTGAATATTACAAGTGTTTGGTAATTTTAAGTTAATAATTGAAATGTATTTCTTTTCGTTGCTAATGCCACTTGGACGAGCCAAGCCCATGAGCCAGAGGCCAAACAAATTAAGGCGAAGGGAGAGCATGATAAGCACAGCTAGGATGAAAGAACGTCTTGCTGAAGTGGGTCCTCGTAATTTAGAAGCATGGACAAAGCAGAAAACCTTCAGGCTAGATCTTCCACTCCCAGTAGAGTCGTTTGAGATATTGGAGGACATTGCAACTCTGAACCTATTTTAAATGCCCCAATAGCCATTCTCGAACACGATGGATCTTAGCATGGCGAGAGCCCTGAACACTCCAGTTACGAAATTGCTTCTTTTGTCGACGAAGCTTGAATGAAACGTATTATTCTAATTTGTAAAAAGCCAAATCTATAATTGTTACACTGGTTTTCATGGCGAAAACACATATACAACTATCTCAATTTTCCATTATGGTACAATAATTATCCAATAAAGAGAAAAGAAGGAAGAGATTTAGATTTCAATGAAGAAGATATTAAAATAAAATAATATCAGTAGTGGATCTGAACGATATATTTCAGAGGATGAGAATGAGGATTGTTTGTCAAAGGAAAGAAATGAGGATGACGTATTCTGTGTTAGTAAGAATAAATCTTGTAAGTGAACAACATAAATAGGAGGTATGCAAAATGTTTAAAGACGTAAAAGAAGAATATTCTTAAAGTGTTACCTGGCCTAAAACAGGACGCCAAATAAATAGAGGATGAACTAGTATTATTTAAAAAAAAAATAATTGACATAAATATACTTAATCAATTTTTGGAGTGTACAAATAAACAGACGAGTTTGCTAAAAGTCAAACACTCAAGAAATAATCAAGACTAAGTTACCTGAATTGAATCTGATGACATAATTTAAATTGTTGTACTTGATAATAATAAAAAAATGAATGAAAAATAACAAATTTATTATAAATATTTCCATATTTTCTGCCATTTTTCTTATAAAAACTCCAAAATAATAACAGCTGTAAAAAATGTGACACGCATTCACTCATGCAAAATTACTGAAAGCAAGTGCTGGAAGGTTAATCCTTACTCTATGGGTAAATTTAACTTATGTACGATAGTTTTCTGAAAAATTGAAAAATGTCTGATGAACTTTAAGAAGTTTATTGGTTGATATGCCAAATGCAATTTCCTTTTTATTACAGAGTATGTGTATGTACAGTTATCTGTGTAATTATGCTTATTTACATGGATATATGTCACATCGATAAATAAAATCTTCAGATGTATTTCCAATTTTATGTTCAATAGCAATATGATCCCTCAGACCTAACAAAACGAAAAAAATTTCTAATTATTTCCTATCATTATCTGTATCAATAACCAAACACAGTAATTCATTATGCATCACACAAGTTCGACCGCATCGTAGAAGTTCGGAAGCGGCTTTAATCTGCAGATCCCGGTCTCATTAGCTCTCATGTTGCAAAGAGTAAACCGTAGCACTCTAAACCAATCCAGTCCAGAAGATTGTATAGTAAAATATCAATAAAGGCAATCGCTGAGCATTTATTAAAAAAAAAAGGTATAAATTTCGTAATTTAAATTGTTACACTTGATAATAATAAAAAAATGAATGAAAAGTAACAAATTTATTATAAATATTTCCGTATTTTCTGACATTTTTCTTATAAAAACTTTAAAATAATAACAGCTGTAAAAAATGTGACACGCATCCACTCATACAAAATTACTGAATGCAAGTGCTGGAAGGTCCTTACTGTGTGGTTAAATTTAACTTATGTACTATAGTTTTTTGAAAAAAAATGAAAAATGTCTGATGAACTTTAAGAAGTTTATTGGTTGATATGCCAAATGCAGTTTTCTTTTTGTTACAGAGTATGTGTATGCATAGTTATCTGTGTAATTATGCTTATTTACATGGATATATGTCACATCGATAAATAAAATCTTCAGATGTATTTCCAATTTTATGTTCAATAGCAATATGATCCCTCAGACCTAACAAAACGAAAAAAATTTCTAATTATTTCCTATCATTATCTGTATCAATAACCAAACACAGTAATTCATTACGCATCACACAAGTTCGACCGCAAATTATCATACCATGAGGTAATATGAAATGCTATTTTTCAATCTAAATTATTTTTAATTCACTAAAATTTCTTGTGGTTACATGAGCACCAAATGTGGTAACATTTTCCCGTTAGTCTTTTGATAAGTACACCTGTTTGCCTTTAGGGCGCGGTTAACATTTGTGGTTTGCTCGCGTGGTTAAAGCCACTGTTTATTCATACAACCTCATCTATAAGGTTTAACGCAAATTGAATTTGAGTGTGGGAGGTTTTCCTGTTACCTTGGTATTTCATTATAAACTTGCCCTGGAGCTGCGGTAGCTCACAAAGGCTTCGATCCTATAATTGTAGAGTTGCAGGCCTTAGGCTAGACCCGGTCAAAGATTATTACGGCAGGTGGAGCACGTAAATTTGGTCCGTGGTCGCAATATCCTCGAAGTTCCCAAAAGATATTTCTGGGGGTATTCTGCTTGGTTCCTCCTTCTAAATTACCAGGGCCCATTTTATGTTATCCTAGGGAATAATATTGGCCTCCTGTAGGGTGATTTCAAGAAGAAAGACACATTTCAACTTATGATGATTTTGGCTCTTGTTTCAAATGGAAGGGCAACATATTAGTTGCCTATTGGCTATCGTGAACATGAAAATGAATGGAAGGGCATTAAAATAGTTCGTGACGTTGCGGGAAATTGCCATATATGATGCTCCCTTTATAAAATGCCCAACAAATATCTTCGAATTGGTAGAGTGGAATGCTGTTAAAGCAAGTGATCATTCATTGGAACTTTTCATATTTAAAGGAGGGGAATATTGAAACTCTTTACATTATAGATGTATTTCTATTTTCTGAATTGATGCTTGCAGTAAGTTAATCTAGACCGATTAATCCTTCTAAAAGTTCTAAAGATCTCTGTAGCAGGTGATGACTGTTAAGGAGATGTTAGAAAGAATGACTTAATTCCCAGACTCCTATTGCAATGAACGCAAACGGACAAGTAGATGAAAGATGCAGTGTCACGTGAGATCAAAAGGTGTAAGGCCTGTGGACACCTGCAACTGGAAGAAATGAAATTGAAATCCCATATGAAATTGATATAGAACCCTGGGATAGATATGGGGGAGGATCCAGAATGCTCATAGTAAGCAAATAGCAAAAGAGTTACACCCGATATTTATTACTATGAGCAAATCAGATTGGATCTGGATAACGATTGGGAAACAAGCAAATGAGAGAAGTGAGAGGTAAAAAAGAGAGAGTGCTGATGATGAGATGAGGAAAGACTGGAAGAGATTCCTGGAGGTGAGCACCCAGCTGCTGTTTCGGATTCTCGGCGAAGAGTTTCATGAATGTGACGCCCCAGCTGCTCTATTTCTAAGCTTCCGCAATTTGTTCCTCAACTGATGGCTAAGTCTGATGTCCTTAGATGTGTGCCCCAGCTCTCTTCACTGTGCCTCGACTCTCTACTTAATCCGAGTTCTGTACCTCGGACGAACTGTCGTCCGTCTCATTTTTGCTTTTTACGACTAGAGTGAGCCACTGTAGCTCGGTCGGCGAAGGCAACGATCTCGTAACTGAGAGGTTGCGGGTTCGGAACCCGAACCGGCCTAAGATCCGCTGAGTTCGTTAAAGGGGACTGGGGCACGTAAAATAGGTTCGTGGTCACGATGTCCTCCAAGTTCTCAATCATTACCTCTGGGGGTGGCAGGCCAAGTCTATGGGTCTTCTGCTTGGTCCCTGCTTCAAAATGACGAAGACCTACTTGAGCGAAGTCGCTCTTTCACCTTAATGGTGCTCATTAAAACAAAAGGGCCACTCCTTGGCCTTAATACGAGAGCCTGCAGGCTCAATCGTGCTTGGTTTATCCAATAGGCAGGAGAAACAACAACAACAATGACTGGAGTGTGCCACCCTCATATTTAGAAAGTTTAATCTTTGAAATTTGTGCCATACATTTATCCTGATTAGATGAAATATGGAAATTCTAAATAATATATGTAAATATTAAAATATTAACCTTTATACCAAAGATTTAGTCATTATTTTTGGTCAAGTACACAATATGGGTTAGGGCTCGATGTTATGAATATATGTAGTAAACTAAACTTACATTGTAATAAAGCTAAAATTTCCTCGGTAATTGACAACTAAAATAGACGGAGGTCATGTTTTCAAATTACTTCCTCCGTTTTTGCTAAAAACATAGCAAGAAAACGAACTAAATTTTGACTAAATTAACTTGCTACTTAAATTTTCTGGTTTGGGGTCCTAGGGATTAATGTTGGCCGCCTATAGGCTGCTTCCATAATGCAATGCCCAACAAATATATGCGGCTTAATAGTGTCGAATGTTATAAGAACAAGTGCATTGGAAATACTAATAATAATAAGCTTACCTCTAGCACTGAGGGAACTGTTTTCCGGCATCCGAGATTTCCTACAGCTTCTAAGATGTCTAGCAAGAAGGCGTCATTATCGCAGTTGTGCTTTTGCTCGTCCAGGAGATCGGTTAGTGTCCTGGATATCTTGTTCTTAGTTTTTAACTCCGCTTTCGACCCTAGAGATCCAGTCCCCAAGCAAACGGATCCTAGAACGTCTTCATCCAGCTGTTTCTCAGTCAGTAGTTGAACCAAGGAGTTAAGAAAACTTGTAGATGGAGCCGTAACATCTGATAAGATTCCACCGATCATACGAAGTTGAAGAGACGTGAGGATAGTTTTGTCCCGAAGGAAGGAAAGAAGTACCTAAAATAATGGAATTAATGTACGGAGAAAGCGAACAAGAATCCATAATAGCTGAATAAATGTCTAGTTTAAAAAGTCTCAAAACCCTTAAAAATTTTAATTTTTCGATTTTTAAAAAAATATTTATTTTTTATAGTTTGAGATGTTATTTATACGCATTTAAAAATACGGCAAAAAAAATTCCGCTTAGTTTAAAAGTTATGACTAAAAATATAAAAGATACTCTACTTCGAGATATGGTAAAGGCGAATTCCGTGTCATAACAACGTCAGAAGTCACCCGAGGTAGGAGTTTAGCGCCTTAAATTCCTCTTTGTACCATATCCTAATGTGTCACATTTTATACAACTAGGAGGGGGGCTACCGTGTTGCAGTCGAGATATGACACAGGCAACTTCCAAGTCATATGAAGGTTAGAAGTTGCCAGAGAGAGTAATTTATGGTACTAAATTTCCATCTCTTGCAACTTTGGACGTCATTACGTATAAGTCATTACGTCATGACGTGGAAATCGTCTGTGAAATTTCTCGACATCAATATGATAGCACCGTTAATGTCAGCGCCTCCAAAGAAATTTATAGAGAATGCGCGCATGACGTCAGGTGCAGCAAAAATTGCAGCTCAATTTCCTCGTTGGCAAAACATTTGAATTTCCTACGGATTTTACTTGTTATAGGAGTTTTAATTTTGTCAATTACCTGAAAATGGTAACAAGTTGTACGCATGGCTGTACTAAGCGTTTCAAAAAAGGTGAAAATATTGGATTTTATTGCTTTCCTAAAGATCCTACATTGCTAATGCTTCGGATAAAAGCTTTGAAAAGGCAAGACTGGACTTTAAGTTCTTCTTCGAGAATGTGTGGCAAATATTTTCAGAATGGTAACAAAACGTTAACATTACAGTAATGTAATAGATTATATGAAATTATTATGCTCTAAGAGTTTTTTTATTATTATTAAGTTTTTTTTCATATTTTTAATGTATTTTCTATGCTTTTGTGAGAAGTACTGTACCTATAAATGTAATTATTTTTTGTCCTTAAAATGATCAGATTTTGCATATTTCTATTATATTCTTATTTATGTAATAGTTTATTGTGCCTGTTAACATAATCAAAGTAGTTATGCTTTGATTATGATACTTAATAGTACTGTGTAAAGTGTTTAATTTTTTAAAAAGATATATAATTTTGTAAGTGCTAAAAAAATCTTTTGAATTACTTGGCCAGTTTCTGATGTTTCCTTCCTCTTCCCTTAAATAAAATTTAGTTTTATGGTATTCGGGATCCATATCGAAACTTATAAGATTTTATGAAAACAAGCAATATTTTGCCAACGAAAAGTTGAGTTGTAGTTAGCACTCGTATTTGTTTACAAACATGCACTTTCTCTATAGGTGTTGGAAATCTAAAGCGTTGCTATTAATTAAAACATAAAGTTCGGATTTTTGGACGATTAAACCAATTTCTCTATGTTCCCTACATTATTTATATTTTGAAAGTTATAAAATTAAAAATAAATGAAATCAAATATAAAAAATGCGCATGGAATTATAATTTTTAAACAGTTTTGTCATATTTTAGAAAGGGTAAAATAATAAAAATATATTCTCTAATTACTTTAAAATACTTTGCCTGATTGTTAGATACTTAAACCTTAAGCATTTCTTATACATATTTTAACAAGAATCTTCAGAACATGTCCGTAGATTTTTCAAATAGAATAAAAAAGGTATACAAGATATGTAAAACTAATTTTATCTTTCATTACATCGCGATGCGGCCTAAATTGAAATGAGGAAAGGTTATAAATAGAAGAATAGAATCTTAGATTATTAATAGATCGATTCTTAATAACATTTTCCTTGTTTTTGTGATAACCCTAGCAACCGCCATGTCATCGCATAGCAACGGAAAGAAACTTCCCAACTCTCTGGGAACCCACACGCGTTGGTTATATGACATCGTCCCACTTTCACGTTTTACTCTCAAGCTGTGTTACCAAAAACATATTTCTATCCAGTAAATTAAAAAAATCGTTTGGTATCAAAAATTTTAAATTCTCCGATAGACTTTCTCAAGCAGTTTTCACAGCAAGTTGGTTGTTTCAGCAATGTATTTACGTCCTAGTATGTTCAGGACACCTGGATATCCCCATTCGAAGCATCTCCAATATTCCGACCACGACTGGAAGTTCAATAATGTGTTCCAGTACAACCTGGCAGATGGAGATTGTTCCAAGTCGGAAGCCGTGATTGCTGAGAGCGACAGACTTTGCAAAGAGACGAGCGAAAGAACTCAGAAAACAAAAAACCAGGTCGAAAGGAAATTCGATCAAAGAATTTCAGACGTTGACCACTGGAGGAATGAGGGAGATAAATGCATAGCAAAGCTTCAAGACACGTTAGACAAATTAATGCATTTCAAAACTAGATTAAAGAAAGCTGCGGATGCTTGCAAGTAAGTTATAACATTTTCTAATTTACTTTCCGTAAAAGTAATACATGGGCAAGAGGATATTCTCTAGCTTTTTCCCAAACGATAAACATTTGTTACATTTTAGAATTCCTTAAAGAAAACTTTATATAATCTTTTTAACATCTATTAATTATAAATTTGGCTTGACTAAAGAACTGGGTTCCCCCGCCATCTTGGCGATAATGGCTTTAGTGTAGTCGCCTAACATTTTCTCCTGATCTCACAGTGTCCAAGCAATCTGTATCTATATTATAATTTATATGATACTTGTATCCAACTCTCCTTGTGTAACTCTTTTCTTCTATATTAAAAGTGCGCAATGCTTAAAAAAATAGATATAACAAACCATTAATGGTTTACTATGACTGATTTTTGATAATTTGGAGCTGTTGCGTTTGTAAACTGTTAAGGGATTCATTGCCCATAAATATAAATGTCCAGTGTTCAAGTTGTATTCTTTAATTAAGTAAGAGTATATAATTCTATTACAATGGCGCACTGTGCATTAATTAAAATCGCCAGAAAAAGCAAGAAATACAATGCTTGGATATATTACCTTTGTGTTTTAGTAAATATCGCCAATATTTTCGCCAAATTTGCCAAGGGGAATCCAACTCTTAAGTAGTCCCATAAATTTATTGGGGTTTGTCTAAAAAACAGGATACCCTCGCCAACTCGGCGATATTGGTTTAAGTATGGTCACCTAAATTTTTCTTCTGATCTCGCCGTGTCCAAACAATCTGTATAATTTATATGATCTGTTTAATTATAATTTATATGATATTTGTATACAGCTCTCCTTGTATAACTCTATTCTTATATATTAAAAGCGCGCAATGCTTAAAAAATTAGATATAACAAACCATTAATGGTTCACTATGGCTGATTTTTAACAATTTGGAGCTCTTACCTTTGTAAACTATTAAGGGATTAAATGACCATAAATTTAAATATCCGGTTACCAAGTCGTTTTGTTTAATTAAGTAAGAGTATATAATTCTATAACGATGTCGCGCTGTGCATTAATTAAAGTCGCCATAAAAAGCAAGAAATACAATGTTTGGATGGATTATCTTGTTATAGGAAACATTGCCAATAATTTAGCCAAATTTGCGAAGGGAACCCTATTCTTAAGTAGTACCATTTATTTATTTGTAATAGTTCAGAATAGGGTGCCCCTTATCATATTTAGTGGAATTATTGGCGATGTTTACTAAAACACAAAGGTATTCCATCCGGATAATGTATTCGTTGCTTTTTTGGAGAATTTAATCAATGCATTGAGCGCTATTGTAATATAATTATAAATTCTTACTTAATTAACCAAAAACTACTTAAAAAATGAGTATTTATATTTATGTTCATAGAACAGTTTACAAAGCTAACAGCTCCAAATTATTAAAAATTATCATAGTGAACCATTAATGGTTCACTACATCTATTTAATTATTAAGCGCATATAATGTATAAGAAAAAAGTTGCACAAGGAGAGCTGAATACCAGTATAATATAAATTTAAATAAATTTACAGATTGTATGACTCGGCAAGGTCGAGAGAAAATGTTAGGCTACCATGCTCAGAGCTTTATCGCCAAGTTGGCGGGGACACCCTATTCTCACGTCAAACCTAATTATTTTTTAGAAATTATATAACAAGTCTTATTTTTATCTGATATCCAATTTAAACAGCTATTGAATAAAGCTTATGTTAGGATAGACTTATAAGGAGCCAAATTGGCGACTATAAATTAAATGCGATATTTTCCTTTATACTTCTTGATCTATCATATTTATAATTTGAATAATTTTAGCAGAGTGTTGTTTCCTAATTATATTTCCTTAGAAATTCTTTGGTATTTTAATTTTTACATACTTAATAAAACATTAGAAATTTCAACTTTTTGCCTTCATTTATTAAACTATTTTCAGCAAATTTGTGTTTGTTATTTTTAAATAATTCTGTGATATAGCAATAGCAATATATTTATTAAATTTATAGCTTTACTGTAGTTTAGGGTGACCCAAAATTTGATTCTTTATCACTATGTATTATGGCCTAGTATGTGAGTTTCCTTACATATCAGTTTTTTAGATAATTTTTAAAAGTATACTCCAATAGTTTTGAAATATAAAAATTTGGTAAAAGCAATTATGTATAAAATTTTTGTATACTATTTTAAGCATTTTAATACTCACAAATTATGTTTTTTATTGCATTTTCTTTGCTTTGTAAAAAAGTAAGTACCCATACTTTCTGTTAAGTTTCTGCAGGAATAGAAAATTATAAAATCTGTTTTCCATACGCTTGCCAATTTAAAAATTTGTATATAAATTTTTATCTATACTGTGTTTTTTACTATTTTAATAATTGTAGTTTATGTTTTTAACTGCATTTAGTTTTCTCTTATGGATATTTATCAGCGCCATCTTAAATGACATATTGGCATTATTGGCGCCAAAATATACCGCCGAAAAATTAAGCGGGCACCGGCATTTTCAACGGGCAAGAGGACATTCTCTAGTTTTGTCGCCAAATGATAAACATTTGTTTCATTTTAGAATCCCTTAAAGAATATTTTTAATAATATTTCAGGTTATATTAATTTGTATACTTTTTAGAAATTCTGGATTAAATCGTATATTTATCTGATAACCAATCTAAAAAGTAATAGAATAAGGCTTGTGCTGGGATAAATATATATATGGAACCAAATTTGGCAATACCTTCATTTATACTTCTTAATCTGTCCTATTTATAATTGGAATAACTTCAGTAACGTGTTGTTTTTTAATATTATATCCTTAGAAATTCTTCGGTATTTTAATTTCTACATACTTATTGAAGAATTAAAAATTTTCAGTTTTTTCCCTTCATTTACTAAAACATTTATATTAAATTTGTGATGGTTGTAATTTTTAAATTAATTCTCCGATATTGAAGTAGTAATATATTTATTATAATCACTATCTTGATTAATACATTTAGAATAAATATTAAATACTTATTGCCATATTAAAATATTTTAAATTCTGTAAAACGTAATAATAACAAAGAGGGAAAGCTATATTATATTTTTTGGAGTTTTAAGTTTTAAAAGCAACGAGATTTTTTTTACCTGAGGTACTATAAAGGATTTATTACTTTTTATACTTATTTTAAATCACTTTTAAATCCCATTAGGATATAAATAGTATTATAGATTTAAAATATGACCCAATTGACGAGTTTTTAGATATTGCGCAATTTTACATTTATTTCTAAAATTGTAATTTCCATGTAAATCTATCTATAATATCTGATCTATAAAAGCCTTGCTATTTTGCTTATTCTAAACTTTTATAATTTATATTTTAAAGAAATAAATATATGCAAATCACACAATGTAATGATAGATACCTGTCTTGGCAACAAAAACGATGCTAACATATTCGTGATTGAAATATATAAATATTGCGAAACACAAAAACTCACGAGTAGGGTCCTAAATGAAACCTGGTCCTATAAATAATGTTAAAATAAAAGCAAACTAGAGTCTCCTTGAAAAAAAAAAAAAAAAAAAAAAAAAAAAACTTTTCGTATGAAGCAAACGGTTTGAGACCAGAATAGGGTACCCCGCCAATTTGTCGACACAGCGCTATGCATACAAGCTAATTTTTTTGCTCCTGATCCCGTTTTTATATTTTTGTTTGGTGCAAATGCAGTTTAGGGTGCCCCCTTGTTTTATTGGCATCAATAGGGCCAACATGACATTTAAGATGGCAGAGGTAAACATATCTAAGAGCAATACAAATGCAATAGAAAGCATAAACTGTAAGTATTAAAATAGTAAAAAACACAGTACAGATAAAATTGTAGCAAGGATTGTACCAAATTTGTAACTTAGCAAACTACCAAATTTGTAACTTAGCAAACGCATGGACAACATTTTTTAAAATTTTCTAAATCACACAGAAATTTACGAGAAAATATGGGTACATACTTTATAAAAGAAGTGGAAATGAAACTAATGGCATAAACTGTAAGTATTCAAATACTTAAAACTGTTTACAAAAATTTATCCATAATTGCATTCGAAAAACCTTGGGTTGCTGTATGGGAGAAAACTCGCATACTTCGAGATGATAATTATAGATAAATAATCAAAATGAAGGGCAATGCTAAACTGCAGTTAAGCCAAAATATAAACATAAAAAATTTAAATTGTTTATATTAATTAAATTGTTTATATTTGGCATCCAGCTATGGTAATCTTTTTGTTAGTATTAAATGCGACGAACTCTTGTTGGTTTTTAATTTTGTGAAATTATTAAATTGATTTGCTTCGGTTATCAACAATTTTACCGAAATTTCAAAACAGTTAAACTCATTTTATCATTTATATTTCGAAGAACGTGCCTAAAACACCAAGAGATACCTTATTTTGGTGGAACACCAAACCTCAAATTTAAATTTAATTATATAAAACAAAAATAAACTAATTTCTGCTGGGCTCAACTAATCTTATATAACTGCTTAGTTTCAGTTTTTAGTGTTTCCCACATGGTATATTCTTTACATTTCTTCAATGAGAATGAAGTATTAAATTTTTCCCTGATAGACATGTACTGTACCCTTAATTGAAATATGAAATCTCGATTCATTTTTTAGGTCGCTTCCGCGAAACTTTTTTTCGAACTTGATATATCAATACGAAACTTTCAGTGATCTCGAACGACCATTCCGTGACAATAACGTGTGTATTGTAAAAAACTCCCACATGAATCAGTTGGTAGTTTCCATGGAAACTGTCAAACTTTTTCCACCCTCCACTTCAGAAACTTTGCAGTTATGTGCGTGAGATTAGTTTTGGGGATGGATATGTTATTACTGAGTTACAGATTAGCGTTCTAACTTCGTATCCTTGACTCATAATTCATAAATTATTTATAGACCGGATTATACTTTTAAAGCCAATAGAGTACCTTTCGAGGCCAATATTCATTATATTAAACTTTTATTCAGTTTATAATAATATAAAAAATTATGTTCGTTTTGGAATAAAAAGTTTTATAGATTATGATAAACTTAAAAAAAAAAAAACTTAGCTTTGTATTTACAAGCAAAATATTTTTTTAAGTAAAACGGGAAATACGTGTGTAAATAAAAAAAATATTTACCCATAAAGTAACTTATATATATATATATATATATATATAGATATATATATATATATATATATATATATATATATATATGTGTGTGTGTGTGTGTGTGTGTGTGTGTGTGTGTGTGAAGTCATGATTCAGAGTTAAGGCGAATGGAAAACAGTCTTCTTGATAATAATAATTTTATTAAATCATCGTTTTTAAGGAAAGCAAATTGCACCATTTTCATTGTTCATGACGGAGCTATACGTGGAATAGGTGTTGACCGCTCCATGTTCAAGCGTTGACTGATCTTATCTGATTGCAATCTCATTAAATTCTTCCAAAATGCTTCCGCCTGACCGGATGATCCTAAAAGCTTACGCGAGCGTGGGTCTTTTTCATTTATTTTATTATTATAAAAGAGTTCCCTTTTAAAATTGCTTATAATTCACTTAATTTCCAACTACCCCTTTTTTATACCTGACACACACACACACACACATATATATATATATATATATATATATATATATATTATATATATATATATATCAGAAGCTAAATTTTATGTCAATTTGAAGTAGAACAGTATTTTTTGAGAAATGTTACTCTACAATAGTTTTAAATACATGCTACAGTAGGAATGATTAGCACGGTTAATTCATACACACATAGATGAATATTCACATAAACGTATACGTGCCTTTATATAATATATATAAATATATAACCTGGCGAAGTTATTCTAGCCGATTACACCAGAAAATAGCCCTTATAGTTTAAAATGCCTGAGCTTACTGGGCAATTACCTAAATAATTTACTATTACGGCTCCACTAAAAAAAGCGATGTCCAACGTTATGGAATTTTAACTTTATTTCGGTTAAAAAGGAATTTCTTTGCAAGACAAGAGCTTTGCATCGAATGCTCACTAATACACATCTCTATCCCAAAGTAAAATCCAATAGCGAGTGATTACGGGATTTTTCTCCCAAGAGACCAAGAGATTACTCGGCATTAATGTAAGTCAGAAATGAACTTTGATCGTCTGAGTTAGCTCGAAAATCACATATGCAGCAATTTAGAAATTGGAGGAGTGAAACTGTTTTCTTGGGACAGCTGGAAAATGTAACCAGTGGACAAAAAAATGAGCAGTTATTCTAGAGATTGTTTTGGGAGACTGGAAAAGAATTGAAATCGGCTAGTAAGCCTTTAAACCAGACATTTTATGGCCGGAAAATTAGGTATTAAAGAATAAAAAAGGGAAAAAGGAGGAGAATTTTAAATAGATTATTTATGTTAAGAATTTTTATATATTACACACACACACACACACACACACACACACACACACACATATATATATATATATATATATATATATATATATATATATGCAGATTCAAATAAAATATCTTAACGTAATAAATTAAAAGATAATACAATTTTAAATGCTATGCACTATATTTTAAATCTATACGCTATGCAGCAATTAAAAACATCAAAAAGTATAAAGTAATGGATAAGCATATAATACGATTTATAAAACAGGCACATAATAGTGGATTTCCTACTAGTTTTTTGATAAACATTCTAAACAATTTTTTCAATTTAACTGTAACCGAATGATGTAACAGATTTCTTCTGAACTGCTAAGTGTTATTTAACTAAGTGTAGCCAGGTTTCGACTGCTGTTTCAAGCCTTGTTTATTCTTTCAATAATTGCTTAATTTTTGCTTGGTGTTTCCTTAGGGCATTATTCCCTTATTTTATACTCATTTTATATTTTGCATACTTTTATTGTGGTTGTATGATGTTTCCGACGTCTGGGAGAGTTGTTGCAGCATAAAAACCGGTTTTAAGGAGAGTGACGGGTCTCAACTCCCCCTTCAGTCACTTTGAAACATCATTTCACTGGTTGTTTTTTGATTTATCTTAGAGAGTCTATTTTTTCGGTTTTATCTCATTTTATAGCATTATTTATATATATATATATATATATATATATATATATATATATATATATATATATATATATATATATATATATATATATATATATATATATATATATATATATATATATGTGTGTGTGTGTGTGTGTGTGTGTGTGTATGTGTGAGAGAGAGAAAGAGAGAAAATGAGTGATATATATATATATATATATATATATATATATATATATATATATATATATATATATTAAAATATATCATCCATTAAGAAATATCATGAAATCGCATTGACATTACCGTCAATGATTTTACTTTCCTATTATTTTTTTTCTACCATTATTCAGTGATCCTATGCTAGCATGTAAAAAATCGATGTTGGAGCGCGACAAGCGATTAGGTGTGGACATGGTGCAGGACAGACCCCAGGGAGAGATTCAAAAGTACCAGCTACTTCTGGAAGAGGTGAACGAGATTATCGACAACACCATCCAAGAAATCGAGGACCAGATGATCGCAGATCGAGCGGTCAAGCAGAGGTTGCTGAGAGACGTCACTGACAAGCAAGCTGCCCTCGAGATCGACACCCACGCCTCCGGATGTCGACCCGAGAACGTGGCCTCCAGGGGCTTCAAGTTTGACCCCGACTTGATGTCTCCAGAGAAGGGGGCCATAACTATGGCGGAATGGGAAAGAGGGACAAGGCATAATATCGAGAAGGCTGAACAAGAGATAAAGAAATCTGTCGCTATTGGACCAAGAGTGGAGGTAAATTCTTACGCCATTAAGTCATTGTTAATGAAAAATGTTGTATCTTGACCCCAAGGAATCTAGTGCCTCTAGCTAGGCTGCAGAGGTTCTTTTTTTTTAAACCCTCGGTGGTAAACAGCTTTGATTAGGCTTTGAGATATTTACTACGAAACAGTTCACTCCACAACAGTAAAACAAAAAACAAAGAAAAAGAGAAGATAATCATGAATTATCTTTTAAAAATGTCCAGAGTTTAAATAATTAAAACGAAATCCTGGAAGAAGGTAGTATTATGCTTGTCGTTAATGTTAAAGTAAGAGAAAAAGGTTAAAGCTAGCGAAAAATGGTTTAAAAAGACCCCAAAACTAAAACGAATCCCTAAATTTGGTGGTTTTAATTTGGTTCCAAGATAATATTAAAAACAAGTTACTTTTACATAATTTAACTTAGAGAGAGGGGGAGGTCTCCAAGCATGGGTTCAGCCCCGGAAGTGATATGAAACTAACACGTACAGATATTTGAATTTGTTAACCCCAAATGTCATTCAAGTGGTATCCTGACATTCATGCACCGATCCGGGACCATATGGCCGTGAGGCTCTCCAGGTTTACCCCGGTGGTGGTGGGTAGATCGTAAGTATAGGGCCACTCCACTCGACCGACATCCGGCAAAGTACCCGGCGCGGTACTAGCGAGCGAATGCAGCAGAGTAGTTGTCTTGAGAGGAATTTGAAAAACCATTGGATGCTATAGGGGATATATTGATGACAACAGAATTAGTGAGGGTGGCGCGAACCATGCGAGCCGAATGAATACTGATGTAGCAAGAATTAGCACGTTCCACTTCGGGATGGAATCCGGTTGACCGAAAGAGAGAACAGGAAATTTTGAGAGGCTGCAGTCGTAAACCTGGGTTTTGGAACCATGTCTTATGAGTCATTGCGAAAGGACTTTGGCCCACCCTGCAGAACCCTCCATGACCCGGTTGCCTCGAAAATACCCACTGGAACCTCACACCAGTTCCAAGGGCAAAACATTAACTGACCCAATATGGTTAAAAAAAATAATAATAATAAATGGAGATTGCTGAAGGCAGTATAAAAAATCAAGCTGTTGTCCTCTCAAGGGAATGTGTTCCCTTTGCCCGAGCTGCAGAAATTAGCACCAAGGGTCATAATTTCTAGTTGTATCTTGACATGGGTAGAACAGGTTGAGATATGATAGGGATTCTTGGGGAGCTTTTATATTTTTGATGTTAGGGAGTTTGTTTCATCAAACAATACCCCATTCAATACCCTTTCAAGACATCGTAATTTCTGAAAAGTTAAGGGAAAATTGGTAGAGGAAAAGGGTCATAAAATACTTTCTGAATAACTGTAAAGCAAAAATGTTCACTTTGGTTAGTTTTTAATTTTTACGTCAGATAAAATGAAACTAGTTCCTCCCATTCACTCTTAAAATGTTAGATAAAAGATGAGATTGCTCTTAGTTACCACTTTCTTTACACATTTTACAGAGAATCAGTAACTTATTATCAAGTATAAATCCCAGAAAAGAATATATTCAAAATGTACTTAAATCAGTTTAAAATTTTCGTTTGCTTGTCTTATGATAAGTTTGAATTAAATGGCCATTCAAAAATACTCTTTTCAAAACTCTAAACACAATAATATTTATTATTAAAACATGAATGAATAGTGTGAAAATTTCTACATACTTTTGAGCTCTATCCATAGTACATTGAAAGAGATTTGTAGAGGCACTATAAAACTCCTTTAAAACACTTTAAAAGGCTACCATATTTCATTAATTATTCTACTAAAAAGACTCAAACTGTACGAATAATCAAAAGAATAAAACAAAGATGGCAAATGAGGAAACTGAAGACAAAATTCGTAGTTCTAAACTATGAAATAACTTTTTCTGCCATGCGTGTACTTTGAAGGAACAGAATAAAACTTTTCTCGTATGTATTATTGTTAAATGTTAGAAAAAAAACCACACCAGCTGTATTTATCGTGCTAAGTCAGAGTTTCCCAGCCTGTGGTATACATACCATTGGTATGAGAGTTGTTGGTACTCGAAAAATAATAAGAGCAGACATAAAAAATTAAAATAGAATTAAATCCAAAAATATCATACAGACAGGCCTTTACAAGTAGAATTCAAATGACACAATCTAATTAATTTTCAATTAAGCATTAATAAAGAATAAAACCAATTTTCTGAGAAAGCTGTTAGATTATAATTATCGGTTATTTGTACGGAATGAGTAGAAAGAGCTTTTTCTTCCTATATTTTTTTAAAATATAAAAGCTTGAGCAAATACACACACGAGCGCACGTACACACGCATATGTTATAGTGAGTTTCTAATTTCAGTGAGTTTATAATCCGGCATGATGTTTAGGCTTGTTACAATATCATTTGTTTCGTTATGCGATGTGAATACATGGCCACCCTATAAAATTCATAACGCAAATAAACAAACACAATTGCAGTGACAAATTTCACAAAATCATTTTTACAAAGAGGTACAATTTAGCATGATGTACAACCAAGTAGTGCAGTAGACAAGAAATGTTGGAAAATACTGCTCTAATATCTTTGTCTCATCCTTTAATATATCTGTTTTTCACCTCCAGGAAATGCTTTACCAGACTTTCACCGACCTCACCTTACAAAGACAGCGCGTTATCAACGCTCTTCAGGACCGAGTGAAAGAGTTGTCGGACACTCAGAAGAACCTGGAGCAGCGATTGGGCCGCGTTCTGAAGCAGATCTTGGAAACCGAAGACACTTTGAGAAAGCTGGAGCAGTCAGCAGAGAGCAAGGTGCCTGCCATGCAACTTGCTGCCAACAGAATGGAAAGCAGAAGGCAGAGACCTCGGTAAGTACTCTACATCAGGGGTATAATCTGGAGAACCCTATGAGTTTATTGTTTTCTTGATGGAAGTTTTTGATCAAACAGCAGAAAAAATAGGATATTTTTTCTGCTGTTTTTTGAGTTTTACCCTACTCGAATTTACAAAATTATATTACTACATCTTAATTTATCACAATACAAACATCTTAATTAGATATCAACCCTTTCTCCTTTGTATTTTTTCGGATATTGTCGTATACATTTTAACATCTTGTTATTGTTTTCAATCAGTGTACTTAAAATTCTTTAAAAATTCATCGCCAAATATCAAGACGATCATCGGAGAAGATTTGTTTTCCTCTCTTCACTCTACTGTATTTTACTATGAAATCTGAATTCCATAATTTTTATCTTATAATAATTTACCCCAGGTTGAAGACCTCTGCTCTGCAAGATATAAAATCCAAATATCGCACACAATTCCAATATAAAAGCCAAATAATTTTCAATCATTTGAGGAATCCCTGTTAATATTCCAGGGAATCCTTGCTCTTCATGACATAAATTAAAATATCACACACAATTCCAACATAAAAGCTAAATTATTAGTGTTTCTATTAAGGCTTTTACTATCCATCTGTCCAAAAACATTTTGCATTCTACAGGATTTAACATTGAATTAATCAGATAGTTAAATGTTCATGATAACTATTGATGGAATTCATGTCCCTATTAGAATATTTCCATATTCAAATATATTAAATTATATTACTGAATATGAAAGTAAAGCACTTTTACTAACTTTTTATCAGTTCATTTTAGTACATAATAAGATAATATTAAGAAAATTAAACAGGAATAAGAAGTACGACAAATTAAATCCATAATGCTACAAAAATCCTACTCTTCAAAATAGCTTTTTATGAAAGAGTTTAGTTGCTGTTAACAGGAAAAGTGTTTTCATAAAATTTTATTTTTCAAAGAAGTGATAAATTAGCAGTGAAATGACCGGAGGAAAAGATTTACAAGAAGTTTTTTCACGAAAAAAAAAACTATATAAACTAGTTTAATGTAATAACTATTAATTCTCCGGGGGAAATTACTAGTTTAATGTCTTCAACATGGTAAATTGTAAGTATATTGTTCGAAAATTAATTGTTTAAGCTTTTTAAGCAAATATAAACCATTTAATACATATCAGAATATATCTTTCAATACATTTACCACAGGATAATTTGATTTGAAGTACCATATAAATGCCTGAAAAAAATATGAGATTGCATTAAGTTAAACTAGGCAGATTAACCTAAAGTAAAGATCTCTGTAGCAGGTGGTGATTATGAAAGCGGTTTGTGGAGGCAAAAGGAATGACTTAATTCACGTATACTCGTATTGTAATGAACGCTAACGGACTAGGGGCTTTTTAAGATGCAGTGTCACGTAAGATCAAAAGGTCAGGACACCAGCAACTGGAAGAGACTATCATGGGGAATGAATATAGGACCCTGGAATACATTTGGGGGAGGATCCTGAATGCTGATAGGACGAAAATAGTAAAAGGGTTATACCCAGTATTTAGTACTATGGGCAAATCTGATTGAATCTCGATAACGATGGGGCTACAAGAAAGTGAGAGATTGGGAGGATCTCCGGGTGAAAAAAGAGGGAGGGCTGATGATGAGAAGAGAGACTAGAGGAAATTCCTGCAGGACTTATCTGTCGTTTATAAACGTTACGTGAACGCCCCAGTTGCCCTGTTTTCCAAGTTCTCGCTATTGGTGCCTGATATCTCGCGTCTGACGTCCGCTTGTTGCCCTTAGATTTGTACCCCTGTTGCTTTATCTGTACCTCATCTCTCAACTTCGTCTGAGTATGTCATGAATTTACTGCCTTTTACGATAGAATTACCACCTCTCATATTTAGAAAATTTAATCGTTCCATGCTTTTGCCATCATTATCCTGATTAGATTAGTCATAAAAATTGTAAACAATATAAGTTTTTTACCAAAGTGTTAAACATTATTTTTTTGTCAAGCATACAATCTTGGTTAGATGCTTCCTACATATTTAATATATTTTAGTACATACTGCACTCTTTTACAATAATACAATCTATTTAGAACAAGAATTAAATGACTAATTACTCTAATTTCTAAAATAACACTATTTCTCTGACTAGGCATGAACTTTGTCGAGATATGGTAGACATAGAACTGGAGGAAGAAGTTCGCCAACTCAGCCTGTCTCTCCATCAACTAAGGGACCAGAGAGCACAAGCTACCGAAATGTTGAGAAAGCTCGAACAAACGAAGTTAGCTTTGGAGAAGGAAATAGAAATCAAGAAGAACAGCATTTACATAGATCACGACAGATGCATGAATATATTCGCTAACGTTGCTCATATACGTCACTGATGCTTAAGCTTGTGTATAAACTGTAAAACGACTGTCGGTTTGATTTGATTTGAAACGACGCAATTATTTTGCTATCATTAAGTATTTATATGTTTAGTGTTCTGCTTTTCCTCAACCATTTAATGCATTTCTTTCTTTAATTTGACAATTTAAATGATAATGAAAATTACTATAAATCAATTGATTATAAAACCTTGGTGTTTAAAAATGTATCAGTTTTCTTTTATATTCAGTTTGGAAACACAGTACAGTTCTTTTCAGGCTAGAAAATGTTTAAAGTACTGAAAGAGTTCTATAATTCTTTAGAATATATTTAACGTGTTATTTGACCCCATAAATCCCTTAATAATGATAACTATAATTCCATTAAGAATAGTAATTATGTAATTCCCTTAATAATAATAACAAAAATAACTCCCTTAATAATAATTAATAATAGTAAAACCGTAATGATTAATAATAATAATAAAACCATTTATTTCTTCAATGGCGTATTAAAATACTTTGTGAATTGAGATATATTTAAGTGTATGAGTGGGTTTCTACTCTTTTAACTTGGTGTACAAATTTTAAGTTAAAAAAAAAAGAATTGAATCACATAACAAAACCTTAAATTAAATTAAGACTTTTTTAATGATCAACGAAATAATTTATTCTAAACAGGGTAGAACATTTTATTTTATATTAAAGGAGATAAAAGGTTGTTAAATTGAAAAGTGTCAGCCTAAAAGGTACTATGTCACTTAAATTTATCTTTGCTTATAAACACCCCATATAAATAGAATCCTATAGTACCTAACTTTTAAAATATTCAAGATAAAGATTTTTAAATTTTGCATGGTAGTGAAGAAGGGTCAGAACAATCATTTTAGAATTATTTTAAAATCGATACTTTCCCATATTTGGGGTACCATGTCCGCCAAATGGGACAGTACCTTCGAATTAATAGAAATCGGTCCAAAATATAAAAAGCTTTATTTGTTCCGAAAATAAGTTATATATACGCTTCATCATCAAAAGACATTCTTCGAGTAACCTAATTATTTTGCTGCCTCGAAATATGCTATAAAACAAACAATCTTATTAACCAATAGAAAACTGTTTACAGTAAAACTACTTATTTTTTAAAATAGTAAGATTAATTACGGTAGACACATGCGCGCTAAAGGTTTTCTACTGACAAACTAATAATCATTCTTCCAAGAACAGATGCGTTCAGAACTTACTTCACCAGAATTATTAACAAGCAAGCCAAGGTAGAAGTAATTTAATTCGTTTTCCTGATTTCTTTTTAAAAAGAAAAAGAAGATCAAGAAGTAGCTTTTTAATGTTCTCTCTTTTAACTCTATTTTAATTTTCAAGTTTTAAAGAAACAAGATCAGCATAATTTCTGGAAATTGATATCCAATTATAAGTTTTATAACCAGTAGAAAATTTTTATATTTATTTTTACTTATATTCTTCTAAGAAAGCTTTCTACAACCCGTTTTATGTGCCAGTGAAAAAAGTATTTAAAATTCTGAAAATACTTTGTCAACATTAAACGTTTGAGTGCTGAAGAATTTTACTCTACATACCTGAGTTTCCCAATCAGTAACATGCGAAATTGAAATTATTAAGGGCAGATATAAAAATTAGTAAAAAAAAATTAAATCAAAAAATATCATAGAGACTTTTTTTCCTTTAACTCAAAAAATTATTTTAATTAATAAATATAATATAGTAAAGTTGTTAATACATGCAGCCGATGATTGAAAATCCAGGCAATCGTTTGGCAACATCACCTCCTTCGAACCAAATTTCAAAATATTATGTTCCTCGAAACAAGCACAATGGTCCAATTTAATTTTTTTATTTAATATTTGAATATGACAAGAAAATAAACTAATTGGGGTTTTTCATAATTTTGTGGGGTTTTATTTATTTAAATCCTTTATTAAAGAAAAAATATCTCCTATATAATAATAGCTTAAGTTATCAATACGTCTGTCCTCGAATTTATGAAGCTGTTGACCTAGAATGGATACAAGTATCCATATTGGATTCTTGAGGAGTTATCCTTCCTCCCTGGAAAGCAGGTAAATATAAATTGTTTTACGGAAAATAACTTTTGAAAAATATTTTCTGATTTATTCTTTGAAAACTTTTACAAAGAATTTTCAAAATGTTCATAGAGTATTTCCATATAGTTTAAAAATTTAATTTTTACTATCGTATTACACATACAAGTGCATATATGTGTGCAAATGCATATATTATATATATATATATATATATGTGTGTGTATATATATGTATATGAATATTTATATATATGTATATATATACATGTATATGTGTGTGTGTGTGTGTGTGTGTGTGTGTGTGTGTGTGTTTGTGTGTGTGTATATGTGTATATATATATATATATATATATATATATATATATATATATATATATATAATGTATGTCAAAATTATTACACTTAAAATATCTGTCTAAAATTCTTTTGCTCTTTCTCATTTTTTCATGCCCAAGTTCCCAGCCGTATAGTGTCAGATTTAAAGGAGTGTTCACCAATTCTTTTTACCCGTCTCCCATAAGTAACGGTAAAATAAATGATCTTTTTCTATCCCCTGTCCACATTTTCCAGTTGTCCCAGGAAAATAGTTTCACTCCTTCAATGTCTAAATGGCTACCTATGTGGTTTTAGAGCTCACCCAAACGATCAAAGTTCATTTCTAACTGCCAATAACTGCCAATTTCTAACTGCCAGTAATCTCTTGATCTCTTGGGGAAACATTCACGTAATCACACGCTCGGCTGTTGGGTGAAATTTGTGATGGAAGTGTATATTCGTAGACATTCGATACAAAACTCTCATGTTGTCAAGACTTTCATTTTTTGTCTCAATAAAGTTAGGTTCAACAACGTTGGACTTCGCCGTTTTTTTAATGGGGCCGCAACTGCAAATCACTTATTTTCTCCCATTGCCCAGTTAAACCCGGGGCAATCCAAATAACAGGAGCTAAACTTTTTGTGTATCCGGCGAGAATAATTTCGTTGGTTACATACATTAATATATATAAGTATATATATTCATATATATATATATATATAAATATATATAAGTATATATGTATATATTTATACATGTATACACACACATATATATGCATATATATATATATATATATATATATATATATATATATATATATATATATATATTATATATATATATATATATATATACATATATATATAATATATATATATATATATATATATATATATACATATATATATATATATATATATATATATATATATATATATATATATATATATATATATATATATATATATACAAATATGTGTACATACATACGTATGTATGCTATACATACATATGCATATGTATAAACAGGAACATTATTACGGAAAACTGTACTATAACTACTTGTTAAGAACTAAAACGTATAAAATCATGACTTCGAAGACTAATAAAATACTTTAATATTTCCTCATTACAAAATCGCCGAACGATGGCCGATTGGTTAGGGTGCTGGCTATTGGTACCGGTGTTCGTGGGTTCGAATCCCAATGTGGCATGGATGTTCGTAGCCGTTCGGAATCGGCTTTAAGCTGTTGGTCCCGGTCTCATTACCGTAAAAGTAGACCGTAGCACTCCAAACCAAACCTCATTGCTAAATGAGCTCACTTTTTTTAATAGGTCATGAGAAGTTCAAGAATCATTGATTTCAAAAATTATAATTGAGGAATAAACTTCTACTTGGTTTGACTTTAAATTGAAAACTTATATATATATATATGTTCTAGAATCATTGGTTATATCTAAGCCTTTTTTTCTCTTAAGTAAACACTAGAAATTTATAATTTATAAATTATAAATAATAAAAATAAAACTTATAATTGATGAACATAAATATTAACGATAAAATATATAACTGATACATGATAAATAATAATTATAAAATTTATAACTGATAAACGATAAATTTGTAACTGATAAAAGTTCTACAAGTTAGCATCTTCCCTTTTTTTCTTTATATTAGAGCAAGAAGTTTCTTGATTAGTAACAAGGAAAAATATAAACTTTATATTCACAAAATCAGGCTGTTCTCCTTAATTAAAAAAAAAAAGGTTTTCTTCATTTCAACCCTTTTTCAGTTTTGTGCGTACTCCGTACGTACACGGTGTTTGGGCTGCAACTGATGTGCCCGTACGCCATCCGGGCAATCTTGTTTCTCTCTTGTATTGTTTCGCCCGTATATTTTCTACTTTTGCTATTAAATTAGTTGTATAGACAGCGATAGTTGTTCAGTAAATGATAGTTCGATTTTTATTTAGAAAACTCTAATTGTACTTTTTTTTATATTTACAACTGTAAAAGTAACTTCAATACTAAGCAGTCTTGTAAAAAATATAAATAAAACTTACAAGAAAGACACTTTTCAGTAAAAATAAAAATTTATCCTAAACGTTTAAAAATACTAGAAGTATTAATTTTAATACCCATTTCCTATCTAAAGCCATAAAATTAATAATTAAAAGCAATAAAAAATATAGCATTTTTTGATCAAATTCTGGAAAATGATGAAACTGTTAAATGATTAAACAAAACAGAAACGTGTTCAAAATGTTTTCAAAAGATAGAGATAAAATAAAATGCAGAACTCTTAAAATACCCACGACACTGGCAAAAATTTATTTTTCATCATACCCACAAGACTGTAAATAATGTATGTAGATATACTCTTCTATTATCGCGCAAGCATTAATTCGATTAATTGCTTCTTTCGAATTATTCACAGCAGCAAATATGAAATCGCACAGTATATTTTTTTTTATATCTTTAATAGTGGATATAAATTTATCTGTGAGTAAGAAATACAAAAGAAAAAAAAATGCACTACAAAATGTAATGAAGACAAACTATTTCACACTTCCGATTTAATTCCGTTTTTTTATGTATGATTGATTTGAATACATACTTCAAAATGAATTATCAGAGTATGTATGTTGTGTTTCTGTTTCAAACACTTGTGATGCCTTCAAATTATATAAAACCTGTCGTTCTAACGTGTGTTAATCTGAAAGAACATATTTTGAAATCTTCATATGTTTTAAGGAAATAATGATAACCCTTTCCTTGTAATTTTTGTTGTATTTATGCTCTCTAACAATAAAACATCTATCTTTCTTTAAAAAATATGAGCAATTTAGTTTCTCTTGAAGTACACACACATAAAGATATATATATATATATATATATATATATATATATATATATATATATATAAATAAATATATATATATATATATATATATATATATATACATGTATATATGCGTACATATGTGTGTACGCACACATACATACTATGCACACACACATAAATTTATAAATAAATAAATAAATAAATAAATAAATAAATATATATATATATATATATATATATATGCATACACACATATGTAAGTATAAATCGAATATAAGTAATGATATTTTAACCAAAGTAACCAACTTAATTATGAGTATATTCTAAAATAATTTTTTGAAGATTCTATCTCTAAAATGACAACCTTCAGCAAAGTGTCTTAATTTCTCTTTTAATTGTGGTAAATCTTTAAAAATAGACTAGAATTAATCCCTATAAATTATATCATACATTACTTACCCCCTCAGCTTTCGTCCCACCAGCCACTGCAAGTAGTTGCAGAAAATCTTTACATTTTGTGAAATTATTTCTACACATGCTTTCCAGAGTCTGAAAAAAAGGGTCGAGCCATAGGGTAAAATACATATTTTCAACAAGTTTTAAAAGAATATAATGCATTGCAACTCAGTTTATTTAAAAGGAAATATTTGGTTGATTATGTGAACTAATTTGAATTATAACCAAATCCTGTCTTGGTGTCTAAAATCCCTTTTATTAGGCCCAAAAATTTCTAGACACGGAAATTTCTGGAAAGTTGCAAACTTCAAATGTTGCTCAGACCGTCGCCAACTTGGTAACTTTGGCAACACATTTAGTTATCAAAAAATCAGTCTCCAAATTGGATCTTGAACTAAAAGCTCATTCTTCGATTTCCTAACATAAGTTAAAAGAAAGTGGTTCATTACAATTCGGTTTATTTAAGAGGAAAAAATTAGTTAACGGAATTAGTTTATTTGAACCCTAACCAAATCTTTTAATGTATTGGTGTCTGAAATACCGTTTATTAGGCCAAGCAATTTTCTGGACACTGAACTTTTGGAAGATTCCAAACCTCAAATGTTGTTCAGACCGTCACCAACTTGGTAACTTTGGTAAAATGTTTAATTATAAAAAATCAGTTGCTAATTTGGATCTTGAACTAAAAAGTCATTCTTTAATTGCCTAACATGGGTTAAGAGAAAGTGGTTCATTTCAATTCAGTTTATTTAAGAGGAAAAATTTAGCTAACAGAATTAGTTTATTTGAATCCTAACCAAATCTTGTATTGTGTTGGTATCTGAAATACATTTTATTAGGACAAGCAACTTTCTGGGCACTGAACTTTCTGGAAGAATTCAAACCCCAAATGTTGCTACAATCGTCTACAACTTGGTGATTTTGGCAACAAAGTCGGAGATAAAATTTGTCGTCAAAAAGATCCAATTTCAATATTGAACTAAAAGCTCTCTCTTCAATTGCCTAATATGGATTAAAAACTTAAATTTCTTCCTCATGAGAATAATATTATACAAATATAAATAAAATATCAGTACTACCATAACCTTAGGAACCTTGGCTAAATCCCAGTTCAGGGGGCCCGCGGAACATGGGCGATGTTGCCAAATTCTAGAACCCAGTTATTAGGCAAACCTTGCTCTATTTTTTTTTTCATCTAATTCGTATTCATCTTAACAAAATTTCAAACTTTTTTTGTTTAAAATATGCTTTGAAATTGGGTATAAACTTAATACAAAATGAAGCACAAACTGTAAACATCACTTGGCGATAATTTGGCGATCACTTGTACAAAAACAGAGCCAAAAACATGGCGGCTGGTCCCCGGAACTGGGATTCTACCCGAACCTCAATTACCCGAATTGTTCTAAGAAAAATATAAAGAAAGCGACTAATATCCATTAATCAATAGAGGGTCTCCTTTGGAATCAATGTGTAGTGGACGACACACTGCTGGTCGGCGTCTTGTCGTTTTGCCATTCATACACAAATATCGATATGTGCGCACAAAGACTGCACGTGAACAGTCCACTCAAAGCGCCGTTCTGATACTGATATTCCGAATCACCGAGCCATAACGATTTAACCTTTATCGAAGTCCGATAAATGAGATGCTTTTCCTATTATGTCACTAACTGCGTTATGTTTAGAAAGACAATGCATGGATCTTTATATATTCCAACATGAGCCTCGCACGCGCAGTGGTTGTCTTCTTGGGCGAGCCAATTATTATAAAAGGAGAATGGTCATAATGTAGCGTTGCTTCGGTGAATGTTGCATGAGTGCCACTACAACATAATTTCAGCAGTTTATTAAATATGCTAAAGTTGCTTTCTTACACGTATTTGAGTACAATTAAATCAATTAAATAATGGTTACCTCTCTGTCGAGCACGTTCCTGACAACACTGGATGCTGATTGTGGTTCATTGTCCAGCTTTAAATCCACTTCTCGGTGCACCATTTCCGATATAATTTGCACTGTCGAAAATAAAATGATTTCAATGAAAACATAAATCATACAGGTTTAATCGTTTATTATAGCTTTTGCCACTGTACAAAATGTTCTACAATAAACATGGCGAAACGATGGCCGATTAGTTGGGGTGCTGGCCTTCGCTACCGGAGTTCATGGGTTCAAATCTCAATATGGCATGGATGTTCGTAGCCATTCGGAATGTAGGCTCCGGTCTCATTAGCCCTCGTGTTCCAAAAAGTAGACCGTACCACACCAAACTATACTAATTAAAATGTAATTTTTCTTTTTATATAGAAACACATACATTCAAATAAATACATTCATTTATATACAGTGAAAATCGTATAACACGAAACTGAGGGAAATTAAAAAAATTTTTTTCTTGCAAAAAAAAATATTGAAAAAAATTATATATTCAACTAAATTAAGTTTATTAAAGTACATTTTATTTACATATATATATATATATATATATATATATATATATATATATATAAATATATATATATATTATATATATATTATATATATATATATATATATATACTTAAATCAATAAAACAAAAATATTCACAAGAACTTAATAAAATTTAATACAAAACTTCCAAGTTTTCTAAAGGAAAACAAAGCATTTATTGAAAATAGGTTTCGGAAAATGGTTTGATATTTTTCTTTGCATTGTCTTTATGTGTACACACATTATTATCATCTAATGCAAACGAGTTTAAATTACACAGCATAGTTTAACTGATTTTGTGTGTATTGCTGTGTATATCTCCTATCATGGTTAATATGGAATATCGCAGACATATAATTAATATCTGTTTATATATAATTTACAAAACCAAAATTAGCCAATTAGGAAGGCTTCTAACAGATCTACTTGCGCTTCTATTTATTATACAAATACTCCATGATTAGGAAAAGTTAATCTCGAAGTTAACTTTTTAAAAGTTTATGTATATTTTACAAAACAGAAATTACCAATTAGGAAGGCTTTTTACAGATCTACATGCTCTTCATATTTGTTATACAAATACTCCCTGATTTAAAAAAAAACTAATCTCGAAGTTAATTTTTTTTTAAAGTGGTTCACCTCAAACTACGGTTGATATGTAGAATAATACTTAATTTTGCATGATTTACCTAATATACTCCTGAAAATACTCAAAATAACACTGTAGAGAAACAAAGTTTCATAAATTATACTTATAGAATTTATGTTTAAATAAGGAAAAGAAAATTGAGTAAAAAAAGTTTTTTATTTTCATAAACGTATCTTTGAGTATATCACACTCATGAAGTTACCTTCATAAATCAATTATTCTACACCTCTGTACTTATTTCAGATTTTGATTTGAAATTATTTTTAAATAAAAAAAACTTACTTTTTTCATCATATTCTTCCCCGTTACTTTCAAGTAAATCCCGGATTAGCTGTGTCATATTGCCTGAAGACCGCTGAAGATTTCGAAGTTTCTGTCGTTCTGAAGTATCTGTATATGTATAAAACAGAAATACACATTTTTATTAAAGCTGGCATCACACTCGCGTAAAATTTGTAACACAAGAATTCGCAGTAGGAATCTAACACTAGATTGCCCAAGGCAGTCATTTTGACTGTTTTTTAATTTTAATTAGAAAAACAATTATGAAATATAATGACACAATTTCTTAGAATTTGGTGACTTTTTCTATAACATATAAATGGGTTTATGAATAATTGTAGTTACTTCCGCCCTCCTTTATTATATAATATTAAAAATTAATTTTAAACAAATTTCTTTACATATTTGTTATTTTTTCACAATGCAGTCATTTTGACTATTTTGGGGCAATAGAATACAAGAAATCTAGGGCAATCTAGTGCTAATAGTATTTATAAGGGGTGTCCGCGTCTAGACACTCCCCAAATATATTTTTGATGTACATATCACAAGATTTCTTAAAGTTAATTAAAATTTGTGTAGATTGACAGTTTGACTGCAAGTGTTAAAATATCGTTTTTAACCATGAAAAGAATAAAAATAACTCTCCGCAATAAAAAGGCGTACTAGAGGTTGCTTAATTATAAAGTTACTCTAGCTTAAGTTCGCCTGGAAAAAAATTGGAGTGTAAATTAAATATGCTCCAGTATTTACCAGGCAAATTTGCCAGGAATCTGTGAGTACGATTTTAAACCAAAAATAAAAAAAGATTACTCATGATTAGTAAATTAATTATATTTAACTACAAAGACTTATGTTTATAAGGCAAAATATTTTCATTATATGCATTACAAGAGTTTTTTAAACTTTGTATGTATTACTAGTTTCTACTGCAAAGGTTCAAAGATTCAACAGTTATAAGAATAAAAATATTTTTTCTCAATAGAACTGATCACAAGAGGTTGACAAATGACTTAAAATGCAGATGGAGTTTTGAACAAGCAGACCTGAAAATCAGAAGGAGTTAATTTGCTACCGTAGATTATAAATGACTTATTATGCCATACTGTTTTTGAATTTTGTTGTCATACAAACTACGTAATTTCGTAAAAGAAATTAAAGTATAATAAAGCATAAGAAATATAAGATAATAAAGTATAATTTTTTTAGTTTTTCATAAAATTACTCTAGTTTAAATTCGTAAGGAAAATACTGGAGCATCAATTACATATACTCCAGCATTTATCAGGGAAATTTACCATAATTTTGTAAGTTTGATTTTAAACCAAAATCAAAAACTAATTACTCATGCTTAGAGAATTAATTCTGTTTAACTACAACTTATTTATAAGGCAGAATATTTTCATTATATGCATTACAAGAGATTTTTAAATTTGTGTACATTACTAGTTTCTACTGCAAAGGTTCAAAGATTCAACAGTTATAAAAATATTTTTTCTCAATAGAACTGATCACAAGAGGTTGACAAATGACTTAAAATGCAGATGGAGTTTTGAACAAGCAGACCTGAAAATCAGAAGGAGTTAATTTGCTACCGTAGATTATAAATGACTTATTATGCCATACTGTTTTTGAATTTTGTTGTCATACAAACTACGTAATTTCGTAAAAGAAATTAAAGTATAATAAAGCATAAGAAATATAAGATAATAAAGTATAATTTTTTTAGTTTTTCATAAAATTACTCTAGTTTAAATTCGTAAGGAAAATACTGGAGCATCAATTACATATACTCCAGCATTTATCAGGGAAATTTACCATAATTTTGTAAGTTTGATTTTAAACCAAAATCAAAAACTAATTACTCATGCTTAGAGAATTAATTCTGTTTAACTACAACTTATTTATAAGGCAGAATATTTTCATTATATGCATTACACAAGAGATTACTGCCGAACGATGGCCGATTGGTTAGGGTGCTGGCCTTCTGCACCGGAGTTCATGGGTTCGAATCCCACAGTGGCATGGATGTTTGAAGCCGTTCGGAATCGGCTATAAGCTGTAGGTCCCGGTTAGGTAGGTCTCATTAGTCCTCGTGTTGCAAAAAGTAGACCGTAGCACTCCAAACCAAACCAAGGGATTACTAGTTTCTACTGCAAGGATTGAAAGATTGTTTTCAACCGTGTAAAAAGCATAAAAATATTTCTTCACAATATAACTGGTTCCAAATGGCTATAAATGCAGGTAGAGGTTTGAACAACCTTAAAAGCCTTAAAAACGGCCTTAAAATCTAACGTAATTAATTTACTACTATAAAACTGTAATTTATAAATGATTGATTATGACATATTGGTTTCGAGTTTTGTTGTCGTACAATGTCATTTGGGAAAGAAAAGTAAAAGAATTTCTTACAATTCTTTTTTTTTTTCATAAAATTACTTTCCTTTAAATTCGAATAGAAAATATTGGAGTGTTAGTGGAGAATAGCGAGGTAAAATGTTCTTACCTTCCTTTTCTGCATATCGACTTACAGGCAAAAATGTAAGATTTTCATGCATTTCTAGGCGATCAGCATCTTTCGTTGAACGCCTTTGCCTTCTACGTAGCTGGAATAGAATGAAAAAAAAATGTTCTTTGACTATGGATACTTTGTAGTTCACTTCATACCGATTGTACATCTTATGTGCTACCGGTATGTGACATACACATACTGGGCACTGAATTAGAAACCTACGATTATTATTTTATTGGGCATCCTTTTGAGCAGATAACAGGATGTATTCGGAAAGGCATGAATGCTATAATATTTTATATTGTTATTTACGATGCAGTGATACTATAATTCGACTATAATCGGTAGTATAGTTTTATATGACTCCTACTTCAATGTTTATCATGGAGTACAACCATATAGAGCAATTTGTCGCAACGTCACGAACTACTATAATACCCTTCCCATTCATTTTCATGTTTACAACAGCCAATAGACAAACAATAAACTGCTTCTTCCGTTTGAAACTAAAGCCAGAACTGTCATCAGTTCAGATGTGCCCTACTGCGTGAAATCGCCTTATTGCTGTCGAGATATGTTACAGGCGATTTCCGCCTCATAATGGCGCTAAAATTTACCAGAGATGGGAATTTAGTACCACAAATTTCCCTCTATGTCGCATCATAACGACAATATTTGACCTTATTATGACGCAGATATAGCCTGTGACATATCTCTACTATAATATGGTAGCACCCTATAATTTTCTGTGACTTATAAGTCAATGTTTATCATCGAGTGTTACCATATTTCTGCCAAGATATGCCACAGGGTATTTCTGCATCATAATGACGCCACAAGTGGCTAGAAATGAAAATATATTCTCTTCTTTGTCTCGCCATAATGACGACTTTTGATGTGATTATGACATGAATGTCCCCTAACATATATCTTGACTACAACATGTTAGCGCCTTATAATTTTATGTAACTTCTGCATCAATGTTTATCATGGAGTGTTACCGTATTTCTGTTAAGATATTTCACATGTGACTTGCGCGTCATAAAGGTGTCAGAAATCGTCGTATCTGGGAATTCAGTACCATAAATTCCCATCTTTGCCGAATCATAAGGACGATTTCTGGTGCCATTATGACACGGATGCCACCTCTGACATCTCGACTGCAATATGGTAGCACTCCAAGTTTAAGACTCAAGTATAAAAAAGACGAAAAAATTCGTAAGTTGGGACACTTGTAAAAAGAAAATGTGTTGTTCACAATATTATATAAAGTTCTTTCAAATGTAAATAGTTTTATTTTAATTTTTGTGATTTGTGATTAATGTTTAACGAATTTCATGGCCATCGGAAAAATTTGCATTCGCTGGAGACTGGCAGCGATTAAAAAAAGCAGTATTTTCTAATTGGCATATGCGTACGAGAAAGTCTCTTGTTCCTAGAAAATTTGCGAATTTACTAATGAACACCTCCTGCTCTGCAGTCAACCCGATTTCATATTTTTCTTTGTGCACAGTAATATATGTAGTGTGTTAACAATTACCACCACTACAAACCACTGCCCAATATATTAATTTTATGTTTTTTAGTAATTCATACAAACCCTGATGTCGAAGGAAGAATACGCCTGAATATTGGATGTCAAGTCCTCTTCAGCTTCACGCTTCCGTCGGCTTCCGTTAATATCGGCATCGGGAAAAAGAACGATGGACGATGTTCCACCTGTAAAATATCAGTTTCATATTAAAGGAATTGCATATAAGGAATCAGTAATACTTCAGAATAGGGTGTCCCTTTTCAAATTTGGTGTAAGTATTGGCAATGTTTGCTAAAGCACAAAGGTATTCCAATAGAACATTGTATTCCTTGCCTTTTTTGGCGAGTTTAATCGATGAAATTGTGCGCCATTGTAATATAATTATAAACTTTTACTTAATTAACCTAAATCACTTTGAAACCGGACATTTATTTTTATGGAAAATCATTCCCTCAACAATTTACAAAGCCTACAGCTCCAAATTATTAAAAATGAGCTATATTGAACCATTAATGGTGTGATTTTTTAAGTATTACGCATATGTCATACATAAGAAAAGAGTTGCAAAATAAGCTCTAGATACCAATATAATATAAAGCAAAATGGAGATATAGAATTTTTGGACACAGGAGAAAATGTTAGGCTATTAGGCACAGAGCTTTATTGCCAAGTTGGCGAGGGCATTCTGATGTCAAAATTTTATCAGTTCTAACGCTAACAAAAAGCGTCAAGAAAAATATTTTGCCAATTTGGTGATTCCAAATGTATAACATGTGATTCGGATTGTTGATTGTCTGACAGAGAGGCTAAAAGGAATAATTTTCTGTGGTATGTACCTTAACCAAGTTCCGGATAGGACCAAGTTCCACAGAGACCCTTCGGATAAAAACCCTTCTTTTTCGCAAGGATCGACGATATATTCTATTGATGGAGAGCATATGAATGGAGAGCATAGAATTTAAAAAAGCGCTTTTTGATAGCCATTATAACCGACAAGTATTTTCGTTTTTAATCATAATTACGTAGAATCCTAGTTCCGTGGTCCAGTCCCCATATTTGGCAATATTTTTATTTAAAGGGATCGCCAAATGATATTTACACTTTATGTTTCGTCTTGTATTAAGTTTATACACAATTTCAAAGCATATATCAAACAAAAAGATTTAAAATCTTAACTTAAATGCAATTTTGGGCTATTATTGAAACTAAAATATAAAGCGGAATATTAGCTATAGGTAGAAATTAAGCAAAATATAAGCATTATTTTATTATATTTGACTGAACATCACTGAAACACTGTTGTTATTTGATCAAATTATTTTAAAATTAGGCATCCAAACACTATAAGGTGATGAAGTACGTAGCAAATTAATTTTAGAAGTTATTAGTTTAAAACAGCCAAATATTCTAATCACGTGCCATTTCCCCCACTAAAATAAAGACACGCTGATTGACTCCTCTACTTTTTTCGTAGTGGAGAAGCAAGTGTTGACTGAAAACTGGGTTCTAGAATTTGGTGATTATTGCCTGCGGTTGACTTATCCACAAAATTGGGATACTGCCCATAATTCTTTTAACACATTCATACTATTTTATTTATAATTGTTTAGTTAATTTATATTGTATATGTATATAAAGTTTCATTAATTAATTAGGTTAATCATTTTCATAAACACATTATAATGTCAACTGTGCTTGGATTTTACCATAGCAAACATTTCCGTGCATTTAAAATCTTAAGTTTTATTCTAAAGTTATAAAAGCACTTTATAATTAAAAATGAAAAGACTGCATTGAGTACTTTAGACTTTAATCGCATGCGCGTGGTATTTCTTTCGATATCTGTTAAAAGAAAAATACTAGAATATTGATATAAATATTGAATAATGAATATAATAAGAAATAATAACGTAATAATAAATGAATACTGATAATAAATCTGTTAAGAAATACAAACTGAACCTGACTGTTACAAAGTGCAATAGTCGCATTCAAAATAAATTTTTTAAACATATATGTTAATCATATATAAGGCAATGATGTATTTCATCATAGAAAATTTGTTGTGGATGCAAATGCCACTTGGACGATCCAAGCACGTGAGCCAGAGACCTCACGAATTAAAGCGGAGGGGGGATGCTTTTAGTTTCGATGACCACATGAACGGCGTAAGAACTTCAAAACACAAGAAGATCTCCATAATTTAGAAGCAGGGTCATTGTTTGAAATTTGTAATTATAAAAGAAATATTTTTTAATATGAAATTTCAGTTATGAAAATTCAGTGTATTTTGGAACAATTGCGGTAGGTTAGAATGAGTAATCTATCAAAATTTGAAAATAATTTGTTAAACAAAATGTTTAGTAAGTCCTCTGTAACCTTAACCGAATTTCATGTAGAATAAGAAAAAAATCAAAAGCTGAATCGGCATAGATACATCAATCAGTGTCACCGGTTAAAATGCAAATAATATTGAATCACACCATGTTATACATAGACTATATCAAATAAAAACAATCCAAACAGAAAAAAATTGCAATAACAAAAATGTTATGCACTGTTTCATAAAAGTAAATAAGGGGAAAAAACTTACTACTGGAAAGCAATCGGCCTCCTTTGAATACTTGCATTTGTTGCAAGTTCATTTCTAATCGATCTTTATCGTTCAGCGCTTCACTTGGAGCCAGTTTTCGAATGTGATCTTTCGTAACTAGTTTCTTAACTGTAACAGTCGGTTCTTCCCTTTGAGGGGCGCTGTAACCAGCTAAAGTCATCGGAGTCACTTCGCCATTCACCCTAAAAAGGAAATTAATTAATTTCTTTCAGGGTATAAATTTTAATACTAAACGTCTCCAGAAGTTTAAACGTAATTAGGTCAATATTTAATTAATTGAAAGTTTAACCCTAGAAAAACCCCGCAAGATGGATCATTTTAACCCCAAAACTATTTTGTGTCCCATCTTCTCATAAGAATTATTGCATTACACCGACCCTGCCTAAGCAATACGGCTAACCGACGACTAGTCGTCGCGACAGTCATTGCTCCGCCATCAACCATGTTCATCCCTAGAGCCCCTTGAACTCCGGAATCCAATCTCTCGGGACGTACAGTTCGCATTTACCAGGGAGGACCAGGGTCGCTATGATTAAATTTTGTTCCAAAAGGAAGCCCTGCAAGTTATTGACTCCGATTTGAGTCTGAGTTAATGCCACCATAATGAGTCTTCTGAGCCAATCCTGCGGGAGCCAACCATTCTTTATTTAAATTCCAGGTTACAGTGCAAAGATATATAAGATTTTTTTACACCGAACCCCGCCTAAGCAATACGGCCCGTCGACGACGAGTCGTCGCGACAGTCGTTGCTCCCCCATCAACCATGTTCATACCTGGAGCCCCTCAACTCCAAAATTCAGTCAGTCGGGACGTACCACCCGCTTTCAGTGTGACCTGTTACGATCCGGAGGACCAAGGTCGCCATGATTAAATTTTGTTTAAAAAAGGAAATCCTGCAATTTTTAAAGACTCTAATGTGAGTCGGGCTAAATGCCACCATAATACGTCTACTGAGCCATACAAAGATATATAAAAATAGTAGCAAGATTGAAATAAATTTCAAGACTTTTCACTGGCAAAAAAGGTCGATATAAAAAATATCTGTCTTAATTCCATCGCAATTGTGGCATTTCGTCTGAAGACCGGTCAGGATTGCCCCGCCAAACACCTTTACCTCATAAACATCAATAATAGCCCCTTGTGCAAACAAAATTTTGAAATGGACAAAGACCACCATGCAAAGTGTCCATCTTTGAAAGAGGAAAACCCTACAACCGATATCGGGAGACAAGAGAGAACAGACAGTCGACAACCAGGGATTGATTTTCTTTTGTTTTTAATTTTTTTAATATTTTGTTGTTCGTGTTTTAATGTCCTTGTTTTTTATTGTAGCTTTTATGAAGTTTGTAACTATTTTATCTTTTAGTAATTATTCATTGTCCAATCTCATACATCTGTGATGTATGGAAAGAATGATGTAGAATCAAGAGCTTCTGCAATAAAAAAATAAATAAATAAAGGTAATTTTTAAAAATGAAATGAAATGTACAAAATTAGGATTAATAATAGAAATTATTTATATGGAAGGCTCTATCTCATTCTATATGACTTAAAACCCGTGGAAGAAGAAAGTACTTGTTGCATACATCAACCAGGATATTTATACTTATAATCTACCTGGTGGAAATATCATACTGAAGTTTGGTTTCTTTTATTTCGTTGGATTTGCGGAATTTACTCCATTTCTAAAAAACAAAAACATTTTATAGAAAATGAAATGGGAGAACTTGTTTAAAAAAATTAAAAAACTTTCTTACCCATTGTGCACAGATTTAACAAAACAGAGTTTCATTAATGTTTTTTACTTTTTTGTTGTTATTTCTGATCCACTTGGTCAAACCAAGCACAATTGAAGCAGATTGCCTGTATTAAGGCAATGAGGTACGCCTTTCGTTTTAAAAAGCACCGCTAGGATTAAAGTACGACTTATAATACGTGGGTCCTCATCGTTTAGAAACATTAACCAAGCAGAAGACCCATAGGCTTGGCCTGTCACTCCCGGAGATATTGTTTGAAAACTAGGAGGACATTGTGACCACGAACCTATTTTACCTGCTTCAGTCACCTTTAATCCCTTGAAGACGAGCACATAAATGATATTAGAGTCTACCGTTATGAAAATCGTTGCCGTTTACGCCATCTAGTAATTAAATCTAGCATTTAAAAATTAAAATAAAACTTTCAGATCTCTTATTACGTAAACACGACGTTGGTCTCTCAATATCAACCGGAAATCATCGCGTGGAGACGACGCTGGACTGATAAAACTGAAATCGCTGCATCACGTATACGAGACGTTGGTCGCAAAGGGGTTAACGAACAAGACTTATTTTAGGCTGGCTTGGACTCCGAACCAGCAACCCTCTAGTTACGAGAGCGTTGCCTTTGCTGACTGAACCACCACGGTATCTTTTTTTTTTATAAACATTAATTAGGTATTATTCTCCACCTATTTAAATTTTTAAAAAGAGAAAAGAATTTACATCAGCAGATTGAATTTTTCGAAAGCTAAAATGTTATTAAAAATTCCATTTCAAATACTAGGAATATTATTAAATGATATGAACAACAACGAAAAAATAGTTTGTAATGCATGTAGGTCTGTAATGCATTGACTGTAAATATTTAAAACCAATACATGCAATAGTTTTTTATTTGCAGTGTGCGCAAGTGGGAAAAAACACCATTTTCAGTAAAAAACATTTAAAGTTTTTTTATATAGGTTCTTATTTGAATATTTCATTGGAGTTTGTTTTAATCGATTCGTAAATATAAAAAGATTTTTAAAATGTGAAAAAAAAAGAAATTTTGAAGGTTTAAAAGTGACACGTCCTCTTAAAGGTTAACAGGAGAGTGATTACTACTTACGTGATATCGTAAGACGACGTGTGTTCTCCGGTTACAGTAGTTTCTACAACATCTTTTCGCCTCTGCTCGAAATTCAGCTGCGTCGCAAAAGCATCCACCAGGTGACGCTTGAAATTCCTCACTCGGCCGTCTTCAAATTCGTTTTCGGAAAAGCGAATCTCTGGTATGGAACCGTTTGCGAGTTGCACAAACTGGAAGGGCATAGAATACAAATAGCCTAAATCCTCTGCAAGGCCTTCTAGATAGGAGAAAAAGATGTGATTAGAAACTTATTTGTTAGTCATTACAAACATATAGCTGTGTAAATTACTTTGGTTTAGTTTGGGGTAATTTTGGGGTAATATGTTTCTTATATTACCAAAGTTTTTACAATAATTGTTCAACCTATAATGACCCACCGCTGTCTGCAAGTAAATACGACGTCTTTTCGTGTGGGTCATTGCCGACTCACACATGCACATCTCTTGTTCGGTGAAGCACATCCACGGCGTACATATTGCAAGACACCTTATACTGAAGCCCACATTTGAACATCTTGTGGCTGATTTCAATCAATGTACATAAAATTCTTTAAAAATCCATCGGCAAATCTCGACACAATCATCGGGGAAGGCTTGTTTCCCTTTCTTCATTCTACTGGATTTTACTATGAAATCTGAATTCCATGATCTTTATCTTATGTTAATTTTAATTTTGATTTTAATTTTTTTATTTTTTCAGTCTTCAATTATTTATTTTTTTAAATTTCTATACATGGTTTTTAATCATACAATATTAATCTATATTGTAATATTTTTTGTCTTAATCTTGTATTTATACCTTAATTTTGAATGCCCTTTAAATATTTTTTGTGATGTTTGTTTTCTACATTATTTTTACTTAAAGTTATTTTTGTTTGTTTAACCCCTTAATGCACAGTTTTTTTTAAAGACAGGCCAAAAAAATCATTTTTAATGTAAAAAACACAATTTAGAACGTTGACTTGCTATATATATATATATATATATATATATATATATATATATATATATATATTTTATACTTGAATAAGTAAGTGTTATAGCTTACAATCCCATGTAAATGATAAATATTAATAAAACGATTGTTTTTTTCGTTTTTGTTTTTTGCTTTCACATTGTTATTTTCAATTCTCGATTGCATTCGAGTGTGAAAAATTAGAGCAACATAAAGTACAACTCAGTTCGAATTATCTCGAGTGTGCACAGTATGGCCAAATTAGAGTGCTCGAGTTAACTCGAGCTTGCACGTTAAGGGGTTAATGTGCGATAATTTATAAAACATGTTTCAGCGTAGTATGTCTCTAGATGATTTGGCGCAAATAAACCCAAATCAACGAACCAACAAACGAAAGTTTTTACAGCAACTGTTCAACCTAGAGTGACACATAGGTATGGATGATACCCCATTACTTAAGACTTCCCGTAAACTATCGGCATACCTTTTATATAATCTACTTTAACCCTATCCTTTTATCTCGGAGATATATACTCTTACATCTTTCCTCGCTTTTTAAAATTTAATTTTTTTAAAGGCAATAATCCAAAAATCATAAACCATCGTGTAGCAAAATTGTAGTCCGTAGTGCTCCAAACCAAACCAAAACCTCTCTAGTCAAAGGTTAAATACAATGCCGAATCGGATTTCTGGTAGGTGCATGGGTTTTACTAGATATTTCTTGAGTACAACACAAACGTCAATTATCAAGTTAAATTTTAGTTGTATGGCTTGTTTCGTTTTTGAGTTGTCACACACAAAATGATGCATTTACCATGTTTGTAAATATGGGTGCTATTATATTGCAGTGGAGATATGTCACAGGTGATTTCGCGTCATGATGACGACAAAAGTCTCCAATTGTCTAGAATTGGGAGCTACAAATTCCTTTCTTTGGTGACTTCTGACGTCATTACGACGCTTTTTGATATCATTATGACGTGGAAGTCTCCTGTGACATATCTCGACCCCTGTATAGTAGTACCTTAAAAGAATTTTTTAAATTCAGCATTGTGATATTCAAGAAAATCTTAAGGTTCAATACAGTGAAATCCGTTAAAAGCGAAAATACTTAAGACGAAATATCGGTTAACACAAAGTAATATAACGATTACAATGAAGTGTTATATATTTTCATGCATTTATTTCTCTTAACACGAACTAAAAATCGCTTAACACGAAACGATTTCTTTTCTGAGAATGAACAAGTACGGAAAACACCAGAAACGCAGGTGCAAGTTTCTGTACTATAGGACTGTACTACAGTATTATTTGAAAAGTTCGTTTGCATTAGATCACGATAATATGTGTACAGCCCCAATGATTACAGACAAGAACATTTTGGAGTTTGTTCAAAGCTCAAAAAATATCCTTGATATATAAAATGAACTAATAATGGAGCTCCTGTGACATAGTCATTCGAAATGAGGAACATCATGGAAAGTATGTGCAATTACTTAGACGTACGTGAAATGAATGGTAAAATGGTGAAATGAACAACAAAAGGGGCGACATCGAGCAATTTTTTGAAAATTTGATGCTCAAAAAGACAATGCAAAGAAAAATATCAAAGTATTTTCCAAAAACTATTTTCAATAAATGCTTTGTTATCTAAAAAACTTGGAAATTTTGTATTAAATTTCATTAAGTTCATGTGAATGTTTTTGTTTCATTGATTTTTATTAAATACAAACATATATAAATATCTATGTAAATAAAATGTACTCTAATGAATTTAATTTTGTTGAATACATGTTTTTCTCAATATTCTTTAACACGAAAAAATTTTCAGTCTCCTCAGTTTCAAGTTAAATGACTTTCATTGTATTTTGACAACTCTAAAATCTTTTCTATGCTGATTTAGTATAGGAGAAAAATATATATATCCTTTATATCTAAAAGTATATGAATAATTAATCGTGTTTAAAACCTTCTTCATCTTCTTCTTCTCCAGATTCATCTTTTCTCTGATCCGGGTTGGACTGTGGAGCTTCCTCAGGTCTCTCACCTCGGAACACCCGTTTGAAGAACGCTTTCATTCGATTCCAGGCGTTGGAGAAAAAGTCCGAGACGCCTCGTTTCTCCCTTTCCATGAACGCCCCTGATCTGACAAAAGGAGAAAAAAAAACAAGATTCAATTTGGAAACTGATGGACACAGGCAAGAGTGTTTAACTGTCTCTAAATCAGCAATTCCCTGACATGATGCTACAATTGTTGCGGTGGCGTTCACCTCGATTGATAGAACCATTTCTGCGATGCGAATCAAAATTTATGATCCCGGATTAGATCGGATTGTCTGGAATTGACAGAAACGTGACTCTTTTTTAGTTTTCAAGTTTTGATACGAGGTCGTTGGGTTCGAGATAGGATAAATTGTCGTTGTCCAGTTAAAGTTTAGAAGTGTTTTATAGGTATGTGTGTGTGTGGAATGATAGTTTAACCCAAAATTAATCAATTTAAATATAATTGTATTTTAAAATACATTTCTGGTGATTTTTCATCTTTCACTTCCATTATTTTTTGTCTTAGTTACAGATTCTTTGGAAATTCATCAACTAATCTTAATTCAATCATTGGAAAAATCCCACATCCAGGCTTATTCCCACTTCTTCGCTGTACTGGCTTGTACTTTGAAATCTGATTCGTATTTTTCTAACTTTTAATGTTCAATTTTGTAATATTTAATTCTGAATTTTTAATTTTTTTTTTATAATTAAATTTCAATCTTTGTAAATTAATATTGTAGTATTGTACCTTTTTCAATTTCTAATTTTCTGTTTTACATTTTTAAAAAATTAATTTTTAATCAAACTTTGCTGATTATCGTGTTGTTTTGTTTGTCTTTCTAAATTTTCTACTTATGTATTTGTTTTTTAAATGTTTTTCTTTGGTTTTGGGCATCTTTCATTTTTACGGTTTCATCAAAATTTTTTCAAAATTGCGTTGTTCTTTTGGGTTTTCCGTCTTGTTTGGCGCAGTTTGTCCCTTGAGGAATAGCGCCACAAAATTTCAAACAACCAACCAACCAACCTTAGTTACAGATTTAATTCGTAAGGTATCGAATTATAATTTTGTCTACATAATTTTTAGATTTTCTTTTGATATACATAGCTAATATTTTCTGAGGTGCCATCTTTTCTCTTCAAAGAAAAAATAATTAGCTCCTCTCATTCCCCACGTTTCGAGCTTTAAATGACCTTGTCTTTATCCCTATTTTCCCTGTTAAGAGCAGGCGATTTAATTTATCCCATAATAAATAGGTAAAAATAATATTTCTCTCTAGCATTATGACGTCATTCCTTTAACCATCACATTTAAGCATATCTTATTTTAAATTATTTAAATATCATCTGCATTATTTTCATATGTTTTATCACTAAACTTACATATCCCCTATATAATAATAGCCTAAGGCTGCTACCATATTACAGTCGACATATGTTACTGGTGACTACCGCGTCATAACGACGTCAAAAATCGCCAGAGATGGGACTTTGGTACCATAAATTTCCCTCTATGACATCATTATGAGGCAGAAATCAACAGTGACATATGTCAACCGTAATATGGTAGCACCCTAAGTTATCTGTACGTCTGTCCTCAATTTTGTGAAGCGGTTGGACCTGGAATGGATAGAGGCATCCATAGTTAGCAAAATTAAAAGAGAGTAATGTTTATCTGCTCCTAAACTATAGATCCGATTCTAAAATAAATTGGTATAAATATGCTTCATATCACAGCGAAAAATACTGCCTTCTTTAAAAAGTTCGAAATCTACCCCTTCCCCTCTTTTCGAGCTCTTAATGCCATTATTTCAACTACTATTTTCATCGGTTAAGAGCAGGTGATTAAATTTATCACACAGCAAATAGGTAAAAATAACATTTTTCTAGCATTATGAAGTCATTCCTTTAACCATCTCATTGAATCATTTCTTATTTTTAATTATTTAAATATCGTCTCCATTATTTTCATACGTTTTATCACTGAACTTAGATAGGATGTCAATCATTTTCTTTTATATTTGGCTTAAATAATAGATTAGGTACAAATGTGACAGTTTAAATTTAATCATCGATAATTTTTTGTTGCAAGATAATTCTCAGCCAAAAAACAAACCATTCTTTTTACCTGCATTATAGCGTAATTTATAATTCTGGAAAATTAAAAATTTTACTGATCCCGTTATATGACGGGCTATATGCTAGTGAGTCAATAATTTTCATTTATATTTAGCTTAAATAATAGATTAGGTACATATGTGATAATTTTAAATTTAATCGTCGATTATTTTTCGTTGCAATGAAAATTTAATCACCAGTATTAACAATACATTCTTTTCATAAAAGTCTTGGAGTTTATTTAATGGACTAATAAATATCTAGCGTTTAAGTTATATATCTTTGAAATTTAAGGAGTTTCTGTGTTTGCTTTCCATACATAACCACACGGTTTGACTAAATGAATTCAACGTGATTTTAAACTGCATTCACAGTATCGGGAGACTTTAGAGGAGTATAAAGATAAACGAATTATTGAGCGTGTACCAGATAATTCTCAGCGAAAAAATAAACCATTTTTTACCTGCCTCATAGGGTACTTTACAAGAGTGAAATATTAAAAATTTTACTGATCACATCATATGACGGGTTAAATGTTATTTTAGTTTATAATCCAGCATTACTTTTGAGTGTGTTTCAATGTCATTTGACCCATTATGTGGTGGTAATACACAGCCACCCTATAAAATTTATAATGTAAATAAATAAACACAATTGCAATAAGAAGTTTCTCGAAATTCAATTAGTTTTTACAAAGGGGAACAATTTAGTATGATGTACAACCAAGTGATACGGGAGCCAAAAAAAGTTTGGAAAAAGTTGAACTAGAGAATCATGCTTTTTTCCGTAAGCGTTTGCCTGAGGCAGCGACGGAGTTTTGAGGACTTTGGTTTCCCTGCTGTTAATTTTTACAAAGTGGTACAATTTAGTATGATGTACAACCAAGTGGTACGTGAACCAAAAAAGATTGGGAAAAGCTGAACTAGAGAATCATGCTTTTTTCCGTAAGCGTTTGCCTGAGGCAGCGACGAAGTTTTGAGGACTTTGGTTTCCCTGCTGTTAATTTTTACAAAGTGGTACAATTTAGTATGATGTACAACCAAATAGGAGTCAAAATTTTTGGGAAAAGCTGAACTAGAGAATCATGCTTTTTTTGGCGTAAGTGTTTGCCTGAGGTAGCGACGGAAGTTTTAGGGATTTGGGTTTCCCTGCTGTTAATTTTTACTAAAGTGGTACAATTTAGTATGATGTACAACCAAATGGTAAGGGAGTCAAATAAGTTTAAGAAAAGATGAACTAGAGAATGATGCTTCTTTATGTAAGCGTTTGCCTGAGGCGACGCTGTTTTGGGGACTTTGGTTTCCCTGTTCTTTATGCCTTGATGTTTAAGCCATTTCTTTTTTACTTTTACCTTTCTTCAAATCTGAGTAATTACTAACTTAGATTAAATATGTTGAAAGAAAGGCCGTCACTAAAAACTTCCATCACGTGAACTCAAGCTGCGTCACGCCGGGCATATTAAGGTGTGACAAAGGATAGATTTAACATTTCGACCGCTCGTTGTTATACTTCCCACGAGATAATTTAAATAAAACTTGTGATAGATAAAGTCAGAATAATGACTACCTTTTTCTATGAAATGAAAAAACGTGAGCCAAACCTGTTTTCAAGTAGTTTTTTACTCCATAAAGCAGCAAAATCCGTTTGAGACCGGATAATCATACGACACGTGATTTCACAACCATGAAATCTCAACAGTCGCACTTGTTTATAGACAGTTAACAAAGGAGGTTTTTATTCAGTTCTTGCTGTTTATTTAACGATTCACTACATTGCATAATACGTTACACTCGATTTAGAACTGCGTATAATAGACGAAACTAACCATAATGCATGTTCTGCTTATTAGAATACGAATAAAGAAATGTTCACTAATCTCGTTAAACTAAAAATTATCTAACTAAAATTTAACAAAATTCAAACATCTAAAGAATAAAGCTTTAAATTAATTCCGATATTAAAGTTTTATTTAAATTTACACACACACACACACACACACATATATATATATATATATATATATATATATATATATATATATATATATATATATATATATATATAATGTGAACACAAATTAGTACCATCTTAGGTAAGTAGCTAATGCTTCATTTTCTAACATCTTTAACATCTTTTCATTTTGAAAAATATGTATCATAATGACTTTTAGTTCTGAAAAACTGACTTCCCTTTCATCCAGTAAAGTACAATTGAGCCTATATATTCACATGATTGTACATATATATATTATATGTATATTATATATATATTATATATAATATATATATGTATATATATATGTGTGTATATATATGTAAGATATCAAAATTATTTAACTTTAATATTTCCTTAAAAACCTCCTCTCTCCCATTCTAGTTTCTTAAAATCTTTTTCCCAGCCTCTAAATGTCTTAATCAAAGAAGCGTCCTCGACTTAAAATTCTTTCGATCCGAAATCTCACTGTCCTATAAATGCCAATTTTCTGTCTATTCAACACGTTTTCCAGCTGTCGCTGGCAAATGGATCGGCTATTCTCCTGATCTTAACAGTTTAATTCCCTGAGTAAGTTTCTTGTCCCTTGGAAAAATTCTTTCTGTCTTCACTCTTCGGTACACCTCTGTTCGAGAAGAATGATTTTTGTGTCTTTTTTTTTATATGTCAGTGACTAGTAAAGATGTCTGTTTTCGCAGCCCTAAAATAAAGTTTTAATTAGACTTGTGCGGTTCTCTTCAAAGATGGCCAGACTGCGTTTAACTTTATTATTACCAAGTAATTAGGCTTCTCCTTGCTCAATAGCCCGGTCAAATAAAAATAATAAGGGTTACATAATTATTGTGACAATATAAGAGGAAATAGAGGGAATAATTATTCCTTGTATATATACACAATTATACGTATATATGTTACTTATTGATTGGGTGACAATTTGGCTCATATAAAGGCAAGATATTCCATATTAGCTTGGGTGCAGTCGTAAGTAAAAATGAAGCCGAAATAGAAAATAAGGAATTTTGGAAAAGACAATTGGAGTTTATTGTAGCATCATCTCCCGAAGGCTTCTGGGGTGAAAAACTAGAACGTCAGAATTTATAGTGTGCAAAGTTTTGGTTTGGAGCGTTATTGTCTACTTTTTTTCAACACGAGAGATAGTGAGACCAGTATCTACTTCTTAAAGCCAATTCTGAATGGCTAGGAAGGTCCATGCCACAGTGATATTTGAACCCACAAACTTCAGTACCGAAGTTCATTGCCCTTAATATTCGGACATCGTGCGGCGTACAGAGTTTTGAAATTTTGAGATAATAATTCATGAAAACACTTAGTAATGCAATCATTTTCCTAAATATAAACTCATTTATATGTATTACGGATTAAAGACATAGGGTCAGCTCAATTTCTTTTCAAACTACTCTCATATAATAGAGGGGCGTACGCAAGGGGGGGTAGGGGTTTAAACACTCCCCTTGAGCTGAGCCAAAACGGCAAAAATAAAAATTTTAGTAGAATTTATGCAGGCTATTATTTTTTAGAATTATGAACCCCCTCTTGAAAATTATGAACCACCTCCTTTGAAAAAATTCTGCGTACGTCACTGATGTAATACATGGACTACAGATATTTTGCAGATTTTATTACATTAAACTGAGACTGTTGAGTCTACGATTTTAGGTTTAATTTTCTGAACCACCTTCCATAATTATGTATAAATAAGGAAATAAGCATTAGAAAACAAGTATTTCATTAAAGCTTATTAAGCAGTAAACACACCAGTAGTTGAGTCCTGAAACACCTCGTCCGGAGTACATGAAGAATAAAATTTTCATCTCGACACTTTCTTGCTGGGTAATTGGCTGGAAGAGATGAACCGAATCCGAGAGCTGGTTTTGTTCGAAACGATAGGTCAACATTTAGCAACGCAAAAAATACAATTAGACCGGAACTCCAAACAGCCATGCGAGTAGTTTGATAAACCATAGACTATAGACCAAAATGTAGCAAACCAAATATTAAATTTTTGTCAAAATTAGGACTTAGGAAATTTTTTTTCAACTTAGGGATCTCAGGGCTGTTAAACATAAGGATTCAGGGATTTGTTACTACTTTTTGATTCTCCATACTTTTTTTAGCACTGAAACATTTGAAATATTTTTATGGAAATCTGTTATATATCTCTTTATAAACTAACCTTAAACACTTATAAAAATAATAAAAAAATATTTATATATATATATATATATATATATATATATATATATATATATATATATATATATATATATATATATATATATATATATTTATAACTTATTCGTTGAAACTGTTCTCTCTTGCACGCATATTTACAAAAAATATTTTTCACTCAATTCTTAAATTTTAAGTTTTTAATGAAGAACATACTACAAAAATTTAATATAACAAATAATTTTAAGCATATTTTATATATTTAAAACAGGTTTATAACTTTACCCATTTTGGAGGGTCATTTTGACATACCCCTCTAAATAACAAATATGAATCTCATAGCCATGATTTTAGTTAGATTAGAAGAAAATATCATTACATTAAAATGCTGAAAGTTTTGTGCAAAAATACTAAATAGGTTTTGAGAAATCTTGAGCTAAACAAAAATATTTGCCTTCCAAGAAAAATCAACTTAAATAAGTAAACAATTGTCAAAACCACTAGAGTGTCTTTTAGACTTTTAATCAAAACTTTTAAACTAAGCGGAATTTTTTTCATGCCTTTTATTTAATATATATATATATATATATATATATATATATATATATATATATATATATATATATATATATATATATATATATATATATATATATATATATATATATATATATATATATATATATATATATATATATATATACATATATGTATATATATGTATGTATATATATGCATACATATGTATGTATATATATGTAAGTATATATATACATACATATGTATGTATATATATATGTAATAAATTATCTCCTCTACTCACAATAATTATGTAGTCCCTATTATTTTTACTTGCCCGGGCTACTGGGCAAAGAAAAACCTAATCAGCTAGCAGTAATAACGATGTAGTCAGGCCAGTGAAAGAGACCGACACAAGTCTAATTAAAACTTTATTTTAGAGCTGCAAAAACGGACATCTTTACTAGTCAACGACAGACAAGAGAAAGACACAAAAATCACTCTTCTGGAACAGAGGTACACCCAAGAGCGAACACAGAAAGAATTTTCCCTAGGTAAAAGAAACTTACTCAGCGAATTAAGTGTTAAGATCAGGAAAAACGCGGAGCCATTTGCCGGCGACAGCTGGGAAACGTGTTGAATAGACAGAAAATTTACATGTTTAGGATAGATAGATTTAGGAAATGTATCGAAAGTTGAAGACACTCCTTTGATTAAGGCATTTAGAGGCTGAGAAAAAATTTTAAGGAATTAGAATGAGAGAGAGGAGGTTTTTAAGGAAATATTAAAGTTAAATAATTTTGATCTATTACATATATATATGTATGTATATATGTATGTAAATATATATATATATGTATATATACATGTATATATGTATATATATGCATATATATATATGTGTGTATGTAATGAGACGGACTTCTCGATGGGTGGTTGCAGTCATGGCTCATAAAAATGACACCGTTTTAGCTAACGACCTTTATTAAAATAACGTTGGAGGACGGGTTCCCACTTCATCATAGGGACAGGACAAACTGAAGGGTCAGCTAGCATGAAGTTATATGTACAAGACCCTTAACACCTGGATCAACATCTGTGGGAAAATCTCTAGAAAAATCTGCCTCCGACAGCATGCATCTCCTTTTTGTTTTTAAATTTCTTAAATTGTCCGGTAGGGCAATGTAGAATTATAATTGGACAGACCCCTTCTCTGAGGTCGTAAACTGTAGCCCTAGTGGTCAATTTAGGTAAGGGTTAAAAAGGGGAATGCAAAAAGACGCTGGAATTTTTAGCTCTTGACTTGAGATTTGAAAACCTCTAAGAATTTTCCTTACATGTGTGTGTATATATATATATATATATATATATATATATATATATATATATATATATAATATATATATATATATATATATATATATATATATATATATATATATATATATATATATATATATATATATATATATATATATATATATATATATATATATATATATATATATATATATATATATATATATATATTAAATTAAAAATTTTGAAAGTTTAAGCTTTCTGGAATCCATTAAGGAAATGTTTCATAGTCAACAATTATGCCCATAGAGATAGCATCTTGTATGCGTATTATTTACGTAATCCAACCTATAAGACTTCGAAACAGGCAGAATTGTCATTAGAGAAGGAAACGATTGCCGAGTTTCATGAAGCGAGAATTTGATCCCTAACAATAAAAATGTGTAAATAATGTCAAAAGAAATAAAACTCTTTCATATTTTCTCACAAGTCGTTCTCATCATGGAGATATACCACCCGACCGTTTCGGTACCGGAGTTCGCGAATTCGAATCTCGCTGGTGGCATGGATGTTCGTAACCGTTCGCAATCGGCTTTAAGCAGTAGGTCCCGGTCTCATTATCCCTCGTGTAGCAAAACAGTAGACCGTTGCTCTCCAAACCAAACCACTCGCCAAAACTCAACCAAAATAAATACGGCTCTAGAGTACTCACATTACACTCTGTTATGAAACGAGAGGACAGTAAGAAAATTTGTAAATTATCAATACAGCCAAAAAAATTATATAATAGAATTTGGACAAGAAAGAATTCCCTTATTTTAAACTGAAATCTGTTAATCAAATAATCTTTGGTAAGTCAAAACATAATTAATGATTCAACAGATTTACTTTGATTTGACAACCTCGTATTATAAAATTTTTAATTACCATACCTGTCGCTTTTTTCTTTTATTATTAAGTTAGATATTTCCGCCAAATATTTCAGTGCTTGAGATTCATACTTTCCTCCACGATCATCTGAAAAGAGACAGATAAACAATTAATGACCTGAAATTCGATCAATTGGTATATGCAAAGTGTGTGATAGATCTTGGTCACATTCACTATAAGACATTTGTTTCATCCGAAATGTTGTCTAATAGTGAAGTACTCTTTATTTACACCGAAGAAATAAGAGATTTGAAAAAAATTTCAATTTTACAACTCCTCTTCAACCTCCACTCAAAATACAGTTTTCTTTTTTTTTTTGTTTAAATTAATTTTACAATTTACACTAAATCACAAATTTGTGATGAAAATCACACTCAGTTTATTTAATTTGTGATTAAGTGAATGTTTCAGTCTATTTAGTATGAATGTTATGTGTTTCCTTTGTGTTTTCTTTGTTAATTCAATTAGATTTTAAATATTCAATTTTTGTAAAATTTTTCCTCAAAATGTTGTATTTGTTTATGTATCAATTTGTTGAGTTACGATCCCCTCGCCAGATTTCAAACGCCACGCTGCAAGCACTCCACGCACGCAAGCTGCAAGCACGCCAATTTCGCCAAATGTGGTTGAAGCACCAACAAGATCCATGATTAGAAACAGGAGAGTGGGCTAAGAAGAGGAGTTGAAAAAAAAGCCTCTCTGCAGAATAATTGGCTTATAGCAATTTTATTTTTATTTATTTCAAAACGTAACATTGAAACAAAAATATTTTTTGATTGCATAATGGCCTATTTTTCTCGAAAAAAATTACTACTTATTAGTTAATTCCAAACAAAAATTGAACTTTCTAAAATACCGCTAGGAACACAGACTGATATCTTAATGTCAAGCATAGCTGGGAAGCTGTTATTCATTTAACATCACACAACGAGCACGTGTATCTTAGGAATGCCATACGGAAGCGGGTATACATATATATACATACATATACATATATACATATAAAAATGCATATAAATATATGTATGTATATATGTATATATCTATATATATGTATGTATATATAAATATATATATATATATATATATATATATATATATATATGTATATATATATATATATATATATATATATATATATATATATATATATATATATATATATATATATATATGGACCGTTTTGACGGAAAAGTAAGGAAAAAAAATTATTTTAAAAACACTTGACGCCACCAAGCGTCATCACAAACATAAATAGATTAAATTAAAATTCCCTCATCGCCTGCACGGGGATTCGATTCTGGGTCTTCCCGTACCGAATCCCGTTGCGTTGATCACTACGCCACAGATACGTAGGCAGTGAAAGGTTCAAGCGGTATTATATTAATCTCAATAAGCATGCAATTTTGGATTTTATTTAAAAAAACATTTTCTACGGGATCAAATTGTGAATCTAAACCATTTTCGAATTAACTTAATTACATATACAAAATTTCCTTAAAATCAATCCAGCCGTTTAGGAGGAGTTCTATTACAAACACAAGGACAAAAGAATTTCATATATAAATATGAGAGAGAGATAAATATATAAATGTTTTCAGATTGTTTCGTTACCTTATTATATATTTCAAGTTTCTGACTGTGATTAAATAAGATTTGTACCAGGGACGTGAGTCACAATAACAACAAGAATTTTTCCGAAGATTACAGTAATCAAAGTTGATCTTATGCTATCAACTACTTATTAATCACAGTGCATGAAATAAAAAGCAACGAAACATACCTCCTAAACAATGAAGAGCAACATCAGCCGATACGATGACGTCACCTCCCATGGAACCCCATAGTTTAGTAATGCTGGTGTACATAAAATGCTGTGTTTCTTCCACCTGAAACAGTAAACAGAGGTTCATTTCCTAAATATAATAAATAATGTTATACCAAAATATAAGATAGTCTAATAATTGGAAAAGAACATTGGGGAAACAGGGAAAGATTTAAGGGGTGTCAAGACTCTTAACCCCTTAATGCACAGTTATTTTGACAAAGGATGGCCAAAAAAAATAAATTTTTTAATGTATAAAACACAATTTACACCGTTGTCTTGCCAAGAAAATTACAAAAACACAAAATGAATCAAAATTTGAGTATATTGGTTATTTATACAACTGGCATGATTTCTAATTTTTAGAATATTATTATTATTGTCGAAAGTGTATATTCTTGAATTGGTAGGCAATCTACCAATTGACCGTATAATGTGTCATCCCTTGATGCGTAGATATCAAATATGAAACCCTTATGTTTCATATCTCAAGAATAAAGTATATAAAGTGACGCCTAGAGTCAAATATGTCTTTACAGTCAGAGCTTAGTAATAAAATAGTTAACAATTATATTTTATTTTACATTATATTTTAGTAAAATATATATTGAAAAATGAGCGAATCAGAATTTATTAAATATCAAAGCGGCTCACAAGGAAGATATTGTAAGTATAAGTAGATATATATTATAGAAAATAAGCGTAATTACATATGTAAATGATATTCAATAAAAGCGGCTCCACAGAAGAGATAGTGTGATAAATTGATATAGAAAAAATTATTTTTATTGAAAAAGTAAGCGTTAAAACTAATCCCATGTAAAAAATATCAATAACGATTGTTTATCATTCAGATTCAAAAAAAATACAGAACATAAAAAACTATACACAGCTTTAAGTAGCATAAATTAAAGAGTTTTCATGTTTTTATCGCAGATTTGGATTTGATACTTTAAGTTGGTTTTTCTCAGAATGCAAATTTTTAACGTTGCAAGATCTATTTAATATTAGTTAGTCTCAAGATCAATATATTTAATATTTTTGCACAAAATTTCAGCATTTCAATATAACGATGTTTTCTTGTCGTTGAACTAAAAATATTGCCAGAGGAGTTTTATTTTTTGATTTAGAGAGGAAAGTACACGTGTAAATTACCCCCCCCCCCCAAAAAAAAAAAAAAGAAAAGGGATGAAATTATAAACATTTGTTAGATAATTAAAATATGCTTTAACTTATGGGTTTTTTTTAGTTAGATTCCATTTTAGACGTATGTTCTCCGTTGGAAAATATTTCTTGTAAACAAGCGCGCAAGTTAGAACAGTTTTAATGAACAAGATAATCAAGTTATAACTATATACTTAAAAAATATATTTTATTATTTTTATAAGTATTTAAGGTTAGTTTATTAAATAGATATATAACAGATTTCTTCAAAACAAATTTCAGACGTTTTAGTGTGAAAGTTATGGAAAGTCTAAAAGTAGAAACAAAGTTATGGCATCCTTATGTTTAACTGTCCCAAGATCCGTTAGAACTGAAATTGTATAACTCAAGTTAGACAGTTTTTATAATTTTAAGTGTAATTATTAAACATACAACGTGTACGGACCATGGAGCTCATAGTCACATGGCTTAGTAGTGACTACCAAACCCTGCGACTTCTAGCTTATGTTTTAAGTTTTCGCCTATAGAGGTCGCATGGTAGTGAGTTAACACTGTTAGTGATAGTTTGGTTTGGTTTAGATATGATTTACTCTTTTGCTACGCGAAGACTAATGAAACCCTAACCTACTGCTTAAAGCCGAAGGGGTACGAACAAACTCTGGTACTGAAAAGATGCACCTATTTAACCATATTTTCGCAATGCGGTTGGTAATTGCATGACAACGAGTTGGTAATTAAAACAATTCATAAAGGATAACAATTGCATGTGAGTAATTTATTTTCTGTCTACAAATGATTTATTATTTTGCCTTTAATATTTCCTATAAATTTGACATTAAAGTAATCTGATAAACTATGCTTTTAATTATTATTAGAATAACTGTTCTAAGAGCTCGCTGCTTAAGAAATCTCTCTTATGTAAGGAAAATACTGGAAAATAGATGTTTGTCAGAAGATTGGATCCCCGTACCATACTATTATTCTTATTTCGTTGAATATATTATATTATATTTTTAATATAATAATATATTTTTTTATATATATTTTAATATATATATTTTATTATGAAATAGCACCTTAGAGAATTCGCTGTTGTGTAACTTAGTATATTTTTTTTAAAGAAATCTTAAAAATGCGAAGCAGCCAGGGAAACTTTTGTTTTCCACACAAGTTAACATTGAGAGACGGGATACTAACTGAACCACCTGTTTCATTTTTCCGGAACAGTTGGCAATAACAGACAGATATATTTATGCCAAACACAACTGAGAAATTGATATACATTTAGCACCGCTTGGGCAGCACGTTGGGTTAACTTAAAGAATGCGATGGTGCATGAGTAACATTTCCCCTTTGATTCTCGTCATTTAGAAGTACTGACCAAGCAGAGGAACCCCCCCCCCCCCCGGGATTGGCCTGTCACCGTTAGATGTATCGCTTGGGAACATGGTGGACATTGCAACTGCGAACTTATTTGATAGGCTCAGTGGCTATTAATGATCATGACGGATCTTATGGCTGACTCGAACTCATAACTCTCCAATCATGAAATCGATGCAATTGTCAACTGAACTA